>CM074434.1:21532500-22195000 GCA_037101425.1 Elopichthys bambusa
TTAGCTTAGACGTCTGATGTAATTATTCCGTAACTGTGTGTTTGAGTGAATCTGGTTGTATACAGCCCAATATGCTGGCACTGAGATGTCTGGTTACAGATATCAGTCAGAATTATCTCCTCTTTTCTCTCTCTCTGTTCTGTTTCTGTAGTGTTGCCTGCAGCTATAGTCTGTGATAGATAAGATATTATCATGAAAGAATCTGATGTGATTGCGAATGGTTGTTTTGAGGGAGCAATGTGAATTACATCACCCTCTCTTTTCACATTACAGATAACTGTGATGTTTTATGTGCTACGCAATGGTTTCACACCAGAGATGATTTCACAGCGTGTGTAAAAGAACATTTTTCAGTGTGCACGTGTGCGTTTGTGTATATATTTTAATGAGAGTATGATTTTGAGTGCGTGTCTGTACAAATGAGCATGTGTGTGTCTTCTGTAACTTGAGCTCTAACGACTGTCCTGTTTCTTTAGCACCTGTCATTCATTTCTAACCCCACCATGCCGGCCGTGAACTCCTCAAATGGTTTTTTGTGTGTGCGCGCACATAACGATATAAGATGACAGTGAACAAAACTCCTATATTCATAAGAACAGGCTAACATCACTCACTCAACGTTTGCACACACAGTCGTGTTTTGAAATCCCACCGCTTACCGAAAGATTTGGTGGGGTTAAAAATAAACCCTACATCTCCCTTTCAGCAAAACTATGTTTTCTAATGTCTGTAATAATATTGAGAATTTAAACATTACGACAAGTTCAAAAATACCTTATTTAGAACTGTCTAGACTCTCTGACTACAGATATGGACACGTAAATGGTGTCTGAGGATTGCGTGAAATGAAATTTCTGTAAAACACAACTCCCATGAACTTGCTCTGAATTTTTTGTAAGTGCTCTAAAATCGTATTGTGTCTGAGGTTTCTGTTCTAACGAGACTGAAATACAATACAAGCCAATTATGTTCACAAGCTTAAAGGTGCCAAGCAAGCAAAGGACCCTGTCGTTCATTAACCCCACTCTGTTCGTGGTGTGTGTGAGCCTGTATGTGTTCATTAGTGGGTGCAGTAAAGCGTGTCTAAGTGGCACAGTGTGTAAGTAAATGGAGCTGAACTGCCTCTCAGCTGTGGATTTAGGTGCATGCGTGTGTGAGAGAGAGCGTATGTTTTTTTGTGAGAAAGGGGGGAAAAGTAGTTCGCCTTTTTCAAAGTGAGCTGCTTTGTCGGTATAGTTTTGCTAGTGAGATGTGCGCGTACTCGGCGAAGAAGCTCCTGAACCACATTTACACATTTTTAACACAGGTTCATCTCTTTAACAAGGAAGCAAATAAATGCAGAATGTGCATATTTCAGACTGTTCATGTGTGTTTTTCTCTTGTTCCCCAGAAGTGAGGGGACAGATGTCACAGATTGAGCCGGCCCCCCTCCCACTGCCCCGCCTCTTCCCCTCCCTATCAAAGGCCTGGGAGTGCCGGAATACACATCAATCATTCTGAGTGACAGGTAGGAGTGTGTGTGACATTGTGGGAACATGTATAGTGTGTGTTAGTGTGTGTTCAAACACAAGAATTCCTCTGTCCAGATAAAGGCACTTTATCTGCTGCTGTCTGCCTGGTCAGACATTATTTACTACTGCCCATCCCCGCACACACTCCCTCTTTTAAAGAGGACAAAATTGCCCTTCTCTCTCCCTCATTCTTTTTTAAAGTATCATCCCTTTCTCTTTCTTTCTTACCTGAGTATCTGCCAATCTTGTTTTTTTTAGGCCTACGTTAAAATGCGCATTTGCTTTTTCATCAGAGTACCATGAACGCATGTATATTGCTTTGTTTTGACTTCATCAATGCTTCATGAATTAGCATATGATGAAATTACTAATTGGACTCACATGGACACAATTTATAATTTTATGAAGTTCAGAAATCTTGTTCTTTTTTTTATGAATACTTTTATCTAAAAAGCCATGTATTTGCCACTTGCCTAACTGACAAAACAAAGCAATTTTTAAAAATTTCAGTGTAATTTTACAGCCTTATACAGATTAAAAACTATTACATATGAATGTCGTATAATAAATATTATGAGTGAGAGTCACTTTGGAGTTGTGTTAGTCTTTAAATAAAGTGCCCAGTGACTGCGGGCGAGGTTAACAGATTGCTTCAGGGAACTACTGATGTTAACAATCTATTTTAAGTCATGCCAGTTAGCAAAGAGACAATATGAAAATGTCATTTCTCATAGATGTCATAAAATGTCAGTTTTTTTCGGCATTATAGCTTTCATCTGCCTATTTAAGGTATGCTGGATTGTGTGCTTGACCTGAAAAGGGCAAATCTAAGGTCATATGGATATTTATATCCATCCAATCAATGGTAGCGGAAAGTTAAAGGAAAGCAGCGATATGACTGGTTTCCTTCCTGTGAAGGAGCCATTATGGGAGCCAGAGAGGGATTTATTATAATAAATTCGTTATTTTTAGCTTAGTATTTATTTTCATAGTTGTTTCACAGTTTTCAGCATTCTTTTTTTTATCTTTTGCCATGTTATGTCTTTACAGTCACTTTTGATACATTTAATGCTTCCTTTCAGAATAAAAGTATTCATTTCTTTCAGAAAGGGAAAAAAAATAACTGACCCCAAACTTCTGATGTAATGTTGGGTTGCAGTTGATCATTTAATGTAGAGTCAAGTTTGTAATGTATAGTTAATAGTTAATTTAGTCATACTCATGGTTAATGGTTAATGTAGACTTATGTTTGTAATGTACAACAGTCAGCTGTCTTGAGTTTCATTTACCTCCTCCCTCTAAATGCGAGTTTATCATCTTTTACTCTTTGATTTTGTAATGTAATTATTAAATCAGAGTAATGAATGTTGGGCGGTGCATGTAGGAGGATGGATTGAGGTTTGAATTATTGTACTTAGAATATACTTCTGTTGAGGTCAAACACACAGTGTCACGCCTCAGTGCTCACCAAGGACACAGAGAGGGAGGGTGGGAGGAGGAGGATGTGGAAAGGTGGATCACTGAAATAAGAGGAGGACACTGGAGAAAAGGGAGTAAGAGGGTATGATATGAACCCACTCGTGACCTGTGGTATCTCACTGAACATCACTGACAACTACAGTTGGATTAATCACCAGCCCTCTCTCTTTCTGTCTCTGTCTGGACAGATGTATTACTGATGTGGACAGTAACATATATTAAAAGCTTTGTTTTTGGTCCGCTAGGAAGCTTTAGTTAGTAGGTTTAGTTACTCAAAGGGCTGAGATGTGATTATTGCAAATCAGACTCTCACTGATGAACACTATGCATACTATTCTATATGGTAGACAAAATTACAAATCCCAGATCACAGTAAAGTTTTGTGGCTAATTTTTCCCCCAACAATTTTGCATTAAAGAAGAGAAACAGTATGCACACATTCTTTTTTTTTTTTTTTTTGTTCAGAAATATGGCAGGGAATGAGAATGAAAGGCACCATAAACCTAAGAGTTAAATGAATGAACCTAAAAGTGAAGTAATAATACATTTTAAGGTTGTGAATTTAGCTACATGTTAACACAGACATGTAAACATAAACAGTAGGTGACAAACAGGTCAATTTTATCATGCTTAAACTATGTACTTTCATGTATCTTTCCTAGTAAAAAATGTACCTTATTGGGAAGTAGAATCCTGTGAATTGGCATTCAACCTCTGACTGGCTCATCTACGTGTGTGTGTGTGTGTGTGTAAAAGAGAGAGAGAGAGAGAGAGAGAGAGAGAGAGAGAATGAAGTGAATAGTTAGGAAGCCTAATGATGTTGCAGTGCTAAGCTGTTTCTCTCATTACTCTGACTGACATTTGAATGCTAATCCTGAATTAGCTGGTAAACTATCTAAGTGTTTGAGTGATGACTTCATCAAACTTCACTCCATCTGTGTCTGCCTGACTGTGATAGATAAGAGCTGTGGTTGCATTGTTGTGTTTTCTTAATTGAGAAAACATCTGCTTTGTTTTTTCTTCTTCTTCTTCTTCTTCTTCTTGTAGTCATCAAAGTAGTGGTGGGATGTGGGGTGGTGTTAATTTTTCTTTGGATTCAGCTTAGATGTGTATGTAGTGCAGCTTTCCACACAACTGTTTTCAACACAGAAATGTTCCTTGAGCACCAAATCAGCATATTAGAATGATTTCTGAAGGATCATGTGACACTGAAAATTGAATTAAGATGCTGAAAATTCAACTTTGCCATCATATAAATAAATTAAATTTAAAAATGTATATTACAATAGAAAACATTTATAACAAAATTTACAATTTGAAACTGGGGTACAACAAAAAAACATTTATAACAAAACATTTATACAATAGAAAACATTTATAACATTTATAAACATGTAATAATATTTCACAATATATCTGTTTTACTTATCAGCCATGGTGAGCATAAAAGACTTGTTTGACCCCAAACTTAATATATTCTTTCACAAGACCTGATGAAAATTACAGGATTACATATAAAGATTAGTTCAGCTCTGGATAAGGATTTGTAGCTGTTATATTTTAGAGCTGAGTATAACTAGAAAAGTGTATTTTTACTTTTCCGGGTCTTGAAATCACAACCTAAAAGTTGTCCATGACTGTGGGAACCATGAGGTTAAAAAGTTTGAAAATGGACACATTTGTCCAGCATGCATACTGACACAAAAGCGCAGCATAGCTAATGTCAAGCAGCCAAAACAGAGAAAAATAAAACATCCTGAGGTCTTTATCCTGCCTTTTTGAGTATGTGTGCATGTGTGTATAATTGTGTCTGCGTAGGTGAGTGTGTGTTTGTAAGAGCTATTTTGCTTTCTGTTATTAAAGTCTTGTAGAGGAAGGACAATATCCAGACGTCCAAATTTAGCCTTGAAGGTCAGGGAAAAGGTTAGCATGCCTGAAAAAAGACCCAAAAATTCTTGTGTCTATGTGTGTGTTTGCAGGTGTGGATATTTGTGTGTTTGTTCAGGTGTGGGAGTGTGTGGATGAGCATAGATGTGTTTGAGTAGACTTACAGTAGTCTAAAGTTTAAATCTCATACGATACGGTTTAATCGTGCTCACTCTTAAGTGTTTACCGCTAATTGAGTGCAGCGGATTCTGGCATGGCTGTTGTCACTTGGCTGTTCAGTGGAAACGTATGACCTCCATTATGTCATTATACCATTATGTCATTATAAACTGATTTAAAATCAGAACACAAATGCACATTGGAAAAAAACATACCAAGGTCATCTCACAGCTGCAACGTGATGAACCTCAAAAATATCCCGTAATTTCAGTCTGTATATCACTCTCAGCAGGGCAAGTGTGTGTATATTGCATGTGCTGCAAGAGATGTGGGAATAATTATGTTAATGTCAAGCTTCTGGAAATATATCCAAGATGAATGTGTAATTTTAGTTTGCCTTGTAATGTAATTTACATGGTTAACTGAAAACATTCCAGATGTGTGTGCGTAGACAGGCAAGTGACAGGTTATCTCTGTTTACAGCTATCTTTATCAAAACACATTCCTCTGTTTCACGCACACACATACACCCTGCTGTGTCAAAGACAACAGCTCTATACAAACTGCACCTGTCTGACTCATCTTACTCAGAGTAGGGTCTCACCTGTCCGTGACCTAACTACTAAATCATACATACATGCACACATGTACACATTCTTAGCGCCCTAAATCAACACAACTTTATAAATATGCAGCCGTTACTCACACACAAGATTACACACAAAGTGAAACATGAGTTTAAACCCTTACAACCTTCTTCTTGCCCCACGTTCCCCCACAGATACTGACATGCACATGGGTACTTAGGACAGGGTGATTCTGACAGGTGACCATAAACAATGACTATTTGTGGCTTTGTAGCATAACAGACATATCTCTTCCCTGCTCTCAGGGAGTTATTTCTTGCCACTGTCACTCTTTCTAAACTGATTTTAGACTATTGGTATTGTAAAAATGAAAAAAAAAACAAAAAAAAAACAAGTACATCAGAATTGAGCTGAAGCAACTGAATAATAAAAATCAGCATTTTTATAAACAAATGTTTAGTTTTATAAGGGTAACGTCACTCTTAGTGACTTATGCTGTAACACCAAAAACAACATTACCATGAAAATTCTTACTTCAGTTCTTCAGATTATTCAAACCTCCAGATTATCTAGTGTTTTAATAATGTGTTTTAACTGTAATTTTTTAAATCTTTGTCTTATAAATGGACAACTTTATTTTTTAAGTCATGATAATTCCCAACACAGTGTCATTCTCAGTTTTCAGGGGATCATATTTTTTGTAAACAAGAACCTTAGTTGCTAAATTGTTTGTTGTAGTGGAAATTACACTACAGCTTAAAAGTTTAGGATTGGTATTGAAAGAAGTCTCTTCTCACCAAGGCTGCGATACAGTAAAACCAGTATGTTTGTGAAATATTATTACAATTTAAAAAGTTTTCTATTTGAATGTATTTTAAAAATGTAATTTATTCCTGTGATGGCAAAGCTGAATTTTCAGCATCATTACTCCAGTACTCTGTATTTTTGTTAAAATTGTGATACATTTTTTTTCAGGATCCTTTGATGAATAAAAAGTTGAAATAGAATGTTTTGTAATATTATAAATATCAATTTAATGCACTGTTGCTAAATAAAAGTATTAATTTCTTAAAAAAAAAAAAAAACTTATTTACCCCAAACTTCAGAAGACTAGTGTGGAAATCATATACAATACATATTAAGATGGTTCATGATTATTTTTTTCTTAGTTCAGATAGCATTATAGTTTTAAACTGAATTTTTGTAGTAGATTTTCATGATGAGAAATCAATAAAATCTACTTTAAATTTGAAAATTAGCTTATTTTCTGTCCCATGGCAAGTGTTGCTAGATCTCACTAGAAAAAGCTAGTGAACTAGTCTGACAAAACAAGTCCAAAATAAGCTACTAGCCAGACTAAAAGAAGACCAAATAAGCAGCTTCTGGACCCAGCAAAAATGCTGAAATGCACACTCACGCGCACACACACACACAGAGAGAGAGAGAAAGCCGGCCACCTCGCTCACAGTGCTTATTCAAAGACAGGCAAGCACCAGCTACATTCGATAACAAGAATAATGTTTTGATGCAGATAAATGTTCCCAGAGAGTTTCCAATGAGAGTGTTGAATTTGCACAGTTCCAGTTCTAGTTGTAATGAGAATCAGCAATAATTTTCCAACTTTTCTGTAAATATCCTGTTTAATAAAGGCCTCAACTTGATATGGTCTCTGAAAACTGACTTCATTATCATGCACACAGCCCCTGACAAAACATCCATCAATTAAACAAGCCCATCCCCCACCCCTCCTCTGGTCCCACCCCCCCACTGAGAGCTCCCAGCATGCTCTCTGAGAAGCATTCTTCCTTTTCTTTCCTTATGTTATCAATGTTCTCTTCTTCTATTTGTTTCTTTAGCTTTTGCAATTGGCCGGTTCCATTTTTCAGTGGGAGCAGCGAGCTCTGATGTTTCATATTTTATGAGCGGTTTCAGATTCAGTTAAATCCCAGCAGACCCTCTCTCTGTGTCTGTCTTCAGTTTATTAAGACATTGAGGAGGGAGTGACAGTGATTAGAGCTTGTGTTCTATAGACAGAGACGCTGTAATGGGACAGTATTTCATAGCCCCATACTGAATAGAGACAGTTTGTTTCTCATTTCCTGTACCTTCAGCTCTCAAGCCCAATTTCAGCCCAATTTCTGCACAAGCGTCTGTCATGAGACATTATAGTCCATCATAGCGATGTCACATTCATCTTTTGATTTATCCATGTTGTATTTAATAATGCACTAAAAGTTTCTCTCCTGAATCTTTGACAGTATCTTAATCTTATTCCTCTGGAGAGTTCATTTAATGTTGCGCAGTCACGCATACACTTACACACAAATGAAGACACCGATTCTCTTCCAAAAATTTGAATAGCAGGATTATTACGAAAACCTGGCAGGAGATGAGAGAACAACCTGGCTGTGTGTGTTTAGGGGTGATGATGGGGGTGGGGGAGTGATATCAGCGAGGAGGAGACCCAAAATCACGCAGCATGACTCTCCTCTCCAGAGGGGAAGAGAAACAGACTGATATACACCTCGTCGGTCTGGGGTCATTGTGTGAGTTTAGGTTAGCTTTCATCGCTGGAATGATAAACTGTCTGCAATATTCCATTTGTTCTGGAGGAAAGAGAGAGAGAGGAGAGCACAACTTTGATCTATCTGCAGTAGATCAGTTTGGGAACCGTTTCATTATTGCATTTAATCTAATGCACACACACCTTTCTTTCTTTCTTTCTTTGCTGATTTTTACTTATTTATTTTCTTTTCACAATTAATTGAATAATTTATTATTGGTTCTATTATTTTATGTAATTATTTGTTTTTATTTATTTTATTTTTTCTCTTGTGTATTATCTTCTTTCTTTTTTGCTTATTTATGTACTTATTTATACTTGCTTATTATTTACTTGCTTTTTTTCACAAATTATTTAGTGATTTATTGGTTCTATTATTGTTATATATTTAAGTTTTTTTCATTTATTTTATTTTTAATGTGTCTTATTTCTGTATTACTTTATCCTTCTTTCTTTCTTTTTCTTTCTATTTGCTTATTTATTTATATACTTATTTATATATTAACTTGCTTATTTACTTAGTGATTTAGTATTCGTTTTATTGTTATATATAGTTTTGTTTTTTCATTTATTTTATTTTTTAATTTGTCTTATTTCTGTATTACTTCATCATTCTTTTTTCCTTCTTTCTTTCTTTTTGTTTCTTTGTTTCTTTCTTACTTTCTATTTGCTTATTTATTTATTTAGTTACATATATATATATATATATATATATATATATATATATATACATATACATATATATATATATATATATATATATATATATATATATTATACAATTTTATACAATTCTGCGCTTTATAGTGGCAGTGAACGGGACCAAAGAGTATGATGCACTTTCTTCAGCTTCATACCTGTTGGTCCCGTTCCCTGCCACTATAAAGCTCAGATGCATCAGGATATTTATTAATATATCTCTGATTGTGTTCATCAGAAAGTCATATACACCTAGGATGGCTTGAGGGTGAGTAAAGCTGGGGGTAATTTTCATTTGAAAGTGAACTAATCCTTTAAAGTCCCAAGAGTGACGGCACCGTACAGCAACAAAGTGGCTGCCGGTGTGAACGGGGTGTAACACATTCTACACTCTTATCAAAAGGTTTAGTGGGGTTCTATATAGAACCCTAGGGTTTTTGACTCAATTTTAAAGAACCCTTTATGCCAAAAAGGTTCAAAATAAGGAGAAATATCTTAAATGACTGCATAATATACTTTCATGTTTAACAGGTTATTTCCATTTTTTCAAAACAAAATGAATCAAAGCTAAATCCATAAAATGGCCCCATTATTGGAACCCCTAAAAGGTTCTATATGAAGCGCCTAACAGAACCTTTAAGGTTCTACAGTATATAGAACCTTTTTCTTCTCATACACTCACAAAAGCCAGAGAATGCTTGATATCTGCTTTATCAGTGTATAAAGAAATACCATATAACCAACGGCATGTGTATATTCTTAATCTGTGTAATGTAATATAATCAGCGCTGTTCAATTTATTTAGAACCGTTATCAGAACAAATGAGCTTTGATTTATAACTGAACATTAGAGAGATAGATAAAGAGAGGGAGGGAGACAGAGGAGAGAGAGATAAAAAGATCTCTTTTACTGCCAAATTCTTCTTGTCTTTAATCATGTTTTCAAATATCAACAATCTTTTTCACATAGACAGTAACATTTGCTTTTGGACAAGCTCATTATGTACAAAAACAGTAAATACCGCAAGTTCTGTGGCTCACACACATCTGTCTGGCTTTGTGTTGTTTAAGTTGGACGTTTTCTGCATTTTAGAGTTTCTGACGTAATGTAAAGACTTAAATAACACAGTGGGATGGCAGATGTGATTGGGGGGATGTTGAGAGATGGAGAGAGTGGAACTGTTCCCTGTGTGAAAGGTGCAGAAGTAGATTAAGATCCCGAGGGTGGAAGCTTATCTGTGTATGAAGCGTTACTGATTAACTAACCTCACGCATACATAAAAACACATGATACACATTTATAAACCTTTCTTGCTCAGCTTCTGTCAGCAGTTATCCATTTGATTTGGGCTGATGAGAGAGAGTTTTATGTCTGATATACAAATAAATAAACATCTGAAACATTGGCAGTGGAATAAATGTCTCATAACAGTAAGACACAACTAGTAAACTGGAATAAACAACTTGATTTATCCAAACCTATAGGATAAATCAGTGCTCTTCAGCCTCTCCAGGGCAGGACTTCTGCAAAAGTTAGAGAGTTTTGTGTGTACATTTTTTTTTTACCTGTAATGTCATTTCTTTGCAATTATATTTTATACAGGTTCTATTTAGATTTAGAGCCGAGATGCAGTATGTGGCATGTTTGTGACATGTAGCACTCTCATTGGGGACACAAGTCCCTACTCTTTCCCTCTACTTTCCTGTCTGTCTCCTGTTCTGTTCATTAAAGACATAAAATGTCTGTGAAATAAAAAAAAAAAACACAGGTTCAGTAGTCCAGCAGCTGTATATCTCATCAGGCATCAGTGATGAGCCACTGGGCACAGCTGGTGGATTGGAAGTTAGACTGATGTCACACTCAAGGGTTTCTGTGTTTTTAATAAATAATACATTACAAATAGTAAAGATGAATTTAAAGTGTATTACTTTTCCACAACACCAAAAAACCTGCAGCTTTGTTTTGTTTTGTGTAAAAAAAAAATTGTATAGAGTTCACATAATTTGCATTTATCCATTCTCTATATTAATAGTCTGCTTGCTCAGTATATTTCATACACATTATACTCTTACTAAATTATGAGGGCAACTCTCCAAACACTACAGTTCAAATTCGTCTGACACTAACTACTAAGGAAATTTCCCAACGAGCCAATAGGATGCACTGGCATGTGAAGTGGAACTCGCACACATCTGGACTCAAAATCCGTTTTTAATCAAAATAGATCATATTTAGCCGAAAAACAGACATGTTTTTCATCTGAAATATGACTGGTGTTGGCACACTGATTAAATTCTCATGCAGTTCAGGTTCCTCTGCAGTTTACTTTTAAAACATATTTATACATACATAATTCAAGGAACTCCAGATCAGTTGGCCGAAGAGAGGTTTTAGTATATACAATATATGCCTAAATGAATTTGATCAGTGATAACTTCTCATTCACTCTCCAGGATCCCTTTCATTTCAGTAGATGTGATGATATCAGTCAGCTAGAAAAGCTATGAATGTTATTAAGAAGGATAAAGTAACAAAACTTTTCATTGTTTCTGTGAAACCGCTAAACCTTTGTTTTCTCTTTGGGGTCTTAAAGATCCCGATGGGGCTTTTTAATAGATCAAAAATAGACTTACCAGTGAAGAATCGAGTTGAGACATAAAGCTTTTTTCTAACCTCATGAGAACTGATTATACACAAAATTTCAACTTGCTAACATGCTTTAAACATCCTCCATGAAAAAGAGACCACATAAAAAAGATGAAGAAATAACTGTGATGTATTTTCCCATGCTGAAATGTTCTGATTGTTGCACACACTGTAAAAGTACACTTCTTTCAGTGCTTTACTATGATGTGTTTTATTGTGTGTTTGCTGGCGCCAGATAGACCCTAATAGGAACAAAGTTAGTATGCATAACAATCTCCTTTCTAAAAGAAGGCAGGCACTGCCTTTTCTGTGTTTAGGTCAAAAGAACATATAAAATAATTAGAATGGAACATAATAGGTCAGTTTCAAAATGAGTATTTTACAAAATACATTTTGAAAAAAGTGAAACATTAAGGATTACAATTTAATAATGTTTTTGTGTTTTTTAACAGTAGTTAATACATCATTGCTCACAGCTTTAATGTACATATCAATTCTCTATTATTTTGTGTGTGTGTGTGTGTGTGTGTGTGAGAGAGAGAGAGAGAGAGAGAGGTCCTGCTAAACCCTATGTTAGGGGGAGATTTTTTTTTTTTTTTTTTTTTTTTTTGGACCCCACCATGATGGTTAGGGGTAGGGAACAGAATATACAGTTTGTACAGTACAAAAGTTATGATGGCAAGTCCCAAGTCCCAAAAAAAAACAAAAAAAAACATGGAAACCCATACGTGTGTGCTTGTTTTCATGATTTATGAGGACACAAATTTGTATAATGACATGGGTATTACACTGGTATTAGGACGTAAACATGTTTTATGAGGACATTATTTGTTTTATTAAAAATGTAAAAATGCAGAATGTTTTCTGTGATGGTTAGGTTTAGGGGTAGGGGTAGTGTAGAGGGATAGAATATACAGTTTGTACAGTATAAAAACAAATACGCCTATTGAATGTCCTCACTTTGATAGCAAAACAAACCTGCGTGTGTGTGTACACATGCTGTTTCTTATTCTAGACTGGAGATGACTTACATGTAGCTCTGTTAAATGTGTACAATTTGTTACCTGCCTACTGGTGTGATTTCAGATATTAACTTGTTTGACATCTGCTCCATGTGTGTCTGCCATGATTTGTTCAGGCAAATAAGAGTGAACATCAAGCCATGTCCAAACAGGCAGACTGAGGTTTGTGTCTAGAGAGGCAGAAAGGCAGTTAAGTTAATTTCATGTGATCGTAAATTTCCCTTGTAGTCCTCCACACCTCAGACTGGTTTTGACTTGACTGTCTTAAGACATAACATACTCTTATGATCTCTCTCAGATAAGTCTTTCAGTGGAATTTGCTGCCTTACTAAACGCTGTCTATCACATATCCGCTGTAATTTATGCACTCAAACGAGCGATGAAGCACTGATAACACTGATGAGGTAATGGAGAGGCAGCTGTAGTATCACATTCTAGAAAAGTAAGTCATGGGGTTTCAATTTACCATTTGTGTACCTTTAATTGGATAGTTGTATATTTTTAACATTAATTATTAATAAGTCTACCAACATGCCATATGAAAGCTTTAGGGACTATTTAAATTTAAAATTCACATTCCTGCTTGTATTGTACAAAAGGGTCACTATTGTAAATTTTTTTTTTTTTTTTTTTTTTTGGTTTAAAGTGCCCCAATTATGCTATTTTAAAGGTTCTTAATTTTGTTTTGGAGGTCTTCTATAACAGTTTTACATGCATCAAAGGTCAAAAAACACTTTAATTTTCTCATAATATACATTGCACATCACCACATTTTTCAATGATTCTCAAACAACTTGTCCAATGCTTCACTCTCTCTAAATCCCCGCTTTCCGTGAGCCTGCTCTGCTCTGATTGGCCAGACAGCCCAGTCTGTTGTGATTGGTCCACTGCTTACACCACATGCAGAAACAAACGGCCATTACCATAACTGATTCAGCTCTGGAGGCTTCCAGAGCTCAGCGATTGTACACACTGTAAAGACCGTAACGATGGCGTCGATTTTACCATATCAATCTGAGTGCGAATCCAATGATGAAACATTGGAAGAACTCAACCTAGTCTCATGGAAAGATGTACCTGTGGGAACATTTTTGCAAGTCGTAAAATACGTAACAATATGTACCTATCACTGCAGTTTCCAACAGAAATGAACACTAGAGGCAGTAAAACAGCAAGCGCTTTTAATCGTATTCATATACAGTTACGATTACAGGGTCAGATTATGGATTAATAAAGATTTGTTTTTATGTCTCCTTGCAAAATATTATGTTATGATCTCAAAACGCTTTTACCAACGTGCACGATTTGTAAACAAATACATTTTGGACTTTGCATCACTTAAACAGCTCCTTATGTTTCACTTTTCTAATGTAACAAGATTGCTCAGTAGCTCAGCTGATACAGAGTTGTACTTGGGACGAAAGATAGTGTTGTGTTACGTTATTACCAACATAGTGTTTGTGGTACATTATTTTAAAACATAATGGAGCACTAGCGCCACTCACCGGACATTCAGAATTGCAGTGATACGTATAAAACCAATGTAATAAAAACGTACCACACAGCTGATTTTCAGAAGTATTTCAGTAAGACAGTGATAACATGAGTTAGCCGGTTAGCTGGAGACCTAGCACAATAAAAAACACAAAACTATTTTGAACACCCGGTAGAAAATAAATACATCAATAATTATTCATACTTACAGGCTGTGATTCTGAGGAGCAAGTTGGTCCAAATTAAGTGGCTATTATTGTCCTATCTTTAATGGCGTATGTAAATCCCATTTAGACCTTAGAGATTTGAGAAGCAATCATGAAAATGTTATTTTGCTGTTGTATCGCTGTGGTAGTTTTAAGCACTGACTCTTCACATCCTCATCCTTTTCGAGTGTTTACAAAGAGAATTTGCAATTGCTGAGCAGAAAACAGCGTCTTCTTGACATGTATTAAGGGCGGGTCAAAGTAGACGTTGTTCGCGGGCAGCCAATGAAGACCATAGGCAGGCATTAGGCAAATGTGTTACTTTGTGACGTGTAGCCGTAAAGTCGAATTCGAATTCCCAACGACTCGTTTAGGCTGTTCAGAGTCGATTCTTTCTTTTTGAGAGACAATAACTTTTTCATCGTGCACTTTCGGCTTCACAACTTTGCAGATCGTTTACATTCACAGACAGCTACATTACACATTGCATGAAAGATAATATTTGAAAAGGCATAATAGGGGAATAAAATGGAATGGAAGTGAAATAATGAATTAAATGTAAATGAAAACCTTTATTGGAATTAAATCTAAAAATTAATTTAAATTAAATAATAATTGTTTAAATATAAATAATTGTTTTAGTCATCAAGCACTCAACCCATGGTAGAATAATTTGACCTGTGTGTGTGATGGAGAAAACATCCCACAGGCCATATGGTGTGTAATAGCAGTAAGGACACTGATACTGATGACAAAGATGGACACATATGAAATCGCAGTGGCTGGAAGCCAACAGCAAAGCACTTTTCATTCTGCTATAAAATGTGGTCCTTAATTGGATTCATTTTTAAGACTATTTTGTATGTTAGTATAAGTAGACAGTAGTGCTGAAACCAAGTACTGTACGTTTTGAACCGTTTTCTCTTGCTTTTGTGCCTTTTATTAGTTGTGTGTTCAAAAGTAATTTTTTGTAAATGAAATGGTGCTTCATGGTCATATTCTTTAACATTGTCATTGCATTCAGTATGTGTCTTGTTTTCTGTTGGCTGTGCAGGAGAATTTAGCTAATACGGTGTGTCCCGTGGCTGTGATTTCAGTGTAAATGGGGATGCTGCTTCTTTTCTTCCAAGTCCTTGATTATTTTAGGTGTATATTTCAGTGGCTTCCTCAACTATGCTTATTAAAGCTAAAATATATAAATGCAAAAAAATGCTCTGAAACATCTTTTCTTTTTTAGGACCATTCCTTAATCAACTGCAAACTCACATTCAGCTCTGGCTACATCATGGCCCAATCTTTTCCCTAGTGTTGGGTCCGAGTCCACCTTTGTCAAGTCCGAGTCAAGTCCAAGTCCTTAACCAATCAAGTTCGAGTCGGACTTGAGTCCGAGTCGAGTCCGGCCGAGTCCAGAAAGATTTAAATGATTTGAAATTGCAATTGACCTTTTGCAAAGACCCTCCCCTCTTAGTTACTTTTGCTACGCTGCTCTCACGCAACACATCATGTTCTCACACAGTGAAAAATACATTGCGAAGCAAAGAGGACACTGACAACGCACCAACAGACAAGACAGAGCAAGTTACTTTTGATATTAAAAATAAAGTCTTAGCTTTCAAATTTAGTCATTTTTAAGAAATTCAAACAATAAATACCATTTTGTGGCAGTTTAGTGTGTTGCACCTCAGTTCAAGCAGCATGTGAACTGATCATCTCTTCTAGTTATAGCCAGATTTAACCTGAATGAACATCGGAACTGCAAAAAGATGTCAATACACACCATTTTTCAAGTTCAAGTCCATTGACATTAATCTACTAACTGGTTTGGTTTGTTTGTCAGACAGAATGGAGGATATCTGCATTATGATAGGTCAGTTAAGCTGTCAATCAAACTCCAGTGAAAGGTCAGTTGTAAACTCGACACTGAGCTCTTTAATTAATATTTTAACCAAAACGATTGCAATGTACAGTTGCAGTCATAAGTTTACCTACTGTACACCTTGCAAAATCTGTCTTAAAGGGTTAGTTTACCCAGAAATAAATATTTCTGTCATTAATTACTCACCCCCGTGTCATTCCAAACTCGTAAGACCTTCATTATCTTCGGAACACAAATGAAGATATTTTTTAATAAAATCCGAGATCCAATGCAACTACCACTTTCAAGCCCCAGAAAGGTAGTAAAGACATCCTTAAAGTACTCCATGTGGCTTCAGTGGTTTAATCTCAATTTTATGATGCGCCGTGAGTGCTTTGTTTGTGCAAAAAATGTAATTTACCACTTTATTTACAAAATAATATTATCCACAGCGTTCACGTAACAATGTCAGCTCTCGTGTGAACTCAGAACACGTGTCATGATGCACTTGTCAATGCATGTTGCAGATCAATATTTTTGTGAATAAATTATGTGGGTGTTTTTTGTGCTCGTGTCACTTCACGAAATAATAACTGAAGTTAAACCTCTATAGTCACATGGATTCCTTTACCAATGTATTTCCTACCTTTCTGGACTTTGAAAGTGGTAGTTGTGGATGGAGGGACAGAAACCTCTCGATTTCATTAAAAATAACTTAATTTGTGTTCAGAAGATGAACGAATTCAAGTTCTTACGGGTGTGGAACAACACGAAGGTGAGTAATTAACGTGAACTAACCCTTTCAGAGGTCAGGGGTAAACTTTTGAACAAGATGATGGTGATGTGCACATTTTTCTTTCTTTTTAATATGTTAATATCTTATTAAGCCTCTAAAGGGCAGTACTAAATGAATGAATGAATTTTTAAACAAAATAAGAACAATTTACACCGTTCAAAAGTTTACAACCCCAGCTCTTAATGGATGTTGCCTTCTTAAGCATCACTGAATGTTTGCAGCTTTTGTAGCAGTTGTCTTTGAGTCCCTCAGTTTGTCCTCAGTGTGAAAAGATCAATCTCAAAATCATACAGTCACTGCAAGAAGGGGGTCAAATATGAAGAAGATGCTGGAAAACCAAAGAATGTGCAGGAACTGGAGGATTTTTCTGAAGAACATTGGGCAGTTTAACTGCTCGGGACAAACAAGGGACTCATGAACAACCATCATACAAAAAAAACAAAAAAACAGCCGTGGACCATCCAGGTAGTGGCACATAATATAAAAAATCAAGTGTATGTAATTTGTCTTGTAGTTTGTCTTGTGGACTAGGCTATACATAATAAACATCTGTTAAGTGAAATCGCTTAATTAGGGCAGTACAAAATAAAATAAAAAATTATATTATATATAATATTTTGGAGGTTCTGCAAGGTGTACTATATGTAAAATGTTGTAATATGTATGCCAAAATGTTGCTATAGTTACTGTCGGTTTGTCAATTTCATGACTCACACGGCACAAAAATTTAGCGGATTCATTTTCTTCCCACATTTAAATGCAGTTATCACTCCTAAAACTTTGCAGTTTGAACGTGACCACTGGTCCTCTAGCAACATGAAAAACAATTATTCTGATTGTCAATAGACATTTATAATGTTACCAAACGATTTCTAGTTCAGATAAATGCTGTTCTTTTGAACACTAAAGATGAGTAATGGCTACTCTATAAATTGTTAACATATATTAAAATAGAAAACAGTTGTTTTAAAGTGTAGTCATATTTCACAATATTACTGTTTTACTGTATTTTTGATCAAATAAATGTAGACTTGGTGAGCATAAAAGACATTTAAAAAAAAAAAATCTTACTGACCCCACACTTTTGAACAGTAGTGTTAAATACAGTATTGTTGTGAATACTGGTTCATGTTGACTTTAATACTCCATATTTAGTATCTGAAAACGGTTTATCATACGTTGTTATGGCTATAGTATTATACAAAAAGAGGCATATATAATATTGGCATTTTATTTAGAAAATAAATCAGCCACTTAGCCAGTTAGTCTGATTACAAGAACTGACCGCTCTGTTATTGCCTTTTAGTCTCTCTGAAACCTCAGAGTTAGAGTGTGTGACCAAATGACTGTTTGCATATAGTGTGTCGTTTTATGTTTTATGTTTATGTTTTATGTTGACACTTTCAGCATTTGCATGAACAGTATCCCATGTTTTCCTATGACTTGTTTAGTGAAGGCAACCAAGCAAATAAATGCAAATTTCTCATTGCACAAAAGATTGATTTCAGGGTTGGTGGGGAAGAAAGGGGTGGATAGATTTTCTTCTCCGTTTTCAGAGCTAAGTGGCTCTAAGACAAGAGCAGCGTACACTCGAACATCTCATATAACCACACACACACAAACACACACACATTGCACTCATTTCTAAATGCTCGCTCTTTATCGTGGCTGATGAAATCATATTTCAGACGTTCATTAAGAGAGCTGGGATGAAATAGATCATTTAGAAAGAAAACACATCGCTGGACATTTCCTTCATCTGGTGGTTTTTCTCAGTTCTTTTAATCAAAGGAGCAACATACACATTTTCATTCTTCACATCTCTCATATTCATTACCCAGAAAGCATTTGTGTGTGTGTGTGTGCACCTTTATTCCTCTGTTCATATTGAGAGGATACAGCTGCTCCTTTAGATTTCCCAAACATCCCAAAACCAACCTTTTTATTTATCCAAGAGTGTGAATTACAAACAGCTGCATGCAGTACAACATGACATGTTGTGTGTGTGTGTGTGTGTGTGTGTGTTAGCGTCGCCTGACCCCTTCATTTCCTGTGTCTGTGTAAAAGTTCCCGCTGATTGTTCCTTGGGGTTGGAATCAGAGACACAACCCAGCAGCCAACCACTTCCGGGAAAGAATCACACACCCTTCTCCTGTCTCTTTAGCTGGAGCTTCGCACAAGCGGAGAGAAACAGAGAGAGAGAAACTGTTTGTGTGAATCTAAATAACCGCAAAATGAATTGCTTTCTATTTATTTTGAATCATTTTATAGTTGATTGAAAACTGTGAAAATACACACAAAAAGACATTCAATCAGCTAACCACATTATATACCGGACCATATTGTTTTTGTGGCCACAGATAGTTCTCCGTCTTTGTGTTTCGTGTGTGTGTGGGTGTTGCCTGGTTCTAACTGTACATGAACTTGATGACTGTTTGCTTTGGAAATTAAATGATATTTCTCACAGCATACCCATTCTCACTTGCGTACATGTGCTGCTGTCTCGCTGTCCCTGGGCCTCTTTCTCCCCCATCCAACAGGGACTTGACAGCGTAGGGAATTGTAAGCCAGCTCTTTGAGTGTGGGTTTGTAACAGGGCTCGGCCCGGCCTCTCTTTGGCTCCCAACCTTGTTGGCTTTGGTCGCTGGCTTCATGTCTGGCTGTGTCTCTGCTGAAATAGTTGGCTATTGCATTAGTACTGGATTAATCTAAGACATCTAATGCTAGTCTATTAGTATACCTACTTCTGTTGAAACCTTGTTTGGAGTGAATAAGTTTACATTAGACATTAAAACGTACACTACTGTTCAAAAGATTCTTGGAGGAAAGACGTTTTTGAAATAAGTCTCAGCGAGGCTGAATTTATTTGATCAAAAATACAGTAAAAACTGTAATATTGTGAAATATTGTCCCAATCTAAAATACTTGTTTTCTATTTTAATATTGTAAAATGTCATTCATCCCGTGATGGAAAAGTTGAATATTCAGCAGCCATTATTCCATTCTGAGGTGTCACATGATCCTTCAGAAATCATTCTAATCACGGTAATTTGCTGCTCAAAAAATTTTTCTTTTTATTATCAATGTTGAAAACAGTTGCTGCTTAATATTTTTTGTGGAAAACCATTTTTCAAGATTCTTTGATGCATAGAAAGTTCAAAAGAACTGCATTTATTTGAAACAGAAGTATCTTGTACCATGATAAAAGCCTATACTGTCACTTTTGATCAATTTAATGTGTGCTTGCTAAATAAAAGTATTAATTTCTTTCCATTAAAATATCTTACTGTCCCCAAACTTTTGAATGCTTTTGCTAGAGTACATTATTAACATACTGACAGCGTCTAAAATCCATGAACAAAACTTTTAGGTTCATAGGATATTTAATTCATGGAATTAATAGGTTGATTTTATTGTTTTTAATCAATGACATTAAATACATTAAATACCATCACATTTAGGTAATGCATTTTCGTAATTTAACATTATAACAGTTTCATTCTGTTCTGTGTCATATTCAGCTCTTTTCAAAGGATATTATTACTCAACACAAGCCTAAAATTTAAAATGCTATATCGAATGGAAATTCTGCCATCATTTAATCATCACACCGAATTATTATTTTGTTTGACAGCTGCAGCTATAAAAATGACAAAGAAACCATAAAATAGCCATAAACGTAATTGTTTACTTGTGTGTTATATTCCAAGTCGTCAGAAACCATATGATAGCTCAGCGTTAGAAAAAGGCTGTAATTTAACTTTTTATGCATGTATAATTATCCTCATCCTCCATCATACTCAAATGTTGCATTCATTTAAACATTGGGGACTTAAAAATATCTATACAATAGTGTATTGTAACTAAAATTGTCATTGTACATTTATCTGCTTATTACATTTTTTTTTTTTTAAGTGGTAAGGGTTTGCTGCTCAAAATTATTTATGTCTGAAGCTGTGCATTGGAATACTTTAATGTTTAAATGCTGTCAGTATTGTACGTTTGTACATGAAAATGATACATATGAATAATAATGACATCAGGCTGATCCGACATCTACGCAAAACTATGCTGATTGGATGATTTTTCCAAACAGGACCACTACTTTCAAACAAGCCTACATTGGTTTAAACATTAATGAAGTCGCCTTTAGTGTTTAACCAAATACTACAATTCCTCAAAGTAGGCTGTATTACTAAACCCCAGTATGGAGGCCCAGAGTAGAGCTTCCCCCTTTCCTAATACGTTTTGTTATGTAAAATAAACAGTTAAGCAAAAAAGAGGGGCTTTCTGAGGTCTTTTATGTCAGTAGGGGTTGCTACTGGTAATGCTCCACCCTCTAATGCTACATTATAGACTGAACCTTTAATGGCACAGTAAGGGCTGAATCTGCACATGCTGAGAACAAGAGATGAAAAACAGCATTGCTTCCATTGTCTCGGGACAAATAAATACTGACAGAGATGAAGAGAAATAGGAAGATATGAGGGACAGAAAGAAGAATGTGTGTCTTCTATAGACAGGATGTTTGTTTTTGCAGTGCTCAGCGTGTACTATTATTTGCGGCCCTACTCTCTTGTTGTCTGTGGTTGATTAAGAGAAGAGATTTCACGGCAGAACGCGTTTGCCTGTGCAGGGAGAGGCTTCATTTCACAAACCACAGAGAGACCACTGCAGTTCACTTCTATAAACATGCCTAAAACCAGCCGAGGATTAAGATCATTGTTTGTCCTGGACTGCAAATACACGCCGACAGCTATGAGAAAGAGAGACTGCGAGTTTGCTTTTAATCTGAATTTGCTTTCTATAAGTATGGCTTATGTTCTGTGGTTATTTAGTAGGAAAACACCCTCCGTATGTGTCAACAACTTAAAAATGTATGGAAATATAATGAATATGAAAGTATAATCCATCAACCGTTGCACTTGCTTTGCACTGTATCATTTAGATGTTTTTCGACGTTTTAAAACAAGCTCATTTTAGAGCATTCATGCCCCAATTAGCAGGTCAGAAAGGGTTTGTAATCTATTTTCTTTATTTAGGCATGATGTGACACCATTGCACAGAGCATTCTGGTTTAGTCACATCACATCACGCCACTCGCTTGCGGTGTCAACTGTGTGTGTTGCCATTATTAGAGATCTGCTGTGGGCCCAACTCTGTTATTCCAGCCATAAAGCCTCAGCCTTCACTGTAGAAGTCAAAGCACAACACTGTCATCTTCCTCTCTGGCCTTGTCACAGCCATCAGCAGCAGCGGCAGCCTAAACACTTTGATGAGTAAATTGGATGTTTTGACCAGAATGGGGGGTTTTGGCTTCACTGCGTTTATGCATCCCAAGTAAGCGGCTGCTTCCTGAAGTCTCCTCTAATTCCGTCTTTGACTTTTCTGCGGGTCAGCTGGAGCTTCACGATTCTTCGCTTTATGCGTGTGAATGTGAGAGAAAAGGAGAGAGCTAACAAAGCGAGACAGACAAAGAAACACAAAAAGAGTCTCTCTCTCTCTCTGTCTCACTCGGCCCTTCTGTGAATGTGAGAGACAGAGACATGCAAAGGAATGTGTGTCAGACAGAACCCAAGAAAAAGAGAGAGAAACAGAAAGATTTCCTAAGCTTACGCTTCAGCTCATGAGAAGTACTTTGATATTAGATCTGTCACAGTATATTTATTTTACATAGCCTATATGAATGTGTGTGCGTGTCTGTGTGTGCATTGCACGAGTAAGGCTATAATGTTGATTTAGACATACTTTTCACATGAAGACCTCACATGTTATTGCACTACATTGTATCAAGTGCAGTTGTTAGTAGTTATTTCTACCTGATTTGGCACTTAAAAATTACTTTTGATGGTATAACTAAATGCACTCATGTTTATTCAATCATATTAAATAATATATGTCTAATGTTTGGGGTTTTTTTTTTTTTTTTACTTTAAAATGGAATTTTTAAATATTTTAGTGCATTTTACAAATACAAAAATAAATTTATCTATTAAATATTATCCGTATATTAATTAAATACTATATATATTTATTTATTTTAAAGTTGGCAATAAAAATTCACCTTATTTTGTAAATGCATCTTAATTCTTTTACGTTTTGTTCTTTTTTGATCATTTGTTTCACTCAGATGTATGTCACAATATGGAAGAAAAGATCTGCTGCTACTTCTGTTTCATCTCTACCTTAATATTTTTGATATTACAAAATAGTTATAATTTTTATATATTATTGTTATATTTTCAATAATTTTATATTATTTTATAATTTAATAATATTGACTTTATTCTTTAAAAAATGTTAATATAAACCACATGGAACTTTTTTTTTTTTTAATTACCAGACAGCTTTTTTTTTGTATTCCAGAATAAGAACAGATGAGATAACTTTTATGACTTTCTAATACATTCAGCTGTAGGAGTTTTTCCATGTTGAACCAGTTCATCATTTCTCTCCTTTGTTATTTCAGTGGAGTACCATGGGATTTGAAGTCCTTCAAGTCCTATGTAAAGCCTCTGAGGTTGATCCTTTCATAAAATTTCTGGGGAGCAGACTGTGATACAGATATACTCACTCAATCTTGCACAAACCACTGTTGTGTGTCTTTTATCAACATGTTTCACATAACAATGTCTTTTTGTCCTCCCACTCCTCTCTTTTTTCACATCTTTTCTCTCCAGTCTCATGGACACGTTGCGAAAGAATATAGTCAGAACTGCAACCCCAGACTACAAAAACAGCCTGATTTCCCATCAAAATAAGATGCACACACACACACTTGATCGCTTTTGGATATGTAAAGCAGAGCTTAAATCTGGGTGTTGTCCAGATCATATGATTCAGTATTAAATATCTTAAATATTTTGCTGTGGTTCATTTAGGTATCTTGGGTAACATACATCTCTGTGCTGTGAAAGCCACGGCACAACTACAGAAGATAAATAGTAAGATGATTAGCTGTGTGTGTGAGAGTGAGCAGTGCATGCCTACATCTGTGCAAATAGAAGGTGTTAAAAGTTTTCTTAGCAGGAAGGCAACCGCTTACGAAGAATCCGTCAGCACCGAGGGGTCAAAGGGAAAGACACATGGTAAAGGATA
Source organism: Elopichthys bambusa (assembly GCA_037101425.1). Taxonomy (NCBI): domain Eukaryota; kingdom Metazoa; phylum Chordata; class Actinopteri; order Cypriniformes; family Xenocyprididae; genus Elopichthys; species Elopichthys bambusa. The sequence continues at coordinate 21,556,504 of CM074434.1, forward strand.
CAGCGGTGTGTGTTCTCTGAGACGGTTCTCTGTGGTGTGTCTCTAGAAAACTCACACACACACTTATTTATTCACTTATTCAGACCAGGGATTTTTTTCATGGTATTCCGTGAAAATATTGTTTTGGTTTGTGTGTCGACCTCAAGATACATAGATAAAAATAAGACTGTATAGTGTCTGTAGGGTCTGTGCTGTGTATCTTTCTGTAGTTTGTGTCTTTCTCTCTCTCTTTCATCAAATTGCCAGTTCTGTGATGTACAGTATGCGACAGATGACAATAAAATCAAACACATGGTGTCATTTCATTGCCAAGTGTAAATTCAAACACTGTCCAGTTTAAAACAAAACACACACACAGTTAATTGAAAGTGTCATTGAATGTAATTTTTTCACATGCCTGCATCTTGCCGTTCACCCATTCTAAATACACCACTTGCTTTTGTCTGAGACGTGTGTGTGTGTGCGTGTGTGCGTTTGTATGGTCCTGGTAAACCCTATTGGGACCAAATGTCCCCACAACAATAGTAATACCAGTCATTTTTGACCTTGCGGGGAAATTATTTGGTCAGAAAACAGATTATAAATCATACAAAATGAACTAAAGATGCAGATATGTATATATATATTTAAGGTTAAGAAATTAATAAATCATAATATTTATAAATTATTCATAAATATTCAGCTATTCAGCAAGGGCACATTAAATTGATCACAAGTCAAAAGACAATAAATGTTTCTTGAGCAGCAAATCAGCAAATTAGAATGATTTCTGAAGGATCATGTGACACTGAAGACTGGAGTAAAGGGCTGCTGAAAATTCAGCTTTACCATCATAAAATACATTTTTAAAATATTAATATGGACAGCTATTGAATTGTAATAAAATTTGACAATATTGTAATAATATTTTACAGTATTACTGTTTTTTCTGTATTATTAAATGCAGCTTTGGTGAGCAAAAGAGACTTCTTTCAAAAACTTTTTTTTTTTAAATCTTATAGACCCCAAATTTTGGGGGGATAGAGGGAAGCTACTTAAAAGCATGAAATTGACATATGTCTGTCTGCTGCCTTTGATGGTACAGTTAAAAAATTTTGACGGTGCATGCTTTTGTGCTGCCATCAGCCAATCAACTCAAGAATGATCAGTCACATGGCATTTACAGCTTCGGTGATTGACCTGGGGAAAAAAAAAAGCTTTAAGATGGCAACTTGCCGATTGCTTACTTTCAGAGGGTCCTCTGCCAGCCAGCAACTGACATTGAGATAAATAGGAATGTTAACAGATTTCTCCAGATATTACAGACCTCATTGGATGGACAGAGACAGGATGTGGTGGTAATTTTCCTGATGCTGTGTTGTAAAGTACTTTATCTTTCTCCATCACACACCTACACACACACACAAACACTCACACTGAATGTGATCTACCATGTGACTGCACATGCTTTACCTCATCTCCTCTTTGCACTGACACTAATGTAACTTGGCAAAGAGGACAGTTTTTCTGTCATTGGGGAAGGTGTACAGGGCCGCGGACCACACATTCAGATACACACTCATACGCACAGACTGTAATATAATTGTGAGTCAGTATTTGTATAGCTGAGCGGATACTGGCTCTCCAAACATCAGCTCAGAACAGTGGTCCTCCAGAGAAGCACACACACTGTTGTCATTCATTCATACAAACACACACACACACACACACACATACACATGTTGGGTCTCACAGGTCTGGGGTCTGACATATTAACTGCAGGTGTCATTTGTGTTTTAGTGAGTTTGCATATTCAGAAGTAGCAGTTGTAGTCTGTTCCTTTTGAATTTTTGAAAATTTTTACAATTATTTTACTAAATAAACAATGAATATTCCACCGAACAGCCACAAAACAGACCCAGGAACACCTTTTTAGTGCAACTTGTTTATGGCTAATTTAAGACTAATGCAATAAATATGGCTGGTATGAGAGGGTCTGGGGGAAAACTGTGACAGCCCATCACTCAACTCCATCTGTGAATCACAGTGTGGGGTCTCATGGTTTGAACATGGGGGGCTTCTACTGGCCCTGCTCACTTGTCTTTGTGGAGAATATAGTAGATGGATGAAGTTTTTTCTACCAAAATATCTTGGCCATCATCTAAATGTGGCTTTACAATATTTTTTTATTAGGCCAGTCAGAAAACAGTTATTTTAAATAAAAAATATATATATATTATTTTAAATATCACATTATCCTTCAGAAACATGTTCTAAAATGCTGATTTGCTGGTCAAAAAAACATTTCTTATTATTATCAATGTTTAAATCAATTGTGCTTTTTTGGAAACTGTGATGCATTTTTTCAGGATTCTTTGATATATAGATATTTGATATATATTTATATAATCATTTGTTACTTTATAAATGCCATTACTGTCAGTTTTGAACATCACAACGGTTTAACTTAGTGCTTAACAAGGAGACAAACAAATTTATCTGTGCCTAGGACAAACCTAAAGAGGAGATTACAAGAAGAAATAGAGGGTCACAGAGAGGTTCGCTTTTAGCTATGCGAGAAACACGTCTTATCTCTTTATCCAAGGTTAATAAATCTCTACAAATTATTTAATACTGTTAATTTAATATCCCTAACTAAACTGTTAAAACAATCTTCACTTCTTCACATTATATGCTAGACAAAAATTGTGACCGTCAAGTTGAAGTCTCAAGTTAAAAGCAAAACAATAGAATAGAATATAGTTCAAAAAAACATTTCTTATTATTATCAATGTTTAAATCAATTGTGCTTTTTTGGAAACTGTGATGCATTTTTTCAGGATTCTTTGATATATAGATATTTGATATATATTTATATAATCATTTGTTACTTTATAAATGCCATTACTGTCAGTTTTGAACAATGTAATGCGTCCTTGATGAATAAACATCTAATTTGTTAACATTAGTTCATGCATTAACTAACACGAACTAACAATGAACAATATATATTTACAGCGTTTATAAATCTTTGTTAATGTTCATTTAAAATGGTCATTCATGTTAGTAATGTTATACAACTTTTGACCTTAGAAGTGAATTGTGTAAATGTTGAGATCAACATTAGCTAAGATTAATGAATGCTGTAGAAGTATTGTTCATTGTTAGTTCATGTTAACTAATGTATTTAACTAATGCTGTTAACAAATGAAACCTTATTGTAAAGTGTCAAACCAAGTCAAACTTTATTTAAAGAATACATTTAACACAATCGCAGTTGATCCAAAGTGCTTGACAATAAGGAATATAGGAAGAATTAAAAAGCAAAACACAATACATAAATAAAACATGATGATAAATATTTTAAAAAGTGTTACCAGAAAAAAAAAAAATAAATCTTACTGACCGTAACCTTTTGTGAATATATTGTTGAATTACATAAAAATGTAGGCATTTAAAGAGCCACTCAAACATCCTGAAAGTGTGAGCAGCTCAGGCATTAGGAAAACTATTTCTAATTCACACAGTGAGTTTGATTTATCTCATTAATTTCACAACAGATATTTAAGCAGGCTTTTTCTCCAAAGATAAACATCACAACGGTTTAACTTAGTGCTTAACAAGGAGACAAACAAATTTATCTGTGCCTAGGACAAACCTAAAGAGGAGATTACAAGAAGAAATAGAGGGTCACAGAGAGGTTCGCTTTTAGCTATGCGAGAAACACGTCTTATCTCTTTATCCAAGGTTAATAAATCTCTACAAATTATTTAATACTGTTAATTTAATATCCCTAACTAAACTGTTAAAACAATCTTCACTTCTTCACATTATATGCTAGACAAAAATTGTGACCGTCAAGTTGAAGTCTCAAGTTAAAAGCAAAACAATAGAATAGAATATAGTTCCTGAATGTGCTGTAAGCGTTAACAGCAGACTGAGATCAATTCTGACTGAAGTGAACCTGAATACTGTTATAAGAAACTGTTTAACTGAAGGGCTTTGACTTATGTGTGTTTTTGGTGCAGATTTGCGGTTTCTATGGCTCCTTATGAAGCAGTTGGTTGTATTTCTGAGAATTCCGAAGCACAAAATCAATCAGCACATTTCATTATGCACACACACATTCCACACAGAGGTATGTAATGCAGATTCTGCTGCCCTCTTCTGTCATTCTGACAAACTGCAGTCTTTCACCACTCTCTTTACAACATACATACACCAAGTACAGGATACATTACACTGATTTATATCCAGAAATACTTGTATGTATACTGTATACTTTCACTTTTTGAGAATGACACACACAAACACAGATTGAGTTGTGTCTTTCTGATTAGTGGTGTTCTGTAAACCTCAGCACATTCCCAACTTGACCTTTATCTTTCAGGGGTCAGATGTCAAGGATCATGATGAGTAACTCAGTAACGTGGGAAAGGGGGGCACTTGCATACACTTCAACTCCTAATCAAAGGCACAACAACAGTGTACATGTGTAAACCAATTAATATCTTCCTCAGGGTACTAGAATAAGATTTTTATTTCCATGTGTGATTGATTCAGTGGAACAACTGTCCTCTCTTAAAACTGTGTATATCATGTGAAACTAAGTGTTTCTCCATCCGTTTGTAAGTAAATGCCAGCAAGTGTTCTTAGTTGGTGTGCGTTTCAATTGATCTTTATCTCATCTTTGAAGTTTGACTTATGCCCTCTCAACTGTGACCCCATGTTGGATAAAGCTGCAGAGGGGTCGGGTAATTCATTCATAATACACACAAAAGTTCTCTCAGTCTTCTCAACAGCACAGCACAAAACTAAAGAGTAAGCATATCAAGAGAGAAGAAAAGAAAGAAACCAAGGAAAAAATTGATCAAAATAGTGCAGAAACAAAAAGAAATAGTGACAGTGTGTTTTGTGTCTTTTTCCTTCTTTCAATTTTCTACTTTTGGGGGAAAATATGTGGAATTCTGCTAAATGGATATACACATGGTCAAATAGAGCTAAGAGTATTCATAGGCTTAATGTGATGTCACACCCTCATAGGAACACCCACCTGGAGGGTAAAACAAGGTTGTCCTACACTGCCTGCCAGTTATTTTTTAAAGGTACACTATGTAACTTTTAGCCTGTTAGCGTTTAAAAAAAAATAAAAACTGCATGCATTTTGCGGAAGAACGTTGTTTTGGTTGTGCTTCGGCTCTACGTGACAGTGCGGATGGATGAATATGGTTATCCTACTGCTCATAAAACATTCACTACTAGGCTTAACAGATATAACCAGTTTAGATGGAAAGGATGTTAAGATTAGTTTTTTTTTTTTTTTTTAATTCGAAACATTTTAAAAAACATTCCTTTTTCTTGCAGGATTAACATTTATATGCTTTTGAAAACTAAATGTCCCCAACACTTGGGGCAATGTTAGTGTGTGTTGAAATAACAGATGCAGATGAACAAGACTAGACGGTTGTCTAAATATATAACCTGATGACTTGAGTAACAAGCTGAAGTAATAGAGAAATCCAGATTTGCGTTTTCCTAGTAATAGAGGGTTACACATAAAGAACCAATCATATTAGAGAAAAATTATGTAATGAGCAGTGTTGGGCTTGTTACTCAAAAAAATTTATTTATTACTCATTACTAGTTACTCCTTTCAAAAGTAATATTATTACCTTTCATATTACTTTATGGCAACAGTAATCAATTACATTATTAGTTATATTACTTTCCTTCACGCCCCACAGAAGTTGTATTTATATATCTTCCCCATAAAATTCTTCTAAAATGTTACTAACAACATATTTCTGCCTCATCATTTGACCAAAATCCACATTGGATCGCAGTCAGAAGTTATTAAAACACTCAGTGGTGATTGATAGTGACTTTTAAGTAGAAGTGTTTTAATCTCATTAATTGTCGTGTAGCTTGAAGCTAATTGTAGCTATAATTTCTCTGTTACCCATATATGATTATATTTCATGATGTATTTTATCAAAAGAAATCACATTAGTTCATAAGAAAATGTTTTGTTTTCCAAAAAGATTTTTAATTATAGTAATATAATTTATATCGGGATCAGAGGTATGTGGGTGGGCAAGCCATGTAATGCCCGAGTAAAGTAATGCCACAACTTACACAACGGTGTTCAGATCATCTTTTCTCCTGACAAAATCAATAGAATGGCAATATTTCCATCTGAATGTAAGCTTTTCCATATTCCAAGCTTGCCTGCTGCACTGCTGACTTCATGTGCCTGTGCAAGTCATGAAAATTATGAAAATAAATCTAGGAATTATTGGATTGTTGGATTTCAAATCAGTAGGCATCTTACTAATCTTCCAAAAATTACTTCCAGATACTAGAAGATAAATTCTTCAAATAGTGGTACAAGAGGATGTGGTGCTGGTCCTTTAAGAGTCACTTTAAATCTGTCTATAAAGCCTATAAAAAAGCAGTCTTCATGTATATTACCACACTTTAGTATGTGATTCTCAAATATGATCAGAAAAAATATATATATGATCAGAAAATCAACTTGCATAATAATTATGCATGCACTGTATTTCCATTTTCAAGTGATAGTGCTTAAGTGAAACACTAGAGACCTTATTCCGAAGTGTGGGCAAGACGTTGTCCGACTCGAACATACATTTGTAAGTGTTGATTAGGAGACTCCCCAGGTCAACTTAAGTCTGGTGTGTAGGGGAAGTCTATCACAGCTGACTGTAGCTTTACTCATTAATAGACACGGCACTTCCTTGAAAATAAATTCCAGCACAGCGCTACAACAACCATAATGAAATGACCTTTCACCTTACGCTTTACAGTGAACTCTTAGAGAGCTACTGTACATATGGTAATGTTCGATTTCGAGGGAGGACCTGATTTGTCATGACACCAGAGCAACTTTTCTCTGTTTACGGATATGACACACATGGGCGAGTGACATCCGTCACAAATATAAACACTTATAATGGGCTTACCATAGTGAATCAGACAAAAAGACATTTTGGAAGGATTGATGGTGTATTGACTCATTATCTAAATTTTGTTAATTTTAAACAAAAAGTTATAGTGGACCTTTAAGTAATGTACAGTGGTATTAAAAGTCCAAATTCAGTATTCACCATATTGATGATCCATCCATCAATTTATTCATTATCCTAGGGTCACAGGAGGCTGGAGCCTATCTAAGCATCTCGGGACGCAAGCAGGGAAACATCCTGGACAGTCCATCGCTTTGTTGATGAGGCATACCATATACAGGCAAACAAAATATGAAAGCAATGTGCTAAATTGCACATTAAGTGTTTTCCCATAAAACATTTTTTTTAAAAACATTAAAATGAAAATGCTAAATATACCGTAATGCAAAAGACAGTTTGTTTATACATACATACTGTATGCTTCCTTGTATATAGTGTGGATCATCAATAAGATGTCTACTGAATTTGGACTTTTAATATCACTGTCTTAGTACATTAAGCGTTTTACATGTTAAGCATTTTAGTTTGTTCACATACATTTGTTTTTCTTCTTTTGAGAAGTGTTTTAAATATCTGTGGCTTGAAACAGATGGAAAATTGACAGGCCTGTGATGCAGTTTTATGGATGTTTTGCCACGCCAGTCTCCATGCCAGTCACATGACCGAAAACTATGAATTGGGAGCTAAAAACAATATAAAATTATTCAAAATATTTAATAAACAAAAAAGGGGATGCAGGGATGTGTGAAACTTTTCGAATTGCCAGCAGTCTGATGTCATAAGCAAAGCATCATTGAATATGGGCACTCTGAATTCCACAGAAGGTTCTGTAGATTTCAGTGGAATTCAGTGCTGACAGATTCCATGTGGGACTGATTGTGAAATTTACAATGGCGCAGCATTTCCCTGTTGCCTGCTGACTCCTGATGTACCATTACAAACGTGCTAGAACATTGTTCATCATAAAATAAGACAAGTTGATCACAATGAGGGACCGGGACATCATATTCGCCTGTAAAGGTGCAGAAAAAAGCATGTAACTGCTTGTCTGTGAAAAGACAAAGTTTGAGGGCCACTGCACCAAGATAACATGTGATCTGAAAGACCTAAAAAAGTTGCTCCAAGTGGATTCTCCCTGTAATTAGTGTTCTCTATTTTGCTTTGGATAAAATCTAGTATTTAGCATCTGCTACTAACTAACATGACCTCAAACTTCAACACTGGTTTCCAGATGAAAAGAAGTCAGAGGAGCCCCCGCCATCTCTCTTTTACAAAAGCACTCAAAACAAATGCTGTCTGAGGAGAATACTAACTCTTTCATAAGCCCTGCAGGGCTTGCAAATGCTCTAGAGTTTATTTAAAACCAGTAAAAGATCTGGACAGAGCTCGGCCCCAGAAACACACCTAGTCCCTCAAGGCTTATTATAGCACAGGATCAAAAGTCCAGATGATATATCCCACCCTCCCCTCTCAACACTTTCCAGAGGCCCTCAGTTCACGTTGTTTTCTCTGCTACTGCTGCCAAGTTTCGCACTGCAGTCTCTCATATGGGTTCATAGCGCCATCTAGTGTGGAAAGTCTGTGCAAGCCCATCCATCTATCTATCTAGACCCCCTTACAAAAAATGATGATAGAAAAAATCATTGGATATTTATGGAATATTGAAAACAATATCAGTTAAAAGAACAGGTAAATAATTTTGACAGAAGGTGTCCTTTTTCCTGGTTAAATTTTAAGATATTTCACATATACATCTTTTGTATTGTTATGCTTTCAGTAAGTAAACTGTGTACATCTTAGAGCAATAATTTTAGTTTATGCTTATTTTACAAATGACACCCACCTTGCACATCCTTTGCCAGAAATCCATTCATCCCTACTTCTCCAAAACATGTTTACGGTACTGCAGGTGTTAAAGAAAGTACTGTAGTTGTTTTATTGCCATGTAGAAAAATGTCTACCCCAGTTTCATTCCTTTATTAGAACAGTATGTGTGGGGGCTATTTATGCGAAATAAAACTGATCAATAGATTTACCAGTCAAAATTAAAAAATATAATACAGTATTAAAATATAAATTATAATAAAACTATTATATAAGAATGAAAAAAGTCAGTTGTGTTGACTGGTTCCAGTGCTAAAACCAAGTGGTATTCACAGTGTTTCTTTAACGAAAACGGATCAAAGTGACCGGCAGACAATCGAAGGCACATTCCCCCAGTGCTATGATGATGCTCATAACCGGGCTCTGTGTGTCTGCCCACCCGAGGAAGGCGAAAGGGGTGATTCCTTAAGGGGTGGGGTGGGCAACAATGCGCGCTGCTGAATGGTGAGCGCATAGTGAATGAAGTTTCAATGGAGGAGGCAAGGATGCGCGCGACAGCGCACGCGCCACACCCCCGCCTTTAATTAAAACATCTCAGGGGTGCGAGCGAAGATGGCGACAGAGTGAAGGAGACCACGGAAAGATGACAAGCCCCCTACAGACAGACAAACGCGCACGAGCTCTACACCCCGCCGCCTCAGAGATGCCCGTGAATGAGTAAGACGCGGCTGCGTACGATGTGTTGTCAAGGAGATGCGGGGTAGGTGATGGAGTCTCGCGGCATGTGCTTTATCATGCACTGTCTCGGTAATTCAGACGCAGGTGTTTGCAGTGCAGATTCATTTTGAGTAGCAGGTGAAAGGGATGCTTCGAGCCATCATGTAAACGCCGCGGTGGGGAATATTGCGGAGGAGACCCGCCCGTGTGAGCTCGCGCTTTGTCTCCCCCTCTAAAATATGATCACGGGCGCCTGGCGGTGTGGAAGGAAACTTGACGCCGAGTTAGAAATCTGCCGCGTGACCGAACCCATCGACAAACCGTGCGCGGAGCCGGAGAAGGTGCAGAGATGGCGCATGAGCCTTGCGTCGCTGCTCTTTTTCACGGCGCTCCTGTCTGATCACCTCTGGCTCTGCGCGGGAGGCAAGCTCCGCTCGAGAGACCGGACTCACCGGAGAACCTGGAGCAACGCGAGTCACGACGGCCAGACGGGCCTTCGCGATGAGGACTGCGGGGTTCTCTTGAGCAATCTGACAGAAAACGGGCCAGAGTGCGTGGAGGCTGACGCGCGGCGCCGCGCGCCTCTGGAGTCCGCGTGTTCTACGCTTTACCGACAGAAGAGCAGCTCGGTGAGCTCCTTCTATTCTATACCGGTGCCCACGGTGTCGCCACACGCGTTTTTGGAGTACTTCCGGAATTTTAGCTTGTCGTTTTGCGACGCGCTCACAATAGCGGACCTGCTGGAGAGCATGACCAGTCCGGACGGGCTCAACTGCACCCTGGCGCGTGTCATTCGTGACCTGTTCAGCGGCGGACCGGAGGACGGGGACGTGTGCAGCGCGTGTGTTCACGCTTACATCCGACTCGACCAACACGCTCAGGAAAAATATGAGGAGTTTGACTTACTTACGCGCAAATATATGGCGGATGACTACTCAGTGCGCGCGCAAACACACCTGTGTCAGGTGAGAGGCTCTTTTAGTTACTACCATAAACATTTTAGATGAGGTTGTGTACATGAATTTAAATGCTCTACAAAAAGCACGTAGTAATACCAAGCACCCACAAACTTGAGTGAAACATTTAGCATAAATGTGAATAATGAGAGCATGGTAATATTTGTGTTTCAGGCAGTGTATAAAGCTTGGCTTTGTGCAGAATATTTTCCAGTTCCCCAGCGGCAGTGTGTAAGGTGGCTCCCATGCAGGCACTACTGTGGTGAGGTCACAGCCAGCTGCCCCTTCATCCTACCTGACAATGACCGTCTGCTCTATGCCGGCCTGCCCAGCTTTCTCTGTGCAGGTAAACGTCAGTCAACGCAGGTAACACAGTACATACACTGTAAGGCCCAAAACTACATGGACAACCCTTTCTATTGCAGTAAATGTACAGAACTGTGTGCTTCCAACTTTGTTCCAACATTCTGGGCCGGTTGCATGAAAGCCCTTAAGTTAAGAAAACCCTACATTATGAGGTTAAGGGTACCTTTAGTGAGACATGGGTTGCAAGAAAAAAAAACTTAAGGAACCTTAAGGCTGTCATTAAGTTTTTTTCCTTAATTACTTAAGTGTTCTCCTAAGTTTTGTTATGCATTACAACAAAGTTCTTAGTAACCATTTAGCCCTAAAAAAATTTAAGGGACCAAAACAGGTCCCTTATGTCATCTGCTGAACTCAAACGCGATGGATGCGGGTCTAGGATTCAGACACAATATAACACAATATGCTTTTTTTTCTTATTCTTGTTTTCCGGTTGGAAAAATGAAAAGGAATGCTTTTTGTTTGCTGATTGGCTGCAGTTTGTGATAATCTACACGATCAAAGTTTCAGTGCCAAATTTTTCATGTGTTTAACATTCAAAAATATAATTTCTGTTCGAATGCTTTTTTTGCTCCTTGGGAAACTAATGATAATGATATTTTAACTATTCAGTCAAATCAAATCTGTTATGTGGCATTCAAGACATGCTTTTTAAATGATATATAGGTGAATAATAGTAATAGTAAAAATATTAATATTAATAATAACAATATGCACCAAAATAAATGTTTATAAATTAAAAAATGATATATAATATACAAGTCTCTTATGCTCACCACGACTGGTCAAAAATACAGTAATAATGTAAAATATCACTACAATTTCAACAAACTAAGTTTTCTGTTTGAATGTATTTTAAAAGGTATTTTTTTCCTGGTACTCCAGTCCTCAGTGTCACAAAATCCTTCAGAATGCTAATATGCTAATTTGGCGCTCAAGAAACATTTCTTCTTCTTATTATTATTACTAGTGTCACGATTCCTAGCGTCTTTTTTTCATGGACACTTATTTTGAAATTGTTTTGTCTTGTTGTGCCCATGTTCAGTTCCTGTGGTTTAGTTCCTGTTTCCCTTGTTTCCATTGCTGTCTTGTTTCGTTTACATAGCAATTCTTGTTCGTTTCAACCCTTGTTCAGTCAAAATCGAGGGAGCGAGGGTCTGTCCATATAAACTTCCCTCGTCCACTTCACAAAGTGGAACGCACTTCAAAATGGCGGCAGGGATTCCCCCGAGAGGAAGTGCTTAGGGAAGTTCACTAATGCGTGTCTAAAACTGGAGTGAAACGCAGCCTTGTTAGTTTCCTTATCAACCCTTGTTTGTTACCATGACAAAATATCACCTACACCTGTCCTTCATTTACCCCTATCATCTTGTGAATATAAGAGGTCATTTGCACAACACCGTTTTAAACTAAAGATTTAATTTATGTGTTTTGGTCATTCATTCATATGGCAACAGCATTTTGGTGGCCTGAAAAAGCAAGTGTTTAGTCTTTAGACGCGTAATGTTTCTTTACAAAGTGACATTGCCAACTATTTATTATACCATGTTGTAAATACCCATTTTTTGAGTGCAAGCAAAAACATGCTGTTTTTGGTGCATGTGTCTTTAAATGCAAATAAGCTGCTGCTCCCTGCCCCCCTATCCAGAATAGAGCTTCCTTCATTCACAGCTCCTGCATGCATCAGATACTCTGCTAAATGCTAAAAACAAGACACCTGCTTGGTTTTGATTATCACCTATATCCCGATCACGCTCAGGGATATTTCAGTTCTTCTTCATCATGAAAGTTTATTATCTGCATGCGTTTTAAAGCAATAGTATACCAGTATAAACTTGTAGTGGTAGTGTATATGTTACCGGCAATGTGTGAAAAGCAGGTATTGTATAGAATGCTTAGGGAATATATAGAATGCGTAGGGTTTGTAGGCCAAGTATAATATGTCTGGTTTTTGTAATTATGTTGCATACTTTTCCTAGGCATTCTATACACTAGGTATTATACAGAATGACAAGCCGGCTGGCCCTTTGGCATTGTATATAATGCCTAGGAAATGTGTGAAAAATTAACATGCATGAGTACTACAAACTCAAAACTTGATAGTTCTGTTTACTTGAAATTGGAAACATCATAACCTAAAAAAAATTGATGTAACTGATTACCTTAATTTTTTTGAGTTAGCCCAACTTATTCGGATTTACAGTGTTGAGTGAGCGAGTTTATTACCTCCATTTAGATTTAACATTTTCCTTCAGGTCAGTCCTATGTTCATAATAAAAAATCTGTTTAAATGTCTGATGTATTATCTTGTCCTTTTAACAGTTAAAGGGTTTTCCCATGACTGTGACAGCGCTAGTCAAAGCATTTGTCAGTTGCGTCTTGTTCCGTGTTCACAACAATTCAGTCTTTTCAATATAAAAGTCTTCGCTACTGATTGACACACTCATAAAGACAGTCTTTGCCGTAATGGTGTAATAATGTAACTTCTGTTGCTGTTCACGGTCAGGGACTATTTTTTCCGGCGGAAGTAAGGCTTTTAGTGAAACTTTACTTCATGAAAGTTGGATCGATACATATATTTTTTGGCTTTAATATTTGTATTGTGTAGTAACCGTTTTATAAAAGCAATAAGGTACTCGAGGTTAGTGCTGTATCGTGAATAAGTCACGGCCGAAGGGGTTGCAGGTACTCTGCTTCGCGTTGTACCTAACAACACCCTTCAGCCATGACTTATTCACTAACAGCACAGCCTCTTGTACCTTATTGCTTACATATAGAGTATTATTAGATATTAAGCAGACACTTTGATCCATATGCATTTTAAATAAAAATAAAATAAATAAAAATTTAAGTTCATATTAAATAAACATTTTCAAAACTAATAAAAATGACAAAATCACTTAAACTAAAACCTAATTCAAAATATTAATAAAACATTAATATGAATAAACATTGGGTTCATGGAGCTGGACGTGATGAAATAAATGACTTGCTGTTCAGCTGATTTGTAAGTGTTTGTGGTTTAATAAGAAGAACCAGCTTATTGGAGATATTCATTCAGAAATGTTTGTTTTTGATTCACTAATATGACTCAACTCCTAAGAGCCATTGGCTCTGTGTACAGTGTTCTGTCCTACTCTAAGCCAGTGTTTCTCTCTTTCTCATCAGGGTTTGAAGAGGAATATTTGACCAGTCAGGGTCCAGACTGCTGTGATGTCAGATGGAGTGGGTGTGACTCCGCTGTAGGCGCTGCATGTGCTCTGACACGCCTCCCAGGCTCATTTTCTTTGCATAGGAGGTTATCGTCAGGAGCGGCGTCATGTACAAATCGTCTTAATGGCAGTAAATTAAAACTGTGTGTGCTTGTTCTCTTCTTACTGCACACTGTCATCTCCATAACAACATTTCAGCATTGCAGCACTGGCTCCTTGGAGGCAATAGTACCTCTAGAAGAAGTTCCCATGAGAGAGGAGTAAGAGACTGACATCTCCCCCTTTTGGAAGACGCACATACTGTGAGAGTGTTTTTGTCTGCTGTGCATGAGACGAACCTTACTAAATGCCTGGAAAACACAGGAAGTCTCAAGCGTCTGTGCCTGTCTTTTTGAGGGTTGGAACATCTGGCTCGATCTGAGCGTGCATGTATCAGTGTGTTTGTTTGAGTGAGTGAGGGAGTGAATATTTTTAACTGTTTTTCAGTGTTTCGTTTGTTTTATCAGGACTAAGTGCACATGTTAAAACACAGTTCATGAATGACAGTCTTCTTTTGTTTTAGATAACACTCATGGAAACAAAAACGATTGTTTGAATAATGGATGGATGACATTGTTACATTTCTCCTCTAATAAAACCAACACTACTGGAGACATTTTTCATATTTATGATTCTCTTATATACATATTACAGGAGCAAATGTGGTTGCATCTGAATTTAGGGTGGTTTCTGCTGGCATTTTCTATTACTGTTCATAGCTGTTCCTCTCTTTCTCTCTTTAAAGGCTTCCACACACTGCTGTAGCCAACCCCTATTAACGCCTCTCACGTCTACTCATGGGTTTTATGTTGTTCTTGATGTTTAGGGCTGTTAAGGGGGCTTTGGTAGTTACCATTTAGCAGATGCTTTTCTACCAAAACAACAGTGCACTGAAAAAAAATACTGTGAGAAAAACATTACAAATTCACTCCATGTGGTCTGTCACAGTTCTACAAACTCTCCAATAACAACATGAAAACAAGTTTGAAATTATTACATCAATCAGACAGGGTGGTTTGGGGAACTTACAGCATTTAAATAAGGGTCAGTGAAATCCACTTTCATAGTAAGTGTATATATTTCAGTCTGCTCCGTTCTTGTAGGAGAAAAATTAGCTGTGTTTAAGTGTCCCAGAAAGACTGACTGCATTAGTGGTGAGGATTTAGACTCTTTTGGCAGGTCATATCATAACGTCAGTCTTTTTGACTGAGTTAGTGGTTTGTTCATAACGATTCTTTCAAAAACAGTGATTCAAGGATTAGTTCACTTTCAAATAAAAATTACCCCAAGCTTTGCTCACCCTCAAGCCATCCTAGTGTATATGACTTTCTTCTTTCTGATGAACACAACCTGAGATATGTTAATAAATACCCTGATGCATCTGAGCTCTATAGTGGCAGTGAACGGGATCAATGAGTATGAGCTGAAGAAAGTGCTTCCACCCACATCCATCCATCATAAACATACTCCACACAGCTCCGGGGAGTTAATAAAGGCCTTCTGATGCGAAGCGATGCATTTGTGTAGAAATGCATACCCATATTAAATAAGTTATGAAGTAAAATATCTAGCTTCCGCCAGACCGCCTTCTGTATTCAACTAGTGAAGAAAATGTAAAACTCTCGCAGTTCAAAAAGCTTACGCTACGTCCTACGCCTTCCCTATTCAACTTACAGAAAAAGCTTAACTGACGTGACGCCAGTTCCGTTTTTTCCGTGATTTGAATACGGAAGGCGGTCTGGCAGAAGCTAGATATTTTACTTCATAAATTGTTAAATATGGTATTTTTTTACACAAACGCATCGCTTCACTTTAGAAGGACTGTATTAACCCCCCGGAGCCGTGTGGAATATGTTTATGATGCATGGATTTGGATGGAGACACTTTCTTCAGCTCATACTCATTGATCCCTCTCACTGCCATTATAAAGCTTGGATGTGTCAGGATATTTATTAATATATCTCTGATTGTGTTCATCAGAAAGAAGAAACCATATACACCTAGGATGGCTTGAGGGTGAGTAAAGTTGGGGGTAATTTTCATTTGAAAATGAACTAATCCTTTAAATTTAGGAAAGATACAAGTTACTGGCTTTATTAGTCAGTCACTGAATCATTCATTCAAACGATTTGTTCAAAACACTGAATTATTTAGGAACGAATCAAGTGACTGGCTTTATGGGTGAGCCACCAAATTATTCATTTAAACAACTAATTTAAACAATAGGCTTGTTTGACTTTAAGCAGCGCTGCACAGACCGATCGTGTATCACATCAAAGTACCGTGAAAGTTATTCTAAAGCATACAGAGCTGTCAGCTCTCTAATCGCTCTCCCTGTACTTTGATGTCATACATCGATCAGTCTGTGCAACGCTGCTTTAAGTCGAACAAGCCTACAGATTCATTCAGAAACGAAGCATGAGTGAGTCATTCAATCAAACAAACACTCCCCTCCCTTTATTGCTCAGTGGATGTACCTTTATCATAGCAATCATATGATCATATCATAATGCTTTGTGAAAAATAAAGTGAATATGACAAAAGAATGTCAAGGAAGAGCAAAAAATGAACATACAGTACACAAGAGTAGGCTGTACAAGCAAGAGTTTGTTGTTCGTCGTCAGCAGCACAGCAGCTCCAGACAAACGATGACACTTAAAACTGTCTTGTTACTATAGTTAACATTACAACAACAACATATCTTGGTTCTGTGAAACATCAAAACCAATGTTGCTCGTGTATGGAGCCGAAGCAACGCAACCTCTGTGTCTGTTTTCAGGCTTTCCCACTCTCTAATGTTTCTCCAGTGCTGGAAATCTTTTCTAATATTAATGTGGTTCCTAAAGCTCTTGCCTGATCATAGCCCTTCTTTTCCCAGTGATATTCCTCTGACCTTTTCTCTTTTGTAATGTCTCTCAGCCATCTCTCTTTCTACAGTCTTTCTTCAAATCATGAGTGTATACGCCCTCTACCTTTGATTGGCTACAAGTGTGTTGTAGTGCTCTGTCCAATCCACGTTCAACAGAGTTTCTCAGAAATCGCTTACTGTACCTTTAAGTTCTTCATGTATTCAGTGTAGTTGCAGTGCATTTTTTGTCTGGCTTTTTTCAGTGTTTGCATACTGTAAAACAGGAACATTTCCAAGGACGGCTCTAGTCGGGGACAAGACACCAAAAACCGGGACCTTCCCCAGTAAACGGGGACATCTGGTCACCCTAACAGATGGTTAAACATATCTAACTTGTTTCCTCTGCATATGTGTGTGTTCATTTCTCAGATTTTTTTCAGTTATTCAGGTCGTTGTTAGATGCCAGGTAGAATTTACTCAACAGCAGCTGGGTCTGCTTATCCATTTGTTGAAGACATTGCCCTTTATCTCAGTGGCTTCATCAGTTTTCTGCGAGTGTTGAAGTCTGAGAGATAAAGTCTGTGAGCTGAGTCACTGGATCTGTTCTCATGCTGCTGCTGCTTCAGTTGGCCTTTTTTCCCTGCTGAAATTATCTCCTCCAAGATCTAAACTCCTACCGGGATGTTCTGCATGAGCACAGACTTGAATCTTTCTGATTCTGATGCCAGTTCTCCATGTACAGACTTTGAGACTGTACTGTGGCAAACCAATGAGCCATGTATATCATTTTCTACTCATTCTTTTATTTACCTGTCAAATGTGAGTGCACATCCTTTATAGGCCTGTGTGGTAATAGTTTTAGCCAGTAGGAGGTAGTGTTTTCTCATAGTGTGTGAGGTTTGACTGTATCTTGCAGATTGATCAACATCAGTTTACCCACTTCACTGTATACCTCTACTTCATACTGTAAATACCGCTGTCTAAAAGAATAGCTATTCGTAAAAAGGTCAAGAAATGCATTTCACAAGGAGGACTAATCGAAACATTTTATGGTTTGATCATTAGCTAATCTTCTAAACTGTAGAAAATTAGTTCAGGAACGTTCTCTCACTCACTAAAATAAAGCAATTATATTTTAACATTAAGTTCATCTTTAGGCTGGTTGCCATTGTTACTGTGTGCTGAATTTTGTATAAGCTACTGGCCTTACTACTAATAATTGTTCCTCAAAAACCTAGCACATTTAGTTTCCAGTGCCGTTTACCTCTCTCTCTCTCTCTCTCTCTCTCTCTCTCTCTCTCTCTCTGTGTGTGTGTGTGTGTGTGTGTGTGTGATTACTGTTTTCTTAAACTCTTAGCACCCTGATTCCAGCCTCTCTGGGCTCCGAATGGGCTGAATTCTCTCTTAAGTTAATTTGTATAATTTAATTTCAACTGCCCAAGGGTCTCAGAGCCATACCTGAATATTCACTGCAGTTTTTTTTTTTTTTTTTTTTTTTGGTTTGATGCAATTGTTTGTTTATGTGCATCTGCGTGTGTTTTGGCGAATGTTGTTGCGCGTTCTCGCGCGTAAAAGCGTATGCGTGCGTGCGTGTGTTTAGAACTTGTTTCAGACTTTCTGGGTGGGTTGAGCTATTGTAATGATGCTTTTATTACATTATTTAGTTATGTCTACGTTTATAGTTCTATCATGAATTGTCAGAGAACATTGCCTGAGTGAGACAGCTAGACCGCGTGCATGTGTGTGTGGCGCTGAATCGATTCAGCAGCAGTGTAGCTGTGAATATTTAAGCGATTTAAGATTAAAGAGTCTGGAGTCGAATAAAAGCGGCCCAGATTTAATATAAAACCATATTAAAGAGATTCAGCTTTATGAGGTCACAGAGGATCTGCAGTACACAGAGCACAGCTGTGAGTGGAGCGAGAACAGAGGAAGAGAAAGAGAGAAAGCAATGAAGTAAGAGGTCAGATATCATCCATCAACCTTGGACTGAATTTTTCTTCTGAATTAAATATTGAGCTCTATAGATAGACTTTCCCTTTGAGCATGCAGTAATGCTGACTCAGATTATGATACTGCACCATGTTTACTCAAAGTAAAAACAAAACCTAGAGACAGTTAGAAAGTAGTTACATCCCTGCTGATCTCTTCGTAAACCATCCATCCCGCCGCTTCCATCCTGCTGTTTGCTGCCACTTTTCACTGTTTTTCACATTATTGGATGAGAGTGACAAGTCTGAAAAAAGCAAGAGAAAGAATAAGTATTAGTGGTTTCCATAGAAAATTATTACTCAAACAACACACAACAGAAGAGTCATGCAATTGTAATAAATAACTGTATTTTGGAGTTAAATTAATATGGTGTGTGTGTGTGTGTGTGTGTGCTTTGGTGCTTGACAGTATGATAAATGTGTGTAAGCTAGACTGCATGTATGTGTATAATTTTGTTGTTTGAAAAGCAGTGTGTGCTTGTGTTTCTGTGCATGTGTGTGTCATTTGATGTTTTTGTTTGATTGGCAGTCCTGTCCTGCTTTTAACACTCAGTCTGCTCTGATTCTCAACATATGCCCCAATTACACTACCAGTCCTCAGTTCTAACTCTTTAAAGATGTGGAACTTCACACACTTGCACGCTCACACATGCGCACACACTCTCACTGAGTAAGCCTAATATACAAACATGTGGTTAGGGAAAGTTTGACAAGAAGGATCAAGATTGTTTAAGAGTAAAATAAATAAATAAATCATGATCTAGGGTTTTCCAAGGGTCCTTGGGGGTCTCTTTATGGATCTCCAGGTGGGTCTGTGAAAGATTTTCATGACATTTTATATCTATTAACTAATGTCTAACATTCTAATTAATGATTTATTAAGCATTAGCTATATAATGTAATGATGCTAGTTGTATATGCTGGGGAGTCTCTAGTTTTAAAACCCCCTGGTCTAGAAAGACAACCAAACGAATTAGAAAACTCTCTTGACTTCATATTTTTACAGATTGTTCCTTTCAAGAGGTTACGAAATGGGAAATATTGTGTAATCGGCAGCGAACGTGTGACGCTATTGGTAGCGCTATGATTTGTGTTTGTTTGCGTCCTCTGATGAATGTCGTAGTTGTAGTGCCTCGCGCTCTTTTCCGCGGGGGGATTTTCAATGAGTTGACGTCACGCCGGCAGCCAATCAGCTGCTAGGGGTCGGTCTCTGGAACTGGCCGCAGTAGGTTATCAGCCTGAAACCTCGCAGTCCGAGGTCAGGAAGCCAGATGAGCCCGAAGAGAAGCGATTGCTCACCGCGACCAGCCTAAGCCAACAGTCGCTGAGAGGACGAGGAAGTTCGGTATGAGAGGCAATGCTAACTGACCTGCACGCAGCCATGGTACCGAAGCGCGAGCCGGCGAAGTTGGAAGAGCGCGAGCGCACGCAGGCGGCGTGTGAGTGCCAAAGCCAATGCAACAACTGCAAAATCTTCCTGAGTTTATTCATCCTCTCGCTCTCTCTGCACCTCGTCACTCTCTTCTGCTACCTGGACCTGCGCTCGGAGCTCAAACGCGAAATATCACAGAAAAACAAAGATGAGGTGTCATCAACGGGGCCAATCCCGCACTATGAAGCCACAGCTCCAGTGCTCCGGTTACCGGACACCGACCACCCAACAATAGACGATCAGGTAAACTGAGTTACTGAGTTATGTTGTTCTACACAAAGAGCAGGCAGGCAACAAAACTTGCTTCCTGCTCTCATGTCACTTTGCTTCAGCTTCTGTTATTGAGAAGAGAATTTCTTATTGTCTTGCACCCCAGACTATTGATTGTGTTTGTGTGTGTTTGGAGACCTTTTGTTAAGAGTCCACTTCCTCTAGGTCAGTGCTTATAAATCCTGGTTCTGAAGTGTCGCAGCACTGTTCATTTTGGAGGTCTCCTTTATTTGACACACCCAGGTGAGGTCTTTGAGCATCTACTAATGCGCTGATGTGTAAAACATCCAAAGTGTGCAGTGCTTTAGTCTTCTATAGGACCAGGATTGAAAAACAAGTAATTGTGTGAGACAGAAAGTCTCAGGTTATAATGATTTCTCATTGAGTGAGTGCTGTAAAATGATATATTTGTCCATTTTCATGGGCCATAGCACATTTACATTTACACACACACAAATCACTCCACTAAAATAAAACTTTAAAGCAGAAATTAAACTTTAAGTAAAATCAAACAAGTGCCATAGTCACAGCCTGTAGCAATTAGGTCATTTCAATCATAAAATTAAGTAGAAATTACAAAATTGTGATAAGTTAAAATTAATGTAAAAACAAAAATGATTTTTTTACACTGTAGTTGTGTACAACTATTATTAGTATAATATATTATTATATTAATATTATAATATGCACATTCAGCCACAAAAAAAAAATGCAACCTGCATTTAGGGGTTTTGTTCAAAGGCACATGAATTGCCTTTTGCAGGGGTTCAGTTCCCTGCGAGGGTCTTTAACCCTTTAACCCCTAGATATGACAACCACCTACCTAGTTTGTGAGCTAAACTTCAGTCACTGATTTAGATGAGCATTTGTCTCTCGCTCCACTCACGTTGTGCGTCAAAAGCCCGGGAGTAACAAGCTTCTCGTAACTGTGAATCGTTCACCTGCAGGGGACATTTGTTCTGTTTAAACAACATCTGTCCTTTTTACGAGTTCTCTTCATCAGACGCACTTTTACTGTCAGGCGGCACAGGTCGCTGTTTATTTAGCATTCGCTGCGGTTTGGCCCGGACTCGTGTTTGATTCCTTTGGCAAAAGGCCAGGCTCGTCGCAGCATTTCCTGATGTTCACCCCGCGGGCAGTGCATTAGTGCTGAATCCAGAGCGCTTGGCTCAGGGATGCGTTTTATTAGACATAACTGGAGGTGAATTCTGGAGGTAGAGTTACACACACAGACAAATTCCTGCAGTGAATGAATGAATGAATCTAACGTACGACTATGGCCTTTCTGAAGTGAATATCAGGGTGCACAGACATCTCGTCCTTAAAGTTAGTTGTATAAACTCTATGAACTGTCTTGTTTGCTTACTATGATAATGATATAGATGTTGTCATCCTAACTGTCCATTACTTGTTTGTAAGGGCATACATGTTTGCATCTGCAATTTTCATATGTGATTTCAGAGTGAATGGAGCAGCCCTACATAGGCGCACACGGCATCGGTGTGTGATGGACACCATGTCTTGAACATTGGAGGGGGAACAATTTTTTTTTTTTTTTTTAAGTGTAAATAAATAGAACAGTGAATGAAATTCTAGGTCTAATTCTAGTTGAGAAATAATCGTTTTGAACTATTAGCGAATAATATTTGCATTAATTTACATTAAAATATGGACACATGCACTTTTATTTGTATGCCTAATATGTCAAAAACGTAAAACATTTCTTGTTTTGTCACACTCAGTTAGAAATTATATGAATCACGTAAATTTTCAATTCAAAACGGCCATATTTGAGAAAAAAGTTGAGTAGGTTGCATCATTGCATGCATGTTACTGTCGGTTGACGTATAACAGTTGACGTATTAAATATTCCGCTGTTTACATCTTACCTCAGTCTTTCAATGTTAAACTGATGCTTCGAGCTGGAATTCACTCTCTGTTTCTAATTATTGGGGGGTGGACTTGTCCCCCTCAATGTCCATGGTGGTTACGGCCCTGATGGACACTCGCCTTGAAAGTATTGTCGCTAGGCATGGTGTTATTGTGTGCATGTGCGTGCATATATGTATCTGTGAGTATTGCGCTGATGCATGTCAGAAGGCACCGTGTAACCATGACAACTCTGATTGATGGAGGGAGGCGTGAGCGTGGTTAGTCTGCCTGAGTAAAAATGACATGCAAAGAAACCACAGAGCGAAAGAAAGTGTGTGTGCAACATGACCACTCTGCTGTCATGTAAAAACTGCTATAATATAGTTTCCCTAGGAATACAAAATCAACCAAAATCATTTTTAAATTATGTTGTATGGTTGACATTTTTATGACAAAACAGTATTACTTAATACCAGTGCATGGTGTAAGTATAAGGTTTCAAAAATAACGGTATTGTCAGTATTGTGTGTATGTATGTATGTATATATATATATATATATATATATATACCAGTCGAAACTGAATATTTAATTGTGCTCATTTCTTTTAATGTTTAGTTTACCTTTGTCGCTGTCTAATGCACTCTTAAAGTCAATATTTTAAAACGCTAGTAACACTGTTAAATGTAATCTTCTTGACCAAATCAAAATATTAGTTTTTCTAACTTTCATTAGTCTTTCTTTATGTTCATTATGATGTTGTGATGCCTAAACGTACTTGGGTCAAAATCGGTGCCTATCAGACGTCACAATTTCCAAAATAAAAAGCTGTGATTTTTTTCATTTAAATTCATATTTGTTGTATTAAGGAGACCGTAGGCTGTTAGAAATGCATGTTGGTCAAGCTTCAGCACTTTTTATAAATGAACTGCAAGCAGACAATGTACGAGCAAACCACAAAATATGTCCACCCTGTCATGGACAAAATCAAAGTAGTTTAAATACATTTTCATTGCATAGTGATTATAAAATGTAGATTTTCAGTAAGATATTTGGTCCCTTTCTCAACAATACATTTTAATTAATCAGAAAATTATTTTAATAATAATGAAATTACTGAAAAATATTTGTTTCCGTATCAAATATGCAATAGTTGCACTTTATTTTCTAAATAACGTCTAACAACAAAGATATCTACTCAAACTTTTTAAGCAGTATTAACTGGCCCTCTTTTCTTTATAAAGAAATCACACAAAAGGTTTTGCTAACTTGTTAAAATAATTTGCTAATCTTCATAAAACATGAAGATGACAGGGTGGACCTTGACATGACAGGGTGGACGACAGGATGACAGGGTGGACAAAGACTTTAATGGGTGAATAAAACGGGAATATCAGAGAAACAACAGGAACAAGAAGAAACCCTTAAGCAATATATGATACTCTAAATATTAAACTAAAACTGCTTACTTGATTCGTTTAAAACCATGGCTTCATTCATAATAAATCACCACTTTGTGTTGCTCAGAGATACACAACAGTTCTACTGTGGCTTTGTTTGGAACTATTTTTGTTGGCAAAATAAAACAAAAACAGACAATATTGATGATATTGTATTTATTAACTTGTTTATTTTACTGTTGTATAAAATAAATATCACATTTGCAAATCGAGTAGATATTCAGGAAAACAGCACTTTTTCTTGTGTGATTGCTTAACTATATCATATGATATAAATATAAGACAAAAACCCATTCGGGGCATTTTTTTATTCTCATATCTTGAATTTTAGGCACATTCTAACTACATTCACACAGGCTACATCACACAGTGAGTCATTGTCATACATCATCTTCCATCACTATGCAACTGCATGCCATGTAAGATGGCTTATTTTTTCCATAATTAATCACACCAAATTAACATGTTAAATCGACAGCCCTAGTGAAAACATTATGTGGCAAAAACTATGCACTTGTCCACCCTGTCATGGAAGACTTGATGATAGGGTGGACATTTTTGGCAAAATGTACCATTTAATGGACACATGGTGTACCTTCAGTTAGCAAAGTGATTCATTGTTGAAGCTGACTGTGTACTGTTTAAAATATATATTTTAAATTTCTGAAAAGTTTTTATATTAATTCATATTTCACTATGACGGTGGACATGCTAAGCTTGACAACATCCAACTACAAACAATATGATAAAAATTTGAAAATATAAGTGTAGATAGCAGCAGATATTTGCAGCAGATGTTTTAACCTCCACTGAAGAAAGACCAAATGGGGTGGGGATGTCACTGACTACATCAGTTGGTTTATTAAAGGGCCGTTTACTCCAAAATTACAGGGTGGACAGCAATGTCAGGGACACGTGCAAAATTATTATGAAAATAGAATATAAATGATCAAAATTACTTGTTTTATCAAATAACTTGTTGAGGACAATAAGAACATTCAAAAAGTTTTAGAATTATATGTAATTTATGTAATTTTTACACTTTTTAGCTGAGCAGTGTCTGGGACATGCCAAAATCGCATGCATCCAATCATTGTACTTGTATGTGTATAAATGTTTGGCCATTTATAATAAAACCTCAGAACTTCATTATTTTGCATTATATTCACGATGACTGAGCGATTCTGATGAAGACACCAAAAGGCACTTTATAGTGATATTGACCCACTTGTATAATTTAAAATGATTGTTTTTGGTGTTTGATTTTTTAAAGACCAAATTTATTAATTACCATTTATTATTGGTCATAATCCCTATATGTAAGTCCATACCTGAAATACTCTCTATCTGATATGAAAATTCTATTGACATCTTGTTATAGCACATCCATCTCTCTGTTTGTGCTCCAGTGAAGGTCATACCTGTTACAGTGGATCAGACCTGCTTTTCTTTTACAGTGTAGATGGGATCTTTCCTTTGTTAGAGTTTATGTGTGTGTGAGAGAGAGTATGGGAAAACGAAGGGAATATTTTCCCCATCAACCTCTCTCTTTCTCTCTCAGGCATTATGGCATGTGGCCAGATCGCAGTGTGAGCTCTCTAATGCACACACACACTATTCCTTATTAAGCTTTGTAGGTATGGGATTCCTCCTCGACAGGATATTACATTAATGGATGGAGTCAGCCACACTCTAATTACTCTCCATTCAACTATTTACCGCTGTAACTAATACACACACAAGTTTCTCACATGCTCGCCCGAGTCCTTTGTCCTTTGAGTTAGCAGTGAGGAGTTAGCAGTAAGGAATGTGCTTGTTGATCAGCATCTTAGATCTGATATGGCTAACACTATATATCCCAGAGCGCTGCTCTGTCTGACTGATTGCAAAAGTGTGTGTGTATGTGTGTGCTAATGAGGGATCTAAGAGCGAGTTCACCTCAGCCAAACAGGTGTTAGAGAGCTGTGCTCTGAAGAAACAGAATGTTTGCACGACTTTAATGGCTTTACTTTAAGCAGCTGGATCTATTTAAGGAGTCCCAGACAACAGCCAACACACAGATGTGTGTGTAAGTTTGGGAACCAAAGCTTTAAAATTACACATTAGAGCGGCATGATGATTGGATGGATGGATGAATGTAGATAGATCACTGAATCAACCTGACTACAATAGGTCACACAAATGAAACTGAAAGTCTTTTTTAAGGGTCAGATCAGGCAGACACAAACTAAATGGATAGAATTCTATGGTGTCAGAGTAGCTCAATTCTTTACACAACAGTATGGCTTTTCCACTAACAAGCTATTTTTTTAAACAAGTTGCAATGTAGCTGTCACACTACATTGCCTTTATCTGTGATTTTGTATTGCGCACCTCTAGTTTTTTGCTAAATGAACTAATTAATGTTTGTCTAAATTGTTCATTCTCGTTCTCTCATAAAATGTTGAAAAAAATCTAAATAGTGAATCAGTTCATTTGGATGATTCTTTTAAATGAACCAGTTCAAAACGTTTTTCATTGAAGCACAGCCCTTGTTAAGATTCCTGCACAATGACATTATACATTGTTTTTTGTAATTATGAACTGTTTAAAATAATATTGTAACATTTATTAAAATAATTAAAGAAAATATTATGTAAATGTTTTTTTTATCTCTTTCTCTCTTTTGTGGCAGATAAATACTGTTCTAAAAAGACTATTTTCAGATTAATAAATGGATAGATATTCACAGTAGGGCGGGCTGGGTATATACACAAATTTCAGGATTTGATTCGATTTTGATTCACAAGCTTTTGATTCACGTGAACTCATACTCATTGAAATGCTCCGATACCACGTGGCGCGTGTACAGTGTCCAGACAAAGAAACTGACAAGAGAGCAAACAGAGCATAATGGAGAAATCAGAGAAAGATGTCTATGAAGTAAATGTGTCTTATTAACCGAATATTAAACAAATGAAATATTCACGCATTTCTGCTGAAAAACGCAGAGTTTGTCGAGCGCATCCCTTTTTTACAGACATCGCTGGAAGGTTTGTAGTTCGGTAGGATATGTCAGTAGCAAAGAAAGTAAAATGAGGAACATATTACTAACATTAACTTCTGTAGCATGCTCTTGTTTGCTGATCACTCACTCAGCACACATGCGTCATATGGATTAAAACTAAATCGTATATGTAAGTAAAAACATAAAGTGTTACATGATTTAAACAGGAGTAATTAGGCGTGAAAATAATGGAATGAAATATCTTTACATATATATCCTTTAATTAAGAAATTAAGCCTAAAAAACTAGTTTAATTCATATTCTTCTGGTTTCTCTACCCAATATTTATAAAAATTACAAATGCAATGAATATACAGGTACCAAAAATGAAAGTATCGTTATCAGAGTCGTTCTGGAAAAAGTGGTATCGGTGTGTCCCTACTGTAAAATATACAGGGAGTCAGTTGGTACTACATTACTATATTGAATGTTAAAATTAACTGATTTGTATACAAACACTTTACACATGAGGAATTTTTTCATAATAAAGTTATAATACTACCTTTATAATTACATAATTATGTTTCTTCTCCAATTTGTTTTTTGAAATATAAACATTTAAATGGTGGCTGTCATAAAAACTTAACGGGTTTATTCAAACATACATTAAATACTAAAGAACAGTAAAAATATATATAATGAATATGTAATATGGTGCATATATTTAGCAAAATGTTTGTTAGTCCTCTAGTGGACTAACAAGTTTATGGTCACTGAATGGCTTTTCTGAGGTAAATGTAACATTATGTGACATTGATTACAAGCTTATTTATTGATGTCTTTCTGTGGTCGATTGAGTGATTACATGAGACATGATACAGATTTTGGTAAGCTGTACTGTATCTTTTAACATAACTTCTGATGTTCATTCAAGTTTTTTTCATGCTGTAACTTGTAGTAAAGTGGAAGTGATGATCCCTTCACGTGGGCTTCGTGATGCCGCTTCGCTTGATCTGAGGCAGCAACAGCGTTCTGTCACGCCACATTAAAGTGTGCCAAAACTGAACAAAATGAACAGAATTTGAAAGTAACAAAGCACAGGGCTTATTGTGAATTATTGTATGGGAGGCACGCTACACTTTTCTGTTCATTCATCAACTGAAAACAGCATAGACTAAAAGATTGGGATTTAGGAATCAATATCGGTTAATAAAAATGAGAATCGATTAAAATCGAGAAATCAATATTTTTTACCCAGCCCTAACTCACAGTCCTGTTGCTTTTATTGTTTTTTGGTGGGTGTGACTTCATCTCCCCTTATTTACTGTTCTTGAGCTACATACCCAGGGTAGATGCTACCTACTAAACCATGACCTATGACCCTTCACACAAGCCCCGCCACCTCAAAAACAACTGGAAACACATCAATGGCCTCTTTGACAATAAATTAAGCTTTTGACATTTAAAAAGTTTTTTTTTATGATTAATGTGAGCTTATATTGGTTGTGACTGGAGTCTGAACACACTGCCCCATTTTCAGCATGGCTGTCCCCAAGTAACCCAGTGTGTGTGTGTGTCTGCTGGCCTATGTGTCTTAGTATTTGTTTGTGTGCGCATGTCAATCTGTCTGTAAGAGCCTGTGTGTGTATGTATAAGTTGTATGTATAATAACACCCATTATTCTGGTCCTGCTTGGCATTTGTGAGGAATGCTCTGTCTTTCTGTTGTGGTGTGTGTATGTGTCTGTATCTGTTAATATTATATTTTGTCTCTGTTGTGGTGATTTAAACTTTTCGCAGCGGTTTGTGTTTCCTGGTGGTTTCCGTCCTTGTTGACATCTGTGCGAGTATGTGTCTTTACACAGGAATGTAATTCCCTCTGTTGAATCCTAAACGAGTTTGGTTCACCCTGGGGTTCACCGACTGAGAGAGTTCCAGACAAACATTATTGTCTGTGACCAGGCTATGATCTGTCATTAAGCTTAGAGATCAAGAGGTCATGTGTGAGTGTGTGTATATTTTGACAAGGCCTCCTGTTATCACTCCATTGAAATGACTCCTCTGAATAAAAGCAGTTAAGATGTTGTATGTTAAATTAATTTGAGCACAGCTGGGTGGGTGTATTTGATCATTTGTTGCCTTTGAGGAAACCTCCATCCATTTGGAGAGGTAGAGGACAAAAAAAAGGGAAGATGAGTGAAAGCTTGACTAAACAGGACAATCTAGCTCGGTGTCTGTGATATGTGAACCTCCCTGTGGTTTGAGATGAGAGCAGAGGCTTGTGTTGTTTTTGGAGTCATTACCAGCATATTCTTGATGGTCCTCTGAGAATCATATGAAATGTTGTTTTCAATAATGTAATCCATATGTGATAACATGCTCATAATCTAAACCTGCTCTAATCTGTATGTGTGGACGTGCACATCTGTATGGGGTGTGTTTGAAAATACTCCGATCCAGATGAGGCTGAAGAGTGATGAAGGTGGCATTTATAATCATAGATATGTTCTTTTATTACTATGTTCTTGACTTGGGCCCTTAATTCTGATTTCTGTTTCAGTGTATTGTCCTCTTGCATATCATTAATAATCAAAGAGTGAACCAATGTATCGGCCAATTAAAGAAATTATTTTTACCATCAACCGCTTATTTACAAACAGCCGATGATCAGGGCCGATTATGTCCTGTCAATCAAAAGGGGGTGGGAAAACATGTCAGACTGCAACTCATACTGTGTGAAAAAACAAGTAAACGTGACAATAACGCATTAACAGTTTAAAAAATAGCGACAAAAAAGCAGGCTTTATTTGACCCTACGAATCTCCCGCAGTTCAAGCCAGGGTTGCCGGGTCTGCAGTTTTTCCCTACACCAAACATTGGTGTATCTCTATTAATAATTAGTTAAAGGTGCATTTTATTAATTCAGAGATGCAGGTTATGATTAATGATTTCAATAACGATTTCTGCTTCTATCAGTTAATTAAAAATAATCGTCGGGATATTGGCCTGCTGTTTCTTTGTCCTAAAAACTTGCATAGGTAACAAGCCTCCAATATCTTTCCTTCTTGGGGTTGCCAGATATCAACGGCTTAAATACCCAAACTGAGCTTTTTATTAAAATATATTTTCTGCTGAGTGTTCTACTTTTGTCAATCTGGCAACCATGCGCGTGTGCTCTCCCTGGGCTGCAAAAAAAATCACTGATTTGCTGTTGCTGCTACTAAATCAATGAGCGAATCTTCTCTGTGATGAATTGTAATAAATCTGAACATGATTCTCGACCATATTGTTTGTGAATAATTGCTAAATAAATGCACTTGTGTAACCTCTGTGCTACAAAACAAAGTATAAATGTATTATTGTTTGGAATTATTGGAATTAATATTAGGAGTTTCATTGTTTTAGCTTTGAAAGAAGCTTCTTTTTATTATATATATATATATATATATATTCCCCCTCTCTAAATTTTTCACAAGGGAATAAAGACCCTGATATACTCACAGCGAAGTTCTTTTTCGTTCTTTGCTTTAAGGTGGGTGCACACTGTGTGATTTATAATAGTCCTTTACGATTGTTTCTTGTCAGACTGTACGAACATGATCCTCCTGTCACACTGTGGGATCTCAGCTGTCCTATATTTTAGACTGTACGACAGTCAAGGCACGTTAAAAACGGGGTCACCGTGATTTTGCCAAGTAAGACATGTTCCTGGATCAACATATTTTGTTGATTCTCGAACAACATTCCTGTCTGAAAATTTAGTCTTAACCCTATTCCTACCCCTAAACCTAATCCTACCCATAACTTATCCCTAAAATCAGAGGGGAAAGATAGGTGAATAACATTGATGTAGAAGCACCTAGCCCTGGTTGCAAGCCTAAACTTGACATAAACGTTAAACTTGGTTAAATCTGATTGGTTGATTGGAATGTTGTTCCAGGATCAACAAAGATGTTGATCCAGGAACATGTCATACTTGGTGAAATCACATTCACCTAAAAATGGAAGTGCGCTTGATAACTTGTCCAGAGTTTTACATCATCAACCCACACACATTCGGTGACAGTGAGCTGCATTACACGCGGGACTGAAATGGTGGCTAAAAAAGAAATCTCTAGCATTAATTCTGATCAAGGCTTATCTTGAAAAACAAAGACAATTTGACGTTTGCCGTAGGAGAAGTCACACTGCAGGAACACTGCCAGAATTTTGTCTGAGGTAAAATTTGATCGCAACGGTCATTAATCAGCTGTCAGTGAACATGTCAAACTAGCGATCAAAGACTACAGATTTTTGCCTAGGATTATAGGAATCTTTTAGGATTCTCAAAATTTGTCTCAGACAACCAAATCGTGGCCAAAATCGCACAGTGTGCAACTGCCTTTAGGGTAAAAAGAACTTTGAAATATGTTAGCAGCAATATACTGTTAGCGAACATCCTGACGCTGTTCACACTGCTGAGAATGGCGATTAGATGAATATGTTAATCTTTGCTGCACGCTTTTGTTTCAATAACAAAATAAACACAAAAATGACAGTGATGAGAAAATACTAGGTAAGAAAGCATCTGATCATAGCGATGTGGATGTTTGCACAAGCTCTGCAATTTGGCACTCCAGTAAAGTCATGTCACGTTTATTTAAATGCACTGTAAATGACACAATTTAGTGTGCTTCATTAATTTATTTGTGTTAAATTATTTTAACAGTTAAGGATTATGAATTAATTACACGCATTAATGCGTTAACATTGACAACCCTAATATAAATACATATATATTGGCATTGGCCATCAAAAAACCTTTACACTTTACCTTAGGGTCTTAGCAAACTTTCCGTTCATATAGTTGGAACAGCTCTTGTGATGGTCATTTTGGCATAGTTTAAGGAAATTAGTGTAAATGTAATGGTTAACCTTTTGTTAGAAAACTCTGTGTACTTTGCAAGGGGCCTCCCTTACATGACCATGGAGCTGTTTTCCATATGGTGACATTTGTGTGAGGCTGTAATGATATGAATCTGAATATGGATGCCTTGCCCTTTAAGATTATATCATTGATTTATGATGGCTTAGATGATTGTTCATGTTTTTCTTGCTAAACCCATGCCCTGCGTCATATATCTAGCAAGACTCCGGAAATTAATATAAATTTGAGTACATAAGGATGTTTCTCTGCTGTATAAATATGTAGGCATATGAAATGAGTCTATTATTAAATAGAGGCTGGCATTAAAGTAAAAGTTAGTTGGCACAGAAGCATTGTCATCTTTTGATAAAGGAATCGTGACGTCATGATATCAGTTGTTTGGATATGATGGAATCAAAAACTGATTTTATAAACTCATTCATACATGGACACAAAACATTGTCTGTCTCTTCTCTTTATTCTTTCTCTCTCTTTTTCTCACCTTCTTTCTTTCTCTCCTTCCTTCTATCCAAAAGCTGTATGTTCATTTGAGTGCTCGTCAAGCTGTTGAGCAGATGTCTTCTCTCTTTTTCTCTCTCTCTTACCCACTCACTAGCCTCTCTATCTCTTGCTCTCTCTGTTTCATGTGGTTTGTGGTTTGTCCCAAATTGGAATTGTTTAAAAGCCACAACACAGAGCCCTTTACACCAGGCAAAGCAGAGGAGGGGGGAACAAAGCCAGCAAGAGGGAGAATAAATCAAGAGAGCAGGTGGAGAAGAGTATGTGCCAAATTGCAGACAGGTGCGGCCCAGCCTCGACGGAATCGCCATACACTCACACGTAAAATACTAACCACTTGATCAGCGCTGCTTTTTCTGACCACCTGACAATCCCGCAATGGCATCATCCACCCGTTCAAGTCAGGGTCAGGGCAGCCACTGTCTGATTGGAGGACGAACAAGGAAACTTCTGTTATTTGTTGATTTTTGGGGTTTTCTCATCCTCATCCAGGTTGACGTGATGCCTTTTGGAACTTTTCTTTCAAGTTGGATGTCTTGAAAAAACATATCATATGAAACTTTAAAAGAGTTATCCCTGAGGTTTCCCGTGAAAGAATGTTTCCTTTTTTAAAGTGTTTTAATAAAGCTGTTAAAGTCTGGCATTAACAAAACACCATTGAAACAAATCTATTGAAAAGGTGGAGCAGCAACTCCAGTATTGAACAACAAGCTGAACACATTCCAGGCACATGTGCGTGCATATGTGTATGAACGTATGCACACATTTCTCTTGAAAGGCACTAGATCACATGTTAATTTAATGTTTGTTCTAAAAAGCCAGACTGATGATGGTGTGAATCTGTGAGTGATCACGATAGCCAAAGCGTGTGTGTGCGCACGCGTGTGTGTAAATGCATGCGTGTTGGTGGGTGGTGTTTGGAGCAGAAATCATCTGGCATGTTTAAAAAGAGTCTCCAAGAACCAAATGACATCTCCAAAATTACATATTCATAAATAAAAAGGGGGTCTGCTGCTGAGGCATACTTTTGTATGTGGCAATATCAGTCTTTGTCTCTCTTTAAAGGAATAATTCACCCTAAAATTTGCATTCTGTAATTACTTGCCTTCATGTCCTTCCAAACCCCTACAACTATGTATTTTTTTTCTTCAGTGGAACACAAAAGAAATTCTGAGGACTGTCCAGTTGCTCTTTATGACGTGCGTCCTATGTTGTATCCCATACATTAAGTCTTTATTTTTTCTTTATTTTTTTGACTTGGGCTGGTGCTCTGCATTAAGTCATACACTATAGGCCTGCTGCCAAATTGCTTAAAGCTTTCTAAAACGTCTGCAAAATTACAAAGCACAAAGTCCACTCCAAAGGGAGTTGTTCTCTATATCATTAAGCACCGTTTCTAAACTCCCTGAATCATCTTGATTGTAGTATTAAGTGTTCTTCTGGGAACGTATACTTCACAATATTCCTTATTGAAATAATTCCTGCTCAAGGCATAGGCTATGTAAAATAAAGGGGATGAGGCCTGTTTGAGTTGCATTAGTAACTATATCATATCGAGATCTCGATAAATGTTATGTCGATAACGATGATTAGTTCTGGACATTTTTACTTGATAGGATTACCCATCCAGTCTCACACAGCAGAAATAAACAACAACATGTGAATATGCTCACAGTGAATGTCCACTAGAGCAGCAAAACTCTACTCAGTGCCGCTGACTTTTTTTTTTTTTTTTTTTTTCTCAACACGGGCAATATAATCATCACAAATACAAGCGATTACAGTTGAAAATTGACAAGCTTTGTTT
Organism: Elopichthys bambusa; assembly: GCA_037101425.1. Taxonomy (NCBI): domain Eukaryota; kingdom Metazoa; phylum Chordata; class Actinopteri; order Cypriniformes; family Xenocyprididae; genus Elopichthys; species Elopichthys bambusa. The sequence goes on from CM074434.1 coordinate 21,590,669, forward strand.
TTGAATGCCCTAATTAACACCAAACCGAACTTGCATTACCCTCTAAAGCTGAGGAAATTGTTGGAAAAAAGTAACATAACGTCAATGGAAGTGGTTTGGGTAACGAAGTGCAGGTTAAGGGCCGATTCACACAGAATGCATTTTTGCGGTGGAAAACGCAATTCAAAGTTAAGTGGAACAAAAAAAGCTAGCTCTTAAGACTCGTTTTTAAAAGTTTAACTTCATTTAACTTGAGGGCTACAGTCTAACGCATTTGTCTAACATGTTTACATAGAAAAACAATGCAAAAATGCGCTCTGCGTGAACCAGCCTAGACAGTCTGCAAAATATGTCATTGTTCCAACCAAGGTGGGAAACGCAACAGACATTTTCCTGAAATGGTACCATCCCAACCACAACATAGAGAGTACAAAAATATGGTGCCATGTGTAGCAATGAAATTTGCACTTTTTACTCAAATTTCTAGAAAAAGCTGCCAGCATTATCAAATTATATATCGTGATAAATATCAAGATCGATCAATATGGAAGAAATTATTGTGATCATATGTTTTTTTCCATATCGCCCAGCCTTAGTTGTTGCCATATTCACCCTGGATCTAAAGCCTGGGATACACTGCACGATTTTAGCAATCCTATAAGATCATTACTTTATTAGACTGTGCGACATGGATCTATTAAATTTGGGTACGACATGCATGTAGACTGTACGATGATGACACCTATTGACTCGTAAGCTACGATGCAAGTTTCTAAAGAAGAATAAAACATTATCAGCATGCGCTAGTGGTTAACAAAAAGACCATGTTGAATCACACTTTGAGTGTTTTTATGTGTGCTGAAAAGAAAAGGATGTGGCGAAAGAACAAGGGAAAAGAGCTTGAGGGAAGCCGCTTTAAATTTTAGCGCCATGTCGCATTGATTTTCAATTTTGCATTTTCATTGGCTGGTCAGTAGATGTAGGTCGTAGCAGCAAACACACTGTGTTGATCATGCTGAATTTCTGACACTGTCAGAAAATGATTGTAGGCTATCTTTGGTCGCAAGAGCGGGAAAACGGCCGTCTTTGAACCTCTCTCACTGTACGACATAGGACCACTGATTAAGAGCCACGATCACAGAAATCTCCACGATTGTTTCACAATGGCAATCTTTCGTCAGGGACAGCCAAAAATCGTGCAGTGTATCCCAGGCTTAATGCGATTATGGTAAGGGGTGTGACATTTCCAAAACCCACTCAAAGCGGTTGATCAATCACAACACACTGATCCATCCAACCAATCAGAGCACATTGCGCTTTTCAGAAGGAGGGGCTTCATAGAGACCGAAACTAAACAGAGCATTACTGACAGCTGCTGCAACAATGTAAAATTTGAACATTCAAGCATGAAAACCTATTCTAGTAGATCCCAATAACAAAATAAAGATTTTGTAAAAGGGCATAATTGGTCATCTTTAAGAAAAATATGCGTTTAAAATGAGACCTGTATAGAACTTCAAGATGTGGATGGATTGTAATAAAATAACATTGTATAGAAAGTTGAACTGTTTTATCCTCGCTGGAGTATAATCAAAGTTATTTGCTCTGTACAGTATTGTTACCATATCTGTTGGTTCTGTTGTAAAACAACCATTACTCATGAATTCATTATGAGACCTCATCTGTGTACGTATACTAGAATTTCAGTGTTACACAAAGGTTAATTTATCTTTAGTTTAAAGCCAGCTCTAGTGACTCATGCAACAAACATGAGAATGAGAAGGATGAATATGGAGAAAAAGGTATCAGAGAAGAGAAATAATGAGAGAACGATTGAAGAAAAACAAAAATAGGAGCGAGAAAGAGGGACATTCTTTCTTCTGTGTGCTTGATGAGCCAAGCCTTTTGTCTGAAGCTGTCATGGTTTGCATACAACACACACGCTGAGACGTGTAATCCTTGAAAAATATGTGGAGGCCTCTGTGATCTCTTGCTTACATGTTTCCCGTCTTAAGTTCAGGATAAATATTTGTGATGTATGCATACGAATCTGTGTAGTCCAAGCCGCAAGAGTTTGTTACCGATGACCAGGCCCACATGGGATCTGTGCCTGCAGAACTCTGCAGATTTCCACAGAATTTTGACAAAAGCTTGATACATTCCTCACCCCTTGCATGTTTGGTAATTAAATATTTTGAATAATATGATTATGCTTTCAGCTACCAGTATGAGTGTAGTACATTTTAAATGCATTCTGCAGGAATCCAGAATTTTACCCCAAAACTCCACAAACAAAATGCAAAAGTAGGCCTAGTTCAGCCTGGGCACACTAACGACACTGTCTCATGTTGTTTGTTGGGGGGAAAGTGAGTGTGGCTATGGTTAAGTGGTTGGTAAAGAGCAAATCTGTAGTATAGACTGGTGTGCATGTGTGTGTACATATGTAATAGTTTGTATTAGCATATGTGCATGTTTGTATACTGTGGCATATGTAGTTTTGTGGTGTGGTATTGATTCAGCTTGAAACAGACCATGTACCCACTATCCAGAGAGGTTTAGATGAGGCTCAGAGGTGAAGACTAACAGATGACAGAACCCACTTCTTTGAGCTGTCCTTGATTCTCTCTCTGTCTCTCTCTCTTCCTCTGCAGCTGTTCATTTTTCTGTTGTATTCTGTTCATCAGCTGGTATTAATCCTTCCAAACACTCAGGACACTTCAGACAAACGGGAACGCCTCACTTTACAAACCACTTATGGCACCAGACACACGACCCTTGGAGTATGTGTTTGAGAGTGAGAGAGATAGAAGGGAAATGGAGCCCAGGGTCTGGTTTTATTTAAGAGGGCAAATACTTGTATGCAAGCACATACAAACTCGTATGCACACACTTATGCTCACTGGAACAGTTGTCGCTTAGCTACAGTGATGACAAGCAGAAATAGCCTGACTGCACAGGGATGAGACAAAGTTATAGAACAAAATGGGCTTATGACTACACACACACTCATTTGTGGTTTTGTTGAAACATTGATCACTTGCCATCTTTAGATATAAAACTAATGTGCCAATGCTGAGAAGGACAAATTTGATTTGATTTATTCACCAACGATGGATGAACTAACCCAATTTGAGAATGTGCGTATTTCGTAAGGCTGCTAGTTGACCTTGTCACATTTCTAGATTCACATTTAGATTCTGTCTTCACTCTGAGATTGCTCATGATCTGATGTTTTACAGTGTTCACACATAAATCTCACTGGGACGCTTCTTTGTGAATCCAAAAATCTTGTCAAATGTCATGGCCTGATCTGATTGCAACCTCTGGAGCACATTCTGCTTTCATTTGGCAATATTCATGGGAGGGTGTAACAGTTTTTAGAGGTTGCTCAAGTTTAGTGGAGGTCTCAGAGGATTCCATTACGAGATCTGTATATAGAAGCAGGAGCAGGGATGACTGCTTCTACAGTGCGTTTTGTCAAAAAGATTCCAGAACTCACATTGAACTCGATTTTATATGTACAAGTTAACAAGATATGTACAACTATAACTATTAGACTTGTTAAGATCCAGAATGCACCCTAAAGGCTGATTTATACTTGTGCGTCGAGTGTAGGCTGTTTGTACCACACGTAGCCTGACGTGCACCTCTTCAAAAATGTACCAACGCATTAATTCTACGTGGACCGCAAGCGTTGTGATTGGTTCTTCTGTGGCTTTTGCCTTGACACTCAACATGACCACGGGCACTGCCTACTAGTGGTCTGCATGCATATCGATGCGGACAACAACGCAGAAGTATAAATGAAAACAGACGCATAGCCTGCGGTGCAGAGGTTCCGGCGTAGGTCTGACGCAGAAGTATAAATTAGCCTTAAAAAAGGAACACTGGATTTTTTAAAGACTGCATTATGAACATGCTTCTGAACATGAAAGCATGTATTTACAATTTAAAAATTAGCTATTTAAAAAAAGTAATTATTCAGATAAGTAGGGCTGTGCAATTAATTGTAATTGGTTTTCAATTTCGATTTTGGCTTCCAACGATTATGAAAACAAGATAATCGAGGTTCAGTGCACCTTCCTTACCTTCATAGCGATGCGCTTTCGTTCCTCCCTAAAAGCATAAACATCCAAATCAGACAAACAATTTAGTGTTGTAAAATGCAGTCTACTGTTGCTAAACTGTGGGACGTGTTTGATATTAAACATTATTATTAAAAGCGCATTAAGCCGCAAAAGAGACACTGTTCCCTAGGGGGCTTTCTGTGTGCAGGCTCTGAATCTGAGCCGAACACGGATAAGCAAATGGGCTTTGGATACGCGCCTTAACACGTACACATAAAATGTTAAAAAAATGTCAAAGTTCAATTTTTAAAGAGTATTCACATGAACACAGTGGGTTATGTCTCAAGTAAACACACACAGACGAGAAAGAAAATGCCTGTGTAACAGTATATTGGATCTGCGCATTAACTCACTGATCTTGACTGAATAACTTAAGTAGCTTTAATAAGGATTAATCTATATTTAATGTGTACAGTAAGACTATGCAGTGTTATTTTACATTTGAATGTTAAACTTTTTGTTGTAGGCTATTACTTATCTGAATACCACTGTTAGTACATCTTTCTGAAAATATTTGTATTTTCGTTCTGTTGTACTTGTTTTTCCCTTTTGTTTGTAATGAGTTTCTTTGTTTTATTGTATTGCTGACTGATTACTTGTTTTATGTAATCGTTTTAAGGACTTTTTCTTACATTAGTTAACCTAGTATTAGTTTTTGCTGAAGTATTGATAATTGTGAAATTTCACTGATTTAAAATTACTCATATCAACTTTGATCAAATCACCCACCAATAATCATCTTAAATAATCGTGATTTCAATATTGACCAAAAATAATCGTGATTTATGATTTTTGTCATAATCGGGCAGCCCTACAGATAAGATAATCTTGGTCTCCAAAAGGACAAAGAAGTCTTTGGTATACGTAAGATCTTCTCAAGGCCAATTCACACCAGTGGTGACAGTCAGATTACAGTGCATCACTTCTCAGGCATTCCAGACAACACCAACAGACTCAGACGGGGTAACACTCTGATCCGACAAAGTGTTTGTTGCCTTTGGTCAGTATCTGTTGGTGCAGTGTGAATTAGTCTTTAGATTAAACTGGAGGCGTTTCTCACTCCACACCACAGGTTAAAAATATAATGAAGAATACAAATTTGGGTGGTTGTAGTAAAGCTAACGAAGACGAAGGAAACAGTCTTTAATATAGACCTCACTCAGGAACACGCTGGAAAATGGGTCACACATACCTCAACATTAGCGTAGACAGGACAAAGGAACTCAGGAAGCACAGGGCTATAAATACTAAAGCAAACGAGAAACAAATAGGATAATTAATTGGACGACAGGTATGCGGAATGACTAATCAATACAACACAGGAAAACTAGGTCAAATGACAGGGCACTCACCTATGGAGAAAATATGCCAGGGCACGTAAACAATAACAAAATGTTTATTTTTGTGCAGGGCTTTTGTGCCCAAACAATCAGATTGCAAGTGATATGCAATATGATTTGAAGGAGAGAGTGTCTGATACACTAGAACCAATAGGCTATTGACACACATCTGTGTTTTGTTTTGCATAAATATGGAATGCATTAATGACGTTTTTTCGCTACGGTTTTTCTGCATTTATTTGAAATTGTTTCAGTTGATTAGATTGGATTGGGAACAAAAGTTGTACATGTTGTACAAATCAACTCATATATTGTGGTTTTGGCCATTATATAACTAGGTAACGATTATGAGACTCTGTTGCAGTTTTGCTGTGTGTACATTTTTTTCTGTTGTCATACTTTCTACTATCCCGGCATAATATACAGGGTGACTTCCCAAAAAGTGTAAACACTGTGGCCCTTTCAGACATTGCTCTGTTTGTGTGAGTGGTTTAATGTGTCAACTTCTGGCTCATCCATTGGAGTGATTTTGATGCAGGCTATCAAAAATGGTGGCGGGGCTATTATTTCGGTTAGTTTTTGTGACGTTAACTGTGCAGAATTACAGTTTCAGGATATGGGTTGTATAATAAGGACCAAGCCATTAGTTTTCAATCAGCTCTATTTTACTTTGTAACAGTATTTGCAGAACCACAAATTTCTGCTGAGTGGTATTTTTTTAGAAGAACAGATTTCTTCAAATTGGATATTGGTCTGTTTACTGTAATAGAGGGCATAATGGCTATTCTTCTCATTCCTTTGTTACTGTGTTATGAACTCTGATATTTGGTTGGCCACAAATATGCAGCCCAGTAATAAATCTTTTGTGTGGTTTGTTTCGCTGTACTGTACCAGAATGCTCTGTGAGAGTGTGTAATGTGAGTAAATGTATATTTATTTCCAACAATATCAGTGGAACCCAAAGCATCCGTCTTCTCATGCTTGTGTGTGTGAATTTGAGCAAGATGGGTGTTTTTCAGAATCGGCAGCTATGTCAGTTTGTTGACTACATCTTCAAAACAGCTCTTTATATCTTCCAGTCTTTTTCTGTCTCTTTATCTCTCTCCCTCTTCCATCTGTCCTCTGAGTCATAACAGTTGAATCATTTGCTCCTGCTGAACAAAGCTCTAATTGGGGTTGTGTGTTTTCATAGCTTTTGTTTAATTTATTTGGTGTTTTTTTTCTTGTCAGAAAGGAAACTGGAGACTGATCTTCTGCCCAGGCTGGAGATAGTGTATGTGCCTAAGTGTGAATGTGAGCATACTGTTCATATCAAGAATTGTTTTGGTTACGTAGGTGTGTTGTTTAATATTTAGGATGTTGCATTTAAAACTTGCTTTTAAATTCATTGGTGAGTGTCCACTGAACTATGTGTAAGGAGAGTGAAGCTACAGGATTTCCTCTTGAGATCCACTCTCAAGATCAGTTTTTATTGGTAAATCTATGCCAGTATTTCCCTCATCACTCATGGCAAAAGCAGTTATATTTTGCCTGATTTGCCTGATAAACGGGGCATGTGCCACAAAAAATAGTGGCAAGAAAATGCATCTTTCTTTTAAGTTGTCCTTGCGATTGCGAGCCATGCGTAGTAATCAACAACGCAAAAATCTGTCATTCGATTCACAAACAAATTACTCTTATGAACTGATTATTTTGAGTCTACACTGTTAGCCCGGATAAGTTGAATTTACTTAAAAAAAATTGAGTAAACTGGTTGCCCTAAAAAAGTTAAGTAATGTGAACTTAATAATTCAAGTTCATTTAACTTAAAATGTTTTGTAATATTAATTGCTTTGTAGTTATTACACATAGTATATTTAAGTTCAGTGTACTAACAAAGTTAATTTATATCAACTGTTTTATTTTACTAGAAAAGGGGGGGGTGGGGGGGGGGGGTAAATTCAAAGGGTAAATTCATACAATTTTCTGTTTTATTTTAATTCAGTTCCAAATACAACAAAACATGAATTTTTCATGTCCTGAAAACATTTTCCTTATAAAACATGAAAAAACCTAGTTTTAACAAATCAGCTTATTGTTAAACACATGAATAGCCTATCTCAGAATCACAACAAACTGCATCAAAACTATATGGTTTGTTTACACTCCTGAGTTCACAATATTGTAGGTGCCAGCGTACATTTTCCTAGGTTGAGCATTACCCGCTGAATAAAATATAAAATATTTTTCATATAGTTAGGGTAGTCCAGGTGCAGGGCATAAATCAGTCTGAAAAAAGGACAGAAGTCTTGAGGTTGGTCAGTTCATCCCTCACCAAACATCCTTCCAAGACGATCCTCACTCTAGATGGGTTTAGCTGAGCACTTTATAGATCAGCACAGATGACTCTCGCTGGCTGTATGAGTCCTTGTCAGCTGCAACCTAGCAGAGCAAGAAAACGATCGACAAAGACATTATCATATAATAATGCGTCAGATAATGCTGTTGTCAAATACTCCATATGCTGCGTCCACGCCATGTCGTAATTATCGTAATTCCAAGATGACAACATGTGATGTACTTAGAGCTGTTACCGTCCTTGTACTGGAAATTATGCATTTCTATGGCAACCCTGTCAACGGCTAAGGCCCCATTTACACTAGTGTCCTCGTCTACACTACACGACCATGTCACATGACCGTTCATGCACACTGGGAATGCACGTACGAGTGTTCAGTCTTTTTTTTTTTTTTGTACAGTCGTCAAGGATACACAGAGTGAACGTGGGCAGCCACGTTATTGTTTTCAATAGTCTCTGTTTTGGTCCGTTTACAGGCATAACCATAGCAAAAGTTAAGCGTTTTAAAACGAAAACGCACTAGTGTAAATGGGGCCTAAATTAATCTGCAGCAGTGAGGTGGTACAGTGGTCATTTGGTACAAGTAAGAGCTCCCCAAAAATTCCCAGTTTACAATTACAAATTTACAAAACGCTTTTTACAAGCTGGAATATCATAATTATGCTGATTATGACATGGCATGAATGCACCTATACATACCTGGTTTACTGTAGAAAGAGCTGGCCATTGAAGTACCATCAGACTGATGTCAGGCTTGTCTTTGACAACTTTTCTGTGAGGAGCAAACATTAAAGTCTTGATAATGGAACCTGACTTTATGGTTCACATGTAATTGTGCACTGTGCAGTATGCAGATGAATAAAATAATCAGCCTCAGAACAGGTCTCGGTAAACCCACATGACATACAGCTGATCTGGAGTTTTGGTGTGAAGACGGTATAAGTGTACATATTGTACATAACGTGATATAAATGTACATATGTTCCGGATGTAAACAAGGAAATTGTTCTGTTCTTGTATAACTTCCACGTTTGAGCCTATAATGTTTAAATAGCTGAGCTCTCTTTTTACAGTTATGAGGGCAATACTTACACTTCCAATCCAAAGCATCTCTTCTTGACCTGCAGCACAAAACAAAATAGTCTGTTGTTAAGAGAGCTATGAACCTAGATAAAACAGGAGTATATCCATCCTTTTTGGAATTCAACTCTTTGATTAACTAATTTACTCTTTCAATCATTAGCCTTGTTGTTAAATCGTTAAATTATTGCACTCACCACATTCGCGCTTCATCCTCTCTCCTCCGCTGGATGCGGTGATCGGCGACGGCCAGAGGTTTAAACTAAGTTTACACGCCCAACAACAGCTGCTCGAGTGAAAAAGAAGGGAAAAGACAAAATAACGTGCATCGAACTCGCCGATCAGGGGCTCATGCACGGTGATGTCCACCTCACGCGAGAGAGAACACTTGCTAACCAGAGAGAAATGTTCTGTCGTTCAAACAAACAATGAAACAATAAAAAGTTAAATGTCGGGAAAAAATGTCTGTCGAACTTGCCAAAACAAATGTCCCAACTTCCCATCAACAGCTCCTTGAATTCACACACACCATGACAAAATGGCGTCATTACCTGACTCGCTGCAGCAAATCAGTGTGTGGGAGGCGTGGTCTAAAGAAAAACTTCATAATTTGAGTGCATTTAACTTAAATTTATTAACACAGTCAAATTATATCCACAAATGAGTAGAATATACTTATATTTTATAAGTAATGCAATCAAACTTAAATATTTTAAGTATATTGTAATTATATGTTTAATTAAATATAAAATTTTGGCTAACAGTGTACAAAAGCATACAGCGCCACCAGTGAACTCTGATTCATGAACAAATGACTTTTTTATGAATGACTCACAAAATTAGGAGATACTGTTTCAGTTAGTTTGACGAATCCTTCTCTGCTTTGGAATTTAAATATAATTGAATCAAGAGCTTGTGAATCCAAATTGAATCTGGAAATTTGTATTGATGCCCAGCCTTAAAATATATTTCACCCTAAAATCAGCAGAATTTATATTTTAAGCATATTTTTTGTGTTTAATGCATTGTAACTTTTTTTTTTTAAATCACTCAACATTCTGATGTGATCTCTTAGCACCTTGCCAACTTTTCATTTGTGTCAAGCTATCATCGCCATGTCCATGACACATTTATAGTGATCATCTTGCATTGGAGATTAATGTTTTTTTATATTTTATTTTATTATTTGCATGATGGAATGATGATATAATGCTTTTTTCTCCCGTGGGATGTAACATGAAATAGAGCAATAATAGATGAAAAGACAGAGGGAAATGAATCCAACACTAACAGCAGTATCAAAGCAGGAACACATGCTTTGATCAGCTTCAACACTGAAATCTGCAGACCGAAGAGCAAGTAGGTCATCAGAAGGTTTTCTTGTGTTTCCATTTTTGTACTTCTATCCAGATTTCTCCAAAGGTTAGCTCATAGTTTGGATTTAAAACCTATGAATAAAATCATATTAATAGACTATCTGGTTATTTTATCTTCATAATAATAATAATAAGAGCATTCCTCCTGGAGGAAGACAAGGTGACATGAGGATATAACAGGAGAGGAGAAGAAAAGGGCCTATTGATGAAGAGGCCAGTTAGAGTTTATCACTCTTTGCATCTTTTGTTTCTGTGTTTGTCAGTGTGTTCGCACATCTCTTCCAGTGTTGGTCCCAGATGGGCTCCAGCTGTATGAGTAAAAAGCCACATCCAGCTGTCCATGCTGTGTGTGTCACACTGGCCTCTAACTGGAGAAACTCACTGCTTATGAGGTGAGAACATGTTGAGACCACTGTCACATAAGGTCTGACACTTTTCCTTTATGTGTGTGTTTCATAAAACTGCCAGCCATTTTAACCATTGTTGTAATCGTTGTAGTAATCCATTGTAACCATGGTTAGCATATTGAGAAATTACATACTCACAATGAACGATGAACGTGTGTGCTTTACTTGAAAATTCATCCTGTACCAAACTCAAGTCCACATTCCTATCAGGTCAAACACCGCTCTGACCTGCCAGTCAGTATTGTGTGCTCGGAAACACACTTTGTGTGTGTGTGTTTGAGAAAATATAACTCTTGCCAGAGAACATTTGATTTCTGATGTGCTCTTTAGCCAAAGCAAGCAGAGCTGTAATCAGATTGCCACGGTAAAAAGATCCCTCCACTGAGGGAGTGACATCATTAACTGTTGTGAAGGTCTCTCATTCGCAACCTGACACAAACTGTTCGACAACCTTGACATACTTTGCTCAAACTCTGCTAGAGCCCTTTTAGAACATCATTGAACTTGTTTAAAGCCATTTGCTTCACGTAAATAAACCATAACATCATGTGAATACTCTAGATGTAACAATGTATGTTATTATTGTGTGTCAACAATAATAGTTGTATCAGCCTGAAATTTGTGACATTGCGGCTAAAAATAAATAAATAAATGAATCATTTTAATTAAGAAAGAAAAGACATAATATAATAGGTTCATCATAATCATTGTATGTATAAATTACTTTTTGTATGCATAAATTAGTAGATCGGTAAAAATAGAAGAGAGCATTACATCATTGACACCCCCCCACCTCTTTTATAATCCTCTTTTACTTTTGAAAATTCAGCCTCTCGAAATTGCATGTAGTGTTACAGGTTCATTCTGATAAATTTGGACAATTTTTGGGATTCCTGCCTGATTTACTACCTGAATTCACCCCACATGCTTTCAGATGGTTACGGTGCTTGGTCTGTTGTTTGTACATTTTAAATGTCATATGCTAGAAGCTAAAAGTGCTGGAAGCTTTTGTGCTCCTTTGAAAAGGGGATATGTAATTTTTATTATTAAACTCTTGGCTTAAATAGCTCCAAATGATTGTCTAATGATGGTAATGACGTGTGATTTATGATTGACCGGTCGTGAGATGGTCTCCCTGGAGCAACGCAGGATTAACTGCCTCTCACAATATTGTAATGGTGATAGAGCTGGCTGTGATCTCAGAAGCTTTCCATTTCCTGGAATACATCTTCCAAACTTTCAGCTAGAGGCCCAGATCCTTAACCACTAAACTACCACTGCAGTCTGTCAGATTCTTCAGTTAAATCTAGGCATATGTCTCTTCTGCCCACGTCAACGAAACATCTTCATATGCAAGTTAATTGATTCAGCATCACACTTTCATACACATTTCATATACGCACTTGAGTGTATGCGTCTCTAGAGGATTGCATCTCTCAGTAGGAGTTTAATTGTATGATGTCAAGTAAGCTTCATTGGTCCAGGAGGACTGCGGTCATTCTCAACAATGAGAACATCTGCTCAAAGCGAGTGCTGTCTTGCTCTGTGATTGGGTCGTAATGTCAAACTATCAAACATGGTAATCCATCCTGACATTTTTTCCCTTCTTCTTCTAGAACATTCTGGATTTATCACGCAATTCTGTCAACAGATCTTTGCCCATCAGTGTTTAATTTATGTTAATGGACAATCAACAATATGTGGATGGTTTATTGAAATATTTTAATGTAGTTTATTGTACATCTGGTATCTTGTGGGGTTTGAACATTCGATCTTTGAGGGTTTTACCACTGAAGTGATAATTGACATGATTTGACAGCTCATACTGCTAAAGACTAATTTTGTCAGCTATTTTTTAAATTTAGTCTTAGTCTCAGTCCTGTGCTTAGTTTTTTTTTTTTTTATCATATTTGGTGAACCTTGTCCTATTTTTGTTTATTCAAGTTAGGGATGAGCGATACTGACAACAAAAATAATATCTCTATTTCCTGGGATTCTGTCGATAAGGATGATCAGACGGTATTTTGCTGAGTGCGTTATTGTGCTGGTACATTGGCATGTTTGGGACTGACATGGACGTTTTTTGTTATTCTTCATTTTTTGTGCGGTGGTTAGTTCGCAGCAGTCACAGAAATTAAATTTTCCAATAAGTTTAAAGTTATTTTTACCTTTTATCTGCATTTTTACCTTTATAATGGCATTTTCCATACCTAATTAAATGTAGCCTATGCATCATTTATTATATCAAATTATTACATTTAATCAATAAATTCAATTAGAATAATAAGACACCTATAGGACTGTTACCAATCAGATGAAATCAGTATCAACAAAATCCATCTTTGCAATGCAGAGGAAACACAGAAGCTGCATCTGAAGTGGCATTTAGATGTATTTACACAGACTGTTTAATGCAGCTCAGAGGTGATACAAATGCATTTAACCTATAGTTACAAATGCATAAATAATGTTTTGATGTTTTTAAACATGATTTTAAAATCGAAAAGATACTTTAAATATGAAACTAAAGCTGCTATTTGGCGGTCACTGTTAATGAGCGTTAAAGGGTGGAATTCCTTGTATAGGCACTTCTCCCTGATAAGCGTGCACACACACATCACCCAGAGCAAGAGCAAGAGCACGCCCATCAACGTGCTTCGTTCGGGATACGGAAGCCGAGAGATTTTTCAACAATGTCTGTGTCCCAATTCAGGGGCTGCACCATTTGAAGGCTGCATACATCATCGAGGCAGTCTCATTTAAGAAAAATAACCGTTAGATTGCAAAGTAAGAAAGAAATTACAGTATTTTACACCTCACAATGAATATCAGTCAATTTTATTACGGTTACTTTTCTTTAAAATAACATCCTTGATGACGTATGCAGGCTTCAAATGCGACGCAGCTCCTGTCAACAAAGAAGTGTGTTTTTGGTTGTAAGGGAAAGATTACCTTTTTCAGCTTCCCAAAGAACCCAGCGTTAAGTGGATGAAGTTTGTTTTTCCGGGGCAGCAACGGAGTTGTGCATGTATGTTTGTTTGTTCCTGGGATTTCGGTGATGAATGCTTTGTAAACAAGTCTTGTTTTGAGATTTGCAGATCACGAGTGGTGAGTAAAACTTACCGTCTGTGTTTTGTTGGCAATCGGTGCGCAAGTGCATAAAATGTAAACAACCACTCTTTGTGTGATTGCTTAAGTATATCAACGACAAATACTCATACAGGGGCATTTTTACTGCATTTTATTAGACGCAGTAGTCTATCCTAAATCGAAAAGGCTATATCACGCAGTATATGCACGTGTTTTTGTTTGGTTTTTGCCAAATAAGGGACATACTCGATAATGTCAGATTGTACATTGTTAAAACAACAATTACGATATTATCATAGAAGTCAAGTTGTCTGGGCATTTTAGTCTAGTTTTAGTCAGTGAAAACTTAGTCACATTTTCATCATGCTGCGTAATGGTTAAATTATGATTAATGATTATTTTGCTCAAAATTATAACCGCAGTTATTTTTGCACTTTCACCAGTAAGCAAATCAAGAGAGTCAACTGATACGCATGGTTTATTTTACCTAATCTAGTGTAGATTTATTATATCATAATAAACACCCTGTCTATATTATGAAAACTGGTAAAACAAGAAACTTCTCTCAAAAATTAAAACCATTGCAATAATTCCAAATTACATTTGATGTTTTTCAATTAAAACAACGGCAAAAAAGACATTGTATTATACAGAGGTTGGTAAGTGCATTTATTTAGCAACCACAATCACAAACAATACAGTCTAGATCCATGTTTGGATTTTTTGCAGTTTTGCAAGCTTTGATCACAGATTCAGTTGCAGCAAACCGCACAAGTGACTTGTGACAGAACACAGACTGGCTGAATGACCATTTAATTTAAGCAGAATCTCTCTCAAATAGAGATCACTAAACTCCAGCTTGTTCAGATCATCTATGGCGGCATTTCTGCAGTGTAGAGAGAGCATGAGTAAAACACAGAGAAGAAAATGCACCCTTTTACCAAAAAGGCTCTGATTGGGGGATTTAAGTTCTTGACATCCGGCAACCGCATAGTAGTAGAGGCTTGTTCTGCAGTCTGTAATATTTTGTCGTCTCATTTTTTTTTTTTTTTTTTTTTTTAAGAAAAAAACAAAAGATTTTGGTTTAAAAAAAAATATATCAACGATATTGCCTGTTGATATATTCACATTTATCATTTTATGATAAATGTGCCAACGCACTTATTTTGTCATAGATTTCGTTAATGAAATCAACACTACTAAAAACACAATAATTGAGAGCTTTCATAATAGGTATTTTGTTTGGATCCGAGTCCATTTGACATCAGAGTTCTGTTTGTTTAGTTGGAGTGAAAATAGTTTTCTAATCAAGCTAAAATCAAGTGTGCGTCAGTGAACCACTCACAGGCTTTATGTAATAACCTGTAATAACCACATATATTTTGGAATTATGTGAAAGTGAAAAAAATTAACACAGAGGGATTTGCATTCACAAAAAGTGTTCGTATACAAGTCAAAATTCTTGCAAACCACCCTAAAACTAATCAAGTCGTACAAAGACTGACAGACACTTGGGAAAAAAAAAAGAAAAAATAGTCAAGTCTGAATCACAGTTTATGGCAATACAAGCGAAATAAATCTGGCAATGGAAATGTGCAATTTCATTTTTTACCCGTATCATCTCGTCAGCGCAGCGCTAGGTTTGCCAGAAACAGCAAAGATAGCTGAACCTGCACAACACATGATAATTCATTTACGAAAGGTAAAAAGCAAAAATATTTTAGGGAATCAAAAACATACAACACAACCCGTAGTCTGGTTCACAATCAAATGACTCTTATGAACCAATTCTTTTAATTAATTGCTCAAAATGACTTACATATTTTATATTCTTAAAGTTGAGGGTTTATAACTGAAGTGTTCATGAGTTTACAATTTTGTAATCATTTTACACCTATAATAAGTTATAGTTTTACACAAGAAATAATTTGCAATTTAAAGTTTACTTCAGTTGATATCTACAGAGCAGTTTTTCTCATTAAATAAATGTTAATAGTATTTTGTAATGTACCAAATTAGAAGGGTCCCTGAATAATTTACAGCATTAGATGAGAGAGGATTTCTTTCATATGTAAGCAAAATTGACAATATATCCAAAATATGCCCAGATAAATTGGAATTAAATAGTGGGCTTCTGAATCGGAATCAAATCTAATATTTAGTATTTTCTGTAGCAGTGGTAGTCACAGTGATGACACAAATGTATAGCATTTTTGACCTAGTAAATTGCCCCTGCTGGTCACTTATCACTTTGTTAAGAAGAAGGGTGGAAATGAACTCTGGTTTGACACAAATAACACAATAAAAAGTCACATTACATTGTGAGAAGTGTTTAAATGTGAGATTTTTTTTCTTCTTCTGTCAGAACAGGTCAACAGCAGGTTAAAACTGTTTGCGTAGAGGGAAAGTTTTGAGAGAAAAAAAAGGCCCCTAATGTTTCAGAAAAACAAGAAAAATGTGAATAAAGTGCAGTGTATTAATGTGATACACACATGCTTTCTTGTATTGTGCTGTGTTTGTGTTGCAAGTATGTGTGTGTGGTCAGTCTGATTAAAAAGATTGTTTTTCTCCAGCTGTCAGCAGAAAGAATGGAAAATGTCAAAATAAGTATGAGTGGAATAGATGCTACTGTTAGCTCAGACCACACACATACACAACTTCTTCAACACGCAATGTCATACAATTCAAACAGAATAAATTAGGCCTCTTACAGCGTATACCCTTACTATAAATATTGTTTCAGAGCAACACATGTGTATGTGTGAGTCTACACACGTGTAAGTATGAGGGTGTGAGTGTATCTGTCCTCTGTGACAACTGACAAACTAATCACATGCACGTATTTATCATGCAGCAGCGTTTATCTGTTCACAATCTCATGTTTTACAAGCATGAAGAAATGTACACACATGCGGACACGCGTTTGAGGGAAGCAATTTTAGCTTGATGGAGCATTTGACCAATCAGGTTGTGGGTGGTCGAAAAGACAAATCTGTCTCTCTTGCTCGCTATAACTTGTGTCCTGTAGTGTGTTTTGGTAACACTGAAAAGTGTTCAATAAGGTTGAATAAGGTTCAATTCATTTGTATTAGGTAATGCATTTGATACCCTACCACTTAAAAGATTGGAGTTGGTAAGATTTTGATTTTTATGTTATTACAATTTAAACAATTTAAAATGAAATGTTTTCTATTGTAACATATTTTAAAATGTGATGTATTCCTGTGATGGCAAAGCTGTATTTTCAGCAACATTACTCCAGTCTTCAGTGTCACATGATCCATCAGAAATGCTTCTAATTTGCTAATTTGGTGCTCAGGAAACATTTCTTATTATTATCAATGATGAAAACAGCTGTGCTGCTTAATATTTTTGTGGAAGCTGTGATGCATGTTTTGAATGTTTTTGGATTTAAAGTTTAAAAGAACAGCATTTATTTGCAAACCTTTGTAATATTATAAATGTCTTTACTGTAACGTTTGATCAAATTTTGATCATCCTTGCTCAATAAAAATATTAATTTCTTTAAAAAAAAAAAAAAAAAATCATATTGCCGACCAGTGTTTGAAGTTTTTAGTGCTATAAATAGATTGTTCATTCTTAGTTCATGATAACTTATACATTAACTAATGGGAAAAAAATGAACTTTTTTGTAGTTACCTTATAAATAATCTCACAGTGCATCTCTTGTGATATTGCAGTTAGACAAAGTTTGTAATGACCTTAAAGAGAGAAAGAAATTGGTGCACAGTTGAAAAAGGGTACAATGGTTCCTTTAGTGTGTGTGTGTGTTGTAAAAGAGACAGATGAGATGTCTCACACTAGAGTCGAGTTACAAGGTCTAGACTGCACAGATCTGTTTCTCACACACACACGTCTTGCTAAATGAGGACATACCATAGACTTCTATTGTTTATATTTAAAGCTAATTATAATTACTGCAGACTAACCCAAACCATACGTCTAAAAGAAAACATTTTGCATATTTAATATTAGAAACACATTATTTAAATCCCCTTTTAGTTAGGATGGTGAATTGAATGTCCCCAAAGGCAGGTTTTGTCAGATTTGGCTACCTCCTAAGGTCCGTTTGGTCCCTAAAGTACATGTAATTAAACCTGCGTACTCACCTTCTTTTGTTGCTGATCATAATTGTAAATAAGCAGATCATTGTAATCTTGGAGAAATGTTTTCAATGCTCTCTCTCTCTCTTTCTCACTCACACACACACACTCTGAGCCAGAACATCATGTCCAAAGGCTGGAACATCCTCTGGCAGGAAGACAGGCCTACAGTGTCTGATTTCAAACACACAGTGGATTAAAAAACACAGCAAGGTGTTTACAGATCTAAAAGTGTCATCTTACTGGTAAAAACACACACATACTCATGTTCTTGCTCGCACTTCAGTGTTTTAGATGGATACGTGAATACACATGACACCAATGCACTCTGGGGCTGAACTCTGTGATTTAGTGGCTTCTCTAATCACATAAATAACATGAATTTTACCCATACACAGCTGCATGACCCCGCTAACCCCGCTCTATGAGTCTGCGTGTGTGAATTCAGACTCCTTTCCCTTGAACAATCCTGCAATGAAGATGACAATGGCAGTCTAGGTCTTGTAATGTGACTCTACTGTGAAGCACAGCAGGGTTATGTTCTCTGTCGTACTGACACAGACACAGATATGTGCTACTGCATCTGACCCAGAGTTTCTCTTCTCTCAACCTTTCATTATAAACATACATGGGAACTCCAGACTGTCCTGAAGTATCCTGACCTGATAGTTATCCCTGAATATAAGATCTATGATAAGGTGTGTGTGTGCGTGCGTGCGTGCGTGCGTGCGTGCGTGCGTGTGCATTTCTGTGATGGTTAGGTTTAGGGTAGGGTTAGGGGACAGAATATACAGTTTGTACAGTATAAAAATCATGGAAATCCAACAAGGAAGGAAAGATGGAAAGAAGGAAGGACAAAAGAAAAATAGAGGAAAGGAAAGGAAATACAGAAAATGGCAAGGAATGGAAGGAAAGAAGGAAGGGAAAAGAACAGAAAAAGAAAATATGATTAAAAGGTGGAAGGAAGGAAAGAATGAATATAAAGATGATAGGATGGGAAAATGAAAAATAAATTAACAAAGGAAGGAAAGAAGGAAGCAAAGGAACAGAAAGTTTTTACTCTTCAGAGCACAATAACCTCATCAGTTCCATCTTTTTCTTTCTGTGCGTGTGTGTGTGTGTGTGTTGTTGGCATGCAGCGCTATTACTCTGGTCATATGTGAGATAATGATAAGAAAAGTATTTCCTTTCTAAATAATTAATTACGTTTATGTGATTTTGTTTGTGTGATAGATCATCCAAATGGAATGTCTTACTGCTGTAAATCCACAGGGTTTCTCAACACACACACACACACACACACACACTGTTCATTATGTGTTGTCTTTCAGCAGAGGTGTGTGTGCGTGTGTAGTTACAGTTTACATGGTGACATTTATTTTATGAAGAAATGGATTAGTTTCATTGATCATGTCTTGGCTCAAACTCAAGCTGGAGTTAAAATGTAAAATGCTTTGAAAAGGCTCCATGAATTCATTTTATTCTTCTGCACTGTATTTAAAAAAAAACGTATTCCTTCATCTTCACAGAGCAGATGGAGGGATGAACACACAAGAGGGCTGGAGAGAGTCATTCATCGTACCAAACGTTCAGGTAAAAAAAAACCCCTCTTTTGTGTGTGTTGGTATTCATGAAATTTAGAGCTTATATTAAGTGTGTGTGTATGTATGTGTATACGTGTGTATGTGAGTATAAAGCCTGTGAGATTGCCAGAATTTCTCTTTGATGTGGTTTAGAGTTCAGAACGAGATGCATTTCCTTCATTTGATCATGCTACCTCTCACTCGCTCTCTTTCCCCCTTGTTCATTCCTTCCATCTTACTCATTATTGGGCTATGCTGCGCGCACCAGTAGTTTATACGTGAAATCCCTCTCCTTTTTCCATTCTAGTAGCTTCTAACAAACCGATATTGCACCTCTCTCTCTTTCTCATTTGCCGACTCCAGCTTTGGTTACCTACTCCTCTTTCCACAGCCATGATTGGCTCCAGTTGGCAGCGGTTTGATTGGCAGGTGGTTTTGGCTTTGATTATGGCTGTGCAGTGACTGGCTCTGATCGGGAGTTCTACTGTTTCAGCTTTTGCACCTGTGTGCGTCATGTGCCAAATCAAATACCGACACAACACAGATAACATGCACGCATACCACACACAAATGCCATCGCAACCACTGCTAAAGCAGATGTCTGGAGAGCAAGGTTACTGATGATCCATACAATATATATTTGGTATATGATATAATGCAGTTTAATGTTAACTAAATGAATGTGGATCAGGAAGGAATTATACAAAAAATTATATGATAGCCTTATGGCTTTATATTTCACATTGGTAGAATGACATGAATAATAATATTTTAAATAATAAAACAAATCTTTCTTTGGTCCACTTTAGTCTTATTTAACTTTTCATCAATTTTAAAAGAGCCTTATTTTGGTCAATCTTGTCAAAACTAATGCTGAAATTTTTTGCTGAAATCTAACCTTTTTTTGAGATCACAGCCTACAAATGAAAGTATGGGCTTTTATATAATATTTTGTGTGTGTGTGTCTATGTGGGGCAGAGGTCAGCAGACAACACTTACTGTAATTGTCCTATTACAAAAAAGAAGTCTTAGAGGAGTTGGTATTGTTTTTGAAACTGTCATGAACTGCTCCATTTCAGCACTAGACAGTTGTGCTATGTTACCTTATGGTAATGTGACCGCGTGTGAACAGTCAAATGCACTTTTTGGTCAAAATGCCCATCTTGGCAAGTTATCAATATAAAAACAAAAGGCAATTATTGTGTTTCAACTGGTATTAAGAATAACAAAATTGGCTTTACTATTGTTGCACATCTTAAGAGTGCGTTATGTAAATACATTTACATACTGTAAGTAAAATTTCATACAATTTATTAGTGAATTCGGCCCAGTATATTTCAGATTATAGTTCAAATTCAGATTTAGCAAATTCTGATTTAGTTTTATTCATGGTCTTTTGACTAAAATGCCATTTAGTTTCAGTCATATTTTAGTCATCTGAATTGTTTTAGTTTCAGTTTTTTCTAAATATAAAATTTTAGTCGACTAAAACCTAGTCTGTAAATAAGAAACAAATATAAAAACAAATAAATATTATTTCTTATTAAAGCTACTAAAGTTGATCAGGCAAGAGCAGTGAGTGATTTTCTCTTTTTCTTTTGTTGTTTGAATTAACATTTAAGGATGCCCGTCCACACAGAGACATGTATACGCAAAAATTTTGTATCGTATCAGCATTTCATCCAGACAGATCTGGCATTTTGGGAGCCTGAAATCGCTATTTTTTTTTTTAAAACCGGGTCCCGGGGTGGATAAATCCAAAAACAACACCCTTGCGTTTTCGCGTGTACAGCCAATACGTATATTTTATGAAATGATGGTGTCATCACCCCACGCCTTGACCCTAGTCAGACACCGCTACGCCATGTAACAGCAACAACAACAACAACAGTAGCGGACTACACGCTTGTTTTCATGCCGCAGAAGCTACCGAGCCTATTAGCTTTAATAAAATAAAGCTTTATTTCTAAGCTTTACTACAGTTTGTATACAGTGCACAAAGTTTTTTGTGTATCTCTGTAGCAGAATTACAGAGCCACATACTGATCTGGCATGTATACTACATCGTTTTGAGTCAGTTTCAGTGGTTTCGTGGGTACGCAGATATTTCTTAAGATTAGGATCGGATAGGGAAAGCTCTGGCTTTGTGTGGATGTGGCCTCAGACAGCAGCAGGTTTATGCTTCTGTAATTTTAAGAACTAATGCACGGATCCAAAGATAAACATCCGATTTTCTCCCATGTTTACTTTCACGTAAGACATAACTGACTGATCAAATGAATAGTTTGATATATTTTTTTTGTATTTGTCCTTTCAAGCGCGATAAGACGTGAAAGAGCCCTTATTGTATCGTATTTTACATTTCTTTGTTTTCCCAGAGATTGTCGCTCCACACAGTTTCCAAATGGTATTGTTTTCCTTGACATCGAATGTAAACGTGCAGCAAGTGTATGCTACTAACCCTCCGGGTACATTATCATTCAAATGTGCACATCTAACCTCCCTATCACGCAAAGAGTTTCATTGTGATTGAATCTCTTCCCCAATCGTCCCTCCCTAACATTTTCATCTCATTTGTATTCATTTGACGAAAAGGTCAATAGATTGCTGTTATAGTTTTTGTCATCTCAAACTGGTTTTTAAAAAATGCCGTTGACGACAACTATAACTTATTGGTCAACTAAATTAACACTGAATTGTACATTAAATTCTCTTACACACACTAGTAGAATGGCACACTCAAGTGTGCCACAGATGGACAGGAAACAATGCCTGTAATATGCTGAGCTGTAAATCTCTGTATATTTGACAGCAGTGTATGTATGTTAATAAATCTCTAACATACTGTTATGTAGACATATAGGATATTGCATACAGCTCAATGTGTGTGTTTGAAACTATAGACCTCACTCATCGCCGTGAGCTCATTTTGAACCACGATATGCGCACACATAGCTCATGTTGTAGTTGATTTTTATGGCTTAGTTGTAATTCTGTTTAAATAAATTTCCATGAAATGTTGACAACAAATTTGAAATTGATTCGATTTTAGTATAAAAATCAAACAATCAGACTGGTAGGCGAGTATTAAAGAGTTACTCCATCTAGTGCCAGGCAGTCTGCGTGTACATGCATGATTTTTTTTATTAAAGGAAGCCATTTCTAATCCATTCTTGTGATCAAAAGTCACACTGTTTTCTTCCTACTTCTCCGATTCATGGGTCAAAGCACTTGCACATGGACATACACAAACTCATGTCAGGAAGGAATTGTACAAAAAATTATATGATAGCCTTATGGCTTTATATTTCACATTGGTAGAATGACATGAATAATAATATTTTAAATAATAAAACAAATCTTTCTTTGGTCCACTTTAGTCTTATTCAACTTTTCATCAATTTTAAAAGAGCCTTATTTTGGTCAATCTTGTCAAAACTAATGACGCTTTTTGCTTAAATCTAACCTTTTTTTGAGATCACAGCCTACAAATGAAAATATGGGCTTTTATATAATATTTTGTGTGTGTGTGTGTGTCTGTGTGGGGCAGAGGTCAGCAGACAACACTTACTGTAATTGTCCTATTACAAAAAAGAAGTCTTAGAGGAGTTGGTATTGTTTTTGAAACTGTCATGAACTGCTCCATTTCAGCACTAGACAGTTGTGCTGTTACCTTATGGTAATGTGACCGCGTGTGAACAGTCAAATGCACTTTTTGGTCAAAATGCCCATCTTGGCAAGTTATCAATATAAAAACAAAAGGCAATTATTGTGTTTCAACTGGTATTAAGAATAACAAAATTGGCTTTACTCTTGTTGCACATCTTAAGAGTGCGTTATGTAAACACATTTACATACTGTAAGTAAAATTTCATACAATTTATTAGTGAATTCAGCCCAGTATATTTCAGATTATAGTTCTGTATGTGTTTGTGGGATTCTTGTGCACTAAACTGTACCAGTGTTAATTTTGACAGCAAATTCTGATTCACTTTGTGGCCTCATAAACATGCACTTTGTGAATGTACAGCTGGTGTTCGGTGTGTTTGTGTGTGCAGCTGCATGTTTGGTGTGAAATATGGTTCCAATATTGTCTGTCTTTGAAGCTAATTTGTTCCATTCATTAAAGACTTTTAACACTAGTTTTTTTTCTTCTTCGCCCATTTAAAACAAACACAGACATACCCACTGTCAAGTAACCCTCCCTTGAAATTCTTTGGACGAACGTGCAAACATGCGCACACACATGCAGACCAATTTTTATGGATTTCTTTTTCAACAGTTAAAAGCACTAACTACGGATTCAAATCCTAAAAGATTATCTTAGCTGCATCTATATTCATGTGTAAAATTAGAGTCAAAAGTTGCAACTGCAAAATAGTCCATTTTCCTGATGCTTCTCTGAAGCTCACCGTCACCACCAGAGGGAGTTCATTCACTCTGTCAAACAAACATCACATCTGGTAGTCTTTTAATTTAAACATTTTCTGATGAAGAGATTTTTTTTTTAGAAGTAGTAAGAATTGTGTAGATAATAAAGGTTTTGCAAAAACATACGCAGAAAGGTAGATTATTTGTGAGGGTTAAATTCACTAAAAATGGTTTATTTATTTGCATGTTTTTTATCTTAAGCTTTGAAAACCTGGCAACTCTAATACACTTAAGTAATAAAATAATATGGTTGGCATATTATGGCACCTGTCAAGCACCTGACAGTTTATGGGCCATGGTGTCACTGTGTTTTTAGCACAGGAACATGCATAATCAACCTTGCTATAGTTTGCGCTTCCATGATTACTAGAAATGTACAAAAACTTCTTCTTCTTAACCGTTTTAACCATCTGCTTTTTCATGGCAATTAAAAGTGTTGTTTTAATTGCACCTGGCAATTGTGGCTGGTTCAACTGAATTGCGGGTGGTATGTGAATAAGATGCAGGGTTTGCGCATGAAATAACTATTTGCTGAGTTCACTCCAGATTGTTTTAAAAAGAACACAGGAACTTCTGCAAAGCGGTACTGGAGGCAGGTCAAGTTCTTTGCATGCTTATTATGCATGTCATGTTTGGTTTTTGTTGTGCATGTCTGATTATATATATGTGCATGTTCGTCTTTCTTCTAACATGAGCTCCCCCTTCCCTTCTGTTGTTTTTCATATAATGAGAAAAAAGATTACAGGAAAAGATTAAAGGCAGCAAGTTGTTTCTCTTCACTTTTGAAATTCTGTGTTTTGAGAAAAAGAGATATCGCGTGCGAAGCCCACCAGTCAACACAATGAAAGCAGCAGTCATTTACAAATGAGTTGAAGTAGTTTTATTGCGAAAAAAAGACCCCCGAATACTAGCCAACACAAACACAAGAGTGACCTCAGGCCTTAGGAACACAGATCTGTCTCCTGAGAGTCAGTGTGTGTGTGTGTGTGTAGGCAAAACTTTAAACTATAAAACAGTGAATTTTGTCAGACTAGTTTATTACGGATGTGCTCGATTCTCACATACACACTTGCACGACATGGTTTGACTGTTGTCTCTACATATGTGGCTTCAGTTGTATTATAGATTGTTGTTCAGTGAGAAAATGTATTAAACAAAAATTACAGTACATGCATACACATACTTACATGTGGCCGAACACACAAAGAGAGAACAGGCCAATGCACATTTTAGTACTGAAATGCTAGATGTTTGTGTGTGCTATTTGTAGGCACCAGCAGAAGCAATTGCCCTACAAATTACACTAGGGTTTGTTTTTCTGTGGTCATGTGAGTGTCATTATCAGTTTAGCTACTTTGAAGCAAATAAACAGTCTCCTTGAATAAATCATCTTTTCTGGAATCGGAAGCAGACGTTCAGGAGGAACATTTTGTTGCAGTTGTGATTGTGAATGTAAAATGATACATTTTCAACTGATTATCTCTTATCCCTTTTCCAGAAACTAACGGAAAAAAGAAAGGAGAGCGGAAAAAAGGTCATTTCATTTTCACTGTTATTTAAAAATTAAGTGGCAGTTTTGAGGTGGTTTGTTTTGTTTCTCATCAGTTTTTTTTTTTTCCCTGAGTGCTTTACTGTTTCAGTTTATGTCAGACTGATATTGCATTCCTCTCTCTCTCTTTCTATCTCTGTAGGCAAGAAAGGGCCCCCTGGCGCTCCTGGACCTCCAGGCCCACCTGGTCCACAAGGTCCTCCTGGAATTCCGGGGATCCCGGGGATCCCAGGCAGTAACGCAATGGGTCCATCTGGCCCACCTGGCCCTCCTGGACCTGCAGGGCCACCTGGACCACAAGGTCCACCTGGACCACAGGGACCTTCAGGTTAACACCGACACTTGCCTCTACAAGCAGTCGCAGCAAGCTGCTAGTTTAAAGTACTATTCACATCAAGAGTGATCCTTCTCGGTGTGAACAGATCATAGTGCAAGACATTGATATAAGCAGTTCCCACAATTACAGTTAATTCAAGAATGTTTAGCATATCATGATTACATGATTCAAACTTTTTATCCAAAAGCAACTAATTTCTTTTCCCCTGTGCGTCAATAGGTGGCGCCGATAAAGCCAAGCACAGAGAGACACAGGTATGTGCGATCTCTTGCACTGCTCATCTCTCCATGCTACTTTCTCTCAGTAAAAAGAGGATGTTTGGATGTGTAGATCAGACACAGTTTTAACATGATAATGAATATGCGTAATGACTGTATTTAAAATGTGCTTTTAAATTTGTTAATGTTTGTGATGTTTCTGTAGCCAGCTGTGGTGCATCTTCAAGGTCAGGAAACCACTATTCAAGTGAAAGAAGGTAAGAGTTAAATAATGATCCCTTACATACACACAGCTACATGCATATGCTTGAAAATGCTTATTGATATTGTGTGTTGGCATGACTTTCATTTGTTAAGGGTGGTTCGAAGGGTTCAACTGTAAAGATGGCAAACTGGGCCAAAACAATTCACTACTGTTTATTATTTCGTTGTTGTTGTTGTTGTTGTTGTTGAAAGAAATTAATACTTTTATTGATCAAAAGTGACAGTAAAGACATTTATAATGTTACAAAACATTTCTGTTTAAAGTAAATGCTGTTTTTTAACTTTCTATTCATTATATTATCAAGAAAAAAAATGTATCAGTTTCCACAAAAATATTAAGCAGCACAACCAGTTTTCAGCCTTGATAACAAGAAATGTTTATATAAGAAAAGTTAATTTAAATTGTTATATATATATATATATATATATATATACCGTTCAAAAGTTTGGGATCGGTAAGATATTTAATGTTTTTAAAAGAAGTTTCGTCTGCTCACCAAGGCTGCATTTATTTAATTAAAAATAAAGTACAGTAAAAACAGTAATATTGAGAAATATTATTACAATTTAAAATAATTTTCTTTGATGAATAGAAAGTTCAAAAGAACAGTGTTTATTTGAAATATAATCTTTTGTAACATTATAAATGTCTTTACTGTCACTTTTGATCAATTTATTAATAAGGATAATAAAAGTATTGCTGAATAAAAGTATTAATTTCTTTTCAAAAAAATAAAAATTCTTACTGACCCCAAACTTTTGAACGGTACTGTATAATGTTACAAAAGCTTTGTATTTCTATTCATCAAGGAATCCTGGAAAAAAAAGTACACAAGTGTTTTGATAATAATAAGAAATGTTTCTTGAGTTGCAAAACATAATATTCGAATGATTTCTGAAGGATCATGTGACAATGAAGACTGGAGTAATGATGCTGAAAATTCAGCTTTGCCAACACAGGAATAAATTACATTGTAAAATATATTCAAATAGAAAATTTGTAATAATTGTAATAATACAATAAATTGTAATAATATTTCACAATATTACTGTTTTTACTGTATTTTTAATTAAATAAATGCAGCCTTGGTGAGCAGACAAAACTTTTTTAAAAAACTTTAAACATCTTACCGATCCCAAACTTTTGAACGGTTGTGTGTGTGTGTGTGTGTGTGTGTGTGTGTGTGTATTATATATATATATATATATATATATATATATATATATAATAACATATATAATTATTTCTCAGTCTTTTTATTAGAATATATAAACAGAAAATACAGTAAATTTGCATGCAGTATAAAACAGAAAAAACTGCTTTTATAGGCTAAAGTGGCAAGTATTTAGCGACCTCCTTTTACACTTGAGCAATAGCAGGAACCTGGCTCTCAAATCTAAATGGAACGAAAAGAACTGGAAGGCCAAGAAAACTTTCAAAATCTGTTTCTTTTTTGAGAAAATGGAAGAAATCTAGGAGGTCACACTAAATACTGATTTTTGCTTAAAGAAACAGTTTTGTTCAGAATTTGTTTTACATTTTATGTACATATTTCCTGTATTTTCTGTTTGTATTGTAAGAAAGAGACTGAAAAAAAAATTATAAATAAATTATTCAAAATAATAAAGAATTATTAATTATATTATTTATTAATGAGAACTGTATAATTTTTGGTGTAAGGGTCAGTGAAAATGTTGACAAGGCAAGTAGAAATGTGTAAAAACTCCTTAGAGTTGAGCCCTGCTGTGTACATGTCTTAATTATGTGTCGCTGCTGTCATAACAGATGATTGAGTATTTACTGGTGTCTGTTTGTGAGATTTGTCAGAAGGTGTGTTGAAGAATTGGAGAATGATCTCAATCCATCAGAGAGTGTTTAAAATGCACTCGCGCTCTGGAGAGCTGGAAGTCCTGCTTGACGGAACATACTTTATATATAGTCAGGTAGAAGTGAGTACAGTCCCTGGACTAACTCTACTGCTTATACACAAGCATATACACTATACATTCATACAAATACAATAAAAAACTATTTATTTTAACAATATTAGCATGATTAGAAAACAATAACCATTATCCCAATTTGCTTTCTGTGTGTGTGCCACAGGTATATTACCTGAATTTCACGGACATAGCCAGTTATGAGGTGATGGTAGACAAGACTCCATTCTTACGCTGCACGCGAAGCATCGAGACCGGCCAGCGCAAGTTCAACACCTGCTACACCGCGGGTGTGTGTTTGTTGCGAGCGCGCCAGAGGATCTCCATCCGCATGGTGTACGAGGACACCTCCATCTCCATGAGCAACCACACCACCTTCCTGGGCAGCATCCGTCTAGGGGACGCCCCGGCTGCTGGACACACCTGAGGCCATCGGTACGCAGGTCGACCTGATCAGACACTCAGATCATGCTCTTTAGATGTGCATGAGCCAGTGAGCTCACAGACCACGCCCACTCAACTCAACTGAGCCAGTATGACTCATTATCCCAATCTACAGCCAGCAATTTATGAACTAACCGGTTTGACTACATATCTGTCAAGCGTCAGACAAACGTGACTACGTAGCATCACCAACACTGACAAAAAGAACCAATTCTCTCTGAGCACTGAAACACTCTCTTTTAGTCCTCAAACATTAGCAGCACAGCATTCACCACAAATAATCAAACTGTCTATTTACGAATGAGATGACACTGAATGAACATTGTGACTGGAACTTCCTGAATGAACAGTGTGAGCGGATGAGCTCAGCGCCATCACAGCTGCCTTGTGTGTGTGTAGATTCAATCACACACGCCGCCCATCCAGCGTTAGCACAGGGAGGAAGTGCACCGACAGTGATTGCAGTGACTGGATCTGCAAAAGGAGGAGTATTTCAGTGAGATACTCTAATGTGTTTGATGCACCAATAGCAACCTACTCAATCGTAACAGACACACACTTCATTTCATTCAACACTTCATAAATAGTGAACCTGTGTACTATTCTTTTGAAATAAGCACTGATGTTGGCAATGTATATAAAACAGAATATCTATGTTCAGTTATCTCTGATCTTTTACACACACAGTCAAGATACCCATTTTTAATATGAAGTTCTGACAGTTTTATTTTTTTGGCATGGTTCTTTGCTCTTTAACTGACATTACCTGTATGTGTGTGCATATGATGGCAGTGGTTCAGGCTCTAAAATCAATGATACTTCATGATGGTTTCCTTCATCAACATTCTGAATATGCGATACAATACCACATGCCTCCTGTAGGGGGCAGTCGTGCTCCTCTAGTAAATGTAGCGCTGAGAGTTTGACTGGAAGAGTTTGGCTGTGTTCGGAATAGAATATTATTGTACTACTCTTACTTTTGCTGCAGTATATAATGTGCATGTAGTATAACTAATATATATTCTACCATTCAAAAGTTTGGGATCAAACATTTTTGAAATTCAGTTTTATTCACAAGGACACCCGAATGATCAAAAGTGACAGTAAAGACATTTATAATGTTGCAAAAGATTTCTATTACAAATAAAAGCTGTACTTTTGAACTTCCTATTTATCATATTATTTTAAATAAACATGTATCAGGGTTTAAATAAAAAAATATCAATCAGGACAACTGTGTTTAACATTTGTAAGAACAAAATTAAATCATCATGTTAGAATGATTTCTGAAGGATCATGTGACACTGGAGTAATGATGCTGAAAATTCAGCTTTGCCATCACAGGAATAGATTAAATTTTACAATATATAAGAATAGAAACACGTTTTTTAAAATTGTAACAATATTTCAGTGTGCTGTATTTCTGATCAAATCAATGCAGACTTCTTTTGACCCCAAACTTTTTAACGGTAGAGTATATACGCACAGACTTGCTGAATACTGTATCCCACAATGCCGAATAATACCAGTATCCTCATGATTTGATGTGACAAAATATGATTTAAAAAAAAAACATCTAAGATGATAACTTGCCAACATGACGAGGTACAATGTGGTATACTTTCATAATCCGTTTTTACATATACTGTTTTTAAGCATAGTAGCCTTATTCAGTAGATCTTGCGCAGTAAGCAGTAACCTAGTGTTCCATTCTGAACATTTGAGCCTGTTTTCGACTCTAACACATACTGATAAAAGTCATGAATCAGCCCTTCAGATTTCGCCAGCACCTGACTGACAGCTCAGGTTTGTGGATTTGAATGGGTTGTAGAGAAAGACTGAATTATGCGAGTATAGTTTAGTTAATAGGAATCAGATCCAAGATCCTCACAGTGAGAACAAACTGCTTTATTGTGTTCAAAGGTCTTATTAAAAGAATAAAAAGAACCATGGGAATTATCTGGAACTTTCTAAAGGGAGCTGGTAATCTGCCCTCAGGTTTCCTCTCCATGTTCCCTCTGTCTCCACATGGAAATGTAAAAACAAAACAAACCAAAAACACACAGGAGAGTCTGAATGTGATTCTGATAGATTGGTTTATATCTCTCTCTTTCTTCCCTTAAACATCATGTCCAACCAACAGCTTGTTTTAGTTTTTGTTTCTGGTGTGTTTGTGTGTGTTTTAGAAACGAGTGTGTCTTTGTAGGTAAATGATTTGTATACTGTATGTAGTCCT
The DNA here is from genome assembly GCA_037101425.1 of Elopichthys bambusa. Lineage (NCBI taxonomy): Eukaryota > Metazoa > Chordata > Actinopteri > Cypriniformes > Xenocyprididae > Elopichthys > Elopichthys bambusa. The sequence goes on from CM074434.1 coordinate 21,621,533, forward strand.
GTTTTACTGAAGATAATGTATATTTGTAAACTATACAGGGAATGTATATATGTACATAAGATATTTTGCTCTTTTGTAATTTTTTATGTCCTATTAAATTGTTTTTGAGAGATTGTTTTTAAAGAGTGGTTTAATTTTCTATGCTCCCAGAGAAAGAGTGAACCAGTGAGAGCTGCAGTTTTGGTGTGCAGTGCCCCCTAGTGTCAATAAAAACTTTTTCAGTTATATAATTCAAATATGATCATCGGGTATTTGCTTGTATGGTAGTGATATGAGATGTTTGTGGCCTAATTTAATTCAGGTTTGTTCATCAGATCAGTGTAAGTTCATGTTAATTAAAACTTTTAGTGGAGAAAGCAAATCAATTTCACTAAACGTATGTCAGCTTCACTGTTGTTCCATACTGTGTAGCTATAGAACAGAAACGTCCTTTCTATCCGTGTGTGTGTATTCAGTGTTAAGTGGTCTGCAAGGTGGCATAATGGCTAATAACACCTTACAATGTCATTCTTTCACAAACATGAAGGTTTCATCACCTCTGTTTCCACATTCCTCTGTCTTACTGTCTACATTGTACGCACACAAATACAAAAGACAGGATACACTCTTGGTGCTAAGCTTTTGTCTAAAATCTTAGGACAATTAAGTCAAAGAGCATGGGACAGAAAGCAAGGACTCGTCCTCACAAGCCCCCTGACTGCTTCAAACAGGTGAACAGAACGGTTTCTGCATCTCACACCTCACTGTCCGCAGCTCACTCATGTTTCTGTTACTTCAAAGACCCTGTCAAATACAATAAGAGTATGATGTGCTACACCTCAAATTCTAAACCGTAGAGATATATAATTTAGATATAATGTTTAAAAATCAGGTCCACAGTAAGTTCAGAAATATTTTAGGTTTCTATACAATTATTCATTGGTATATTTTGGAGAGAATACCTTCCTGTGGTTGTTGGTTCCTCGTTCAGTAGTATATCACTTCTTGAAGTTGCTCTTGTTTACAGTTCCACAATCAATGTTGACTTGATTGATCTCTTCAATATGGTTTTCTTAAATGAAAACCTTTTCGGTCCAAGAGTACATTTGTCATAATGTGAATATTGTGCATGTAAGTGTATTGTTCTGAGATTTTTGGATCTGGACAGGTCAACGAAAGGTCAAATTGAATGGAAAGATTCCATGTCTGGCTTTCAGCCTCTCTTTGAAAAACACGCTGCATTTCGTAAATACTGCATACAGCAAAGAAAAATACACAAGTGTGTTTGTGATCATTCTACTTATTTATAGATTCATATAAAAACTTAGAGAAACGCATTGGTTTATTTACAGTGAGCTCGCCTATTTACAGCACACAACTCTCATAAAACCTGTTGATTAGGCCTCCGATTACGGCAGGATTTCTTGATCGGATTAGGAGCCCCGTGAGGCATTTGTATTATTCTAGTTCCATTAAAGAAAGGAGAACTGGTTTGTTTGATCTTAATCCCGACTAATTCATGCACTCGCATGCACATCAATTAAAATTCCAGTTGCAGTTTCGGCCACTGATGGCCCATTGCGAGATCAATAAGCAGTCTATTCTTGATGCAGGTTTGTCCCGACACATTTCAGCAGATCGTATGCAAGGACGAGTCGAATCAAAGAGAAGCTTTTCTCGCCTTTCCGTGGAGTGGCCGAGCTGCCTGCTCGCAAAGATGAGGGATATGTTATTTCTGATTGTCTCGGTGAGATATGACCGCTCTGGAACCTGTGAATATTCACACCTATGTGATGATCAGACTAGAGTGATTAGCACCGGCAGGACTGTCTCAGCGCCACCATTCACATGCGCCAGGCTGCATTCCGCAACTGAGGCATATTCAGCTCAACTGAATAAGCATCGGCTGACCGTACTTTTAAAATAGATGTGTTTACTGAACTGTTTTAGTTCATGAGTGCTATGTAGTGAATGTATATGTGTTTACTAGTAATAGTACACAATCAAATTAGACTTGGTTAAAGAAATAAAAATAAAAGTAGGGCTCGTCCGGGATTTGAACCCGGGACCTCTCGCACCCTAAGCGAGAATCATACCCCTAGACCAACGAGCCGCGCCGCGTCAAAACGGTCGGAAAACACATATTTTATGGTTACTTTACACGACATAGTATATAAACTACAATATCTATTATTCCAGGCAGAAATAGCCTCTTTCTTAACCATCGAGAACCTATAAACGATAACTTGGAAATTAACTCTAAGACTGGGAGATTTGTTAAGATTAATATAGAACTATGGATCATTGACATTTAATGCTCTCAGCAGCTTTTGCCTAGTTACAGTGACCTACTGCTGTTTTAAGATGTTTGCGCTTGTAAGGCTTGAGGAACGAGAAATCCGGCTTATCTTCAAGGAAAAGCCGAATCAAACATATTTTAATGTAAATGAACGGGCTGTTGATCCCGTTTGGACAGACATCTTCAAAAGACTAAAGCCTAATTGTTTCCTTTGGGAAGGCGCACACCCTGAAAAGCTGAGCTTTAGAGATGATGAGGCTGTTGCTAATGGTATTTTTTACCCTTAACCTCGACAAATCGGTTAAAACGTTGTTTGCTTACAAGGCTACGCGCAAAGGAAATAACAACAAACAAACCATTAGTATATAATATATAAGAATTAATGTATTTAAAAAAAAACTGTGTTTGCATAGTCGACTGGCCAGGATAAGACACATTAAACTGCTAATTGGGTTTGATCTGCTTGATAGTCAACACTTTAGTGAGCTTTGATAAACTCTAATTTAATTCAGCTGCAATGATTTGACGTACGCTGTTTGTTTAACTGGTGTGACTAAACAAAGTGGTTAATTTTGTTCTTTTTCAGTATGTTTCCCTCCTATAAATTAACCGTAGTAGGTAATCCCTCCGCGCGCTTCTTGAATATGAATATTGAGACCGCCCACGCGCCATGGGGGGCGGGTCGAGCCCCATGGCTGACCTATGAAAGAGAGAGAGCTTCACTTGGACGAGGACACATTTCAGTGTTGGCATCAGGCAGTTCGGTGAGCATCTTGACCACTCAAACTGGACTTCGTTAGGATTTCTAAACGACAGAACGACGATATGACAGAACACAGGGATTTTCTTCTATTTTTTGTGATGTCTTTGAGCGCGATTTATCCATGCACAGGAATATCGTGGCTGTAAGTATTTATTTTTATTCGGCAATTGCGACATGGGGATTAATTGAATGTTTTACGATTTCTACATTTTCAGCTAATTTATTCCAGCTCTAGGCGTCACTGGGTGTTTTAGAAAGATTTGTATTAAATGTCTCGTTGATTCGAGAACAGAATACGTTATATTTAATAATAAATCATTCAGATAGGGTTTATGAAAGAATTCGTTTAAGTTAATTGAAATGTTCACCAAACAGTCATTGCAGTTTCATTCAGAGACTTTTGCCCTTTGTATTCAAACAAACAGGTTCGGAACAAACGATGACAGGACTTTCATCTTTTTTTTTCTTTTCTTTTTTTTGTCGATTACCTTGTTAAAAACACGTTCAGTCACGTACAAGATAGCATTATTCACTAAAATAAAGCTAACTAAACTATCCGTCAGACTGGCTCAAATATGGTGTTTGTATTTGCAGTGGTTTAACGGCAAACGGGAGCTCTGTCGGGTGGAATCAGACGCATCACTGTAAACTCCTGGATGGGCTCGTGCCAGATCAGCTTCAACTCTGCAAACGGAACCTTGAGCTCATGCACAGCATCGTGCACGCGGCCAAACTCACCAAGAGCGCGTGCCAGGGCACCTTCAGCGACATGCGCTGGAACTGCTCGTCCATCGAGAGCGCTCCTCACTTCACCCCGGACCTGGCGAAAGGTGATTAAATCTGTATTTATCTATATCAGCATTGTATTGACCAACAGCAACCCTGCTTTTTAGATAGAGATTTTAGATACAAGTATCAGCTGTTAAAAAAACACTAACTTGTAGACTCAGGTTGCTAGTGGTTGCATAGGTGATCTAACAGTGATGTCTCTGTGCAGGGACCCGCGAGGCAGCGTTTGTGTTCTCTTTGGCCGCTGCAGTGGTCAGTCATTCTATCGCCCGTGCCTGTGCTTCTGGAGACCTCCCCAGCTGTTCATGTGCACCAGCGCCGTCGGAGCAGGCGGCCCCAGACTTCCGCTGGGGTGGCTGTGGGGATAACGTTCGCTACGGCCTGCAGATGGGCTCCGCTTTCTCAGACGCGCCTATGAGGAACCGCCGCTCGGGACCACAGGCCTTCAGACTCATGCAGCTTCACAACAATGCAGTGGGAAGACAGGTAACCTCAATTGCGTGCTTACTGGCGTCACTGACATCATTTATCAATTTCATTTCATTAATTTGTGTCTATTTTTCTGTTTTTGTATAGGCACTCATGGATGCTCTAGAGATGAAGTGCAAATGTCACGGTGTTTCTGGCTCTTGCTCTGTGAAGACCTGCTGGAAGGGCCTTCAAGACATCAACAGCATCTCCGCTGACCTCAAGTCTAAATACCTGTCAGCCACTAAGGTCATTCCACGTCAAATAGGCACCCGCCGACAGCTGGTCCCCCGGGAGATGGAGGTGAGGCCGGTCGGAGAGAATGAACTTGTCTACCTGGTTAGCTCCCCTGATTACTGCTCACAGAACGCCAAGCAGGGGTCATTTGGAACCACAGACAGGTGAGATATCCATCATCAATCAGGATTATTGATTACTGATGAGTTGAGAGAGAGAGAGAGAGAGAGAGAGAGAGAGCAATCAGTTCTCAGTCACTGTAATGAATGAGGGATTACCACTGATCTGACAGATGGGACAGGGCACAAAGGAAAGAAAAGAGGCACATGAATAGAATCGGTTAAACATTATCACACACAGACACAAATACTGATTCTCACAACACAAACACGATCAAATGAGTTATTTGGTTAAAGTAAACTATGTGTAAATAATTTGCTCTACATCATCTCTGCAGGCAGTGTAACAAAACTGCAACTGGCAGTGAGAGCTGTGGACTCATGTGTTGTGGACGGGGTTATAATGCCTATACGGAGGTGCTGGTGGAACGCTGCCAGTGTAAATATCACTGGTGCTGTTACGTGTCCTGCAAAACCTGCCACCGCACCGTTGAGAGATACGTCTGCAAGTGACAAAACCACCTTATGGACTGTCTTCATCGACAGAGACGAAGAAACGTGGTGCAGTGCTGGGCAAATGTGTATGATCATTTTAGAGCCATAAGTGAGTGGATAATCCCCTAAGTGCTGTAAGGATGGCATGAAAGTGAAGAAGGAAGAGCTGGAGTTGGGGAGTACGGATGGTGAAAGAGTTAATGAATGGCTGTAAACAAAGAACCCTGCGGTGAGGCCCTCAAGGCACCCCATGGAAAACCAGAGTGATAAGTAGAGGCCGCTCACAGCAAAACTCATCAACTCCGACACAGAGAAAGAGACTGGGGGAGGGTAGGACTGTGCTGGCGAAGAGTGACTTTACTGCGGTAATACTTCACACATTGCTGATCTGTTTTGGTCACATGAATTTCATGACACCGGTTACACCACAGAGAGAGATGGAAATCAAACTGTTTAGTTTGGTTGACCTCAAATTCTCTGCACTCAGTATTGATTATGAATATTTTTTTTATAGCAAAGTAACGTACGTGTCCTTTATTTTTGGGATGTTAATTGGCTGGATTTTTCCATTGTATTCATGAAAAGAAAGATGAAGTCCTCGCTTTTCACTCTGGGAAAACTTGTACATTTTCTGTAAAAATGAAAATTTGTATTTATTTTATTAAAAATATTTAATGAGAGAAACTAATTTGTCATTTTTCATCATAAATTGAAAATGTTGCTATTATTTACTCAATATCATGTCTTTCCAAACCTTTTTTGTTGTTTGTAACCACAAAGTTTTGGTGACCATTGACTTCCATTATATGGACAAAAAAAGCACAAAAGAGATATTTCTCAAAATGTCTTATGTTCCACAGAAGACAGAAAGTTGATGGTGATAACAGAATTTTTGGTAAGACTTCACAATGAGGTCTCATTTGTTAACATTAGTTAACGTGAAATTACTATGAGCAATATATTTTAGAGCATTTATTAATCTTTGTTCATGTTAGTTAATAAAATACAGTTCACAGTGGGTTAACTACTTATTTAAAAACAAAAAACATGTTGAAATTGACATAAGATTAATAAATGCTGATTCATTATTAGTTCTATTGTTACCATATTTAAATTGTGTCAACTATCCCTTTTAAAATCTTGCTTCCAGTCTGAATCAGTTTTTTTTTTTTAGAAGATTTATGTTGCTCAAATTGTGAATTTTACAGCAGTTCTGTATGTGATCGTGAGCATGTTTTCTCTGATCTCTCATCAACATTCTTTCACATCAAAGACATTTTCAGGATATCAGTGCTATAGAGAGATTAAGAACCCAGATAGTAAGCATCTACAGGAGAAAGAGACAGAGGGCTAACCTGTTCTGCAGTTCCTTTTGTCCTTTGATTTGCCTGATTTTTATCTCTGCATTGTTACAGAAAGACAAAGGCACACACAGACTTCTATACCCTATACAGGACCGGTCTGAGCCTCAGAGGGGGTTTAGCTTTGCTCAACGGCTTAGTTACAGTTAAAGTCTTTGCATTTTATATCAAAGATGCTTGTTGATACACTTGAAGAATTAGTGATGATCCTAAAATAGTAGCAGTTATTTAGGTGTGTGAGATGCTTTTGATATCTCCGAGATGAAGGAGCATAATGGAGTTTCTTTTTCTGTCTAAAAAATATTGATCTCTTCTGAAATGAGATGATTCTCTCTTTTTCTCTGTTGACTGTGCACCTGGTGTGAATCTCTGTGGAATGCAGCGCTCCATTTAACCGGGTCCCATGTATTGTTTACTAAGAGCACAACACCACACTCCCACACAGAGTATTTACACACACAGTCTGAGGAAGAGTTTATTAGTGCTTAGCTGTTTGCCAAGTGACTGTTTGTGAAAACAGATGCAGGACAATCCCACCGATCTCTGCTGACAGACTCATCCAAACACACATTTGTTTTTCTGTCACGGTGGGAACTTCACATTGATTTCTGTTGTTTTTATGCAGAGATTATATTTTCTATCCCCTGACGCTAAACCGTTTTCCTCATGGTGACCTTGGGATGGTCTTTCCACAACGTTGGTGGCTTCAGGTTTTACCATCAACCTGAGCCACACACACAGACAAAATCTTTTTATATCATCGTCCATTAATTTACACTATTTTTATATTGACCTAGACCATAAACCTTCCCCTTTCAAAGACCTTTTGGTTTGAATTAAAACATTATTTAGTCCCTTTCGTAAGCTATTCACCCCAAGAAAGGGACATTTGGTCCATTTGCTTGATTTCCACTTGAGTTCTGTGAAACAGCAGTTTTCGGACCGTGTATTTGAGTGTGTGTGTGGCACCTGTCAGTTCTGCCCCCCATATTGCTGGTGCTGCAATGACAAAGCAAAGGGCACAAAAAGCTGTAAATCTCACAACATAGTCGGACACACACACGCACCATACTGAGAATAGATCTGCAAGTGACTCCAAATATGTGAAGAATCAACAGCCTGCATGGCGTGACAAAAATAGAACTTAAATACCTTTTGATCGATGCGACGAGAGAAATAAGTAAGAAAACTGGGTAGAAATGTTCACATGTATGCTGTTATTTCAGTTCTCTTCAGCTCATTGGGGTTTTCTGGTGTTTATTTGAATGTGGTTTGTCTGTGTTGGCTGTTATTCTGTAGGGTGACAGTTGATGTATGTTGCATGTTCCAAGGGTAGAGATCAGGGTTAAAGGTCATGACTGGGTTAGGGTTAGTCCCCCACTATGAGGGGAATTTTCTTTTCATGGCGAGAAAGACAAAATAACCTTATAGCCCATTAAAGTGAAAAAATATAGTATCTTTAACACACATGAGAGAGTGCACAGGATCTCACACCTGCTTAAAGGCCTTTAGCTGCAGACAGAAAGTTAAAATGTGTGGTTATACATCAGATTAGGAAAAGACGGGATCAGGATCAGTGAACTGAATAAACACATTTGCCAGAGAGTTCTCGTCTATCATGATAGCAGCTCTAATGTGTCTTGGTTTCCTAACAGCTGATCATGCTAGAGGTTCAGCGATACAACACCATGGGAAAATGAGTCGAGTTTCCGCTTTGTCCTAACAAAGGCTCAGTCTTCTCAGTTAAAACAGCAGCCCTGGAATATGTTTCTTCATGAAGTTTATTTATTATATTTGATTAAACACACCCAGACTCACTAACTGCAGGCAAAATCATTAATATCAGCCAAATGTGCTAAGTTGCCCTCATACACTCACACAAACAAATAATCCAGCACACAGAAATGCATACAGTGAGACAAATGGTTTCTGAATGCTAATGTTGTCACAGATCTGTTTATACTGGGTGTAAAGCTTTCTAAAATGAAAACTGAGTGGACCTGTGGGAAATCTGTTTTTTAAGGTTTTTGCTTTTCCTATTTGAATTTTTAAAAAAATATATAGTTCAGAATGGTCATGTTGACAGAAAAAGACCAGGAGTTTTACTTGCAAACTAGTTTTACGTGCAAACTGAGAGGCTTTTCTGAATATTTTCAGCCTTTTGATAAATTAAAGAAGCTAAAATATGGTGTGGGAACTCATACCATTTATATACTGTCCAAAGGAGAACAAGAGAGAAATTCAGGGCATGAAAGTAGTTTTTGCATTGTGAAAAGGCTCACTTTATTTATTTATTTTGTTTTTGAGTATTTTTTGTGTAAGATATTAGGACTTGTTTTGCCTAATGGCAAACTGTTTTTTTCTTGTTTATGCATAAAAAGGATGTTACACATAGGGTTTGTTTTTGTTTTTTTTCTGGTAAACTTGTACTTAAACCCGTATTGTAAATACATAACCCTGTTTATATTTATGTATTCTATAATAAGGGCAGGATGGTAGCTACATGTACCTTCCACAACAGCAGCTTAGGACAATTAAAATGTAACAGTGTTTAATGGTATTTTAACTTTCGGATGAGGGATGGGTTCAATTCTTTTTCTAATCTGTTAATTGACAATTCTTCTATGGCAAATGTAAAAACAAAGTTTTGAGGTCACTATTACAAAAGAATATTTTCCTATTCCTGTTAAAAGAAATGTTTTAGAAAGGTTTTCAAAAGCTGACTCAATCAAAATTAGAATTGGATATTTTTCATTTCCTTTGTAACCTAAAGTTAAGGAAATTCACTTCAAAACAATTAATGATATTTATCCATATAGCGAACCTTTAAGGATAATATGATGTTATACATTATTTCAAAAAGATCTCAGGAACATCTTTTCTGAAATCGATTTTCTTAAGCGCTTTTGTGGTTAGTTACGAAAAATGTAGTGCCTGCTTTTTGATACCACATTGTTAAGTTTGGTGTTTTTATGTAAAACAAAGAGACTGAATTTTTTTGTTTAATAGTATTTTAATTATATGTCAGTTTTATTTACGCAAATGTATATTTTGTTGCTCCAAGTTTTGTAGCATTTTAAAAAAATATTATTTTATTTTAAATCTTAAAGCAGCTAAAAATGAATGCCTTAAATTATTTACAATAAATATGCTATTAAGTTAAGTTAAATTGAATTATATTTTAATTTATATATATATTTTTATATACCTCGCTATTTGTTTGTTTGTTTGTTTATTTATTTATTGAAAAAGAAAATGTTAACGATAATACCTGCTTGTTATCTAAAGAGGAATAATATGGGCTTGGTTTAACCTTTAATGCGACTTTAAAACCACAAGCAGAGCAGTCGTGCACTGATCTCTACTGACATCTACAGTCAGTCGGTCAGAACTGCAACACCGAGAACCGACCGGATACAAACTCAAAGAACAGGAACCGACGGAAGCCGATTTGGGTCTTAAATACGCTTTGAGAAATGGCGGCTGCTGAAGACACAAACAGTACACAAAACCCCAGTGGTTCAGATGCTCCGAAGCTATCGGATTTACTGGACCGGGGCTGGAAGCTGTATGATGAGGTGGACACCACGAATGAGTCGAGCAGCTCCAACGCAGTGCAGGTGAAAGTAAAGCGCGGCATCATGCAACTGGAAGAGGCGACGAGGATGGTCAATCAGCTGAACCTGTTCAGGTTAGAAGAACACACACAAACGCACTCTCACGATGAAGAAAACACCGCCTGCGCGCGGGGTGCTCATTTTATAATCAACGTTGTTGTCAAAGCACTACAAGCTAGCTGCGCGCTGATTATGATTGGGGTTATTTTTCGTCTAGTCATCAGTTTCAAATTAAAAGAGTAAATGTGCTTTATATTTGTACAGTGCAGTAGTATACAGAAAAGGGCATTATTCTACGAAACTGTGTGTTGTTACCCAATTCCTACAGTATTAATTATTCCGTTTTACTTTGAAGACGTCATGGTGATGTCATATCTTCACTAATTTCTTTTTTTTGGTTACACATTAGATACTACAAGCATAAGGGTTTTATATATACATTTTTTTTTAACCTAAACAATATAATTATCTAACTTTAGTCAAGTAATGTAGGTGTAAGCATTAGTTCAGCAGTAGTTTAGTTCATTCAGCAGCTGCAATGTATTTTGTTTGTATTTTGCTTATTTAAATATCAAACAACTGACAAATAAAGTAACTGTTAAAGAATGTATTTGAACATGACAGTTCAAATACAAATTCAAAAAGCCACATGATCATTGTAAAATGAATGAATCAATTAATTAATTGACGGCATTTTTTTCTGGTAGTCGTAATGAGGCACTGGAAGAGATCCCCACCACCGACCTGAAGTACCTGCTGTTGCCGGCTCTGCTGGGAGCGCTCACCATGAAACAAGTGAACCCCAGCAAGCGGATGGAGCACGTGCAGGCGGCGCACGTCTACTTCAGGGACTTCCTCCAGAGGTGCAAGGACTATGACATAAGTAGTTTTCAGTTGCCCAGAGCCAGTGAGAACACAACAGATACTCCTACTGAGGAGCGGATGAATCCATCAGTCCCCATGCCAATGTCACAGCCAGACCTTATCGCCATGGCAACACAAAGACAAGCCAAAATAGAGAGGTGGGTTAGGATTGAATATTATGCGTGTATCTATCTATCCATCATCCAATGTCCAGGGTACACCAATAAAGTCTTTTATAATATTATTGTTTATTATTATTATTATTACATACACTACTGTTCAAAAGTTTGGGGTCGGTAAGATTATTTAAAATGTTTTTGAGCAGCTTTTGCAACAAATCAACAGGGTATACGTGTCCCTGACCAAAGTTCAATCTTCACTGCTGAGGCAAACGCACTATTATTGGCATTGAAATTCATTGAGATTTCTTCACAACAGAATTTTTTAATAATAACTGATTCAAAATCATGCTTTAAAGCATCGGAATCTATAAAAAATGATCACCCAACTATTGTGAAGATTTTAATTAAATTGTTTACACCCTTCACACACCTGAAACCAACTTTAAATGCATACACCAAAAACAAATGGGATCAGTGCTTAAACCACTAATGACATTAATTAAATCTGGATAATCGCTGGGTTCAAGTTGTTTATACAAGATGCAGGATAGGACACTCAAAACTAACACATACATTTTTACTATTTGGAGAAAACCATCCAGTGTGTTCATCTTGCCTGAATCCATTGTCCATTAAACATATTTTACTGGACTGTAATACTTCTACCCATTTAAGGAAATTGTTTTATGCTGTTGATTCTTTTGAAAATGTTTTTAACCAAGTAAATCCAAATTTAGTTTTTAAGGTTTTTAGAAAAAAAAAAAATTAAACATTTTATTTTTGAATAACTAAACCTGTTTCTCGCCACGGATATAGCCATAGAAACTGGCAAGGCCTTAAGAAAAGAAAAGAAAAGAAAAGAAAAGAAAAGAAAAGAAAAGAAAGAAAATGTTTTTGAAAGAAGTCTCTTGTGCTCACCCAAGGTGCATTTATTTCATGAAAAATAAAGTAAATAGAGTAATATTGTGAAATTGTTACAATTTAAAATAACTGTTTTCTGTTTTATGTAATTTTAAATAAACATTTTAACAATTAGTAACTATTTGAATATATTTTAAAAATGTAATTTATTCCTGTGATGACAGCTGAATTTTCAGCATCATTACTCCAGTCTTCAGTGTCACATGATCCTTCAGAAATCATTCTAATATGCTGATTTGCTGCTCAAGAAACATTTATCATCAATGTTGAAAACATAGCTGCTTAACATTTTATATTCAGGATTCTTTGATGAATAGAAAGTTCAAAAGAACAGCATTTATTTGAAATGACATTTTTTGTAACATTATAAATTTCTTTTGTCTCAGTCACTTTTGCTCAGTTTAATCTATGATGAATACAGATATGAATTTCTTGAAAGAAGAAAAAAAAAAAATCTCACTTACGCCAATCTTTTAAACAGTAGTGTATATGTAATATTTGTAAAATGTTTGTATCTTTTCCATCAGTCATGCTGATGTTTTTGTAACGTTCATGTGTAGCATATTTACTCTTTGGAAGTTGTTTCCAGGTTTAATCAGCGTAAGGAGACAGAAGCCAAGTTGAGTGAGATCAGAGGACTAGTTGAATCTGGTTCAGCTGATGAAGAGGTGGTGAGAGATTTTTACCTGCTGCATGTGCGCAGGTGGGTGACACTAGCACTTGAGGAGATCGACTCCATCAATCAGGAGATGGAGATACTGAAACGGATGGAGCTTTTCAAGCAGGTATTTGATTGCCACGTAACTCTGAATTACAACTGTGCTTTTATTATGTGCGAATGATGTTTATGTAAATCTACCTCTGGTTTACTACAAAAAAATTATATAAGATTAATGACAATTTAAATATTTGAATTGATTTGAAAGCTTTATTGATAATTATTTGTCTCTATAGAGCGCCCCTCAGCCATCACCACCCAAAAGACCGCCCATGAAGCCTTTTATCCTGACTAAGGATGCTATGCAGGCAAAGTACGTGTGCGTTTGGAGTGTGCCTGTGGAGGTCAGTGCTGTAGTACTAGTGCGTGTGTGATGGTTTTTTCTCAATGTGTTGCAGAGTGTTTGGTGCGGGGTATCCCAGCCTTGCCACCATGACAGTGGACGAATGGTATGACCAACACCGGCGACAAGGATGTTTACCAGACCAGGGCATACCACGCAGCGCAGGTGCTTACACACACGTTGAGTGCTTAATCTTTCATTAAAAAATATAAATAGAATCTGTCTTTAATTTACATTCAATTAGATGTGTTCAGTAGGCCTGTCAAAATCACGAAATTTGCAGTTATTGCAAATAAATAATTGCAATTAGATCGAATGACCACAATTGGATGATTAATCGACAGTCACAACAGGCCCATCTTTCCTTTTAATGTACTAAAACTGAGTAGAGAATTGCCTTTTTACTCAGTTCAGTACTTCTGTCTTTCCTCCACCACAGATGGCAATGCAGAAGAGGATGAGAGAGCCGAAAGAGAGAGGAAGGAAGAAAACGATGATGAAGAGGCACTGCAGAAGGCACGTGACTGGGATGACTGGAAGGACACACACCGGAGAGGATATGGCAACCGCAAGAACATGGGCTGATCTGATCTCATGCACGCACACATACACACGCACACACATATGCGCATCCCTTCAGTTCCCACAAATAAATGCTGTTCCCAATGCTGCCAATGTGACATGGACACAACAGAGTGGAGCTGTAGCGGTTAGTTAATTTGGTTACTTTTTTTTCCTAAACCGAGTTTGCATATTTGACATTCTTTTAAATGTCTCTTTATAAATCTTAAATGATGAGACCTTAAGCTCCTGAGCATCTATAGAGATGGATGTTTGGGCCTCCTCATAGCATCGCTCTACGTTACTCTTTCCCACATGGTTAAATGTTTGCCTTTTCATGGATGTTGTTTTGAGTGCAAGATTTCTACAGAAGTGTTCCCTGTATTGTTAGCTTTTAAAGTCAAAATCAGTTAACTCAGAAGGACGTTGTCACCCACATAATTACACCTTATGTGCTGTTTGTTTTGGAGCCAGGTAAGACTGCATGTTCTTTAACTATTAGCAGATATTGCCAGGCCTCGTTGTCTGGTTCAGATGAGCTACTTCAGCGAAGACGGTTCAGCAAGAGCAATTAGAACCAGTATCAGCATTTGCTTGGATCTGACACTGATTAATGTGGTCAGAATTGCTGAAGAAACTGTGGGACATTGGAACAAATTGTGTAGAATGCCTTTTTATTCTGAAATTTATTTATTGCATTATCTGGGAATTTTGCTTTTCTTTAGGCAAATCTTTGTAAGGTCAACCTCCTGTTCTTGAGTAAACATAAAGAAAAATCACCTATAAACAGCCTTTTTCTTCTCACTTCTGTTACGTTACATGTAATCTGAGATGTCTACTAATAATGTATACATTTTGTAACTTAATACAACACATTTCGGTATAGATTTATTATCAGCATAACAATTTGAGAGATGCATTAAATTGAAAACAAATTTTTGAGGATTGGGTATGTCCTCTGGTTTTAATGACAGTTCTACAAATGCAAAACCCGACTGTCCATATTGTAGCATGATTTTACAAAAAAATCTGAGCTTTTCTATATGTACCGTTCATTGAGAATGCCTTTTAAATTTCACTTACATTCCTGAACTTTAAATTAGGTAGCAAACAGGATGCAGAACTGCAATTTGTATTTGAATGTAGGAAAGTATAAAACTTCTTAGTAGTACTACTTTTTTTTTTTTTTTTCAATATGAATTAATCATAAACATGTAGTGATCAATGTTTTAAAGCTAAATACCATAAAAAGAACGTCTACTTGTGACACTTTTTTTGTTAATTCCGGTTCAGTAAATTCCCCAGGCTCTCTTCCCGTTCAACATCCTGTGTGTTTATTATATAACTTTTATTTTTCATGTTCAAAATCCTAAAACTATTTTCAGGTTTCATTGAAAGTCTAGGGCTTCTGCACCCCGCTGTATATCTGAAACTTATTTTACAGGACATGTAAACATAAATACTATTAGTATTATACTAAACAGTGTATAGAGCACACGTTGGCAACACTTGGAAGATTTAGTTTTATTATCAGACAACAAGTAAACTTTTCTATGCTTTCACTATTTCTTAATCCCTCCCTGTTCTAGCATGTACTACTCTGTTTGAAACTTGAGATAAATCGTATGTTGTATTTCTCATTTCTTAGTCACATTGGATAAAAGCGTCTGCTAAATGAATAAATGTTAATGTAAATCATTAATATATAAGAGCTACAGAATACATTTAACTCAACAAATAATGCCAAAATTAATCAGTTCCAATAAAGATCAGAAGATGTAAAGGAAAAAAAGTTCTAGTATTGTAGGTTTAATTGGGGACGTGGAAATCCATTGCGGAGGTTTCCATGCTCAGAGGAACTGTAGAGTGGAGCAGGAGAATAAGGCTGATTCTGTGTCTGTTGGAGCGATAAAGAGCAAGAGGATTATTTATTTGAAGAGAAGACCTTTGATCATCCACAGTAAGCTCATATCCTGAGTCTTATCAGAACAGCTTCTAAATTGCTCATATGCTGTATATTGTGCCATAAAATGCTCTCTGACTCCAAGGAAAAAACAAACAAACTCAAGAATATAAATGTGTACCAATCTATTCCTGAAATTGAAATTGTTTGGGACATTTGTGAACCATACCAGGTCTTCATATGTGTGTGAAGGGGCTTGTGGTCTGTAATCCTGGTGGTCTTCATAGGGATTTTGCCTGGATGAATCTCTAGCATAAGGGTTGCTAACAGTCTGACCCCAACCTGCACCAGTGCTACAGTCATACAAATACACAACACAAAAAAACACTGAATTATACAAAACATGGAAATTTTGGTCTTCATATATATAACCCCATTTCCAGAAAACTTCAAAGACCTTCAGAACCTGTGATTGGTTAATTTTCTTTAACCTTTATTTAACTGACAAAAGTATAAAGCAAAGATTTACAATGTTTCCACTAACCAAATTAATTGTATTTTGTAAATATAAACAAATTTAGATTTTTACTCCCAAAATATTTGGGACAGAGGCAAAATAAAAGTGAAAAGGTTATAGAATATCCAAGTTAAACTGTTCTACAATAAGCAGGTGAATTGGTAATAGGTGAGGGTATCTTGATTGGGTAAAAAATAATTATTTATCATAGTTTACCACTTTGTGCCAAATATCATGAGCGAATTTCACTTTTCTCAATGCAAGATTGCAAAGAATTGAGGTCTTTCAGCATCAAGCATACATAATATTGTGGAAAGATTCCATAATTCCAGAAAAATCTCAGGCCATGTGGAGCAATTCAGGAAACCTCTGTTGAATGTGCGTGACCTTCAAGCCCTCAGACAGCACTGTATGAGAAATCGTCATGCTACTGTGTTATAGCCACATGGGCGTGGAAATACTTTGGAAAACCATTGTCACTTAACAGTCTGCCGCCGCATCAACAAATGCAACTTGAATCTCTGTTATGTAAGGAGAAAGCTATACATCTGTTTAATGCTGAGATGCCGCTGAGTTCTGTGGGCCCAAGCTCATCTCCGATGGTCCAGAAGACAGTGGAAATGTGTGCTGTGCTCAGAAGAGTCCAAGCTTGTTTTTGGGAAATATGGACATCGAGTTCTCAGTACCAAAGACGCAAGGGTCCAATCAGACTTTCATCAGTAACAGGTGCAAAAGCAAACATCTGTCATATATGTGAAGGAATCATTGGCATGGAGGCGTATATTGGGATTGTACAGAGAGATATACTGTCATCAAAATTACAATGCCAGGCCTCGTTCTGCACATGGTTTCTAGACACTCTACATCGTAAAAAGATCTGCTTGACAGCCTGCCAGCAGTCCAAATCTGTCTCCTATTGAAAATGTATGGCCCATCATGAAAAGGAGAATCAGACAACGATGACCACAGACTGTTGAGCAGCTGTTTTGTATCAGGCAAGATTGGGGAAAAATTCCACTTGCAAAACTGCAACAATTAGCATCTTCAATTCATTTAAAAAGTAATTAAAAGGAAAGGTGATGATGTGACACAGAGAGGTAAACATGACTGCCCCAACGTTTTTGGAGCAGATCAAAATTTGTTTATATTTACAAAATACACTTGTGGATCAATGAAAACATCGGAAACTTTTTCTTTGTACTTTTGTCTGCTAAAGGTTAAGGAGAATGAACAAACCACAGATTTTTGATTTTATAGCATTTTACAATATATATATATATATATATATATATATATATATATATATATACACATATATACACATACAGAATATTTTGGCAGAGAATCTGTTTTGAAACCTTTATGAGCTATTATTATCAATTTATGTAGAATTATCAACTACCTCTAGGGCTGTACAGGACCTCCCATTGGAGGATCACGCATACCATTGTATATGCCGTGGAGACCAAGCAAATTTAAGTGACATTCTTCATAATCTAACAAAGATTTTAATTCTTCTGTCTCATAAGTATTTACTGTATACATGCAGCACTGTTATTCGATTCTAATTATATGCTGAATGTGCCAGATTATCTGAAAGTTAGCATTGTTTCAATGGAGAATTTGAATTGCATTGTTTTATTCCTCTAGCACAGGCCACCTAGCATCCTTCACATGTTGTACTGCCCACATACCTGTTTGTCTCACGGGGTCTTCCATCAGTCATGACAGCAGATTGATATACACTACTGGATGGACTGAAGAGTGATATAGATATTTAAATATTATAATACATTATGATACGGCAGATAAAATAAACAAAATTACTTTCCAACTACTGCAGTGATCTATAATATATAGAGGTAAAAAAAAAACAATGATTTAGTGCCTTGTAATAATTCTAAACATCAGAAAAGAGATCAAATTCACCTATAGGGCCGGTTGGACGTGGCTGTCATGGGAATGTGATCTTGTTGTACAGGTCTCAGTTGAGGGTGAGGTCGACCCTTTAAAAAGAAAGGCGGAAAAAAACTTATAGTTGGCAGACCATTCAGGAAGTTGATATACCTGTCAGATATGTCAGGCTTGAAAATCTGTTATGCACTGTTTACGATTTGTTGCGCTGTTTTTATGACTTTCAAAGGTAGTTCCAGGTGGTTTAACTTTTCTGATTAGAATTATGGCAGCCTAGTGCTACTGATACGAATCAATAACTATTTTTTTAAACACAAGACACATCGACTCACATTCATATCAGAAGCAAAAGTAACTCCAGGGAACAAGTCCTGCTCTTTAGAAGCTGTCTTGTGTGTCATCATTTCTTCACTGGACACACACACATGCACAGAATGAATCATTTAGACATAACACAAAAATTACTTTAGAGCATCATGGGCTGTAAGTCATATTTTTTAATTACCCTCATGAAGTCAGACTACGTAGGAGACACTTGCTATTGAAGCTATTCAAACTCAATAAAGCTACAATTAGCTCCAAAAAATAAAATAAAAATAAAAGTTTTATTCTCACCCTGTGTGGCTCTTTTCGGATAACAGCATCAGCACATAAACAATAACCCCCACCAACACAGCGAGTGTGAGACCAGGCAGAGATGCCACCAGGGCAAAGGTCGTTACTGTCCACTTCTGAGAACAGTTTTCATCAATGTAAAACTCACCTTTTTTACTATTGCACCTACACAGAGAACAGAATATAGGAGTGAATCCAAAAACAAGCTAAAGTTGAACTTACAGTGCAGAGTACTAAAGGTAGAAGATTACCGACAAAATGGTTGTTTCTCAAAACAGATACATTTGCTTATTGTCTCTTCACACTCATTGCTGGACTCGCATTCATCAAAGTCAGCAATATTCGCACAGACAGCTGAAAAACACACATACAGAAACTATTGTAATTATTAGCTTACAACTAATATATCATGACTATTTGTGAAACAGATACTACACAACTATTTTTAACATATCTGAGCCTTCTTTTGGACACACACTTACGGCTTTCCGTCTGTCCTGTTGCCCCATCAGTAACAAATAAGATGAAACACATGTACAGTAAGACCTTCATCTTTTAGTTCTCAAACACATCTGAATTCCACCAGTGGCACTTGCATAATAGGCTCTTTGCACTTGACTCTATTATTTATTTATTTACACACACCCAACACAGCGAGAGCTGGAGCATGCGCAAACACTCACCTATACATATTGGATGTGAAACTCTTGCTGTCTAGAAGATATTTGCAGGTGTGGACATGTGAACTTTGGTCTTGTGGTGTAACTATTAAATAGCCTATTCAGTTTAATGAATTAACATGAGGTGAACTGATGAACAATTAAGTTATTATAAAACAATTTTAAAAATGCTATTTAAAGACATTTTAGATGGTGTTTATGTCATCACAATGCAGAACATTTAACTTTTTTCACTGCCATTTGGATTCATATGAACTAAATGTTACTAAATTAATACAAATACACTACCATTCAAAAGTTTCTTTTTGTTCTTTTTTAAGAAATTACTATTCTTGAGTCTGTTTCTCCAAAGGTTTCTTTTTTTACCCCCTCCATTCTGTCACCTGATGGAGTTTGGGTTCCTTGCCACTGTCATGCCTGGCTTGCTCGGTTGAAGACTTTAATATTCAACAGAATTACTGATCTGACACTATTGTATGAAAACTCAACTGAGCTGGATGATGTTTTCTGGAGAACTGCTTTATAAATGAAGTGAACCATACTAAATAATTTGATGTTTTTTTGCAACAGAACTGAATCAACACTGAACTGACTTCAGCTGAACAATGACATTATTTTCTTTTTTTTTTTTTTTTTTTTTTCGTACAGTCAAAATGAACTCTTGAAACAACTTGTGTTGTATAAAGTGGTATATAAATGAAGGTGACTTGACTATTTAAATATTTGACTATTTGAACCCCTTGTATAATTTGCATTAACTACTTTTTAGAGGATATTATTTTGTCTTCAGGGAATCATGTAGATATATCATGTAGCTACTAAAGGCGGTGCTAAATGAAAAAAAAAGATTTTTAAACAAAATAAGAATTTACAACCCATGGCTCTTAATGCATCATCTTGCCATCTTGAGCATCAGTGAATGTTTTCACCTTGCACTAATAGTTGTCTGAGTCCCTCAATTGTGAGAAGATGGATCTCAAAATCATACAGTCACTGTTGAAAAGGGTTCAAATATGCAAAAGATGCTGGAAAATCAAACAATGTGAGGAACATGGAGGATTTTTCTGAAGAACAGTGCACAGTTTAACTGTTCAGGACAAACAAGGGACTTATAATCAACTATAACAAAAACTTCAAACATTGTTGATCATCTACGAAATAATGCACAATATTAGGATTCAGTGTAAACTTTTGAACTGGTTTGTGTAAATTCAGTTATTATTTTGTCTAGTGTAACATCTGTTACGTGAGCTTATTCAGGATTATTAAAAAAATTACATATGCAATATTAACATCTTGCATATTCTGCAAGGGGTATGTAAACCTATGATTAGAACTGTATACTGTATAGAACTGTTACAAAAGATTTCTATGTCAAATAAATACTTCTCATTTGAACTTTCAATTCATCAAAGAATCATGGAAAATGCATACGGTTTCCACAAAAATATTAAGCTGCACAACTGTTTTCAACATTTATAATAAGAAGAAATGATTCTTGAGCAGAAAATCAGCATATTATTAGAATGATTTCTGAAGGATCATGTGACACTGAAGACTGGAGTATTGATGCTGAAAATTCAAGTTATTTCATTTTTTTCAAATTGTAATATTCCCAATATTACCGTTTTTACTGTATTTTTTTTTTTTTTTTGTATGCAGCCCTGATTAAAAAACATTTTTAAAAAAACTTACCAACCTTAAAACTTCTAAACAAGAGCAGTGTAAATCAGATGGTGTCACCGCAGCACTGATTAAAAAAACAAAAAAAACATGGAAGAGGCTCCACACAAACATTTGAAATCTAATAAATAGTACAAAGCAAAACTGTCCATATTCCTAACTCAATATATATAATTTTATACCCCTGAATTCAGGGGTATAAAATCAAGCACCTAGCCATGCAGTCTGCATTTATAAACATTTGTGAAAAAAAAGAAAAAAAAAGAAAAAAAAGCTCGGTGAAATCGAGCATGGTATTGTGATATGATGCCACATTTGCAATAAGTCAGTTCGTGAAATTTCATCCTTGCTAGATATTCCATGGTCAACAGTAAAAGGTATTATTAGATTCATGGGTTTCTACAGCTGAGCAGCTGCATGCAAGCCTCACATCACCGTGCAATGCCAAGCGTCGGATGGATACGTGTAAAGCACGCCGCCACTGGGATAATGATATATGAGGGATGTTTTTCAGGGGTTGGGCTAGGCTCCTTACATCCAGTGAAGGGATGCCTTCACATACCAAGACATTTTGGACAATGCTATGCTTCCAACTAATCCAGCATGACAGTGCACAAAGTAAGGTCCATAAAGACATGACCAGATGAGCCTGGTGTCGAAGAACTTGACTAGACTTGAACTTGACACATCTCAACCCCATCAAACATCTTTGAATGAACTGAAAAAGATTGCGAGCCAGGACTTCTCATCCATCAGTGCCTGACCTCACAAATGCTCTTCTGGATGAATGGGCAAAAACTCCCACAGAAACCCAAAAAGTGTGGAAGCTGTTATAGCTGGAAAGGGGGGGTAATACTCCATATTAACATCTATGTATTTAGAATGTGATGTCATTACAGTCCCTGTTGGTATAATGGTCAAGTGTCCTGTTATTTTTGTCCATATAGTGCATTTCTACATCACAGGACAGTTTTTACATTTTACTTGAAACAAAAAATTTGAAGAGATAATTTTGGTCAAATCTGCATGTTTTTTTCCCCCCAGTTAGGTAATAAAAATAGGACTTTTTTTTATTTTGTCCTTTTTATATATAAATAATAAAATACGATATGTCAACTGTCCATATGAAGTTCCCAGGTCTGAGTTCAATGAGTTTTAAAATTAATTTTGGAATGCTGGACTGTAGCTAAATGTGTAGTTTGGCAGAGTGAAATGAGGTTTAGGAGGGACAAAATGTGTACATTTCAGATACATAAAAATTTATTTCACCCATTCTC
Organism: Elopichthys bambusa; assembly: GCA_037101425.1. NCBI lineage: Eukaryota > Metazoa > Chordata > Actinopteri > Cypriniformes > Xenocyprididae > Elopichthys > Elopichthys bambusa. The sequence goes on from CM074434.1 coordinate 21,643,778, forward strand.
CATCACAAACGTTGCCTGAGCCACTTAAACAAAGCTCAATAAGTCATATAAAAATAACATGTAAAACAACCATTAGAACACTACGAAATATACAGTTATGTGCAACACCATCATGACCACCAGGACAGTTACACACAGCACAAATGACAGAAGAGGAATAAGCATGTGTTAGTTATCAGAATCCATGTCACTGTCTCCTCCAACAGATCTGAATTCTTCACTGTCCTCCTCATCATCACTGAGCTGTGCCTGTGTGAGAACACTAGGTCCTCGCCTTCGCTCATCCTCCTCCTCCTCTTCTTCCTCTTCACTTATCCCGTACACCTCCTCTCCATCCCGCTCTCCTGTCCTGGGGCTGGACACCTGCCTTTGCATCTGACTGTCTCCATCATAGTAGCTGCCATAGCTATAACACACAGGAAGTGTAAGTGAAAGAGTGCATTTAGAAATGAGGAGAAGACAGGTCATTTGTTAAAAATATGAGAGAAGATGTATATGTTTTATTAGACTGCAGATTGTTTTATTAATAAGGTAGAGATATTGTACTATCATTTCCATCATGGTTATGCTCACGTGACGTTGCCCTGCTGCGCTGCCATGAAAGTTTGTCATTTGAATGTGTTTTTAAGTCTTGTGGTTTAAAAACCAGAGATTTTAAAGAACTCATTTCAGTATATGCGCGTGCTGTCTGAGAGACTCAAATAAAGCCGCTGCTCATAGTGAGTTCTTTTTTATGCCTTATTGGGCTTCAGTCAAATGTACACACTTGTGTGTCAAAATGGCCATTGTTTATGTCTTTAGTGAAAATAAACAGTTGAGAAAGTAACAGATGTGTATCTTTATATTGGATCTGTGTATTCGGTCTTAAAAGTGACAGCAATCTAATATATCTGCTGCCGTCTCATTAATGTTAATCAAAAAAAGAAAAAAGTAAATCACACTGCTCTTGACTGAATAACTTTAGAATAAATGAATAAATGTATATTTATTTACACAGTGAAGACTTTTTTTTAACATTTGATTACTTTATACAATTTATGTAGTATTTCTTTATTTCTAGTGCTTGAAGTTTTTCAGGTAGGTCTTCTAAATTTGTGTCTGCTCTATTCTAGTTTTTTGTCCTATTGCTTGTAGTTAGTTTCTTTGTTTTCATTTTATCACTGACTGCTTACTTTGGAAAAAAGCTTGAGTTTCAGGGCTGAGAATAATATTAACAATGGAACTTTGCTAACATTGTTCTACATTACAGAGAAAAGGGCATTACCAAGATGTACTGAGTAGATTGACTAACGTAAAATAAATGTTGGTGAATGTGTGTGAGAATGACAAAGTACTAGGTATTAGGAAGCACATTTCAGACTTCCTAAAGAGATAATGTAGAATTAAACAATTACATATAATAAATAAATCACAACACCCACTGAAGTACAATGCGAACATTATTAGTATCAACTTGGTTAATGGGCTACCAAACAAAGACTCTAGCATCCTGCAGCTATTGAAGAACAGTAGCATATGTATAATACTGATACAAAATCATGATTTTACATGGAATTACATCAGCCTTATTTGAACAAGAATATGTTTGTGTGCATGTATTCTTACCTGACATTGCTGTCCTCCATGTGTGTTACACCATCAGGCCCCTCCCCCTCATAAGACATCATACTTTCATCCTGCTCTAGTCCAATCCGTGTGCTCTCCTGATGCCCCAGTTCAGCATCACTGTCACTGCCACTCTCTGACAGTTGGATAGCTTCAAATTTAGAGTAGAGAGTCAATGTTACATACAATGTTACATATACAAATTCTCTCTCTCACACACACACATAAATATGTCCTCATATTTACGTCATAATACCAGTGTAATACCCATGTCATTATACAAATTTATGTCCTCATAAATCACAAAAACAAAGCGCACACATGCGCGCACACACACACACACACACACACACACACACACACACTTACAGGAGAATGGATTATCCCCTTCCTCCTCACTGGCGTCGTCTTCTGCATCTGACATCAACAGATCCTGGTAAAGCACACTGGCCTGTGGTGGCCGGCTGGAGCCTTCATCATCCTCGTCCTCCTCTTCATCTCCATGTATTCGCCTCTGTGGCCGCATGAGGAGATCGTCGTCATCATCATCCTCGTCCTCATCATCCAGATCTCCCTCTTCAGCCTTAAAGTACATACAAAATTTAAATCTCTGACACTGAAACATTCAGTTAAATCACTGCATTTGCTTTGATTTAAGTTAATGTTGTATTTAGGGTAACACTAAATACAATAAGGTTACATTTGTTAACATTAGTTAACTATATTAGTTAACATTAACATTTAATTTTATGCTGTTGATAGTTTATTGATAGTTAATCACATTTACTAGAACATTTTTAAGACCAAAAGTTGTATCCGTCAACATTAATGCAGTGAACTAACAAACATTTTTAACTAAAAATATATTGCTCACAATTAGTTCATGGTTGTTAACGCATTATCTAATGTTAACAAACAAGACTATATTGTAAATTGTTACCTATTTTGTTTAATGCATATTTTTATTTTACTCACAATAATTAGTTAATTAAATCAAACACTAAGGGGTAAAAAAAGGAACTGAGAATCCCCTGTTGAAGACCCCTTGTTTGAAAGGTGCACGTTTATTACCGGAGCAGGTGTTTTAGGTTTGCCATCATCATCTTCCTCAAATCCTTCTATGTCCACATCAGACTCCTCCTCGCCCATTCTGCCTCTGCCGTGACGACCCTAAATAACGTACACACAACAATGTACTTCAGGACAGTGTGGAGGCAGGAGAGGGAGGAGGAGAGGACCAATCAGAAAATGCATGCAGCAGAGGACGGATAGATGGAGGGATGGATTGATGGAATTAAAAGCACAATATGTAATATTTTTTAATTAAAATATCCACAAAAAAAACCCCACTAGAACAATGTTATATATTATGTTGACTTGTGTAGTTAAATTATCCCAAATGTTTCAAGAATGCTTAAATCCAGAGACAAGCAATTTTAACCAGTGTCCATGCGTCGCCCATCAATGACATCATACCCGCATTACCCTCGGTTTCTGGTTTTATTTTGTAGAAACCATGGAAACACCAAAAGTGTTTTATTAGACAAGTGAGCAACTGTTTGGATGAATACATTCATCGACAGAAAACGAATCATGTTATATAGCTCAACACAGTAAGTCTTATTGTTTAAACCTCATTTTCTTGATTTACAGCGAGCACCATGTTTTATCATGCCTAATATCGATCTAGCTTACTGCAGTGTGCATTAAGTGTCTAATAGTAGCCGGCAAGCGAACGCAGAGTAGCACTATAACAACTTTCAACACATAAATTGATCTAATATGATAAAACATCGCTGCTTTACCCCACATACGCTTGACCGGAAGAAGCAGAAGCGGCGACTGCAGCATAATAAAAGTTCCGCTGCTCTCAAGCTGTGTCGCACTCAATTGCTAATGATTGCTAACTGCTCTGCTTCATACTACAGTAACGTTAATAATCTCATCCATGAACATGATTTCTGCCCGAGTCCCATTCTGATTCTTTTCCACCGGCTGCAGACATAAAGACAACACCTCCAATGATTTTGCGAAATCAAGGCGTCAGCAAGCTACGCCTTTGTTTTGAATAAGCAACCTCTAGCAGCGAAAATTTACATATTGTGCCTTTAAGTTTTTTTTTTTTTTTTTTCAGTTTAAGTTTTACATTTTTGGTACATTAAAACCTTAAGAGGTGTTTTAAAACTAAAGCAGCTGATGGCTGAGACTTTGGAGATTTGCCCCTGTAAGCAGGATTTCAGTTACATTCATTGTTCTTGGCTGGTTATTGTCTCTGGGAAAAATTCTCATTTAAAAACAAACAAAAAAAAACAAAACAGATTTTGGATCAGATTTAGCTCACTAAAGACCAGTTCTAAAATCATTCCTAAACATACTAACATAATAGTTGAAGATGTGTTAGAAAGCAAATCAAGCAGCACACAGAAACCATCACAGTAAAGGGGTGGGTGACCACAAAATGGATGGATGAGAGGACATATCTAAAGGGGTAAAGCAAGCTAGCCAATAAAATGGACGAAAAGATGGATGGACAGAGGAATAGATGGATGCAGAGAGGGAGAGAGGAATACCTGCCCCCCTCTTTTCTCAGGGGTGGGAGGGATTAGCGTAGCCTCGGCTAACAGACTAGAATCTCCCTGCAAACTCACAGACACACTGTTCTCACACACATCAGGCTGAAAGAAAGAAAGAAAGAGAGAAAGAGAGAAAGAAAGAAAGAAAGAAAGAAAGAAAGAAAGAAAGAAAGAAAGAAAAAAGTAAGAAAGAGAGAGAGAGAGAGAAAGAAATAGAGAAAGAAAGAAAAAGAGAAATAGAGAAAGAAAGAGAAAAAAGAGAGAGAAAGAAAGAGAAAAAAGAGAGAGAAAGAAAGAGAAAAAGAAAGAGAGAAAGAGAGAAAGAAAGAGAAAGAAAAAAGTAAGAAAGAGAGAGAGAGAGAAAGTAATAGAGAAAAAAAGGAGAAATAGAGAAAGAAAGAAAGAAAGAAAGAAATAGAGAAAGAAAGAAAGAAAGAAAAATAGAAATAGAGAAAGAAAGAGAAAGAAAAAAGTAAGAAAAGAGAGAAAGAAAGAGAGAAAGAAAAAAGTAAGAAAGAGAGAAAAAAAGTAAGAAAGAAAGAAAGAAAGAGAGAAATAGAGAAAGAAAGAAAGAAAGAGAAAGAAAAAAGTAAGAAAAGAGAGAAAGAAAGAGAGAAAGAAAAAAGTAAGAAAGAGAGAAAAAAAGTAAGAAAGAAAGAAAGAAAGAGAGAAATAGAGAAAGAAAGAAAGAGAAAGAAAAAAGTAAGAAAAGAGAGAAAGAAAGAGAGAAAGAAAGAAAGAGAGAAAGAGAGAAATAGAGAAAGAAAGAAAAAGAGAAATAGAGAAAGAAAGAGAAAAAGAAAGAGAGAGAAAGAGAAAAAGAAAGAGAGAAAGAAAGAAAAAAGTAAGAAAGAGAGAGAGAGAGAAAGAAATAGAGAAAAAAAGGAGAAATAGAGAAAGAAAGAAAGAGAGAAAGAAAGAAAGAAAGAGAAAGAAAGAAAGAAAGAAAGAAAGAAAGAAAAATAGAAAGAGAAAGAAAGAGAAAAAGAAAGAGAGAAAGAAAAAAGTAAGAAGAGAGAAAGAAAGAAAGAGAGAAATAGAGAAAGAAAGAAAAATAGAAAGAGAAAGAAAGAGAAAAAGAAAGAGAGAGAAAGAAAAAAGTAAGAAAAGAGAGAAAGAAAGAAAGAGAGAAAGAAAGAGAGAAAGAAAAAAGTAAGAAAGAGAGAAAGAAAAAAGTAAGAAAGAAAGAAAGAAAGAAAAAAAAAAAAGCCCCAGACACAGAAAGACAAAGAAGTTGTAATAAAGAGAGGAGGAAAAGACAGGAACAGTGAGGAAATGTGAATCAAACAGCAGTGCAGAACGTCTGGACTATGAACGAGAGATACAAGCCTTCTGTTCTGTTTCTGGCAGAGTCTCTTATGATGACATGCTTCTTTTCACCTGCTATGAAATACACTTACACACAGAGCAGTTGAGACACCCAAGACCATGCCCTCAGTGTGATGTGTGTGTGTACCTGTGGTGTGTACGGTCCAGGAGTCAATGGGTCTAAGCTCTCAAGGTCTGCAGCGTCCAGAGCAGCTTCTTTAGCAGTAGAGATGTCCTTCTCCAGTTGAGTCAAGTGTTCGTCATACTAACAAATAACACATTAAACATCTCAAACACAAAGCACACAAAACAGCAAAGAACTCCTTCACTCTCACACAGACATACCTCTGCTAAAGTCTGCTTGCAGACATTCACAATTTCCAGAGCTGTTTTGGTATAAGGACTATCAGGACCTGAGAAAAAAAAGAATGCATACAAATGTGAAATCATGATTTTATTTAAGAAGCATTTTCCTAACTAAAAATATTAATGTATTTCTCACCGTTGTACTTGACACTGTTGGTGTGAATGAGACCAACATCAGAAAGAAACACCTCCCGGTTCTGATACTTGTGTTTGGAGATGTTCTACACAAAAAACACACATAGTTCAGAGATTCTGAAATAAACCACATTCCTGCTGAAGTTTCTTGTGTCCGCACACAAATATTCCTGACCTTACGGAGACTGTCCAGATCCATGGGGTTGATGATGACTTTATAATAATCAGGAACAAATTTCTTGTTAACAGGATGATGGAAGGGCCAAGACTACAGAGAGAAAGAGATAAATTAACTAATTAAGAAAGAGCAAATCACTTTATTTTTGCTAAATGAACATCCTATGGAACTATCAAAAACAACAAATTACATCTTTTGTTTCAGTGTTAAAGCTGCTGAGCAAGTTTGTTTAATGTCAAAATACTTTCGTAACTGAATGTAAAAATCAAAACTTTGATATGTGGATTAAAGATGGGTTTACTTGTATAAAGTTAAAATAATGTTGATTCTCACTCATAGGCTCTTTAAGACCTTTGATCAGACATGGCGTTACATAATTTTATTTTATTTTATTGTCAGGTATTTTATTTTACTGCTTCAGTTTGGTTTCTTGGTTTTGTTAACTGGGGTAATAATATTGCACAACTTAAACTGCAATGAACAGGTTTGTTATCTGTGCACTTGTTATTCAATGTAGGAAAAACTTGCAGTTACTAACACTGGATAAAATATGCAGAAAATCCTCAAATATAAGTAATTATAAAACATATTAAAAAGTAAAACAGTAAGTGGTTGCTCACGTCAGGGACAGCCATCATCTTCTGTGTGACAATGTTGTCAAGGATGAAGGAGAAAGCGACCTGATCATCATCGTCCAGAAGAGGATTAATGGCTTTTTCCAAACGAACCAAACGCTCCTCTTTCTGCAAAGGAAGTAACAATAATTACTCCTTAATCTCTGTTTGTTTTTTTTGTTTTTATCCTAGTAAAATATCCATATCTACCTCTTTCAGTTTCTCATCACAGAGACTCAGCATCGCTTGACTAACAAGGGTTAAAGGATGCTTTGCACCTGAAAAATACATATATTAATACATAAAAATAGATCATGACTACATCTAGTCTGAATAAATACCTTAAAAGATTAGTTCTCTCAAAAATGAAAATTCTGTCACCATTTGCTCACCCTCATGTCGTTCCAAACTCTTCAGAACACAAATGAAGATCTTTTTAATAAAATCTCAGATTTCTGTCCTTCCATAAACAGACTACGCAACTACCAATTTGACGCATCAAAAAGTTCATAAAGAGATTGTAAAACTAATCCATATGAATTAAGTGGTATATACATTCATTAACACACACATCAATTGTGGGAAACAGAAGCTCAAGCATGTTTGTTTGATGTGCGAGAGCCAATGAGGTTTGTTCTTGTGTGTTATGCAAGTACGGCTGAGCTACTTTTTATGTTCACTAATCAATGTTTATATGTGAATAAAAGCCTAAATTCAATCTGTTCATCATATAAAGCGATCATGTCTCTCCAGAAAAATTTGACTAAACTGCTCAATTCATATGGATTAATTTTAAGATCTCTTTATGAACTTTTTGAAGCTTTAAAGTGGTAGTTGCATAGCTGTCAATGGAGGGAAAGAAAGCGCTTGGATTTCATCAAAAACAATTTGTGTTCCGAAGACTTAAGTCTTAAAACTTAAGTCTTACAGGTTTGGCAGGAAATGAGGGCGAGTAATTAATGACAGAATGTTTTTAAAGTTCCTATATGCACATGTAAAAAAGTACCATTATACGTTGCACTATTTTTGAAGATGAGTTCAACACTCTCTCTGAACTCTTCTCGTGAAGGGTACATGCGCTTGCGAACATTTTCACGTAACGTCTGCAGGTCCATCGGCCGTGTGATGATCTTGTAATAATCCTTAACCACTTTGCCATTCACAGGAGTGTGAAACGGGTACGTCTGAGAGACAAACACCATATTTAATCAATGTGTCAAAGCATGTTTTACATCTAGTATATAACATAGGTGAAGGTGTCTTACATTAGGAAGGTCCCTCATGTCATTAATGATGCTCTCTAGGACTGAAGAGAGCGTGACCATGGGGTCTGTCCTTCGGCGATGGATGGACTTATGAGGACGCTGAGAGAAATATAGAGAGAGTATAACAAAATATGATGGCACTCTAATGTGCCAATCACTCTGGGTCTACAGGAATCTGTGAAAAACTACTGCACAAACAAACACTTAAAACATACTCTTACATTGAGGTAGTCACAGTGCACTGTTGTCCCCACACGTCTCTTCTTTTTAGGAGGAAGCTGCTGCTTGGGGAACTTCAGAACCAGAGATTTCCTCCGCACTTCATCAGCACTGTAAACATATTAATCATGTATCATAACAACATTACAAATACTATCACATTTCAGCAGCTTAGAATAATGAATGTAATGAACAGATTTTTGGTAAATATTTTTAATGTTATTATGCATACAGCATATTAATTATTATTAATTAGTGAGTAAATGGAGACAGAATTAAAAATTTCTGGATGAACTAACCCTTTAATGTTTGGGAATAGTAATTTTGACATGCTTTGCGATTTGAACTGTGACTGACTGCATTGATCATCTGAACTGAAGCGCATATGTGCAGGAGCTGCACTCCTCAAAGTGAAAGTGCAAACATTTACATCACCATATTACATTTAATTTTAGTAGTGTGATAATTCAAAGCATTTGATGGTTTATTCTTATCATGTAAGTGCATTAAACGCAGGAGAGGCTGGACATAGAAAGCACTGGGAGAGTCTGTGCACACGGCTTGTCTGTGTAAGAGATCCAATGAATGACTGCATTGAAAGCATAAGTGTATTGCGTGAGAAAAAAATGAAAGTTGTCTGTGCCTCCGCATGCTTAATCCACTCCATTGTGTTTTTCTTATCAGCTCGCACACACCAGCTATATAGGCGTAAATATTTCATTTGTTTAACATGCTATTAATTCGATACATTTACTTCATTGACATCCTTCTCTGATATATCCATTCTGCTCTCTGTTTACTGTTTTCAATGTTTCTTTGTCACAAGCACTGTAGTGTACACGCCACGTGGTATCAGTTGTTGGTATCAGAGTATTTAAAGTACGAGTACACAAGTGCAGTATTGGGCCCGATACTGGTATCGCAAATGGGTGCATCTCTATTTAAAAAAAAGTCCACAAACATGTTATGTAACTACCATGCCTGTATTACCTTTCAATGAGCTGTTTTCCAAGCACAATCTTGGTTCCTTCTACTTTAATAAGTTCTTCATTGTCATTGTGGATCACAGTCTTCTCAAGCTCCTCTTCCTGCTCCTCTGTCATGGCCACCGGATTAGAAGGTGGGGCATTGGTTTGATAGTACAATGGGCAAAATTTATTGGTTCTCATGTGGCCAATTGCACCACAAGCTCCACACTTCAGCTGTAGACGAAAACAAAAAATTACAATCAATCTGTGCAGACAAATATCATGTGCTCATTTCATTCACAGCAAAACACTTTCAAAAGTATTGATAACATCCGTGACAAGCAGGAGTATTTTTCTAATTTTGTACCTTCAGGTCTGGTCGTTCTTTGGCCTTCTTTGCCTTTTTCTCAGGTGGACCTTTAAATTTGTCTTTCTCCTGGTTTCGTTTAAGGCGCCGCAGCTGCTCCTGAATTCTTCGCCTTTCCTTTCTCATCTCCTCCCTGTGCTGTTCATCGAACAACGCAAACTTGCGACTGCAGAAACATGAAATATTATTATTTTTTTTTTTCTACATGTGTTAATATTTATATTAAACGTTTTAAATAAAAGAGTGTGTTCAATACTATATTAGTTTTTGCTGTGTACTAGTACCGACTACTAGTTTTAGTTTAATGACAACTCTACTAAGTACACAAACAGATACTTACATGAAGTCATCATCCTTTGTGGTGCGTATACGCAAATAAGCGTCTATAACAGCCGGTTTGCGTACAGTCTCACAGCGCACATACTCTTTGCCATCCTCGTCACGGAACGTGCGATAAATTTTTAGCCTTCGCCCTGTTGCTGAAGAGTTCAGGCTAGTGACGGAAGAAGCGTCATCATCTTTGTGAGAGCTGGTGGAGAGTGCGCTCGCTAAAATGCACAAACAGTGTTATTAGAGATAACATGATACAGAGAAAGACAAAGATCTGGGTATAGATGAGGGCTGGGTTAAAAAAGTTGATTTTAATCGATTCTCATTTTGATGAACTGATATCGATTCTTAAATCCCAAGAATCAAGCTTTTAGACTATGCTGTTTTTAGTTGATGAATGGACATGAAATTTTTAACCTTTAATATTATAGTAATGTACCAAATGGTGTTCCCTGTATAGTTTATAGCATTAGTTGAGGGTTTTTTTTTTTTTTTATGTACTGTACCCGATACATACCCCAATTAATCAATATTGAATTGAAATCAGAATTGAATCGAATCGTAAGGTTGTGAATCGAAATCAAATCGAATTGTGAAATTTGTGTCAATACCCAGCCCTTGCATAGACAATTTCACACACACGTACAGCCTTTGCGTCGTTCCTTGCGGCCCCTCTCTCTCTCATTGTCCTCTCCCATCAGCATCCGCTGCAGCTCTTTTCTCTCCTGTTCTTCTCTCTCTCTGCTTAGCTGAGAGCTGGTCTTCTTATTCTGCAACATGTTTTCTATGTTCTTGCCCATCTCCTCAAAATCACTATCTTCTGCTGAGCTGCTGTCTGTGTCCGTCGATAACACCTCTGTGGACTCCAGTACTCTAAAACACACACATTAACAGTTTATATGCACAAGAACATTGCAATATTAATCAAAATTGTCATATTCCTGTTATGTAACCATCGTGTTAGAGTTAGAATGAGCATAAACAGTGCTACTGCAAAACATTTTTAGTGTGAGATATTGCAGAATGAAATGCAGAAGAGTTCTGCTAGTTTCTCTCAGGTTCTCACTTGTTCTGCAGGTCAAAGATCCTCTGGCACTCCTCTTTGTAACGTTCCTGATGTTCTGCTACAGAGAATCGAGACCCACGAGCAAATTTACTCATAGGCCCCTCCCCTGAACGAGCCTGTTCAGTAGACATGGTCCTCACAACGTCGATCACCTCCCAACGGGAAAGTTTCTTTATCTAAATACATACATACATACACATATTAAAGAATATAAAGGCAAGAGACTACAAAAAGACCACCAATAAACATTATCATTAAGGAGATAGTCAATAACATTAAAAAAAAATTACACACAGCACCTTTATTCACCTATAACTATTAAGTGATTAGCTTAATCTGAGGTCAATCAGAGACTGTATCTTTGATTAGTTCAGTGTCACCTCTTCCTCAGGAACTCCAAACTTGCGGAGTAACTGTTTGGCATTTTTGAGTGACAAGCGTCTCAGATCCGCATCAGTCCCTGTCACAGTCTTTTTCACTGGCTGGGGCTCCCGATCATCCTGAGCATAAACAGGAAACACAGTGTTTAATAATGAGGGTGTGTGGACATTCTCATGCATTTGAAACATTCTTAATGGCCAGGAGCTGTGCTAAATGGTCAAAAAGCATGTACCTTCTGCTGTGTAGGTTTGTTAGGGACTTTAACATATGAGAAACCTTCTCCACAGCCGGTGGGGTCAGCAACCCCTGTGACCTCCAGGAGACACTTCCCCTTCATGGCTGCAATGAATGCCCGAGTTGTGTTCCATGGCGCAGTTCGTACCTGACCATATCACCACATTAATATAATAAAACCATAAAAAAGACAAACACCATCCAGCATAAAAACAATATTCAAGTGTACTCATTTAACCCCTGACCTCATCATCAATCTTCATCTGGAATTCCTCTTCATTCTCTTCCTCAGGTGCAAAAAAAGACTTTTCACCATAACCAGCATCCTGGGAGAGAGAAGTGTACGTTAGCTGGTGTGGCTCTGCAAAAAAAAGTGTGCACATTGGGATAGAAAGCGTGCGTGTGTAAACCTTTAGTCTCTGCTCCGCAACCAGCATACTGTAGTACGCACAACACTGCTCTGGAGAAACCATTGCTCTGATCTCCTCTTCGGTTGGAAGCCGGAAATCAGGTTTCAGCACCCACCAGTTAGAATCCATGCCTGATAAAGGGTAGGTATGAAAGAGCTTTAGCACAGAACACAAACTGCATCTGCTACGCAAGAACTGCAGACTCGGATGGTGCTTTCATACTGACAGCTGCACAACAGACCTGCAGCTTTAAAAGAAAATACATTGACTTCTGGGTTACTTCAATGAACTTCCTTTAATAATGGCCATAAATTATAAAATGGTCATTGGAAGTGTGTAATTGAAATGAATACAAACTTGCTCGTCTTGAGATCTGATTTACACCACATTTACATCTTACACAAAATGTAACCCACCCAACTTGTAGCTATAACCTGCTAAAAACATCTGGATTTAGACAGATTTACAGCATAGAAAGTTTTTATGTTTGGATCCCTGTTATCTGCAAGATCCCCGTCAATCTTGCAGACGTCTTTTTTGTGGAATGCTGTAACCAGTTAACATGGGCGCAGTATGTGTAAAACGAGGCAGAATTATGTGATCTGGTGTACTTCCTTAGCTTTCTGTTCCTGTCCTACCTTCCCAGTACCAGGAAAAGTACTTGCTGCATCTGTCAATTCTCCTGTCTGACAAAACACACACACAGTAACTGAAAAATGTTTTTCTTTCTCTGAGTTCCTCCTGTTTTCTATTCCCTGTGCATTTCTTAATGAAAATGACAGCAAGTAAACTTGGGCTAAATGTTGATCACAGAATTTAAGATGAACATGTGTGCATGAGAATAAGTGCACCTGTGCGTTTGAAGTCAGCACAGAGTTTAAGGCGTTTGCGGATGCTGCTTTCAGAGTGAGAGGGAAAAGCTTTCTTGATGTCCTCCATACGTATACGGCGAGGACGATCTTTACTCTTCCAAAACAGACGATAGATGAACACCTACAGAGAGAGAAACTATTTAATACACTCCATGAAAACCCAACAGGTGTTACAAACAGGATCAGGATTTCAAACTTCTATAGGTGTCCCACAGGGCTCGATGCTGGGCTCAAGACTAATTCATAATTGTGTTACTCTAATTTGCATGTACAGCTGAAGATGTTAAATACACCAAGTAGTCAGCTCATATTAGTACTATCCTACATAATCAGCCATTATTTTTTTAAAACTTTGCTCATCCATACATAACTTATCACTTGTTAACATGCAACCAGAATAAAAATTGGAAAGGCAGGGATGGGTGCTGCTGCTACCTGTAGGAAATCTCGAATGTGTGTGTTAGCTCGTTTAGAGTTGGGCCCTGGCACCTCATAGAGAGGGCACTCCTGACCAACAACAAATATGTCCACAAGCTCTCGGATGAAGTAGCCCTGCCTTGTCCGGATAATCAAGAAATCAGTCTCAGGCATCTTATGTAGATAGATGGGAGCTCTGAACAAGTTATTTTCAAAGGCCTGTGAAATACACACACACAAAAGTGCAACATAATTCAGAAGAACCACAATTTAAGGAATTGCACAATGTGATCAAATAAAAACATGAACTTGAAGAAGGTGGCAGAGGATGACAGGATTGTGTAAGTGTGTCCATATGTTACCTGCAGTAGTTGTCCAGGGTGCAATGATCCCAGGAATGGAGAAGTGTGACAGTAAACTGTCTCTCCGTATTTACAGTCAGGTGCTCCTGGGTCTTTACCTGGTTTCTACAGACAGAAACATTGACAATGCCATCATCAGCAGTGACCTTAGACTTGGAGAGCCAGATCCAAACCAAGACCTCAAATGATTGAGACTTAGATCTTAGGCTCAGACTTGATCTAGTTTGAGTCCCAGAAGATTAAATTCACATTTATGTTTCAAGTCTTCAATCAAACCTTACTGGATATCTCAGTGTCCTATGTGAATTTGTGACTTACTCTTTTGTAGTAGTTCTTGATCTTGGTCGCCATGCCAACTTGCATGAGAAGTGGAGGATACTCCTCACTATATTCAGCTAAAATCAGGTCTCCATCTTTTCCCGTCAGATCCTGAGCCGTGCGCATAAAGAACATGTCCCCTCCGCCCGATGCTTGACGCTCCTGCTCTCGCATCTGAGAGAGATTTTAAAATATGAAAGGACAAATGAAGGACAAGTGTGAACTTTACCATGTCAATGTATATTACAAGCAAACACACACTCACTGTCATATTCACAAACACACAAATTAATTCTCAGGCTGTGTCAGTCTACCTTAGCCTTCTTCTTGATGTGTTTGAGGAGAGGCTGGGCTGGGTGCGGGCCGGGCTGGGACAGTGCTCCAAATGAGTACTTCTTCAGGGAGGGTCGATGAAACTGACGTAGTTTCATGGGTCCCATGTGAGTGGGAAAGAATGGCTGCCTCAACTCCACAGCAGGAATGGAGTGCTGAGGAAAAAAATGTTCACAGAAGAACTAAATAAGAGAAAACTGGCAAAAGAAAACAAGGAAGTCAAATCGAATGAATACACTTACTAATTGTGTTATTGTGTTGTAGTGTTTCATCAACTAAAAACAGCACTAAATAAATCTTACACTGTTTTTAGAGGGTCATTTTACAATAAACCTATGCATATGCTCAGAAAATACAAAGGGCTGTTAGTTCAAGAGACCAGATTATTCAGATCAGACTCTGGGTCCCTATTCACATCCCTAGTTCTAATCTCCCACCTGGATGATGTTTCCTCCAAAGCTGCCCCTGAGCCCCTGCTGTTTAGGGTAGTAGAACTCATCGTTCGACAGATTCCAGGGATCTTTAATCTCTGGTTGGGACATATTCTAAATCAGAGTAAATCAAAGTGTCACACATCACATACATTTCACATCCCTGCCTTCTTATCCACACTCCACATTTTGTTCATATTCATCTTACCTGTTGAGGTTCATCTTTAATGACGCCCGTCTTTCCCAGCAGAATGCGACTTTTTTTCAGTGCTGTCTCTTTTTTGTTTTCTTTGGAAGGAGAATGAGATGCTCTCTCCTCTTTTTCATCTGGGATCTCTGCAAATACAGATCAAGGTCAAATGTTGGGTTCCATGTACACTTGCATATTTTCGTTAATGGCCCTTTAATTTTGTAAAGCAGTGGTTCTCAACCGCGGGCAAGAGCCCACTAAGGGGGCTCAAGATTAATTAAATGTATTTAAAATTAGACAAAACAAGCATTACAACAAACTAAAACGACTAAAAATTAAGATATTTCTCGTTTTAATTCAACCTCTTACCACCTTTTTTTCTTTTAAGATTCAGGGTTCCTATGGTCTTGGAAACCCTGGATATAAGAGCTAGTCTGATTTAAAAGTGTTATTTCTAGACCTTAAAAAGTCAACTAACCCATGGTTATTTTTATAATGAATATACATTATTCTAGTTATGCAAAGCTCTAAAATGTTTTGTCAGGTAGAAATTGTGAGATATTGTAAAATATATTTATATTTAATTCTTATACAGTATATAATGAAAAGCAAGAAAAGTCATGGGGCCTTCAAATAATGTTGTAATCAATAGGGAACCTTGGAGTCAAAATGGTTAAGAAACAATTCTGTAAAGACGGATCACTAGCACAAAATAATTATCGTTAAGTACATTTGACTAAAATAATAACTAATAATGATTTACTGTAAGTGAACTTCCTCAAAGTTCAAAGGTGCCTTTAAGACAAAACATGTGCAAATTAATCAGTCAACACCATTGCTGAGTATTTTCTCCTTAAAACTGCAGTTTACCAAAAACGGTCTCAAAAACATTAGTTTGAAATCGCCCGTTCTCTACATCAAACATGTTGTAATCAAACATGTAATCCAGTCAATGTGCGGGGCAGGCTTTAGCACATCATTAACTACGCTGCAAAGCAGAGGTGTCTCAAGAGAAGCCATGAAGAATCGGGTACATTTAGCAATATAGCGGGTGAATTATGTATATGATGTATATTATGATGTTATGATGACTCATATGACTTTCTCCACTGATGTAGCGTTTGTAAGGATGCTGATTTTTAGAAGGCAGCTGTCTGACTCCCATATGGTGAATGGGAACATGGTTTGTGTAACATTAGCAACATTAGCAATTATTACATTACATTACATTGACTAGATGAGCCTGTATAATTTGCTCTTCCACTTCTGAATCAGTTTCTGGTTAAAACATATATGGCTGAATTAAACCAATATTTCCACTTGCCCTTGTGTACCGTTTACTACACTAAAGTTGACAGAGTGGATTAGATAATCCAAGCTGGTGTGAGTGAGTGGAGGTGGGGACTAATATGCATATTCATGTATTGGAGTATACTAAATGAAGCAAGGGTGTAGAGTTCCATTCAAGCTATTTTAAGGCATGAAGAAATTATTTTCACAGGACAAATATGCCATTTTGGTGATCAAAGATGAGTTTTAAGGGATAAAATTAAAATATAATACCGAGTATGATGTTTTCATCATTAGGGTTGAGGGTGAGAATGGGAGGAGAAGGGAGGCGGTCCATGCTCTGGTCATCCCAGATTATGTTGTCTTCCCAACGTCCATACACAAGCTCCTCGTTATCAATCGGGAATATGGAGAACCAGGGAGTGTCATCCTCATTAGCAACTGTAAGAAAATAAAAATTAAATTTCTTCTATTCTGAGCCCTAAAGAGTAGATATGCTTCATTAAACTCAGGACAGTACCTTGATGATCATGATTATGTTTGTCTCTTTTGGAACCTGTTATGGATGGAGTTTTGGTCAAAGGAGGAGGGGTCGGGGGCACCAACTGAGAATTACTGCGACTTAGACCTGGAAAACATGCACACATTCATTCCACAGATCAGTTATCCATCAGGACATATGATTATGTGTTTTTGATGTGATGCACTGTCAGTGTTGTAAATGTGCATGTGTGACCTTCTCTGTGTATTTGCTGCATTATGGCTGTGTTCTCTCACCCTGCTGAGCATTGTAAGCATTGGCGTTACGGGTCATGCTAGTAGGAAGCCACCCAGCCAGACTGGCACGCTGAGTTTTAGTGCCCTTGTGTTTCACATCATCTCCATTCCAGATGATGTCTTCCTCCCACTGCAGCTGGGTCACCATTAAAAACAACTCATCCTGCATCGGAGACTCCTCATCCCCCTGCTGGAGTAACACATACAGACAAAAGCACACATCAAGTAATTGGGCTGTCTGTAACTATTACAACCGACTGTACCTACTGTACATGTCACATCATTGTTAATGAAAAACAACCAAATGTTTCTATCCCCCTTTTTTTGCAACGTGGAAGTGAGGTATTTTTTACAAATGTGACTTCATTATCCACTATATATAAATAACTATAACAAAGTAAAGTCAACTGTAAAACTATTTGCGTTACAGACCACTGTATTTGATTATGATAAAATATATACACACACACATTTTTGCAAAAATTTTATTATATCTTTTCATGTGACAACACTGAAGAAATGACACTTTGCTACTATGTAAAGTAGTGAGTGTACAGCTTGTATAACAGTGTAAATTTGCTGTCCCCTCAAAATAACTCCACACACAGCCATTAATGTCTAAACCGCTGGCCACAAAATTGAGTACACCCCTGATGGAAAATGTCCAAAGTGTCAATATTTTGTGTGACCACTATTATTTTCCAGCACTGCCTTAACCCTCTTGAGCATGGAGTTAGGCTTGACTGTAGGCAAGACACACTCATCTTTGTACTCCTCACCTGGTTGCCGCCACACATGCTTGACACCATCTAAACCAAATAAGTTTATCTTGGTCTCACCAGACCACAGGACATGGTTCCAGTAATCCATGTCCTTAGTCTGCTTGTCTTCAGCAAACTGTTTGCGGGCTTTCTTGTGCATCATCTTTAGAAGAGGCTTCCTTCTGGGACGATAGCCATGCAGACCAATTTGATGCAGTGTGCGGTGTATGGTCTGAGCACTGACAGGCTGACCCCTCACCCCTTCAACCTCTGCAGCAATGCTGGCAGCACTCATACATCTATTTCCCAAACACAACCTCTGAATATGACGCTGAGCATGTGCACTCAACTTCTTTGGTCGACCATGGCAAGGTGAGTGGAACCTGTCCTGTTAAACCGCTGTATGGTCTTAGCCACCGTGCTGCAGCTCAGTTTCAGGGTCTTGGCAATCTTCTTATAGCCTATGCCATCTTTATGTAGAGCAACAATTATTTTCTTCAGATCCTCAGAGAGTTCGTTGCCATGAGGTGCCATGTTGAACTTCCAGTGACCAGTATGAGAGATTAAGAGCGATAACACCAAATTTAACACACCTGCTCCCCATTCACACCTGAGACCTTGTAACACTAACGAGTCACATGACACCGGGGAGAGAAAACGGCTAATTAGGCCCAATTTGGACATTTTCACTTAGGGGTGTACTCACTTTTGTGGCCAGTGGTTTAGACAATAATGGCTGTGTGTGGAGTTATTTTGAGGGGACAGCAAATTTACACTGTTATACAAGCTGTACACTTACTACTTTACATTGTAGCAAAGTGTCATTTCTTCAGTGTTGTCACATGAAATGATATAATAAAATATTTACAAAAATGTGAGGGGTGTACTCACTTCTATGAGATACTGTGTGTATGTGTATATATATATATATATATATATATATATATATATATATATATATATAAATAATGATTACAAATACCAGTTTGCAATATTAGGCAGCATAATGGACTTATGCTGGACTTTTCTCATTTACTTCTTTATATACTAATAAAGTATATATTAATATTTTGAATTAATTATTTTAATTTTAGTTTAAGATTTAGTAATTATGTGTGCTTTCAAAAGGGAGCAGAGATTTAACAGCTCACGCTTTGGTTGCTCAACAACAACAAAGCTGGAGAATCTTATGGAACAAAATGACGATTGTCAGTAATGGTGTTCAGCCTTACATTGTTCAAACACTGATGGAGAGAAGAAGTTACAACTTTTAGAATGCAAACGGTTGCTGAACGGTTAGTGGATACATTTATGTAGTTGCTATGGAGTTGATTCAACTTGTCGACTAACATGTGCCATCATGTTAGTCTTTTGTGCAAATCCAGCGTTGAACTGACCCTAGTTTGTGAAGCAGTCCGGTGTAAAATGACTGCATGCTCAAACAGCAACATTACACACTAACTAAAGTAAAAAAAAAAATAAAAAAAAATAAAAATCAACCACCCTTTTAATATTTTATGTTTTAGCTTTATTTACCAGTAACAACACTGACCTCAGCTTGTGCTTCTTCGGGTTGTTCCTGCTCACTGACTGGTTCAGAAACTGGTGGATTTGCAGTTTTTTCCGCTGCATCAGTACGGTCTTGCTGTTGGTCATCTCTGAGTTTAAATCCATAATGAAAGCCGCTGCCGTCCTCTGGGACGCCCAGCATGTCATACCAAAGCTGTGCTGGACCATAACGCCACTCTGCCACCTTTGGCCTCACCTCAGACACCTTATCACCTTCACCAGATACTTGCAGGAACTTGGACTCCACCGGAGCCATCATGGTGATCTACAAAGAAACAGACACAAAGATAAAGACAAAGAGCGTTTTCTTCTTAATCCCATCATAATAAAGGTCCTTTTTCTGAAGCAACTAAGTGGACATGTTGTCTGTCTGGATTACCTCATCATCAGACAAACACTGCTCTGGTGGTGGAGGTAGTGCATACTCATAGTCCCATCCTGATTTTTTCTTAGCCCCTGGCTCAGGTGGCTGCGATTCATTGTCACCTGTAGCCATGTCTGACTGTGGCTCTCTCTGCTTTCGTTTCCGTTTCCTACGAGCACTTCGCCATACAGATGGCATGTTCTTACCGGGACCAAACAACCGCAAGAACCGCAACACCTGTTAGATCAAAAATTAATACTCACTATAAAACTGCAAACAAACTACTATTGGAGTGCAAATGAGTTTAACAATATGATGAAGTGTGTAATCAAACTTTTGATTATTTCTAAGATATATTATGTGCTAGTGTCACCTTTCCAGGTCTGAACTCAGGGAAGAGCTCTGTGACTCCAGGCAGGGCTTTAGCAGCATCTTTCTGCATAATGCCTGCAAGAGGGAGGGTGAGACATCCTGCCTGTCCTCCTGTCCCGGAACCCTGAGAAGGTCGATCGCTCTCACTCTCACTGTCAGATGAACTGCTGAAATCAACTTTGTCACCCACAGATGATGGAGCGATAATGGAAGGCAGGATGATACCATCACCTTCATCAGTCACTACAAAGAAAAAAGAAGTGAAAAGGCAAACAACAATAAGAGAGAAAAAAAAAAAAACATAACACTGACACAAAATTCAGATTGATTCATCTCTCAATCACATTGTCTCATTTACCACTGCTGTTCTGAGTGGGTGTGTCTTCTTTCTTGGCAGGGATTGGCAGACTAGGGGGAGGGGGAGGAGGCATGAGTTTGGCATCAACATCCTCACAATCAGCATCGTAATCATCCTCTTCATCTGCACACCAAAATACACACGTCAGTAATGAATTTGTGCATATACGTCAGTGTTTTCTGCACCAGTTGTGCCTGTGTGTACCTGTTTTCCATGGTGGCTGCAGGTTGCCCATGGCCTGTCTGTATTTGCGAGTTTCATCTTCTGCAACTTCACTGATATCTGAGTAATCAACTGCATCATCTGTGCTCCTTACCCATCCTACATCAACACACACAAATACTGCAAAAAGTTAGGTTATTTTGTCACATTTTTCCTCTAAATGCACATTTCTGACTGCTTGGAGTGACATTTCTCAAATAACTAGTCAGAAACAGACCCTCCGCATCAGTGTTGCTCTGATCTTGCTCTTGCTCAGCTGTTTCTTCCTCACTGGCTGTTATCTCTGTAATGAGCGAACCCAAACCCAGAGAGCCCAGACCAGCCAGGTGCTTCTTTGACTCCTGACAGAGAGAGAGAGAGACAGTTGACAAGTA
The DNA here is from genome assembly GCA_037101425.1 of Elopichthys bambusa. Classification (NCBI taxonomy): domain Eukaryota; kingdom Metazoa; phylum Chordata; class Actinopteri; order Cypriniformes; family Xenocyprididae; genus Elopichthys; species Elopichthys bambusa. Next base: position 21,664,807 of record CM074434.1, read on the forward strand.
TATATAAAAAATTGAAGGTCATCATTCCTTTTTAGCCTCTCTCCACTAAGGCCGAAAATGGCATTTTCGTTTTTTCATCCGAAAGAAAAAAACAGCCGAAAATATATGACGCCCCGTCCCTTCATGTTCAGCGCTCAGGTTTGACTCTCGCTCTAACCGTTATCACTGCACGGTGTGACGCTCTGCTCAATATTCGGCTCTAAGCACGTGCAGAGCTCACTTGCTCACAGCCCAATGCAAACGCTTCACTCATGTATCACTCATTATTGGCTTACTGGAAAAGCAAAGTCCGCTCAAATAACGTGCCTACTTCTATGTAGTAGTAACTCTGTTTGCAATAGCCCTATACTGTGCTGTGAAATGGTTTGGTATAGCAGTGCTGGGCAATGCTGGTAAAATGAAGCTACTGATCCGCTCCCTGCTACGCTCTGCTCACATGCTCTGATAATGATAGCTTTGTAGGACTATACATTATTTTGATATTTGGTCAAAAAATAAATCTGTAAAATCTGACTCTGTTGCATTAAACTGAATAACATATATTTAATATTAATATATTTGTCCAATTTTAGTGTGTTACTTTGAATAAAAGTGTCATTTTATTGGCTTGCATTTTTTTTTTAATTCAGTACCATTAAAATTATTGAATTTCATTAAAAAGTCTAAAATACAAAAAAAGCTCATTTAAAATAATAAATCATTTTTAAAAAGCATTTTTGGTTTCAGTTTTCAGACAATTGCATCCAGAATTTTTTGTTTCAGCCCAGAATTTTTATTTCAGTGCATTCCTAATTCATTGGTGGTTGATTAGATGTGATTCTGAATGTGAGTTAGAAGTCATTTGTATGAAAAGGAGCAGGGACTAAATGATTGGAGAAGTCACAGGAGAGAAGTCACTACTGAATTATAACTTTTTGATTACAAATTACACAAAAAACTGAAACATATGAAGTATTTCCATGTATACATCTCAATAAGATCAATAACATACAATCAGAAAATAGAAAAGTGGGAAAAAATAGGAAGGTGAATTTTCAACTCATGCAGACATCAAGAGACATTCAAGAGCAGGGATTTAGTTTCTTACTGTATCCAGCACAGTGTCATCTTCCAGCTGTCCATTCTCATTGATGTTGCCAAACAGAAACCCTGTCAAGTGGAAGGGCCGGTCCTGGTCCTCATCGCTGTCCGAGTCTGACATTCTACACATACAAGAAAAAAATATACTAGCATTCATCAGCCCACCACAACTTATGAATCCATGAAGCAACATAATGGATATTATTTCCGGCAAAGTCAGGTAAGCCAGCAAACATTTAGTAGTTACTTTTAATCTATTCCTTTTGTGGGACTCCAACTTGCAACCTTTCAGATTTAAATTCTTTAACCACCACACAACTCTCTGATTAAAACTATTCAATCACAGTTTCCATAGAATTAAAAAGCAAATACATTTTCTGAAAAGTACATCACCGCTACACAGTTTATAGGCTACAGGAATTAATGGAGTATAATTGACAATACAAGAGAAGAACTAGGAAAAGAGATAGAGGAGATGTTCCACTTCAGTATTCATTTACTTTTATCCTGCTTTTTAGACACTGTTATGACTACAGCATAATAATCTTTAAGAACATGTACCTGCTCCCCTGTTGCTGTTACCCGGCTCGAAGGCCTCTGGATCCTCGGGCTCGAATGAAAATCTGACCGAAGGAGGAGCTCACTGTCCCCGGTCGATTAGCTGTTAGCAGCCAGCCAAAGAGAAGGCGTAAAAGCATACGCGCAAAAAAAAAAAATGTCGCGTTCAAGAATAGTAAATGCAAGCTTAGTTTGTTTAATGTGTAGAAATAAATGATTTAAAAGGCTTTGGCAATGAATTAGCTGCTGCCGCAGCATGCGCGGGTGGTAGTGGTAGTAGTAGCAGCAGCTGTGTGTGTGTGTGTGTTTCTGTTTGTTGTGTTCGGAGCTGATCCAGTTTATTTGACTCCCCCTACAGGTCTAAAGATACAGCTCCACATTGGAGAGTAGAGCACACATTAAATATTGACTGCATTTTTCTCTTTTCAGTTTAATTTGCTAAGATGAGGATAATGTGCTTAGTTAACTGAATTAAAATTGAACAAAACAAAAGAAAAACTCCTGGAGACCCAGCCCGTTTCATCGGATCATAGAATATCCTGGAATTGCTTTGATGTTTATTTCCATATATTGTTATGGAAATACCAAAGCTGAAAGTTGGCTGTAATCTAATAAATATTTTTATTTTTTATTAAATGCCTTAATGTTTTGGACAAAAACAGAATCATTCAGTGTATATTGGGCCAGAGCACCAATGGTGTAAGCTCTTGGTATTGCTCTGTTTATTATTCTTAAATTGTAATTTAAGAATAATAAGAATAATAACACCCCCCCCCCCCCCCCCCCCATGAGGGTAAGTAAGTAATAACAGAATTTTCATTTTTTGAGACTATAAATGACTATAAAGTTATTTCATGCAATTGTGCTATATTAATTAATGGTTAATAACACTGGTCTACAGCCAAAATGCTTTTGAAATAAATGTAGTCAAACTGTACTAATTCTGGGTCACTGAGAATGAAAATTATGCTTAAAATTGATGATTGGCTCTAGTTTTCAAGATATGCTATTGGGTCAGTAATACAACAGTCTTAAAGCTGTCTGTTTTGCTGCATAATGGCAATGATTTGCCATCAATAATATTTATCATCTCATCTAGATTTTTTACACCGAACTGCAGAGTAGTGAGTGACAAGCATGGCAATTTTACCAGGACATTGCAACAATTGCGAAATGCTATCAGGACAAATGGAGCCCATCATTGCAGACTATTGCTAGACAGTGACAAAAGATGCTCCATTCAATGAATGCAGACAAGCCAAGAAACAGAGTAGACACTGAATAGGACCAAACTAAGTGCATAATAGTTTTTTTGCTTTTTGTTTCATAATAAACTTGATTTATATAAACATTTTTGCTGATTTTTAAAGCTTTACATAAACAGGACAGATGATAGGTACTATTTACACAATTTAAAATGTAAAAACTTAAGTATCTTAGAAACAATAGCCAATCAGTTGTTTTATTTGTCATATTTGAATTCAGCACATCAAATACATTATAAATAGCACATTTTATCTCTGAAGATAAAAAATTGTAGACCAGTGTAATCCAAATATTAATATAATTTCTTCTTTTATGTTTTTCACTTTCTACTTGAGTCTTTTAATGATATTACCCACATATTAGGATTTATTATTCATTCTTATATTACACATGTACTACTAACCAACCAAACGTTTTCCATAAAGGATGGTGGAATGATTTACCATTCATTTAAAAACATTTCAGATATCTCTAGTCTAAATTAATTTCACATTTTGTTTTTTTTGTTATCTTGTAGTGTCTTGTTGGAATCAATTGTGGGTTAATATAGCAAACACTGAAATGTTATATCATCCATGAATAAGAAATTAACCCTGTGCCAACTGTGTCTCTCCTACTTTTTTGTAAAGGACAACCTGTCCCAAAATAAATGTTAAGCATTCAGGCCTAAACATTAGATCATTACTCTAAGAACAATGCCTCAACACAAATTACACATACACAGCTGACGGTTTTGTTCATCTGTGAAAGCATTGTGAAGAACGTCAGAAAGATGCAGCTGTTCTTTCTTTCTCTCACTTGTTCTCTCTCATTCCCTCTTTCTCTCTGCGTTTATACAGAGCGTCATGAACAAATCTGAGGTCAAAGAACAGAAGACAACCATTCTGTTTTACTTTAAAACTTGGTTTATTTTCTCATGCAAGTGGAGGTATATTCTTAAACAATAATGACTGTTTCAAGAAATAAAAACAGCTTTAATACAAAAAAAAAAAAAGTGTGGTATTGATGTCCTAAAAACAAAATTGTTGACGAAGCAGCTTTTTGCTAAAAATGAAACAGCTGATGTTTATTATACAAAAGGTAGACATTCAATATATAAAATGCAGATGTTGACCCAAATGAAGCCTAAACCTGAATGTTTGGAGTGTTTGTGTACATTAACCACAGTCTGGATGTTCCTTGTATAACAGAGATGTAAGATATCTCCTTCAATAGTTCTTATTAGGGCACTTCATCGGAGTGGATCAACATTCATGATAAAATACAAAATAATACAAATATTAGTGGCACTTCAGATTCAATAACAGGGTTGTAAATTGTGAGGATTCAGGCACAACAAGCCAAATAGTAAGATCTTCATTTCTACCCCAAGGGTGTTATAAAAAAGCACTATATCCCTTCATTTACAGCTCTAACAGAAGGCAGGTGAGCTACAGCAGCTCTCTGTAAATTTTCAGCAGCCCTTTCCAGCAATAAATGTCAACTGGCACCCAAAGTAGCACCCTAGATGAAATGAGCAGAGAGGAAGGAGCTCGTGTGATGTACGGGCTGAGCCGCTAAAGGCACGATGGGATAACACGGCACTTCCTGAGCTGTCGATCAACACTACAAAGGTCAGAGATCATTAACAGGCAACAATACAGGAAAAATGGCATGTTGTGGTAAACATAGGCCATCAAACCTATAGGCCTTATGGTCTCACATTAACACAGCACTCAAATTAGGGGGATTGCAAGCCCTCATAATTGTGTTACTGATGCGGTAAGGCAAAGACAGCACCTTCATAAAACCTCTGGTCACATTAGACTGAATTTACGCTTTGGTGCATAAAATATCCTCTGAGTGATTCCTTAAAATATGCTGGGGTTTAAGGCATAATAGGAAGGCAGATGTCGTTGGTGCCTGTAGTCCTTCAGACAAATTCACTACACTCTGCCTGATTTTAGATTACAACACCACATTTATGTCTTAAGTGATATGTATGTAAATTTGAAACACAAATACACAAGCACAAACAGCCTCATTCTCCCTCATTATCAGTCTGTGCACCTATTGCTAACTGTAGTGTAGAGATAGGAACAAAAAGTGGTAGCAACACACGATCACAAGACTAACTTACATTCCACCCTTCATAAAATCTCTCTCACACACACATCCTCATGTAGTTATAACAGCACACATTTCTTGGTGTGCTTCTTGGTGTTGGGATAGAGAACGGCCCTGACTGCTTCATTGAAGACCTCTCTGACTCCTTCCTGCAGAAGGGCTGAGCACTCCAGATATCGCACTGCACCTATGCTCCGGGCAAGAGCGCTGCCCTGCTGTGGAGTGGTCGGACTCATGCCCTGCTCCTTCAGCTTCTCCAGGGTCTCCTTGTCCCCCCGCAGGTCTCTCTTAGTGCCCACCAGCAGCACGGGCACGCCAGGACAGTGGTGGCACACCTCCGGGTGCCATTTATGCCTGACATTGGCGTGAGAGGAAGGACTTGCCACAGAGAAACAGATGATGAACACATGTGTTTGCGGGTAAGAGAGGGTTCGCAGGCGGTCATATTCCTCCTGACCGGCCGTGTCCCACAGGTTGAGACTGACGGCACGGCCGTCCACACAGGTCTGAGTGCTGTAGTTGTCGAACACCGTGGGAATGTACTCGTCTGGGAAGGCATTGGTGGTGTAGGAGATCAACAGGCAGGTCTTTCCCACTGCACCATCACCAACAACAACACACTTTATGGTCTGCATTTTGTTGCCTGGCACAGGGGTCCCTGAAAGAGAGAGAGATTTCATATATTACTATACATGTACTAGACTTTGCAGGTAACAGCTCAGACAGTAAAACAACAGATAATGTTACTATACAGAAGGGACTACTAAATAGCAGTTTATCTGTAAAAATTGACTTCATAATAGTTATTTTTCCAGGTTAGACCTATGGAAGCAACAAAGACCCAAAACAAAGTAACAAATCTGCTCAGCTAGTACGTTAGCAGCTGATCTCATAAATAAAACCGGCCATTGTGGGATTCAGTAAGGCAGTATCACATAATCTTTGTTAAAAGTATATTTATTTAAAGTAAAACTCACTGTGTTTGGGTGGTCTGGAGAGCTGGATGAGTGTTTGCTTTGAGCTGCTCAAGTTTCCATCATCGCAGCGGCAAAGGCGCTTTGCTAACCGACTAGCGGATGAGCCTCACATTAATCAGTTATTAAACATAGACAAACAATTCCTGAAGGTCGGTAACTATGCGTAACAACCGCTCAAAACCTGAAAAAAACATCGAAAGTCTCGAAATACTTTCATATGAACAACATTTAATGTAATTAATACAAATTGTTCTATGTGTATCGCAGTCCTTTTCTCTCACTGGCTCATTCTTCAACTAAACGGAGACGACATAGCGGAACACGCCCATGTCGCAAAGCCTATGGGAAATGTAGTGTAGTTTCAGAGTAAAAACTACAAATGATTGTATTTAAATTTATGTAGTCATAAATCATTGATTAATAATCAAAATATTAATACAATTAATATTAACACAAGTATGGTTGAATTATGGTATTATTTTACTAAATTGTACTAACTTTTATAATGGTTTTAACACGTTCTACCTTCTAGGTGTCTTTTTATGACATTATACAAACATATAGCTCACATGTAATTAAACCAAATTTCTCAATGTGAATCGCAGTCCTTTTTTTTCACTTGCTCATTCTTCAACTTACAGGTAACGGAGATGACATTGCGGGACACGGATATGTCGCAAAGGCTAATGGGAAATGCAGTGCAGTTTTAGAGTAATAACTACAACATTAGCTATAGGCTTTGTCTTTCATTTTGATATATGCTTTGAATGAACTAATCAAATTAGTAAACGTTACATCAAGAGCAATGTGTAATTTTGCCAGTTCACCATTCATTAAAGCTCAATATGTTACTTTATTTTAAGGTGTGCTTGTTACAGTGTAATTATACATTTAAGTACTAAGTAACATTATTTAACCACATGTACTTAGGCTACTATAGGGTTAGGACTGGGGTTTGGTTTAGGGTTAGTTGCCTGTAATTATTCATAATTGACTGTAATTATTTGGCCTATAACAAGTACATGTAGCCTAACATGTGTTACAAGGACACTAAATAAAACACTGTATAATAAAAATGAGTTACTGCTCACTTATATTAAAAGAGTGAGCAGGGTGATAGGGCTAAACGTCAGACTTATCAGTAGCTATATGGTCATACATTTTTATTTATAGAGCAGCATTTTATTGTCCCATAAGCCGCACAAAATATTTTAATTATTTGTGTTCATTAAAGCTGAGCAATTAAGCATGTTATAATTTCTGATAAACTCAGCTTGCCTGAAACCTCCAAGGAAGCTGGTCGTCTGGAAGAAGAGTTTTATGTAGGATAGAAATCTTTAAAGCCTAATAAAATCACATCTCCAAAATTACCCGGAGAAGATTTCATGTCCCGTTTCGTAAAAATGTACACAGGATAGCTAAAATGACTATTATGACTAAAACATCATCAATGTTTAATTTACTTGTACAACTGCAAGGTGCGTCTTCCATTATAATCAGCTGTCGACGAGCTCGCCGGATGGGGGCGACAAATCACTGCCTCTTGTCACTCAAACTCCATTATCGACCAAAGAAGACTGATAAAAACTTCCCGTAGAACAATGGCGACTTGGGTCAGGTTAGGCGCTAGTTGGCGGAGTACAGTCAAAAGTTTGTGGCCTCTCAGAAGTATTTGGTATAGTCGTGCTGTTGGAGCCGGTCTGCTGGGCTCTGTTGTAGCTGGCGGATTTATTCACTATAAGAATGAACCGAGATGGACACTGTGGCCACACATCGTGTATGCGGAGGACGCGAAGGTAAACAAACTTTACTAATCAGAGACAACTTTTAAAATGTCGGTTTGTCCGATAAGTAAAACGCATAACAGGCTCACTGTCATGTCGTCTGTTTGTTCGTAGAGTCACTATGATTATACTGTCCTCTGTTGAGGTTTAAGTATTAAAATGGGACTAACCAATATTTACTATTATTAACCGGATTTACCCGTGTTTTATTACAGTTTTGTAAATTACATATGGAGTCTCAGTAAAAGCCCAATATGTCTCCTGTTGCAAATATTTGTTTATGTATACATATTTTGAATAGTAACACCGTTGCTATCACGTTGTAGGTGGAGGTATGTCTGTATTGTGTCAACTGTTGCTACAATATGGGGGCAGTCAGCCAGGTTACATAATCTAAATGCTTGGTTAATGACTTATGTGATGAACATTTGGAAAATGTACATAATTAATTTAAACATAGTACAACGATATAATCAGAGCCACAATTTCATTATTGAATTGAATTTTCATGTACACATATACCTATTACTATAAAAACCCAATAAACAGTTTAAACTGTTATGGGGTAATCTTACAATAACTGTGTTTACATTGGTTAAGGAGAAAGTAATAATAAATCTTGAGTCCACATGTAAAGAAAATCAAATCATATTTTATCCCTCTGTACACATTTGTCATAATAAATTTAGTATTCTTTGTATACTATATTATAGTATTTAATATATATATATATAATTATTTTTTTTACAGTTTCATGTTTTTTATCTTAATTTTATTTTAAGTTTGATTATTAATTGCATTTATGTATTTTGTATTATTTTTTATATTTCCATTTAACTTTATTTTTATTTTAGTTTTAGAAAGTTTAGTACTTCAGCTTAAACTTATTTCAGTTAGTTGACAAGGCAACTTTGTTTCCATTTAAGATTTTTATCTAATATTTATATTTTCTTTTCTTTATTTTTTTCTATTGCCAAAAACAGTTTGTTTTAATTAACAATCACGACACTGCTCCCCTGTTGCCCCACTTAAAAAGTCATAGAATTGCCACTTGCTATTTGTTTAAAAACTTTCCAGTTACACATTATTTTTAGCATTATTCAATTTACTGAAAAGATAAGGGCTCATAATTTTAATGTCTTCATTCTAGAGGCCAGGTTATGCTCTAGATAGAATGCAAGTGCACAGTTCATGAATGCAACATGTACTCTTTCTTTCCATTTTTGTATATCTGTAAAGAAAGAGGAGATCACAAGACCACAAGTGTCCATGAGACGACTGCGGTTCAACCAGTTCGCCTCCATGATCTATGAAGAGGAGCCATACATGACACCCAGAGACTTCCTCCATTCAGTCTTGATGGAGAAGGTGGATCGTAAGTGAATTACCATCATATGCATGTGCGAACACTGAAAAAGAGACATGCGCTAGGAAGGCACTATTGTGTATAAATTATTATGTGATATTGTGCTTTCCTATTCTGTTGGACTAAATAAAATATAGCTTTATTACACTTTACTTTAGGATGATAGTTTTCACCTTTATGAAAAGTGCAAACTTTAAAATCTCTGTTTAAATGTAAACTCTTATCAAAAAACACCAAGACCCCAAACTGCTGACACATGCAGCCTTCCCCTCTCTCTCACTTGCACTCATTTATATTAACATGTTTCTGGATTGAGTGTACATCCGAGTGAAAATGCTGTTTTTCTGGAAGTAATCACCTCTGCGTGTTCGGCCTTGTATTCATAAAGTAAGCATAATGTACTCCAGGATCTCTCCAAACACCACTACAGACCTCAAAGCTATTTTTTTTTCTTCTGTTGAATTTCACTATGCTGCAAAATAATGTTACAGCAATCTTTGATCTTCCTCTTATAGACAAACTAAAGAAAAAGGTGCTGACCAAAGCAGTAAGTGCATTTTGTTAGTTCACATGAATGTTGCTCAGAACACGAATAGACTAGCTCTAAACGAATGACATTATTATATGTGTGATTGTGCTGGAAGTCTCACCGACACAATTAAAGCTTTGCCTTATTATCTGATTGGTCCACTCACAGGATGTGGACGATATGGTATGGGTTGCTTCCAGGGCTGAGGCAGGAAATTTCATGTTCAGAGGAATTGGAGACAAAGGTAAATGTTAAGCGAAGACATGCCTTACATAGTCTACATGTCTCAGTAATGTGGCTGTGTGCGCCAACTTCCTCCCATTGTGGAAATGTCATAATTAAAATGTAATTTTGAACATGCTGTTTCTGTTTAAATAATTGAGTGTTTTAATTAACAACATTAACATTGAATCTCCTTGTCTGAACCATTATTTTTAGGGCTGATCTCATACACAGAGTACCTGTTTCTCCTCACTATTCTTACAAGTAAGTATTTCCAACCCTTTTTACATAATTTCATAAACAGTTTTCTATCAGCTACGTCAGTGCCTGTCCCTGGAACCAATTTTTGTTACATTCCTGAAGTCTGATTCTTTGACACTGTATCAAAATATGTCTGCATCATCCTGCACTGCTGCTAAATTCACAGCATCATGGCAAAATTAATTTTAGCTGAGCTTGCAGCCTCTGTGAAATAATAATTTCACAGACAAACACAATAATTAGACAAAGCATCATTGTCCTTGCTAGTAGCATGCAGTATTAAACATACAGCATGACCATATAGTCCAACTTGGGAACAAGTTAATTTGAGAGATTTGATGACTTGTTTCTCACAAAGAAACAAAATCATTAAGTGGAACCAAGGCCAAAATATTTCCTTTTGATTCTCATTCCTAGTCTCAAAAGTCACAGAAGATGGGTAGAAGGACAATTTAATCACTGTTTAATCACTTTCTGGTCCGGCACCAGAATTTATTGGGCCTCATTCACTAACCGTGTGTACACAAATTTTTGGGGGTGAAATCTGCGAATGTAGGAACAACTATCTATCTATTTTTTATATATATATATATATATATATATATATATATATATATATATAACAGTAAGAAAATTATAGCTCGAACTGTGAGGTTCATCTGCATACTGGCTAATCATAGGTCTATGATCTGGGTCTGTATAAAAGTTGTTTATTGTGTTTGAACTTGTTTTGATGTCGCCACATTTAGCATTGCTTGAGGATCTTGCTGCATGTGCTCTCAGGTGAGAGCGTCATGTTTGCTGAGTGTGTCGAAAGAAAAGGGGTGTGCAGAAAGCCCTTATATGGACATGATTTGGGTGTGTTTTATAAAAACAACTTGGTCGCTGATTTAGAATACTCTAAATTTATTAATGTTAGAACAACTTAAAAAATGCGCATACGTACTTGTTGTGAATTAGGCAGAATTTTTTTTGAGAAGTTCTCCTGTGCATATACATACGAATAATTCACGCAATTATTAGTGAATGAGACCCATTGTTCTTAAACTTGAATACAATCAGAATATTGTCTAAAAATCTAACAATCTAAATTTTGGTGAGTTTGCAGTAGGTCTGTACTTGACTAGATGCACATTTTGTGTACAAAAAGTCTGTTCAGTACCAGCAGTTTCAGTCCAGTTGTACAAGTTTAGCGCCCTTTGTTTTTCCAGGACATTGAGGCAAGTGCTTGCTGTGAAACTATACTGGAGCATACTGTATTTACCAAAACATCACAATTATGTCACAGTTGTATTTGTGATATTGACTGACACTGGGGCAGCTGCATTATACTCGTTAGTCTTTTTAGTCTCCTCGTAGCAATTTGTATTGTATGTGTGGTTTGGGGGGCAGGGGTCTCTTTTGCTGGTCACAGATTAGTCCAGAAAGCCAGTGTCCATTGCTTTACTCAGTTTAACTGAATTGTGATTCCAGAACCTCAAACAGGATTTCATATTGCTTTCAAAATGCTTGATATTGATGGCAATGAGCATGTGGACAAGAAGGAATTTCAGAAGGTATGGCATGTCTTTTCACACATGATTTATTTGACATGTTTTCTCATACTCAAATTGAAAAGTGCAAATGTTGTTTTAAAACTTTTTTTTTTTTTTTTTTTGTAAATGTAAATATATTTAATTATTAGAAGATATGCAGAACTAAGAAAGTTCCCCTGACTTAGATTTATACATTATGGAATGCAAGTAGTTGGGTCAGTAGGCTCTATCTGCTTTGTGTTTCTGTTAATGCTGGCATGAGATGAGACCGATGTGCACCAGGTATGTGGAAATGGTTGATGCATGATTGGTGCATGATAGGAGCATCAGAAAAATGCATACATTCATTGAATTTAGTTTGATTTAAATGTTCAGTCTATCCACATGGATTAGTGTGCCATGTGGGAGTGCAGAAGGTTAGATTCACAAAAGCTCAAAAAGCTATTTGAATAGACTCATCGTTTTTCAGACCATGTATACATCCCACCACCCCTTAACACACAAAAACATGCGTAAACACTAGAGAATCTGAGTCAATAAGTTCATCAGTTATTTGAATGTGCATGACTTCTTTTATCAGCAGTCTACTAACTCTTTCTTTTTTTTGAAGCTGAAGAAAGTTATTCGACCGAGGAAAGAGCTGCTAAGGCAGGATGGGACAGAGGTGGGTACATGTTTAAGTTCAGCAACTTTGCATGTTATTGTTATTGATTTAGAATAGAAACACTTCCTAGTTGTGTTCAATATCAAAGTTCCATTGTATTGAATATCTTTGTAAAAACATTTGTTACATTTAGATGTTTTGACAAACCGCATTATCTGTTTTTCTACAGTTTTTAGCCAGTGATTATGAGGTCAACACTACACTACAGGTTTTCTTCTTTGGGAAAAATGGCAAGAAAAAACTCCACTACAAAGATTTTTGCAGGTAAAGCAGCAGTCTGGCTGCATTTATTTGATCAAAAATACAGTAAAAACAGTCATTTTTGAAATATTATTACAATTTAAAATAACATTTCCTATTTTACTATATTTTAAAATGTAATTTATTCCTGTGATGGCAAAACTGAATTTTCAGCATCATTACTCCAGTCATCAGTGTCACATGATCCTTCAGAAATCAGTCTAACATGCTGATTCGGTGATCAAGAAACAAACATTAATTAATTATTATCAGTGTTAAACAGTTAATATTTTTGTGAAAACTGTTATATATATTTAATGCATAGAAAGTTCAAAAGAGCAGCATTTATTTAAAATAGAAATTTTTTTGTAATATTCGTGAATGCCTTTACTGTCATTTTGTTCAATTTAATTTTCAACATCTGAACAGTAGTGTAGGTTTAAAACAAACATTGTTCAAAGTCTCCCTAAGTACAAGTGATAGGACACTATCCTGTGTTTGTTTAGTCTTGAGAGATGTATTGCAAGGATTTTTTTTTTTTTTTAATTTTTTTATAGGTTTATGGAAGATCTGCAGGCAGAAGTGCAAGAAGTTGAGTTCCTGCGGTTTTCTAAAGGGATGAAGACCATGAGGCGGGAGGACTTTGCTGAATGGCTGCTTCACTACACGAATGAAGAGGACAATGAGGCATACTGGGACAACATGAGGAAGAGGATCCCCACTGGACAGGTAACATTTTTTTTTTTTAAAACTCTAATACTGATCTAATACTGGCTTTGGCCATAGATTATTATGCAGAATGGTCATATGCATTTTAAATTGTTGCAAAAAGCGTCATTGGCAAAAAAAAACAAACTTTATCACAATCTAAATTTTACTGTTTTTTTTGGCCCCGGCACAAAAGGACCAGCTAATATCCTTTCACTAATCATATCATCAGCAAGAAAGATGTGTAGCCACCATTGATTTGCATCAATTAGCCTCACATTAGGGCTTGGCGATATGGCAAAAACGTTTTATTCAGGAAAATCACGATTGACGATTTTATCGTGATTTTTTTTTTTTTTTTTTTCATGTTGGTTTTACTATTTGACTGAGCAGTACAGCCAAACTAATTTCCCTATTTTAAAATGTAGCCTTACAAGGCAACAAAATATAAAAGAAAAAAAAGAATGACCAGCCATTTAGGCCAAAGTAGGGGTGGGTGAAGATGAAAATTTGTTTATTTTATTTTTTGTTATTAAAAATAAGAATAATTATTATTATAAATATTTGTTAGTAAAAATAAGAACAAAACTTGAAAATAAAACACTACTTAGACATCACTGTATAAATTATACATACACTGATTCTTATTAAAACTAATGAAGTTATTCAGTGAAAAGCAGTAAGTGATTTTTCTCTTTGTTTTTTGTTGTTTGATTAACATTAATGACAAGCAGCAGCAGGTTTATTACTTTAAGTCACTTTAAGACCTCATCCGGTTTTCTCCCAACTGTTTACGTTCGCTTAAGACATATCCGAATGTGTTTATGTAAACCTTGTGTGTATTTGACAGTTTAAGCGCAAAAAGATAACTTAGTTTAGTACTCACACACTGTTTAAAAGGCTTTAAGTATGCACAAACTTTGGGTGTACGCGCTCAGAAAAGCTTGTCAGAACAACCTGCGAATAAAATGTTTAACCGACAAGGCTTTAAAATGCATGCAAATAATTAACTTTTGTGATTATGAATAACTGCAATGTCACGTGAACGTAACCCTACCTATGTGTTAACGTGATATGAATTTGTCACTTTGGGACGGAGGCACCAGAACTGCAACTGATAGAATGCACTGTAGCACGATACTATAATATTTCTTCAAAAGCAGATCGTAGAGACATTTTAATTGTTCACAATCAAAAATTGTGATATTGCACACCCCTACCTTACATGCAAGAAAATTATTGCAAAGAACATTGCACCTGAAAGAAACATTTACCAGATCATCAAGAACTTCAAGGAGAGAGGTTCATCTGCTGTAAAGAAGGGTTTAGGACGTCTCTGAGTGTCCAGCAATATTTGCAACAGGTAGGTGTTAGTGCATCTGCACGCAAATTGAGGCCAGGGCTATTGGACAATGACCTGGTATCAAGAAGGGCAGCAATGAAGCTGTCCAAAGAAGAAAAGGTAAACGCTACCAAGATTCCTGTGTCGTGCCAACAGTGAAGCATCCTGAGACCATCCATGAGTAGGGTTCTCATCCAAGGAAGTGGGCTCTCTCACAATTCTCCCCCAAAACACTGCCATGAATAAAGAATGGTATCAAAACATCAAAACAGTACAAATTAAAATTACTTTTATAAAAACTGACCTCAGGTCATTATTTGTTAGTCTTGGGATGATTGGATTCTAGATGTGGTAGACTTGTCAAATCACTCTTGAGTACATGGCATTTACAGTCCACCTAGAGTTGGACAAATGACATTTAGAGCAGTGGCTCTCAACCAGGGGGCCTCAGCAAAATTCCAGGGGTGCTGCTTACTTAAAAGGACTTTAATTTAATTAATTACTTAAAAGTATTTAAATTAATAACTTATTGTTAATATATTATAATAATCAAACTCGAATACTGTGAATATTGTGTTGGACAATGGGGGGCCCTTTGAGTCAAAACATTTTAACTACTGATTTAGAGGACTGCCATTTATGATAAAACCATCAACTAGCTGAAATATCTTGTGAAAAACATGGTGATTATTAACGTTATTTATAACATAAAAAGGATTATTTGACAAAATAAAGACCTTGTGCATTTGTAGCATCCTGTAACATTATTATAATTCCATTAGTATATTTTAGAATGTCTTAGTATATATAATAGTGTCTGTGTTTTTTTTATGTTTGGCAGAGCATCACCTTTGATGAATTTAAAGCATTCTGTCTCTTTACTAACAATCTGGAGGACTTCGCATTCTCAGTAAAAATGATTAATGATGCCAACAAGCCAATAGGAATGGGTAAGACTGATCTGGATGCCAATAGTTTTAACTTTTAATAATGCATAATATCAATAAATTTTTTGACATTTTCCAGGTCAAAGGTGTGTTGATTGAGTCATTAAAATGCATAGCAATATCCCTCACTCTGTTGCTCCATAGCTCAGTTTAAGCGAGCGGTGAAGATAGCGACAGGTCACGACCTTTCAGAGAACGTTTTGGACACTGTTTTTAAGATCTTTGACCTGGACGGGGACAACTGTCTGAGTCATAAAGAGTTCCTCGCTGTGATGAAAGACAGAGTACTTCGTGGACTCAGGGTGAGAAACTATTTAGCCCTTTAATTGATAATTATTAATTTGTATAATTTAAATTTTCACTTTAAAGAATTATTGGTAGTAAATTCTGACATAACTGCTAATGTCTATGCCGACAATAATACACATGATGGACATTAATCTGAACAGCAACTATTGCTCAATTTTGTGACCGTGTGTAAGTGGCTCAGCGCAGAAACCAGTAGACTTACTGTAGATTGTACCTGTGTTGCATAGGTTCAGCCCCAGCATGGTATTTCTGGTTATTGGAAATGTGTGAAAAGAGAGACACTTCAAGGAGCTCAAGAGGCACTCCGTGAAACCGGCAGCCCTGTCTGACCGAGGAAGAGGTCTGTCTTTGAGTATGTGGCTGGCCGGATGTGGTAATATTTGCAGTTCCATATACTTCTGAGGAGGAAAATGGTACATAATTAATTAATTAATTAATTACTTATAAGCACCAGGGCTTGTCAGTTCTACTGTCAGTTAAATCGTAATCTTTTCCTTTAAATGTTTACATGGGTCCAAAGAATACTGCTTGTAAAGTGATATTGCCATTGGCCCAAAACATATTAAATACTTATAAATTAAAATTATAAACAATCTTTTATATAAAAATTGGTTTCATGATTGGCTTGTTTTCTGTTTTTGTTTTCTTTTGAAAATCTGTGATGTGCTCTTCGGCCTTAAATTTGTGAAATGGCCTGTGTACACTCCAACAAAATTACACTGTCAGTTCATGATTTTTCATATGTGGATAGAAAACTGTTTAATAGTAAACATGTTTAATTATATGTAGCATTTATTTTACTTGGGACGTGGTGTTGTTTACATATAACCTCTATGTAAATATTTTGTGTTATAGAAGATTATAATACATTATCCTGTGGATAATCTGCATCTAATGCAGATTTTGAGTTATGCAATTATCACCCTGAAACTCTAGTCTAGAGGACTCTTGTACTGGATTTAGTTGAATTTGGGGCTGTTTTGTGACTGAACAAATGAGCAGTTCCATCTTAAGTACGCTCATTGTAAAACCTTTTTTACAAAGAGTTTTGTCCTTTTTGAGTTTCATTTGTGAAATTGAAATAAGACTGTGAAATACAGTTTTCTTTCTTTTAAATTGAAAGACTCCATGTACTGTATGTGATATCTGTGATGACAATCTGATTAACTGTTTAAGCTGTGGGGGGTTTTTCTGTTATTTTTTGTTTATGTAACACATACATGCTATTTTTATTTTTAGGGAACTATAACATTTTCAATCTTGGTACCATTTTCCATTAAAAACAAAAAACAAAAAAAACAAATCATATGTTGACTGTCAATTACTTGAAAATATAAGAGTGATTAAATTCTCTAAAAAGTATACATATATTTCGCATATTTATAAGTTAAAGCTATCAATATACGTTGTCTTTGTACACATAAATAATCTTGCCTTTAGGAAATCGACGTCTGCAAAATGTAATTTATTCCACATTGTAGCACTTTGAAAGTAACGTATTATTTAATAATCCCCATATGTAACACCCTGCTATTATATTCGCAATTATAATTGGATAGTTATAGTTAAAGGGCAAGTTGTTAAACGAGAAGTGAGTCTGGACTCTGAAACTTGCTGCCGTTGAAAAACTCTTTTGGAGGATGCGGCCCGTGACGTCAGGAGGACTCTCGCGCTCTGGCTCACAATTGGTCCAGGGATGCTGCGCGAGAGCTCTTGTCACCCGAGCAGCCACCGCCGCGCGCTGGCCAAGACTCTCGCATCTCTGAAAAAATCTTCTCTTTTACACTCCAAAACAAATGGACTGACATCGTCAACAGCAATACACTCACTCCTTCCAAAACCAGGCTCCGCTAAACTGAGACCGGAAAAGGGCGAGCGACAACGACGTTTTAACTGTCTTTTTGTTTTGAGCTTGAATCTTGACTTGTTTATCTTTTAGTAGTTTGTCAGCGCGAGGCAATGGTCGCGAGAATCCTTTTGGAGAGGGCGCTGCGCGTGTGCGCGAGGGCTCGTTAAACACACAGACGTCTCAAGTGTCGGGTGCGCGCTAATGAATAGACTTCAGTGAATTGATTTTTATATTTAGAGCTTTAATGCGCCTCTTCTCCCAACGGGAAATAGTGGACAGCGCGGCAGAAACGGACGCACGCAGCGACCCCGCAGCATGGCATTTTTATGACATTTAAGGCACCAATAAACGTACGGACAGCTCGGAGAGGAGACGCTGACTGATTTTTATATGCTTTCTAACGGGTTTCGGTGCGCTAACGCGGTGTAAACTCCAGCCGGTGACAAAATGATGGCTGGTGGGGCAGTTCAGCAGAACGGGATCTTCTCCAGTCCTCAGCACCTTTCACAGTCGCCACACATGGACCAGGATCTCTCCGATTCCCGAAAGAGACCCCTGGAAACACCGACCGAGGCGAGCAGTACCAAGCGCTCCAACACCGGAGGTAAGATCCGATCGACAGTGTGCGGGTGTTCAGGCAGCTCTCGGGCCTGCTGCTCTAGATAAGTCATGTCAAACGAGACACTCGAGTCTGCTTGAGTCGCGTGCCGAGTCCAGTTTTACATTTTCTTTTCTAAATAACTGCTCTTTAACTCTATGTGAGTTCAGGAGGTAAGAATTGTCCTTGTTTTTTTAATTCGTAAGAGGCTGTTTTAAGCACATGTAAAATTAAATGTCACAAATAATTAATACTACAATTAAAAAGGGTTTGTCCTATCTGACCCTGTATGACCCGGTGGGGTGTAGCTGGGACTGAAGCTAAATTGAGCAGAAAATGAATGAAAGGGAGAAAGCGCACATGCTGCTGTAGTTTAATCCCTATTCATATGGAGTAACAGACTCCATTGGAAACAAAAGATTGAATTCCCCTCTATAGCTTAGTTTGAAGCGCTTAATACATATTCAAAAGAGCATTAGGGTCCATTTTGATTTAGAAAAGTTTCCTTTAGGTTTTGTTGATGATGTAAATCACTTGTGCGCATAACAAAACAGTTATTCATTTCTTGAAGCATCTTAGACATAATTTACAAGTATGCTTAGTTTCTAGGTTGGATTTTTGTTAGCATATTTAGGTTCTGATTCATATTCTTAAGACGGTGGTCCGAGTCATTGGTCTTTATTAGCCTATATAGCTGTAAAGGTCACGTGATAAACACAATTCTATTCTAGAGCGCTTTTTACTCTATAAGTGATTGTTTGGACATGTTCGATTGGAAGGAAGCGAAAAGAAAATCCCAGTAACGTTGTGTGTGAACATTTCTGTGAGTTTAGCTCACGGGGCGGCAGTTCCCGCTGTGGAGAGCCGGTGCAGCTGTCCAGCGAGTGTTTTAACTAACATCACCCCGCGTTACAGTGTAGGGTCTCACACACACACACACACACACACACACACACACACACACACACACACACACACACTCTGCTGTTTATGTCACAGATTATGCACAGCTAATGGTTTTCGGTGTTCGGAGCTAATGAGGCGAGTCGAGTTTGTTATAAAGGGTTTATAAGTTGAATTAGTTGAGACAGCGACTTCTGAATCTTTTATACACACAACTAAACTATAGATAGACAGTAGACAAAAGTTATTCATTTGATGATTAGTACTTACTATTTGTGTGAATAATTTATATTGATATTTGATTTTTATTCTGACTTTGTGTAGTGACAATATGATTAATAGGAAAACAATGGCACAATTAACTGTATTATTTTTTTACTTTTTACATTTTATTTTATAATTTGACACAGTTTATTATCATCATTGTTATTATGTTAAATAATGTGATACATTGATTTACAAATGATTAAAAACTAGTCCTATATTTTCAATACGGACTGTACAGGATAATGTTATAATCTTCTAAGCCTTCAGTGTATTAATACAATATAATAAGCTGAAGGATAGCAAGCTGAAGGCCTATTATGCACTGTAAAACACAAAAATTAAAAACTGAAATTTGAAATCATAGTTACAAACTGCAGTGATAAGTTCATTGCATTTTTTGACTTTATTATATTATAGAAAAGACAGTGGCAAATTTGAACATTTTTGACTAGTGTGTTTGACAGCTTTTGCCAAAGCATCTCATTAAGCACAGTCTTTTTATTCCGTAAGTTAGTTATCTCATTGTTCACTGGCAGTTCAGACCATCGTTAATTCTATCCACCTATCTGGCTTTGTTAATTAAAACATAATCCTATCAATGGACGCACCCTTCCCCCTTACGTGACCTTTGACCTGAAGAGAGCGACGAAGAGGACGGTCAGTGATTGAGATCTTCTTTATGCCCTCCCTTTTGTAAACAGCCATTGATTGCTGATGCTAATTTCACCAGTGCACACACAGTTAGAGTGTGTGTGGCCTCTTACCAGTCGCAATTGAAATGGCATGTTAATGTTGCTAATGGAGTTTTTGGCAGAGCTATTTATGTTGGTGTTTTTGTGCGGTTCGGTATTAGATCAAAAGGTGCGAGCGAGAGAGAGTGAGAGCGAGCCGAGAGAAGGACACAGGTGCCCTTGCAGTGTGTGGTGACGTGAGTTGACTGTGAATTGGGCAGGTGGTGGGGAAAGGAGGGGCTAGAGAGAGAGAGGGCTCATGTATTCTAGAATGTCCAGTGGATGTGTTGAACGTGATCGGTTTGCTTGAACAGAAGCATCTATACTTCTGCATGCTGCATCTCTGACACCCAGCAGAGCACGTCGATATAGCTAGTATGGATATGTAGGGAATTTATCAAGCTCAGCTGAAAAAGCTACTATGCAAATGAAGTATGACCCTGGGACTGAGCTCAGACACCCTCCCCCCGCCGCGTGTGCGCGCACCTGCACGCTCGCGCTGGTTGGGTATAGCGTCGCTGGATTTATAGGCAGTAATTTAGTTGGCCGGCCCCTTGGCGCTCTGCGGCAGATCCTTTCTGCCATTTTCAAAAATCTCTCTCTCTCTCTCTTTCTCGCTGTGTTTCCAACATGGCCGTCCAAGGAGCCCACTGCCTCCCCGCTTTCGTTCTATACCTCCTCTCCGCTCACGCAAGGTCACTCCCTCGCACTTTCTTTTACTCTTTCTTTTTCGTTTACTCTTTCTCTCCCTCCGCAACCTCCCTCCATCCTACCTTTTCATATTTCACCCAAACGTGAGCGAGGCGCTACGTCTTTTATAGTGCTGCGTCAAAGTGGTGGTGGGGGGGCGACGAGAAAGAAAGCCTTGGTGTGTATGTGTGCGCGCGTGTGTGTGTGTGTGTGACGCTGGGGAGGGGTGCGGGGTGATTGGACACGCTAGGTGCCTCTCTGTAGAATGCAGCACAGGGCTGGAGCTCTCGCTGAATATGGATGAGAAGGAAAGCAGAGGGTGATGCAGTAGGAAGATTCCCCCCGTCAGTCCGCCTCTGCCTGAACAATACCAAACCTCTCTGCTTCAAACACTCACTCACATACACATACACACACAGCACACACATACACACACGGCACATAGCAATTGCATTGCCATCACACACAATCAGAGAAAGAGAGAGAGGGAAATTGAGGGAGAGAGAGCAAGAGAGAGACGGGGGCTGACTGCGGGTATGGAGGGGAGGATGCGCTGACGTTGTCCCCCTCTCGGATACGAACCTGGGGAAAAAGGTTGACTGGCCACATTCCTTGACGGCAGCAGAGCTTCTATGATCAGCCTGCAATCGGGCATCGCTCACAGGTCCAGCCTCACGGCATCCATGGCTATCTGAACCCCACCTCCAGCACGCTACAGCAGAATGGGTAAGAAATTCGGTCCCCTTTTGTTGACTTGTTGAATGCGCGTGTGCGGATGAGTTGACCGTTTCGCTTTGCGTCTTTTGTTCTTTCGCCCTTTCTTCTCCCGTCCTTCGTCCGCGTCTCTTCATTCATTCTGTGGGAAGGAGAGGCTTGCTTGTCCTTGCAGTGTGCCTAGGACAGGCCCTCCTTTTCACATGCAGAGTGTGTGTGTGTGTTGCTTGGGGGTGGGGGGGTTTTAACAATGCAATCCCTCTTGACCCACTCCCTCTGTGTGTTTGCATGACACTCTGTTCACACTCTATGTGCTGTGTGTAATCATAGGTTTGAGCCCGTAACCGTCTGACTGTGTTAGCGGCTGTGTAAGTATGGCTCACTGGCAAACAGCAGCAACAGATTGTATTATTTACTCAGACACTCACTGCTGAAAACCTGTTACACCAGCTTTCCTTACATCATCACCGCAAGCAGGAGCGCACGGGTGAGGAGCGCTCCCAAAGCTCTCGTCATTCTCAAATCACTGCTGCATGAGAATGTGCTCTAGGTTTTCCTTTTAACAACAGGTAAGCGACAGCAGACCTTTCCATTGACTCTTTGTGCCTTCAGAATGTCACCTCCAAGTCATCTTGGAAACGATTGTGAGGCAGTCGCGATGGAGAGAGTGAAGTTTCGTTCTTCGCTGGCCAAGGTCAAATGGTCCTAACACCGACACTGCCGCTCTTTAAAAAAACGCTGCCGGAGGTTCACTTTCCTGCGACGCTGTGGCGTGCTGGTGCGACGTACTTCAGTGATTGCGAAAGCTCTGATTGCTCTTTCTATATCCTTTCCGTTTGTATGAACGCACTCACTCTTTTCTTATCTCCCCTCCGGCTGCACTCTTCAAAAACCTCCATCATGGATTCCTGAGCTTGTGTCCACTGCGTCCTGTCCTCTTCCTCCGTTCACTGCAAAGTGCCCTCATTAAACAGTCCCTCTAACAGTGTCTGCATTCATTCCATTCACACTCGCACCCTTCCGTTTAACAGACCGGTCATTGATAAGATCGGGATCTGCCCAGCTGTGTGTGTGTGTGTGTGTGTTTGCTCGGCTGCAGCGAACATCATGGACTTGAATCCTATCATTACCTGTCAGTCATGTGTGTGTGTGTGTGTGGCAGAGAGCATTGAGTCGGATGAGGCAATGATGTAATGCATATCCCACTGCGCACCTGGAGCGCTGCAGAGGACAGGTACAGATTGAACCTGCACTGCTCTATCCAGATCTCAATCGTGTCCACTAGCCCCTCTCGAGGGCCCTACAAAGGGAGCTGGTGTCCTTGTGTGAGCATTTGTGTATGACGTCGTCACAAGATGAAGTATTTGTCGGACGCTGCATATGTTTTATAGAGAAACCCTGATGTCAGTGTCAGTGCAGAGAATAAAAAATTCTCACCCTCTGACATTTGCACATATTCACTTAACAAATTATTTTCTCTAAAGTGACTGAGTACAGAGCAAAGTCAGTCAGTCAGAGAGAGATAGGGAAAAAAGAGAGGGATGAACAAAAGAATAGCAATGCTGCAGCTTTTAGATCTGTGTAAGTGAGACAGGAATGCAGTTTTTATTTTCCTTTTTTATGCATTTCTATAGGAATGTGTGGAAATGTGAGTGATTGGGTCGCTCTGTGTTTTTCTCGAATTGTCCTTTCAATTTAAATTCTGCTCAGGTATCTTTCTAACTGTGCATTGCACGTTCAGCTGCGCTTAAGCGACTTATACGGCATGTGAGCTTGCTTCTTTCTTTCTTTCTTTCTTTCTTCTTCCTGTTAGACTAGATAATGTATTACAACTGAAGCTAATGTTTGCTTTGATCCTGGTGCCATCTACTAACTGGCCCTCCCACTCGTGGCTTGATTATATATGCCTGGGCTGACAATTACATTTCATTGGATTTCCCAGATTCCCAGATTTTCTGGTATTAATGGGATTGTCTGGATAGGACGATTGATCACATATCGACCAGACTGGCCTTCCAGTTGTGAGAGAGTGTGTGCTGCATTTCTGGAAGAACTGCACGAATGCTTCACGCCAACATTAGTGTACAGGTGAAAGCAGTGACGTGTATGCCATGTAGCAGACTTTGGTGTGATTTAGAATGTATCAAGCATTCCCACAGGAGAGTCAATCAGAGTTGCTTAGAGACCATAATATTTTCACCTTCTCCCTGCCGCCCCTCCCCTCTCCTCTTCTCCTCATCTGTCCTCTCCCCTCCTAGTTTTCCTCTACCACTCCCTGGAATGGTCTTTTCCTTTCGGTAGAATATTCCTTTCTTTATTGCTAACAAATCTTTTGCATCCCAGCTGCTCCTTCTATATCTTTTCTCATTCTTTGCATGTTTTTCATTTATTATTAGCATGTTTGCTCTTATTCTGCAGTCTCTCTCTCCTTGTATCTCTGACTCTCTCTCCTTCTCTCTGCAGTGGTAAAGGGTCAGCTGCTGGAGATTGGGGGCATTTGAGTCTGCGAAACCCATCTTATCTTTCGGATTTACTACAGTCTCTGAAAGACACTGATATAGTACACAAACACAATGTACTTTTGTATCTGCTTCCATTTTGTCACACAATACATTAATAAAAATGACCTTAAATACCATCTCTGCTACAAATCAAATTAAAATAGTTATTGAATTATTTTAGCTGTGCCAACAATAACATTTAGAAGGGTATATCGAGTATTCAACATGACATGAGCGATTAAAAATGTCATTGTGATGTCATGATGGAATATATTTGCATGTTTAGTGCAAAGGGAGTTTGATGACTCTTTTTTTATTTTTTGATGTGTTGTAATCACCTTCTGGTACTTTCCTTGCTTTAGCAATGGACTCTGGGCCATATGTTGTGTTTAGGATGTGTAATATTGTGGTGGGAGAGGGAAGCCTTGTCCCCCCGGGAACCTCTGAGTGACTTATGCGCTGTTGGCTGGGTTCTTCTGGACAAATCTGAGGATTTAGCATCCATATGCTCCTGCCTGAACAGCCTTCCAGGCAATTACCCACAAGCCCATGGCCTCAGTATAGTGAAGTGCTACTGCCTACACACCACCCGCCACATACTCTCACTTAAACCTCAACTTCTGACTGTCACACAGAACCTCCATGCTGTTTGTCGGCTGTCCAACCCTTTGTGTGTGTGTGTGTGTGTGTGTGTGTGTGTGTGTGTGAGAGCGAGAGAGAGATGGCGAAAAAGATAGTGAAGGACACAAAACACAGAGATAGTATGGTTAAATTTAGACCTCTACCAACCCAAAGCAGGTCACTTTATCTCTGCATGGGGAAAAAGTGGGACAGAGGCAGAATCAGTAGGAACTCATCAGGGAGAGAAAGAGAGTGAGAAAAAGTGAAGAAAGAAATATAAATGGAAAAGGAGGGGAAGTGAACATAAGAACCAGACGCGTCTCTGTTAATTTATATTGTTTGAAAAGGAGAAGTCGTAGTGAGGTGCACACATGTGGTCTCTGTTTGGCTTCATGAGATTTTCAAACTTATATAATCTTACTACAGTTTTACAGAAATGTGTAATGCATCCCAAAAATCCTCTGAATTAAACATGACTACAGATTGCTCATAGCTAACAACAAAAAGGCTTATGATATTTTAAACAAAAGTATTATTATTGAACTATTATATATTATTTTACTATTAAACATACAGTGATGCTGTTAATTTACACACACACACCCCTTTTTATCCTCCTTATCTAACTTTGTGTTTGTTTTTATGTGTGTGTGTGTGTGTGTGTGTGTGCAGAGGAGGGTGAATATTTCCTGAAGGTGTTGATTCCCAGCTATGCTGCTGGTTCAATCATCGGTAAAGGGGGTCAAACCATCGTCCAGCTTCAGAAAGAGACTGGAGCCACCATCAAACTGTCCAAATCTAAAGACTTCTACCCAGGTATGCATCACATCTTCTGTCTGGCTTTATTGATGATCAACATTACTTATTTCAGAGCGTAGCACATACCTTTTTGATTTTAAATAAAACCGTTCTCTGTCTGTTTCAGTTCTTCATCTATTTATAATTTGTTATTAGATCTGTGTTATAAATCCTCACAGTTAAATCATTTTATTTACTCTGCAACAGATGGTGGAGTTAATGGTGCTATGCATAACTCTCGTTCAGGCTAAACACTCTTGAAAATAAAGATCCTTCAATGTTTTTTTTCTTTTCCTTATCAGTAACTATTTTTCACTGTATAGGATTCTTGATGTCATGTGATGGGTTCTTTAGATCAGTACGTTGGTTTTTGGGTTCTTTAAAGTGCAAGCACTTGGATGGTTTTCTAGTGAACTAGAGAATTAAAAGTTCTTAAAGTTATTCTATGGCATTAAGATGTAAAACCATTTTTGGTATTAATTGGAGTATTTATTATTATGAATGAAGGATACAAGTTGTGCATTTTTTATAATAAACAATCTTTACTCTCACTGATAAACATTTTTTTTTTTAATACCAGTAGATTGAAATTTCTAGAATTGTAGAAAACAGCAAGCTTGTAAGTATTCTGAATGTTATGCAGAAGGTCTGATGGAGGTAGATTTATGTGTACGAGGATGTTTACAGATGTTGGCCTGTTTGTGTCATTGACTATAGTATCTTTTCCACCATGTGTCATTAAGAAGCTGCTTTATGTTGTAGCGTGAAAAATAAAAACGGCAGAGAATGACAGTAGAAAATGTGTCCATAGGGAGAGGAAATATGTGAGAAAGTGTGTGTGTGTGTGTGTCGCAGCTGTGAAGCGTACAGCTGAATATTGTGAGCATAATTTGTCTGTGAATAGCTATGTTTTCATTCATTAAACATACCCGTTACAACTAAAACTATCCTGAGACCACCTGTTCTGCCTTTCACCCTTCTACTAACACACACAAACACACAATCTCGCTCTCATTTGCCTTCTCACTTGCTTTTGCATAGTTTTTTTATCCTGAAAATTCATCCCACCAATTTTAAAATATCTTATAAATTTCAAATAATTTATTTTCACTGTGTTTATTCTAACAGCACAACGTCACCACACAATATAATATATGATACAAACAGGGTTATTCACCAATCAGAATTTAAATGAATGACTTTATGTTCAATTTCAGTTCCTGAATATTCATATAACTCTGATTATATAACTATAATTAAATAGAAAAAGCAAAGTTCAAATGTTTTTTGTTTTGTTTTGTTTTTTACTTTTTGAACCTTTTTAAAGTTTGAAAGTTCATACTCCATGGATGGATGGATGGATATTTTAAAAATTAATAATACATTTCTTCTGTTATTCCTATTTAACTTCCTGTGTGCTGTGACCAATTCAATTCAAATTCCAACACATGCATTTAAACTTAATGCATTTATGAATTAATTCATAAAATTCTGAATTTTGCCAAACCCTGAGTACAAGAAGTAGTGCTGCTCTGGCACAAACACCAGCACATCATTCTGGTCTCTGATATAATAGCAGCTTCTCTTCCAGACCTCATTTATCTTATGAGACATTGAAAGGGAAACATTTAAACTCTCTCTGGCTCGCAAGAGAGCTATAAAAAGAATTCACCTACAGCTGAGCGGTTTTACTCCAGCCAGCAGTGCTTTAACACACACACTGTAGTCTGTCACACATGTAAATTACAATTCAGTCTTTTCTTAAAACTCATTTAACTGCAGTCTCTTACCACAAACCACACCTCCTCATAGAGGGCAAGACTGCACACACAGACATTAGTGTGTGCTTTATTGGAGCATGTTTTATTTGTAAGCCTTCAAAATCTTGAAGTGCAAATGTTGAAACTGGTTGTGTTGTGCTGTGCTTCCGATACGAATAGTCTGTGAAACATCACAGCCGAGGAACAAACGCTTGGTCGGGTATGCATGTGTGTTGGAGTACTCTCTCTCTCTCTCTCTCTCTCTCTCTCTCTCTCTCCCTCTCTCTCTCTCTCATACACACACACACACACACACACACACACACACACATGCAAGGCAATATCTCTGCACTGTTGCCCGGAAACAAACACACACTACCAACAACCACATACCCCCCCCTTCCCACATCTCTCTCCCTCCAAAAAAAAATAGAAGATGATCATGACAGTATATTTAGGACATTGAATGATACTTTCCACCACAAGACTGAACAAATCCAAACTTGAATTCAGGTTGACACAATACACAGACGATTGTCTAACAATAACTCATCTCTCTGGTCATGGTGAACAGGGTCCAGTCCAACGTGAGCTCTTTGGTTTCTCACAGTTACAAAAGTATTTCAGACAGTCCATGCACTTCAGGGCAGTGAGATGCCAGAGATTAGGAAATTGTATGTGTGTCCTGCACATTTGTGTGGTGTGTCCCACAGGAGTGATGTGGTTAGAGAGGACAGGTTCAGAATTTGATACAATCTGAATTAATTACATCATGCAGCCATATGTTCATCTGTCTTTTTCCCCTGTGTTACAACAGCCCTTATCATTCTTTCTGATAGATGCATTTATACTGAAAGGTGAAATTGCTTCTTTTAAAAAGTAATGTGTGTTTCCATGACCTTATAAAATATAGTTCAAACAATAGAGCATGGTGGTGCTTGCAACTCCAAGGTCATTGGTTAAGCTCCCAGGAAATTCATGAACTGATCAAATCTACATCTTGGCTTGAATGCAGTGCAAGTTGCTTTGGATAAGTGTTTGCCAAATACACAAATGTAATTTAAACACAGCAATGTATCTGTATGCCATTATTTACTTGATTTATGTTAAGCTTTGCTAACATATTTTTGTACTGTATTGATATACTGTATGTCCATATTTAATACATATACTTTATCGTTCAAAAATTTGGTGTCAGTAAGTTACAAAAGATTTGTTTCAAACAAATGCTTTTAAAGTTTCTATTCATTAAAGAATCCCCAAAAAGCTTCATGGTTTCCACAAAAATATTAAGCAGCACAACTGTTTTCAACATTGATAAAAAAAATTCAGCATATTCATAATTTGACACTGAAGACTGGAGTAATGAATGAGGAAAAATCAGCTTTGCCACAACCGGAATAAATTAAATTTTAAAATATAAGAATAGAAATTTTGTTGTTGTTGTTGTTTTTTAAATTGTAACAATATTTCACAATGCTATTTCACTATACAGTTTTACTCTATTTCTGATCAAATAAATGCAGCCTTACTGAATATAAGAAGTTTCTGTCAAACATCAGAAAATCTTACTGACCTCAATTTTTTAATGGTAGTGTAGTGTACTGTACATATATATTGATATATTATACATAATTTCTAGGGCTGGGTAAAAATATTGATTTCTCGACTTTAATTGATTTTATCTATGAACAGACATTAATTCTTTAGAAGAATAGATGTTTTACCTGCTGTTTTCAGTTGATGAAGAACAGAACTTTGTAGCGTTGCCTCTGATCCAATAAGTCGCTATAAGCGTTGTGCTTTTTTAATTTTGATATGAAACAAAGTCTTAGATTTCAAATTCTGTCCATTTTATTGTGAAATTCAAACAATAAATACCATTTTGGTGCTCTTTAATGTGGCGTGACAGATTGCTGTTGCCCCCTCAGATCAAGTGGCACATGAACTGGTCATCTCTTCTTCTTTTCTAGTAGTTACAGAACCAAATAAACACACATGAATGAACATCAAAAGGTATGTTGAAAGATAAAGTACAACTTACCGCAATCCTTATAATCTCTAATGTAATCACTCAATCAGTGTTTCAACCGTGGAAAGACGTTAATAAAACAGCTTATAAACAATGTCACATAACTTCACATCTACCTCAGAAAAGTAGAAAATGTAGTCAGAAAATGTAGTCAACTAGAAAAAAAAGAGGAGCATTTTGCTAAATATATACACTTTATTACATATTCATTATATATATATATTTTTTATTGTTCCTCAGTATTTAATAGTAGGTGTATGTTTGAATAAATCCTGTCATGAAAACAATTATGACAGCCATCATTTAAATATTTATATTTCAAAGAACTAGTTGGAGTAGAAACATATGGAATTATAAAATTAGTGTTATAAATGTATTATTATGAAAACTTCCTTGTGTGTAATTTGTTTTTTATACAAATCAGTTAATTTTAACCTTCAATATTAGAAATGCACCAACTATAGTTTACAGCAGTGGTTCTCAACTGTCAACTGGTTTGACCATGGGACCCACATTTTCCCATGGTCATTAAGAAAGGAAACAAACATATATATATATATATATATTCATTAATACATTGAAGTTGGTATGAGCCACCACAGTCAATAAAAAATATAGAAAATAACATAAGTGAAAGTACAGTTACTATGGTAAATACACAATACTAACATGAACTGTTAATAAAACATATGGATGTTGATCCTGATGAATAGAATGAAAATCATACCTGCATGCAAATTCTTTCCCAGCTAACACATAACGTACCAGATCACACAACATTACGTTACTACCAGTTGCGCAATTTATTGGTACTTTTTAACAATATCATGACCAGTGTTGGGGGTAACGTGAGTTATGTAATCAGATTACTTTTTCCAAGTAACTAGTAACTAGTTACTTTTTCAAATAGGTAATGCAAGTTACTTTGTTTTCCCATTTATTGACTGACATCTTTCCTGTCACCATGTTGAGAGAAAACGGGAGTAAGGTGTAGAGGTGTTATGTGCGCTGTGTAAACATGATGGTTATTAAAGTGAGAGACTAAATGTGAGCATGAATTTACTCATCTCACTTGCACAAAAACAGATTAGTATTTCTCAAAATAAATAAACAGTAAAATGCAAACTCAAAATATTATGCAAATCTTGCAATAATTAAATAACACACATACTTTATGCATTTAATCTTACTTTTATTAACCAATGTCTTTGCTGCTGATCTTCGATGATTCAATTCAACCATAGTAATAAGCAAAAATGACTTTATCAAATTTGTTTCCTTTTTTTCTTTTTTGTGTTATTGCTGAAGAATTAGAGTTGAACTTTATTCTCTTGCATCCTATTCTTCTTCAGTCCAGAATGGCAGCACAGCTGAAAGGTTTGTTTGAGATTGGCCTTCTACTGTACAGGTGTGAATTTGCATTGGGTTGTGAGCCACCAGTTGAGAAACACTAGTTTACAGCATTAGTTGAGTTTTTTTTCCTTGAGAAAATTTCCCATGTACTGTACCTGATATGAATCTGAATCAAATTGAACTGCAAGCTTGTGAATCGAAATCGAGCTGTGAAATCTGAGTTAATACCCAGCCTTAATTTTTTTATTTTACATGTGCATTTTGTCTATATGCTAACGTTATGTTTTTTTTGTGTGTGTGTGTTTGATCAGGTACAACAGAGCGTGTTTGTTTGATTCAGGGTACAGTGGAAGCTCTGAATGGAGTACATAACTTCATCGCTGAAAAAGTTCGTGAGATGCCTCAGAGCAGTCAGAAGACCGAACCAGTCAGCATTCTCCAGCCCCAGACTACTGTTAACCCTGACCGTGTTAAACAGGTTAGTTTGGGAAGTTGCTCTTCTACTACACCACGCCAAATCCAAACCGAAGTTCCTAGTTATTAAATGTGTGGTGAAGAGTTAAACATATCAGACTTTGCAGTTTAGGAATTAAACATGTAAATCAGTTATTCCCCTAAACCACAGATTAGGTCAAAATATTTGTAATATTGTGATTAGTTTGCTTATGGAATGACAGCAAAGACAGTGAGTACTTTTTTACATGTGCAGTTATAATTACTTAAGCAGTTTGGATGTGTACAAGAGGTGTTACATGACATTTTAAAAGGTGAATTATTGTTTTAGTCTGACTAGAAATCAATTTCTAAAGTGCAAATGTACTTACTGTCAGCTATCTGACAGTGATAAGCAATACTGAAGACAGGAAAATATACCAGCCCAGAGGAGGGCAGGGCAGGCTGGTGGTTGTTCCCCAGGGAAAGAGTGGCTGAGAGGGGCAGCAAAGTGTGAGAGCAGTGGGTTATTTTTACCTGCTTGATCTTTGCAGAATGAGAAACAGAGAGGCAGTGAGAGAGAGCAGCTGCAATGTAAGACCGGGGATCAACAAATGGCTGAAATAAGCACTGACTTAAGAGCCAGACCTTACACAGTCACACACACACATACACTATTATAAACTCTTAAACATATACGTGCATTCAGGGTTACATATTGTAGCTGCAACTCTCTTTAAACATATGCAAACATTTTTTACTATGTAAGTGTAGACAGAAAACAAACATCTACATAACCAGCACAGACACATTTAAACTTATTGCAGCATCTATTTTTGGGGCTGTGTGCAGTCTCATGCATGTAATTCTGTTCCTCAATCAAAGTGACACTTCCCCTCCTCCACAGGCTAAACTGATCGTGCCCAACAGCACAGCAGGACTCATCATCGGTAAGGGTGGGGCAACAGTTAAGGCTGTGATGGAGCAGTCAGGAGCCTGGGTACAGCTTTCTCAGAAGCCTGAGGGCATCAATCTGCAGGAGCGCGTTGTGACTGTGAGCGGGGAGCCGGAGCAGAACCGCAAGGCAGTGGAGATCATTGTCCAGAAGATCCAGGAGGACCCACAGAGCAGCAGCTGTCTGAATATCAGTTACTCCAACATCACCGGCCCCGTGGCCAACTCCAATCCGACAGGATCTCCCTTCGCCAACTCTACAGAGGTGTTACCCAATGCCGCCGCAGCAGCTACAGCTTCCACACTCCTTGGCCAGGCGGGTCTCGCAGGCATGGGTGGGTTCCCTACGGCCATGTCAAGTCTTTCCGGTAATGATCTGCTTGCCATTACGTCTGCCCTGAACACTCTGGCCAGTTATGGCTACAATACCAATACACTGGGGCTTGGCCTTAACCCGGCCGCTGCCTCTGGGGTTCTCGCTGCCGTTGCGGCTAGCGCCAATCCAGCGGCTGCAGCAGCCGCCAATCTGCTTGCTACATATGCCAGCGAGGCCTCTGGAGGGGGCGGTCACCCTGCCGCACCTAGTTTAGGGGGCTTCTCGCTGGGCTCTCTAGCAGCTGCCACAGGGGCTTCTAATGGGTACCTTAATCCCTCATCACCGCTGGTGGCATCATCTCTGCTGGGCACAGAGAAGCTGGCAGAAGGTGGAAAAGAGGTGGTGGAGATCGCTGTGCCAGAGAACTTGGTCGGTGCCATCTTGGGAAAAGGCGGCAAGACTCTGGTGGAGTATCAGGAGCTGACGGGCGCTCGAATTCAGATCTCCAAAAAGGGAGAGTTCATTCCAGGCACACGCAATCGCAAGGTGACCATTACGGGGTCGCCGGCAGCGACGCAGGCCGCCCAGTATCTCATCAGCCAGCGAATCACGTACGAGCAAGGCGTCCGTGCCACAAACCCTCAGAAGGTGGGCTAGGGATGGACAGGAGCGGGGAGGGGAACAACGAAAGCGAAGGAAACCAGAGAGAATTGATAGATGACTGAATGAATGAAATCGATGGAAAAACAGGATGGGTTGGAGCAAGAAACATGTCCAAATATTCAAACACAAAATAAGGACAATTACAAAACAAATGAAAAAAAAAAAGATCTGATGGAACTGTGGATAGATAACCTGTTTGGGAAGAAATATGATATTTTGTGATTGAAATTCTGCTGTATTTTTAAAGTTGTTACGTTGTGTAGGTCAGAGTATCGTGCCCTGAGGCACTCAGAGGAGGAGGAGCTCAGACTTCACTTCCTCTCTCTTAGCCAGGGTCTTTTGAATTCTATGTTCTGTTTTTGGCTTCCATTGCAAAACCCTCACAGTTTAGTTCATACCTGATCCACACCCTGAGCAAGGAGAATTGGAGTTTGAAGCAGTCCCCCTTTTGATATCAGTAAATTCAGTCTCCACGAGTGTAGGCCTGAAATGAAAATGAAGATACCTGTGAAACATTTCCATAGGTACTCTTGGTTCCCCCCTTATTGTTTTCAACTGAGACTTACTCAAAAACACCTGCTGAAAGCTTTTGATCTGCATTACATTACTAATATCTCTGTGATTATTCTCCATTATGGTCAGTTCACACTCAGTCTCTTTTAGATTTACTCAAACCTGTGATTCCAGGTTGACCTGAATGTATAAAGACTTCCTGATATTGTTGGGGTTTTTTATATGTAAATAGAGTATCAAATTGAGATGCTGTCAAAAGTAGATAGCTAATCTTCAGCCACAGACCGACAGAGACAGACATCATTTGTCAAAGTTCAGATACTCGGCATTAGAGAACTGGAATGTAACACGTACATACAAGTGCAGTTTAGTCACAGGATCCCACTTTGGTGCTATAAGAAAACACATTTGAAGAGATTTTGTTGTCATATCTACTGATTTTAGTATTTATGGGAAAGTTTCTCGAGAGCCCTCATGAATTATTAGGGGGCATTTTGCGAGACTGAGGGCGAGTGGATATTCAAAAGATCCTGCTAGAGCAGAGACACAACAGTAGGATCTTAAAAACCGTCTGTTTTGTCTCACTGACTTTTAACTCTTACTACAGAAAACCTTTGGACACACTACCAAGGAATTGAAGTCCTTAGAATCCTGAACTTGAAAAATAATTGGACCTGTTTAGACAGATGTACCTCTTAACTCCTCCTCTTCCTCTGATTGGAGGAGCCAGGCAATGTCCGTGCCTGTTTCGTTTGAAAGGAGCTCAGGTTGTCATACCTCATGTTTGCGAAGAAGGAGAAAGATTTCCAGTTTGTATGCAGTGCAGCAAAGTCTTGGGTGCATTACAGATGCCACCTCGTTCACGTCGCAGTTTGGCAGGATGGCAGCAGAGGTGTGGTTGAGGTAGTGAACGAGAGAATAAAATGACACACAGCTTTTGTAACCTGTCTGAACTTATTCGAAGGCCGGAGGATACTACTGTCGACCTTCAGCCTTCTTCTGTAAAGCGGCGTCACTGCGAGGTGAACTCTTGCAGGCTAACTGATCGTAATTCTGCTTCCTTTGAGAAACCAAACTGCAGGCCGTAGCGTCAGACGCACAGCTCCGTTTGCCCAACATTTCTAAAGCATTGCAGGAGAGTTTCACGAGCCCTCCACCTTTTTCACTGATCAACAGGTCATCAGTTGCACAGAACGGTGGTGATAGTTACTCATTAGTTAATTCCACAGTTGTACACTGCATCAAAACGTTTGCTGCTAACAGCATTTTCGGTCTTGCCAGCAATTGGCTCTTGCATGGAGAGTGAGCAGGAGCTCCCGTACAGGGCGAGCGATCGTCTCTGAACCACACTGTGAATCCAGCGGCCTGACGCCATCACAACTATGGAATGTACTGTACATATTTCACACCATCGAGAGTGCGTCCACTGAGACACGGCGTGATGGAATAAAGCAATGAAACCAAGCGAGCACAAGAACACGGGCCACGAGGCTCCGCTGTAGGAACGTCTACCTGTAGTTTACCTTGCTCTCTCGCAAAAGCAGAGGTTGCCGAGGGTCCGATTCCCCCCGCGGCGCCCAGACCTGTCATTAATTAGCAGATCTCCATTTGAACCCTGGACTTCTATATATAACAACACTGCACAGCCCAATTTACTGCTGACCTACATACACACTCTAAAAGTCATTCATCATCTCCCTCCAACTACCAACCCTCTAATCTACTCGCTAGAGGCGAAGCGGAAACGTAGAAAAAGAAGGGAAGGGAGAGAGGGGGAGAGAGATGGAGAGAGAGAGGGTGAGAGAGTAACCTATTTATATCCATTGCATAATTGTGAGGAATATTAACATTTCCACATATCTCGTGATTGCTGTTTAAATACCATTGAAAGTTTAACATGCCATACGCTCACTTAATGTACTTCCAAACTAGTTACTGTATTTCAGTACCAGCCGTGAGATATCAGGTTCTCCAAGTATAAATTGTTGTTCAATACTGTTTGGAGATCAAACTGTACCTGATTTCAGAAGCACAAGCACTTGGTGCAGCAATATGAGGGTAATATGATTACAGACAAAGATGTCATTTATATTTGTAGTAAAACAGTTCAAATTTGTTGATGCTCATGACATTAGGGTTAATTCTGTCTCTCACTCTCTCCGTGTCCTCCCTGTCTTTGCACTACCTCTTTTTCTTCCACTTTTTCAGGCCCCCTCATGTCTTGCTCTGTTACCACTTTTCCCACGTTCTGTTGTCTCTCCTTTCACTTTCTTCCCCTCCAGGCTGCCGGTCGCCACGGATGTGTTGTGTGTGTGTGTGTGTGTGTGTGTTTATCACAGAGGGTGTGCGTGTCTCCACAGGGGCTGATGGGTATTCTGTCGCGTCGCGAACACCATACCTCTGGACTAATACAACACATACAGTAGTCTAACATTAATATATGTGATTAGATTCTCGTGCTCTCTGCCTGATTGATTCAGTATTCTACCTTAAATCTGTGCTCTGAGAGAACGTAGAGGTGTGTAAACCGAGAGTAAAGAACTCTGGTTAAAAAAAAAACAAACAAAAAACAACAACAATAACCTAAGGGAGATGGATGTGATAGCCACCTCAAACTCAAACGATGACGTCACCATCGTTTGTGCTCTGTGTTCTCTTTCCTCTCTCTGAGAACTATTGAAGATCATTTCTGCATTTTTCCTTCATTTTTTTTTAAAAATGAAACTGTGGAATCCGTCGCGTCTCATGTTCTTTGTGTATTTTGGTGTAGTTCCTCTAGTTTGTGGTCTAAATGCAGTCTTGCGCTGTTGGTTTCAGTGTGTGATTATCCGTTATACTCGTGTGGATGATGAAAGTGCCAATCAAGCCTGGTTAAGATTAGCTTTGCAATTTGTTTGTGCATTAGAGTTGCTCTCTTTGGAGTGCTGGTGTCCATATCTACGTCATTGATAATTTTAGATCGACTTAAAATGTAAAGAACTATTGGAAGCAATATTGTAGCATGTTGTCAAGTTTTGTGTTTTGTTATGTCTGTTGTATGAGCCTTTGGATTTACTACAAATTTTGAATGAATAGGTTTACATGTACTTTTTTGTAATACCGTAAGTTTAAAAAAATTAAAAAATGCTGCTATTTGATAAGTGAAATATACAGAAATATTTTAGTTGAGAAAAAAACGTCTGGTCTGTTGATTAGGATTGTGCTCGTTTTTTTGACAGGGGTATAAACGAGGTGTATCAATATTAATTACATAGACGCAGTAATAATAGTCAACCTGTGCCAAACTAGACCTTCACAGCTTCTCGACATGTAGGTGTGTGATGAAACATTAGATATCGATAACTTATTTAGAAGCATTGAACAAGTGCCAATTAATCAATATCTTTTAGTTCCAATGAAAAGATAATCAGTGAAGGAACAAAAAAAAAAAAACAACAACAAAAAAAAAAGACATAGCGCAACGTTAGCATTGTTTTGACCCCATAGCTGCATAGACTAAGAGAAGAATTGTTTTATGCATCCATATGGTTTTAATGCCCTCAGTAGAGGCATCCTGTGCATTCGTTTGACCTGTGGCTTCCGCACTGCTTTTAAGTCATATTGTCTCTGTAGGTCGGCATGGAGTAGGCATACACATGTTATACGCATTCATAACACAGCCATTTATGAAAGTGTGTTTTGTGGATTTAGGTGTTATCTTTTTGCACGTC
This sequence comes from Elopichthys bambusa, assembly GCA_037101425.1. Lineage (NCBI taxonomy): Eukaryota > Metazoa > Chordata > Actinopteri > Cypriniformes > Xenocyprididae > Elopichthys > Elopichthys bambusa. The sequence goes on from CM074434.1 coordinate 21,702,106, forward strand.
TCTATTGCATGATATCCAAGTGAATTATTGAGGGGTGGGAAATCAAAACAGACAAACATTTTTTAAAAAATTAACGTCTTGCGTCGCTCTGAGACACACTTCTGCATGTGTCACAAACAGAGCGCTTTTTCTTTCTACCACTTCATTTGTGTTTCTCTGGTTTGTACCACTTCTGTTTTTCTCGGTCAGATGGGTGTGGTCTTCTAAAGGCCTAAGAACTGCAGCATAACCATGGGAACTGGAGTCAATCAGGAATTCATAAAAGCGAGAGGATTCCAGTTTACGACGGCGGAATGTGTACGTACTTACGTGTGAGACTCCATCTCTCTGCCTCTAATGCATGGAAACGTCATTTGAGTTGAGTTTTTTGGCTACGGTCGTGTTTATTCATACGAGGAGTTGCGTTCATCGGTTTCAGACTTCTCTAGTTTCTCAGCTTGATTCTCCTAACCCCACATGTAATTTATGAATGTATTTACATTTGCATTTACAACTGAAACAAAATGTTATTTCAATGTTAAATGTCTTTTAGGTGTGATGTTTACGGCGGAGGTTGTAAAGTTCATGTAGCTCTATCATATCTGTCAGTGTTAGGAAGGCCCAGAGCCACATTAGCACCCAAATTCATTTCTCTCTCTTCCTGTCTGCTGATGCATCAAATGCACTTTACTGAGCATTAGGTCCCATCACAAACACACACAGTGTAACCTTCTACTGGATGCAAAACTGAACCAAGCAACCTGTTTTTAACATGGAAAACTTTGACAGATATATTGTTGTTTTACCTGTTGTTGTGTTTTTATTCTTTTTCTTCTTTGGTGGTTGTAAATGAGTTGTAATTTTTTAAAGTGTGTTTATTTTTGTATTTCTGTTCATTTTGGGGAGGAGAGGTCAGAAGGAGAGTGTGTGTGATATCTGTCCTGCATTCCACTGTCTCTCCTACTACATTCCCTTCAGTGTGTGTGTGTGCGTGTGTGTGAGAGAGAGAGAGTGTGTGTGTGTGTGTGAGAGTGTGTGTGTGTGTGTGTGTGTGTGTGAGAGAGTGTGAGTGTGAGTGTGAGCGCGAGTGAGAGTGAGAGCGTGAGCGTTTGCATGGGTGTTTGTTTGTGAGTGTCTAGATAATGACACGCAGATACTCTTGTTACCATTGTAATTGCCAACTGTGTGAAGCTGAACTGCTTTGAAAGTGAAAGGTGTTATTTTTGATTTTCAAAACTGTACGTTCTGTTCAGTTTAGAGGAATGGAAAATAAATTGCAGAAACCTCTGAAAAGTTTGTCTTCTCAATTCATTAAAATGGTGTTTCCCAACATTTTCTGTTTCAGGTACTCCACAGACTCAAGTACCCCTTCATTGATTTCATTTAGTATTATCATTAAAGGTATAGTCCACCCAAAAAAGTAAATTATGCCTCATGTCAGTCCAAACCTGTATGACTTTCTTTCTTCTGTGGAACACAAAAGAAGATAACATTGCCAACATTCTTCAAAACATTCTTCAAAATATCTTTTCTTTGTGTTCTGCAGAGGAAAGAATACAGGTTTAGAATGAGTAAACGATGATAGAGTTACAGAGTTTTGGGTGAACTATCCTTTCACTATTACTAAGGTCACTAATATTATTAAAGTAAAAAAGGAACAATTAATGGGTGAAAAATAGACTCACCAGTAGCATATTTTAAATGACTTTTCATACAACAAGTTTTCCTTTTGTGAAAATAGGAAGTTAATTTTATACTTGTTCTAAATAGACTTTTTTAAAAAGTCTATTTTATGGTTGCTTTCATTTATAATGCTTTTGGTTGTCTGCTCTAACAGTTTGCAAATTTACCATTTGTGATTTGTTGTCCATTTAGATAAATTTCTTCATTTAATTATATATATATATATATATATATATATATATATATAATTTTTGTTATTCATCTTTGGTGTTAAGGATGGGTGTATATTTAACCAATATACTGAACAGTGCACACACACAAATAATTTATCCATTCAAATCTCACATAGCATACTGCATGTGCAGCAGAGCCAACACAAACTGATTTTGAAGCTCTCTCTCTCTCTCTCTCTCTCTCTCTCTCTCACACACACACAGTTGTTTGAGTGGTGATGCTGTGTGGAAGCAGTATGGTCCTGCAGTGCTGCAGTTTGACGGCGTGGTTGAAGTGTCATTATGATGAATGGCAAGATCAGTATGAATCATAACGCCTGCCTGTGATGCTGTTAGGTCGCTAAAAGCCAAAAAGTGTGTGTGTTTGAGACTCATAAAGAATAGGAAATGCATAAACAACATTTATGTAATGAACTAACACAAATTATAGCCCAGAAAACAACTGTATGGCTGTTAAAGACTGAGTTTAATACATTTAGGCAATACGCAGTAGCAGGAGGGACTATGTGAATGATTTAAGTGTTTATATATCTTTGGTACTGCTGAGCTGAAGTGGCTACCTGGTTGCCTTGGATACCACTTACAGCCATACCGTAAATGTCCTGTTTCCTGCTCTTACAAATGCTTCTCTTCAGCACACACACATCTCCTGAATGCCAAAACGAACCATTTCTAGATCTTCTCACTTGTTATTAGAAATTAGACATTTCTAACACTGAATAGTAAATATATAGTAAGGTATTAAAAAGAAATTGAGGTTTGTAAAAGGATTTTCTATTTTATACATATAATATGATGATAAAATAAACCAGTTAAATATGTCCCTCCGTTTCACTATTATTATTATTACATTTTCTTGTCTATTTGAGCTTTACCAAATCTTTAATACAATAAAGAGATATCCGTAAGTTAAGAATTTAAGGTGATCACTTGTTCTCGACTGCCCCAGCAGTTGCCATGGCAGTGAGACCGCTGTAAATTGTGTTCTGTATGGATCTTCATACGTGGTATGTTTCCTTAATTATGCCTGTAAACAACTAATCAAAATAATGTTTCCCAGAATACCATTAATTCTAGACCTCAGTGCTTATAGCCTAGATTGTAAAGTGTATTCAAGTGTGCCAGATAGCTATAAAGGCTTATAGAGGCCTATGTTGAACACACATCTCAGATACTGCTTGTGCACATTCTGCAGTGTTGGGGAGGCTACTTTGAAACTGTAGGCTATCTTGCCAAACTTACAATTTGTATTAGTTGCAGTTCAGTCAAGCTACTGTTTTGCAAACGTGGTTAGATACACTACAAGCTATACAAACAAAAAGGAGCTAGCTGAATTTAAAGGTAGGGTAGGCAATTTGTTTTATAAACACTTTTTGTTATACTGGTTGAAACTCTCTTCACATCCTAATAGCAATCAATAATAGAAGTAGTCTAAATATTAAAACGTACATATATCTTCTGTGAAAGTCTCAGGACCAAAAAATGTTTGTCCAATCATTGCATTTGGTCCAAATGTAATGATACGATGGTCCTATACCTGCCTGTCAGCATGTATTTATATGCTCACCCTGCTCGCGCAGACATCACACGTCATCAGCAGTGTTGCCAAGTCCGCTGTTATGCCATGGAATTGGGCTAAGTTGTTGCCGCGGGTAAATTGGGCTATTTTTTGGCTACATAGTACTCAATTCTATCAAGAATGCTCCACACACCTAAGCCAACATTACTGTCACTGACAGCTTTGATTTCAGCCAACATCTCCCAGATATTTTGTACTTGTATTAAAATTATGTCATAGTCAACGTTTTGATTGGCAACTTCATCATCAAGAGTCAACAACAGATCTTTTACTGTACGTTCAGCCATGGCTTGTCACGTGCCAGCAACCATAACCCTGAAAATGAAATATGGAGGCAAAAAAATAATTAAAAAAGCAAACAAACACACACAAACAGACAAACACACACACATATACACATTTATATATATATATATATATATATATATATATACAGTATATATAACAAATGCCATTTTTGACAACACACTTAAAAATCAATTATTTTACATGCGCTTTAGTATATTAGTCAATACATCAAAATAAGTGTACTTCTTTAAAGCACTACAAAACCATTATTTAAAAGTGCACTTAAGTGTGTTAAGAAATATTGTCATGAATGTGTACTTTCTTTCACTACACTTAAGTGACCTTTAATTTTAATTATATTATTTTATCTGCAAGTGTTCATTTTAAAAAGTGTACTTTTAAGATTTGAAGTAGCCTACACATTCAATACAATTAAGCACACTTCTTTTTCACAAGTGAATTCTCAATAGAATTCAGATGGGTTGCACATTTTATCATTTTGTCACGATAAGAACAGCTCGCACAAATCTCATCACACTTTGTTCTTTGGTGATTCGCATGCAAAATTAAACAATTTGGCTCCAGTCATATCATGCAGACAATTGGTCTGTTCAGTTCGTATGGCATTTAAAAGCTCAGAACGTGCAATGTGTTTGCAAAATGCAAACAAAACTGCAACAACAAAAAAAGACATTTTCAGGCAAAAGTGTTTGTTGGCCAAAATATCAGTGAAACCTTGATCACCTCTAGTCACTCAGATTTCATAACCACATAAACAGAGCAATTTCAAAAGGGTCCTCACACCATTTGTGCTCGGGCCCTAAAAAACAGGCCAACAGTTCTCTTATTTGTTTCCACATATAAAATAAATGAATGCATACTATCATGTGCAAACATATATCACTAGCAATCTCTTAAAATGGGAACGAATTAGCAAATCGCATTTTGGACTATAATTGTAGGAATGAAATGTTCTCTTCTTCACACAAATTGTTGCGTTTTCTGTCAGCATTTGACATTTTTACGCGATTGGTTGTCTGGTACTAAGCAGTCTCAGCCTCAGACGTCACGCCCACGGACCGCTGGCTGAACGTCTGCTGCAGATGGCACACTTCACTGAAAACACTTCAGGAGTTTCGAAGTCGTCATCTGGTTGATTAAATTCTACAGGATGTCCGGGAGACGTGTGTGTCGCGTTCTTTAACAGTCCGCCTAGGAACAAATGTCGTGACGCCAAACCCCCTCATGGAAGAAAGACTCCATTGTGTTTACAACTGTGACAATGAACGTTTATCAGGATCAACTAAATGCTGGATTTAAAAGTATGCGATGTTCGCAGCTCCATTGTTGCAGTAAACTTGCACAACGTTCCTGAATGAATAATTTATTAAAAACATGCTGATCTGTTATTGTAGGGACATCGACTTTATATTTTCACGTCCCTAAACGACACGGAACAAAGCAAACTGTGATTGGTTTTGTTACATGTCAGTCAAACATCCTCTTGGGCAGTTTTTGGCCAATGAAAGCTGCAATACAAAGTCCAGACCTTCTGCTGTCAAAGGTCTGGCTTACGCGTTTCACACTGTACAAGTTTGGCACCGAAATGCAGGGTTAACACCACAAAAGCAAAAGGTTTCATAAACCCGGTGAAAAGCCCTAAGGTGGAGATGGAAACTTTTGTTAATTCTTTAATTTAGTTCTTGTCTTTGATTTGAAAGAATGTGCTTATGTTGCCATAAAGAAATGATGTAATGATCCGCACATGTTCAAGAAAAGGTATAAAACAGAGATGAAACTGAGATGAGCAAAAAAGTGCACATGAGGATCCTCAGACTTAATGTCAAACTTTTTGGATACTATCTATATGTTGTCGTAGATTTCCCCTACACAACTGACCTGACTTAAGTTAACCTGGGTGTCTCCTAATCGACACTCAAGCATCTCCTAATTGACACTTACAAATTTGTACTCTACTAGGTGTCTCCTCTTCGACACCTGCTTCAAGTCTCGCCCCTTTTGAATACTATCACTTGGGAATAAGGTCTCTAGTGTTCCACTTAAGCACTATCACTTGGGAATGGAAGTAAGATCTCCAGTGTCTAGCCTGCTGTGCAGCAGTAATCAGACGGACTCCAAACAATACCTCTGAATATGCTTTAATCACGGCCGGGAGGACCCCAGACCAGTTTCAGAGAGCATCCCCCAACCAAAAGAGTACAACAGTTTATGTAGAATAATTGCATGGCAAATGTGACATGATTCATTACATCATTTTGCTGTAATATGATTGGTTCTTCCTATGTATAATTCTCTGTTACTGGGTAAAATCAAATTTGAATTTCTTAATTACTTCAGCTTGTTACTCAAGTCATGTGGATATATATATATATATATATATATATTTATAAAAGGGATGTAATGATAAACGTATTCGTCCCGAACTGTCACGGTACGGACGTCATGATTCGGAGCATGTGATCAGATGACGAATACATTCACAAGCGATCCCCGCTGCAATCCAGAAGGGGGCGCGTGCGGCAATACAACACTATTTACTAACTGCCACAACAGGAAAAAGAGCAATTACCATAATCCCGTAATTACGAGATTGTAACCCATGACGTTCTACCAGGAGCTGTTTATGTCCTCAGACTCGGATTTTATGCATTTCTATGTCAACACTATAAATGCCAAAAAGAATCTGTAGCAGTCAGGTGATACAAGTAGAGCTCTGTTGTTTACATTCATTTTTACTGTAATGTTATGTGGTTTGAGAGATGAGATCATTTAAAGCTCTCTTTCATGATCCTTTGCAGACTCTGCTGTGCATGTTCATGTGTTTTGAAGGAGGCGTGGCTTTAGAGAGTGCTCTGAAAGGAGGGTGGGATCTCATGCTTTCAAAACTGCCTACCCTAACTTTAAGGGGTTAGTTCACCCAAAAATGAAATTTCTGTCATTAATTACTCACCCTCATGTTGTCCCAAACCCGTAAGATCTTCGTTCATCTTCGGAACACAAATTAAGATATTTTTTGATGAAATCTGAACGCTGGCTCAGTATTGGCCATGGCTGTACACGTGAGCACCACAATGCATGTGTGTGATGCTGATGCAGGAGCTGGCCAATAATAAATCACAGTTCTGACGTAGACGCTGCACTGCATTCACTACGTCAACAGCTCTTTTTTTTTTTTTTTTTTTTTTTTTTTGATGAACTTACCCTTTAAGCTTAATTTATAAGTAAAAAATAAAACTACCCAGTGATATAATTAATAAATTATAATTACTATCAAAAATAATCTAAACAGTAGCCTATTTCTGGCACAAAAGAAATTCAATGTATGAAAAATAAAGAGTAACTATTGCACTTACAACAAAAACAACTTAATTTACATAACTGAGGTGAAATTGGTACACTGTATACAGGGAATCGCTTTTTATAGAATGCATCCGGCTTTGTTCAACGCGCGAGGGTGTGAGGAATGAACAATGAAACAATAAAGCGGCCGTTTAGGATAAAACGATTCACTATTATAAATCTGACTTCCCAAAAATATATAAGAAAGTTGATCGTTTAGGATCGGACTTACTATCGCTTCATCATGAGGTAGCCTACAGAAAAGGACCGTCAAGGTGAGCGCATTTCACTGTTTCCTGAGCTCAGACGTAGGCCTATTAAAACAAGTCTTTAAAAATGTAACGTTAGGCTACTTATCTTAGTACTAAATTACTCCCTAACATAGGTAGGCATACACTGTATAGCTAAAACAAACATTATATTGTAGTATAGGCCTACTGTACTATAATTAAACACTGTATATTACAATAGCAGTTGTTTTGCTGTTCTTTTATTCTCTGTAATTTTAATAATAAGTATTATTCATGGTTATACTAGCCAAATAGGCCTAGGTGTCATCTAGCAGAACATCGCTGGACAACTAAAATTCATTTAGAGGCCCAGTGCTCTGTGGATCATAAAATCAATTGTTTTTTTGTTGGTGTTTAGTAGCAGAACATTTCATTGTAACAGACCCAAGGGCTCATTTTCTCTGCACAAGGCTCATGACAACTTATTAAATCCAAAGTATGATGAAAATAAAAGATCAGAGGGGATTCTTTTATTATGATGAAATCTAGTTAAGGATCCCAGTGTTTCCAGTCCTTTAGAACTTCAGGAATATAGACTTCAGTCATTAATACTTTTGGATTTCATCTCAGCAGCATGTATTTTGTGATAAGACATGCACTGTAAGTCAGTCTTTTTCTATATGCAGAAATGTCCATGATGCAGACAAAATGAATGTAAAAGGTTGGTAGCCTAATGCCAAAGTGTGAGAGCTCAAACTCACAAATGCTGATGTGTTATTTTACTATGTCTTGTACAATGACTTCACAGGTCCCACAGCAGACAAGTAGCCTACATCTTTTCTCTGCACACAACCGCTCATTAAAAGCATGTCTTACTCGCCCGATAAATCAGGCATCTGCTATCTGTGACAGAAGAGTGGCCTACTAGAGAGTGTAATGTTTTGCAGACATGCATTTTTAAACTTGTTGATATTTCAACACCTGTTGTATTGGAAGATGGTTAATTGGTTAGGTGTCAAGGTGATGATGTTTTGTTTTTTAAAAGAAGATTAATTCTTTTCATTCTGTGTGTTTTTTAAAGACTAATTCTTTACATTGTGCATAATCTGTATTAGATATTATATATTTTTTATTTTTTTGTAAAGATGATTTTTGGAAATTGGAAACAGCAGAAATGAATTATTATATATGTTGATTCCAGAACCATCTGTCATATACAGTCTTTTTAGATCTCTCTTTATCAGTCTTTCTAGCCAAAAAAACACAGATGACCCCCAGCACCCCCACCAAAAAAAACACACAAAAAAAAACATTCTGCACTTGTGCCAACTAGTATGAGACAATTAAACAACTGAATACAAGTGTGGTCACCCACTGGGGGAAAATAAAATGAAATCATTATTTTCAGTTTAGCAGGGGGGTATACATTTCCTTATACTCAAGAAAAGAGCCCCAAATTTCATAAAAGTTCTTGGATGAGCCCCTCAGTGGATGGTTATTTTTTCCAGTTTGATAAAGTGAAAAATCTCTTTAATTCACATTGAGTGGGTAGGTGACACAGATGATTCCCAATGCATTAGAATGAAACGTCTAGCCAGGAGGGATACAAAGGCCACAAACTCTGCCTTTGTGATGAACTGGTAAGGGAAGTGTACCGAAGAGTGCTGTTGTCGCTACAGAGATCGATTGTTATCCCAACTACCTGAGAGACTGTGTCAAATATTTGAACCCAATATCCATGTAAACTTGGGCAGGACCAGAACATATGTGCCAGGATTGCGGGACCCTGGCGATAGCCGTCACAGATAGGATCAACATTAGAGTAAATTTTAGAGAGTCTGACCTTAGTCCAGTGAGTACGATGGAGTATTTTGCATTGGATCCAACCATGATTGGCACATAAAGATGAAGAATGTGCCCAATATAAGATACTTTTCCCATAATTCATCTGGAATATCTTCTGATAGGTAGTCTTCCCACTGAGTTTTTATAGAGGTCAGTGGCAATATAATTCTACGTAGGCAACATATTTTATCATAAATATGTGAAATCATTTATTTCCCAATAGACATCGGTTCAAGAAATGAAGTCCAAGGAATTTGAGGATGCTTATCATGGATAAAACTACGAACCTGCAAATACCAGAAAAAAAAAAATGTTGGGCATCGAAAACGTATCTAAGAGCTGTTGAAAGGATGCAACAACATAATCTATATATAAATCTTTAAACACTGATATGCCATATGTCGTCCATTGGGAAAAGGTCCTGTCCAGTGAAGGTGGGACAACAAAATGTGACGTTATAGGGGCAGCAGCCATTCTAAACAGCATAAACGATGCCTTCGTAGGGTACTTTAAAGGGAGAACAATCATGACAGCCATATAGGCTACAAACAGGTGCGTCCTAATCCACATACTTATGCACTATTCTATGACGTTTTTAAGTATAAATAGTGCAAGTAGTGCGTTCACACAGAAAATTCCTGAGTGTTCCCGGGTGATGCACTAAATTAACATAAAAAACAAAGTGTGGAAAGTTAGACACTTCATGCACTCAGCTGTCGCAGCTTTAATTAAGTTGCCGAGGGGGAGGGGGATCAGACTCTGATGTTGAATGACAAAATAAACTTATAAAATTCATACACTACATGGATGAGTACATAGTGCATAAGTACATGGTGTAGTGCGTCATTTGGGACGCAACTTATGACTTTAACCCTGCAAAGCTCTGATGGGTAAAGCCTTTGAAACTATACAGCATAGGGATGATCACTTTTCCATGCACTCACACTCTCGCCTTAATTCAGTGTGCTGTCTGCATTGTGGCAGTTTTTAAAATTTACTACTGTCCCACATTTTATATGCTTACACAGACACAAATACAGAGGGCCCAGAATATTGGCAGCACTGCAGATAAGACATGATTATTGTCAGTACAAAACATGTCACATACTATTTTATGTCACACAGTACTTCATTAGACACATACAGTATCAAGCGTGTGCATTGTAGCAGCAACCCAGGAAAGCTCAGTGCAGCATTACAGCATCTTCAAATCTCAAAGACATCTTTATTAGTAGTACTAAATATCTGTGAATAATAAAACATTATTTATGCAACACTGAATATAGGTGTCTAAAGCGCAGTGTACAAGACCACAATAATAATAGAAAATAAATGATTTGTTTCATCGGGAAAGCTCGGCTGTAAATGTGACTTGTTTAAACAAATGAGATGCTCTGTCACCTTCATCGACATTCAAGGACATCAGAAATGCATGAAAACAGACCTTTATGGCAAAATGTGCGCAATACAATCAAGCCTCCTTCCCCTTTTCAAATGGCAGAACAGTGTCTTGTCTGATCATAGGAGAAGGATGTACTGAAGTAATCTGTGAGATTACTGTAGCTCTGTTTGCTGCTTTCTCCTATAGATGTGTCTGTTTTTCGAAGATAGTTGTAGGGGAGGATCTCATCATTAAATCATGTTGTCAAGGCGACAACTTTGTGTGGAGCGTGGCTTTGAGGAGAGTGTGTCAGAAAACAGGCGTATTCCTGTCACGATTTCATCACTATTTCTGCGTAACCCTGGCAACCCAAACTCCCTAAAAACCGCAATACTACAACCTGGTAAATGCATATTACAACACGAACCCCCAATCATACTGCTTTGTCAGAATGATTCATAACATCAGAACAGTTGTGTACTGTAAGCATTTCTAATGCTGCATGAAGCTCTGAGCAACACAATCCATTCAAACACCAACATACTGTGGACTATGGATTAAAGACAAGGAGTACATGATATTTATTATGCTTCAAATTTACATGGTGTGTTTCACAGTATTTGGTCTTGCTCAGTTTATGCAACAAACACTGCAGTGGCCAGTTTCCACATTTACATGCTGGTCTATTTCTCTCTCTGCTTCCAGTGGTCAAGAGTGATGAAGGCTTATGCAGTCCCGCACTGTGCTCCTGGAGTTGATGTTGTTAGCATTATCACACCTGATCAATAACTATTAATGAAGGAAACCATGGCTGATTCAAGATGTGGCTCTTGCTCTGCCGTTGCTATGGAAACCAGAGCTGCAGCGCTGCAGGCTCAAATTGGGAGTTGGAAGAAAAAGATGGGAAAGAGAGAAAAAAAGACATAGAGAAGGAGGGGGTATTTCAGCTGGAATGGGGGAGAAAGGTAGTCCCTGTAGTTATAAACACAAATGCAAGTGTTTTATGATTCTTTTACCACTTACTAGCAAACCATCTTTGGCTAATTTTATAAATAAATGTATTTGTTTTTGTAATTTAATTTTTTTTTGTCTTTAGTGTTTTGGAGGCGTTCGTGTACTTCCTGCACTAAAACATCATGGTCTTCTATTGATATTTATGCTTTATGCGTAGGCTACATTCCTGACGACTCGTTTCAATAGTCACAGCGCCCTCTGTAATGCGCACTACCGCTCCGAACCTCTAGACGGCGACGGAAGTCATGTGTTTTACCAGAGAGTACACGAGGAAAACTTCGCGCATAACAAACGCATCAATGAACAAGCCTTCCTGCTCATTCAACAGTTCAGTGATTGAAAACTTAGATGCCACTGTAAACATAAATTAAGTTTTTTTTAAATGTTTGTCATCTTATAGACGTAGTTGCTTTTAAAGAATGTATGTTTCGAGACTCGTGAGTGTAATGACAGTCAGTTTGTTGCATTGCCAATAAATCTGTGATGGTTAAATATTCACACGAACGATGGCAAATCCATGTAACATTGCTACTGACCTGGAAAAATACATTGTGAAAGAGGTAAGCGTTTATGTTTGTCATAATGTTTAATGTTTGAAAAAACGCATATTATTGTTTTTAATTCTAATGTACTTAATGTTGATACTTAGGCTCCTCCAACTATTTATTACATTCCAAATTTTATAACGGAGACTGAGGAGGAGTATCTCTTGCAGCAGGTAGGACTTTTAAATGGCTGCAGTCCTACTATCTACACATAACATGTCACCAGTAATCTACACTCTGACCTGTGTCTCTTTTGTAAGGTATACAGAGCTCCTAAGCCCAAGTGGACACAATTGTCAGGAAGAAGGCTACAGAACTGGGGTCAGTACTAAAATGCTATGTTTGACATGCTACATAAGCACTTCATCAAATCTCTGTAATTTAAAATGTTGGGGACAAAACCTAGAATACAATACGATGATGACTGAGATATGTACAAACAAACATTAAGCAAAAATCCTATTTGATACATCTGAAAAATTTTCTAAAAAAAGTATGTATGGACACTCAAATACACCTAAGTTGCTTCAGTCTAGCAAATGCTCACTTTGAAATATTACTAACAATAGCAAAGTTATTCTTATGTTTACTTTATAAAAAATTTTTACAGCAAAAAGGCACATGTACCATGAACTAAAAGTGAAAATTTTAATAATTATACTAATAGGCCTTTTACTTCCTAAAAAGTATGAAGTATCAATCAGAGAGTAAAAGGCATGTAGTATATTGTGCGCAACAGGATTTTCAGCAAAGCTTTGATCATGTTAATAATTTTAAAAAACACCTTAGAAATTCATGTATCAAATATGATACAATAAACTTGATAGGGTTAGTCACTATAGTCAGATATACTTATCTTATTTCTGTTTGATGACATCAAAAAAGATTATGGGATATTTGAAAAAAATGATTTATTTATTTATTTTTATTTTTTATTTTTTCCCCTTTACAGGTGGATTACCAAATCCCAAAGGAATGCTTGCTGAGAAACTCCCTGATTGGCTGCTAAAGTACACAGAGAAAATATCTGCCCTTGGAGCTTTTGCTGGAAAGACAGCTAATCATGTGCTTGTAAATGAATACCAGCCTGGGGAGGGAATTATGGTGAGGAGAAGTGCCTTTCCTTTTAATTTCCTGTAGTTATCATTTTTAACCCACCTTTTTTCCCTTTCAACCTTCTCTCCCGCAGCCTCATGAGGATGGACCACTGTATCACCCCACAGTAACAACTATCAGTTTGGGTTCTCATACAGTTCTAGATTTCTACAAGCCTGTTTGTCAGACTCAGGTAGCAGCAGACAGACTCACACAAACAATCTAACTATCAAACAGCGGTCTCTTAATGTTCTCATCCTCTCCCTGCAGTCTGAAGTTCCTCAAACAGAAGAAAGCCGGTACATGCTATCGCTGTTCGTACAACGAAAAAGTCTACTGATTCTCCAGGATGATATGTATAAGTGTTATCTGCATGGTATTCAAGGAGTTTCTGAAGATATTTTGTCAGGGCATGTGGTAAATCTCTCATCAACGGGTGCTCAAGTGGGCGATGCCCTGCCCCGCAGCACCAGAGTCTCCCTTACCATCCGCAACGTTCCCAAAGTTGTCCGGGCCAATCTGTTGCTTGGCAAGAAGTGACACATTCAGACTTGATTGAACTTTGAACTAGACAAACAGGTTATACATGTTTACACCCCCAAAGCAAAGTGTGTAAATGTAATGCACAAAAGTGGCTACAATATATTATTGTACATGTCTATAAGGATATCTCACTGTAGATACCTTACTGGGTGGTGTTTATGCCTTTGAAATATCTGTCTTCTGAAGGCTGAAAGGTCTACAGTGTTGTCTAATCTTGTACAAAAGCATCTACATTGACCATTTTCAGTGAAAAGTTAAACAAATGGCTATTTTACAACTAAATAAATAAGGAGTATTGCTGTTTGCTGACTGTTGTAGTATTGTTATTTATTTATTTATTACTCTTTTTGTATAATCCTTTACCGTTCTGACATGCAGACTAGAACTAGTCGCTCAGGTTTTGCGTGTTCCCCTCCTACAATACTTGGAAATATGGGATGGTCTTTCTTAACGATGTTTGCGTGTCGCTCTTTTTGATTGTGGGTTGTGTTTTCACTCTGACACTACGCCGTTTGCGTAACTTCTCTTGGAATCCGCGTATCCTGTCAGATGCGCACTGTACTGCTGTGTGACAAACGACAATTTACATTTACCTCCTACTCTCTACTGGTGAGTGTATTATTTCTACGTGTTTAACAGCTAATTATTCTTACAAATATTCTTACACGTACTAGCAAAAATATTGTCCAATAAATTTAAGTTACTTGCGGGTTTTACTTGGTCAATGCGGATTCATGTCGGGTAGCTTGTTTAGCGTGCTAGCATGTTTTACTGTCTTCCAAATTTAGCTGAGAATCTAAAAACACACTCATGCTTTGTTGCCCAGATGATTATTTAATTGCCAAGCAGTATTATGTTTTTAAAGAGGACTAACAAATACTGTTATTAGGAGAGGATATCTGCTGACGAAAAAAAAGTTAAAAAAAAAAAAAAAAAACCAAACGTATCCTCCTTATTTAAAGCGATTTGCCAAGTTGAAAACGCCCCTGAATTGCATCTAAACTCTCACTCTATTGCAAACGTTTGAGTATTTAAACGTCATTTTATACATACTTCGCTTGGTAAATGTGTGAGTTTTTAGCTTGGGTGTTGGATGTATAGGGGAAATACTTGTAGTGGGTGTGTCCGCAGTTGTTTCAATATTGTGTGATTGACATTAACAAACCCCCCTGTGTGCTCATATTTCTGTAATAAACCTTTAAATAAACATGTTTTAATGTAGTTTGTGTTGCTTTTTAAGTTTGATTTGGTGCTTTTAGTAACTATATATTGTATAACAATTCAGAGACGTTATTCTACGTTATATCTTATTCTTCTCTGAAAGTGAGTGAACCATTTGTGCCACAAGATGTTCCTAGCCAAGAAGCTCCTTGGAGGCATTATTGATGTGGTCAGGTGAGGCAATATTTCACTACAAAACTGCTCTCTTTCATCTGTACATAAGCCAGCCTCTGAGGCTGAAATCTCACTTTATTATTATTATTAGTAGTAATATTATGCTTCAAACCACCAAGAAAAGAAAGGAAAAGTAAATAAATCAAAAAATAAACACACAACTATGGTATTATACATGAGCTAATATTCTTTATAGCTTTCCTATTAGTACTTTGAAACCTTTTAGTCTGGGACTAGGCTTAATTCTTGTCTGTGAAACAGGGCATTAATGCTTAAGAATGGAAGAGTGGCTAAATGACTTTCTGACCTTTCTTAAAATATTTTATTGTTTAACATTTCTTATGACTATAAATCAAAGGTTTTATATTCACTGCCATTTTAATTAATAAAACGTGCTTTGTGGGATTGTAGTTCATTCTTTTATAAAATATATTAAGGACAGATTCTTTTAACTTTGTCTTTCTTCCTGATTTTCTAATGCTTTTTGATTCAAATCAAAGGTACTTGCGGGAAGAAAAATATATATACCTTCAGTAAACGCAGACTGTTCTACTTCCGCTATCTTATTTTATGAGAATTTGGATCAGTAGTACTACTTTGGTGGTAGTAATATTGGTTTATTAATAAGATGGAAATACTAATACAACATGTACTTATACAGCTGTGATTTCTTGTGTATATGTCGTCAATTTTGAAAGCATAATTATGCCTTCTCGTCCTGTTTCCACAGCAACATCGACCCCGGGCAGTTTGTTCCTTCAGAACCTGTGAGTAACAGGAGCTTTACTGAAGTGTCTGAAGTGATCCACTGAAGTGGTTGTTGTCAGTCATCTCTGACCTGTTTCAATAATAAGCCAATGGAAAGAATCCTGCAGTGATGAGTAGTGTAGTGCCCATATTTTTGATGTGTACACTCGATAATAAAAAATATCTTTATTATTTCTACAGAAATCTTTGAAAATTGAATTATGAATGAAAAGCAGTAATATATGTGGGGCTCAATTATGACACTTAATAATCATTTTAATTAATAAATCAGTTAACTAAGAAGTTGATAAATTAATTGAAAAATCAGTAAATCAATCAAACAATCAATTATCAGCATGTGGATAAATAGATTAAAAAATGTGCAATCTGATAAATAATCAATTTAAAAAATAATCAGTAGATACAAAATTTAAAGTACAAATTAGAATACATATATTAATATTGCATATATTCAGTTAGGCAATTATGATATTTAGATAATTATTAAATAATGCAATGTTTTGTTGAGAAACCAATAATCGGGCAATAGACAAATTGAGAAATTGGATTTTTCATTCACTTTGTAATCGCATATTAAAAATAGCTATTGTTTGTTTTAATTTTTTTCTATATTATTAATTGCTAAGTTTTTGTATTCATAATTTGATTTAATCATTTTTTGATCATTTTTTGTTTGAATATCAAATTGAATAAAAATCTGTGAATCAAAAGATCTGTTTATCCACAAGTTGACTGCTTAATTCTCTGTTGATTTTCTAGATTTATTAATGCATCAATTTCCCAAAAGATTGCTGAGTGTCACCTAATTACGTTGCTTGCTGAAAAACTGGGCTAGAGAAACACCATTTAGACTTTTGAAGAGCTATATCCAATGTAATTTATTCTTTGCCAAATGTTTTTTTTTATTTATTTATTTTATGTTTTTGTAAATAAATGTAACTACTAAAAATTCATCAAAGTATTGTCTGTATCATAAAGACACTGTACAGCGTGTCTCTGATAGTTTATTCAAAATATGACTGATTGAGAGTTCTTGCAATATTAGACACATTTGCATTGGAAAGTGCCTATAGAAAGATGCTGATACTATTGACATCCCTCTCCAGCCCCCACCCCGCAGACCGCTGGCTTATGCTGAGGCCAATGAGTCTGAGGAAGAGAAGCAGTTCCGTAAAGTGTTCCAGCAGCTCGCTGGCGATGTTAGTATTACACAAACAAATATTCATATATATACACAGAGACATACAATAAACACTGGCTGTCGTAAACATTTCCTTTTGTTTCAGGACATGGAAGTAAGTCCCAATGAACTGATGAACATCCTTAACAGAATCATCTCCAAACGTGAGTGGTATGTGTGAGTATGTGTGTGCCTGATGTCTGCTGCTGTGTAATGCTAATTCTCTTTGCCCTGTATGTTATTGCAGATGGTGATCTGAAGACAGATGGCTTTACTATTGAGTCATGTAGAAGTATGGTGGCTGTCATGGATGTATCCTTCCTTGTTTGACCCTGAACACTTGCTTTCTTACAAACCAAATTTTTGCGCTGATTTGACCAGTACTGATAAGATGATAATGATTATAATGGCTGTAAATAGATTTAAAAAAAATAGATTTAAGACAATTTTGTCTTAAAGGTGCTCTATGTAAGTTTTTAACTGTTAAAGCATAAAAATACCATAATATGTTTGCAGATATTTATTAAACATGCTGAATTCACATACTCGTTTCTCTGAAAACCATTGCTACAGCCAGTTATTTTACTTTGAAATTTGCGTTCCGTGTCGGAATTTCTGTTTTTGTTTTGGTCTGTGCAAGACAGCACGTTGCCAATTTACACAATAGTATTTCGCCACCCCAGGTTGCCAGCTGGCGGAAAAACAATATTTTGAATTTGGACTGCAGTACCCACTTCAACCACTAGCTGTCATTCTTACATAAAGCACCTTTAACTAAAAATAAAACACAAAATAAATTATTTTAGATGCTACAAGTGAATTTAGGCATCGCAACATTATATTGTACAGTATGAAAGATAGATATTAATTATGATTGAATGATTGTTAGATGACATCAAAGGTAATATAAAGCGGGAATCGGGAAAGCCAGGACTCAGACTTGGGTTGCCTGAAGCACAATCGCGCTACATGTCGGTGTGCTGCCTACGAGGCTATTGGCTGCAACAACCAATACCAAAAATGTATAAAAAATCTTTAAGCTGATGTTGAGATTTTTGATGGTGTTTGATCTTGACAATGTGATCCAGAGTGACAGCACAGGTAAATTGGGCTTCCATGAGTTCAAACACCTCTGGAACAACATTAAGAAATGGCAGGTGAGTAGAGGATGTAACAATAGCTTGAAGATTTGACTTGATTTTAAACTAGAGATTTAGTTCAACTAAGCTGTGTATTTGTACGTTGTTGTGTTTGATCTATTCGTGTTGCCAATTCAAGATTTACGTTTTAACAAAAAAAAAAAGAGAACCAAGTTAACATAAACCACTGTCTGTTTTATAGGCAGTTTATAAGAGTTATGACAGGGATCACTCAGGAACTATTGGAGCAGATGAGCTTCCAGCTGCCTTCAGAGCTGCAGGTAAACACCCATTGTGGATTTACATCATCTCCATCTGTAATGATATCATTAACAAACCTCATTTAATGTATATTGTATTGATTATAAGACTGCATGGAATTGTTTGGAGGAAAAATCATCTTGGACAATATTAGTCATGTGCTAGTTTCAGTCCAGTGGGAGCTGGTCCCTGAACAAGGCTGGCACAATAGCTCTGTTTTCAGTGATGTTAAAAGGGTAATTCACCATTGATAAGATGGGTTTTTAATAAAACTTTGCTGTCTATGCAGTAGAAAGGCAATATAAAAAAAAATAAAAAAGGTGCTACATGACTATAGAAAATTTGAATTCGATCTGACCATCTGTGAGCAATAATACAAAATGTGGACCTGTAATTTTAACAATAGCTCTGGACTGGAGCTGTCAAAAGTCTACTTTTGCTGACAAATAAACCAGGAGAGTAGGTTGCAGCTAACATTGAGAAAGAGTATACATTGTTCAGTTACATATACTACCGGCATTGTAACAATACAAAGCTGGTTAAAAATTTAACTGTATGTTCATCCTCTGTATCATCTTCTGTCTCTTGTGCCCCTGTCAGGTTTCCCATTGAATGATCAACTCTTTCAGATGATTATTCGCAGATATAGCGATGAGAGTGGAAACATGGATTTTGACAATTACATCGGATGCCTTGTGAGACTTGATGCCATGTGCCGTAAGTTGATAATAAAGGAAAAAATACTTTTTAAATAGGTTTAGCTAAATGAAATAGTTTATTTCAGTGTTTAATAGATCTAGTAGTACACAGATTATAGTGAGTACAGGAGATGAGGAAACAAGGGAGTAACATGGTCTGAAAAATGTAAACACTGACTTTGCCTTGTTTTTCCTATTTTGAAAGATGGCTTGTTTAGTAGCCGTTAAATAAAATGGCCGCTATGAGGCCAATTTGATGTTTACTCTTAAGGTATGCAGGTACTTTATATAGGTTTCGTGTCCTTTAGTCCATGTCTGCTTTGAAGCCATGTGCTAGTGTACTGCTTGAGTTGGATGATGACTCAGCTTGCACACACAGGCACTACAAATGTTTGTCCAATAAAATGCTTTCTATAATAAGAATTCCCCCTCCCCCCAGTACCACGTCTCTAACTAGCAATAGCAAATATCAAAACATGAGTGTGGTGTAACCTGAAGGCTACTGGAACATGTCAGCACAATAACAGACATCCCATCTCTCCTGGAAGTTCCGGAAGTCTCCCAGTATTTTGATAGCAGCTTCCTGACACCTGCAAATTATTCAGAATATCCCGGAAATCGAGCAAGCGAGAGAGAGAAGGCCTGTTTCCACCCAGTATTAAGATGCGTTTTTGGTGATCCGATCACAAGTGGTCAGCCAAGATGCAAAACTAATATGCAAAACAATTGTTTTGCATATCAGTGTTGTCAGTTACTGTTTAAACCTTGTACTAAGATGCGTTTCAAATGCATCTCCTGTAACCACTTGTGTTCTGTTTTCATTGAGACCTTCCTCTCTTATTAACCTGTAAACCCATGTTACTCAGCTTTTGTGAAAGGATATAATATAATATAGTATGGGAATGAGTTTTTTCAGGGTGGGAGCATTGTTCGTCAGTCCATTTAATGCAATCTTTATGAGCAGCTGTTGAGGGATTAAAGGTATTTCATCAAATTTACTCAGTTTGGTTACTTGTTGCTCCCCCTGTAGGCTATTGGAAAATTCAGCCATTTTGTTCATTGCTTCAGTAGGTATATATGTCTCAGAACTAACAATTTCGAAATAAGTTATTTTTTACTGACTTTCGGTAAATGGTTGTTTTGGACTCTGGATCTAAAAGTTACAGTGGTTTTGTGTATTTTTTTTTTATCATAGGACCCCTTTAAACTGCGTGTATTGAATTTTAGTTAATGAAGTGTTAAAGATACTTATTTGTGTCATATTTGTTCACAACAGGTGCCTTCAAGACTCTTGACAAAGACAATGATGGCACAATCAAGGTCAATGTTCAGGAGGTAAGAGAATTTTAATATCTTTACAACTTAATGACACAAAGTTACAAATAGTACCACATTTACTGAGGATAAAAGGTTCTGTAATATATCATTATAAATGAAATTCTGTCTCTTCACAGTGGCTGCAGCTGACAATGTACTCCTGAGTGATGTGAAGGTCTGCGATGATGTCAAAAACTATATTATATTATATGCAATAATGACTTTATGCTTTACACAGCTCCATCTCTTGTTTTTCACACAGTATAGCACTAATTCTAGAGAAACACCAGCATGGAGCTTTTCAACCAATGGGGTTATGTGGGTCACTCGACTATGCCATTCTTTTTCTCTGTGCGTTTTTTACTTTTACCATTTTTAGTGCATTTAATCCATTAGTTGCATTGTTCAACAGAAAACTAACCAAAGAAAGAAAATTATAAGATGTGTCAAAATTAACAAATATGCCTTTATGAAGAGTCTAGTTTCAGTTACAAATATGCACAACTGTTTTGCATATAAGTGTTGTCAATTGCCAATTTTGCATGAAGCCAATGGGGGATCAAAGGGATAAAAATATTGCCACGAATTTATCATGAAAATCTGGTGTCAAATACAATTTTATATTGAATAAAACATGATACCTCTGTGTTTTCATCAACAATTTGTTTATTGATTAATTTGATCATTGATGTGTTTTGATGCAGTAATATTTTGTATATTTCTATATATTATATATCTGACCAACGTATTAACTCCAATTACTATAAATAAAACATAAACGTATTCATAGAAACGCGAACATTTTAGCTAATAGGACATTGCCGGCAGCTTTAGCTAAAGCGTGTGTACTGAACTGGTTGGGGTTAGGTGGTGAGCACAAGCGCCACTGATACAGGAGTGGTCAGACCTGGTAACTGCACCCACCCGTCTACGCCACGGAGAACAGGCTAACAAATACGCATGCGCAGCGCATACGCTGCTTTCTACGAAGTTTCTGGATATCTGGGCGCAACGCAAAATATTGATTACATTTGACCAGTCAGGTATTTTTCACGGTTTTGCTGTCTTAAAGTACTTTTATATGCTTACGACGTTTAAAGAGTTTACAAACTAACCGACAACGTGATAAGATCCTACATATCGTGTAAAATAGCTAACGTGAGCTAGCTTGAATAGCTAGACAGTGATGATGTAGGTAAAAAGAAAATGGGGGCGAAATGTCCTTCCGCATCCAAGCGTTTTGTTTCGTTATGATAAAAATAAGATTCTATGTAGAGGAACATGAATTATGTTTGTTCGACAACAGTTTTGTGCTGCTTGGGGATGTTTGTGTTTGGTTTAGTCCATTTGCTATACCAGGAAGACGCTTCCGCGCGGCACAAAGAGAGAACGCGTGATCGTAATGTATTTATGTAACTACAGTTCTAACTACACCTCGATGAAAACATGGGCTCGTGCGTGTGGAGCGAGCGAGTGGGTGAATGAATGAATGAATGAACGAATGAATGAATGAGCCGGTGTTTTAGTTGCTCTTCCTTCCGGCACATTCATCATGTGTTAAGACCATCTTGTAGTTGGAAATCAAGTGAATTATTGATACGAGCCATTCATGTAAAACATTTCGCACTCATGGTGACGGTCGCTGACGTTCACACACTGATTTGTGAGACATGTTTTGTCCCATGTCTCATAACTTTACCTGCCATTAGTTTTTTTTTAAATGGCAACATTTCCACTTTCACATTAATCAGAGGTGATCAATGGAATGCTTTAACATTAATGTACGATTTAATTTAGCAAAATAACGCAATCATCCCTAAAATTATTCCTAAAGTCACCTCTCCTCAGACCACATAACTCAATACCGGATATTGATTAAAATATGTTAATCTTAAGAAAAACACAAATTTCTATCTTTAAAGAAGCATTGCTACTATTTCCTAACAGAAGGAAATAAAAAGCTGAGGCCTCTTTCCATATTTAATTTTCCATAAGTTCTTAGTTTTATAGTGTTTTAACAGTTGCTTATGTTTTCAATGTCATGGCCATGTTATGTCAACTTTGTCACACAAATTGTAAAGAAAATGTTAAGAGGTTGTAGATTATTCCTCAATTTTTAAGCAGGCCCTATAATTAGTTGCAATTAATACATTTTTGACATGCAAATTAAATATGTGGTTATATCAACACTTGTTTATCTGACAATTATGATTAATATATGGAGATAAATAGTCCATATGGCAGTAATATCCTGAGGTAGAAACAAGAAACCAAAAAATAATAATTAACATAGCTGCTCTTCAAATACGTTTGAAACCACTCTTTCATTCATTGAAATGAATGCAACATTTGTCCATATTTATAATAAAATATTTTTGTTTCTAATGGTTGCCTCATATTGAGTGACAAGGAAATACACATTTTGTGAGAAAATGAAAGCGAAAGAGATTTCACCCAAATGTCTGTGTGAACAGGTTAATCTAACAGTCCCTTGGTGCAATTTGGTTTGTAAAGCGAATTAAATGGCAGGGTTCTGTATAAACAAATACGTTTGAATGACAAATTACATTTCTTTTAACAGTAAATACTGTTGAAAACTTTGTCGGAGCAATGATTCAAATCAACAGGATTACTTAGTTGTTTTTGTGTTGTTGTTGTTCTTTTGTTTTTTTTAAATGGTCACACTTCTACACAGACTGCCCCTAATTAGAGTGAGAGAATCGTTCTGCCGTAAAGATGTCTGTGTCTTCGCTCTACCTCAATCAAGACAACATGGTGCGCTTCAAGAGGAGAAAAGCACGTTTCTCCTTCAGTGAAGTGCACATCCTGCTGGATGAAGTGCGGAAGAATCGCCACATTGTTGTGGGTGAGTTTTATCTCTGTTTGACAAGCAAAACCTTTCTTAGCAAGTTAGCAGTCTTATAAACTGAGTTTACTCTGTTCAGACAACCACCAGTTATGATTCATGTCCCCATAAAACCACTAAACTGGAAATAAATAAAATGTTCCAATACTTTTCTGTGTCTGTGCTTAGGTAAGTTTAACGCAGGCGTTCCCTCTGACGTGAAGCGCAGGAAATGGGCAGAGATCACGGCGCGTGTTAATGAGATAGGAGAGTGTGACAGAGAGATCATGGAGGTGATCAAAAAATGGTCCGATCTCAAATGTGACACAAAGCGCAAACTGGCTGCTCTGCGGACTGGTGCTACAGTGTCCCAGCGATTGGCACGATCCAATATTGAACTGTCCCCGATGGAAGTCATTGTGGAATCCATCCTTGAACTGGACAAGAAACCGTGGGAAGCTACACAGCGGTCCAGAGCTCGCAGTCATGATGAACAAGAGCCTGTGTGTGAGGATGAGGAAGAGGAGGATGGGGGATTTGTGGGGATAGGGTCGGTCAACAGTTCCCCGAGCGGAGGAATGGATGTGGGAGGAATGCCTGCTACAACAAGTGGAGCAGGGGGTGCAAGTGAGATTCAGTTACAGTATGACGGATCCAAAACTGGAGGTAAGTAAGCTGAAAATACACCATATTAAGAATTTTCATTAGATTTAGTAAAAGTGAAAGGGAAATTGAATTTGTCCTCTGCATTTGACCCATCCAAGTTAGTGGACACACATTAGGAGTAGTGAGTAGTGAACACACGCGCCATTCTGCTGTGGCGCCCGGGGAGCGATTGGGGGTTGGTTGCCTTGCTTAAGGGCACCTTAGTCATTTCCTGCCGGTATTGAGAATCGAACCTGCAACCTTCAGGTTACCAGTCTGACTCTCTAACCATTAGGTTAGACCATGCAGTGTGGCTTTGTACAAACCAGAGATCCACTATCAGTGAAAGTTCACTGCAAGAATTTTAATGCACTTTAAATATTGACATATTTGATATCAATAATTAATCAGCTATGTTTTCAAAACCAACTGTTTACCAGTTCAAAACCAAATGTTTTTGAAAGAAGTCTCTTATGCTCAATGCTTAAATACAATAAAAATAGTAATTGTGAAATATTATTACAATTTAGAATAACTTTAAAACCAGAAAGTTCTATTTGAATATATTTTAAAATGTAATTTATTCCTGTGATGATAAAGCATCATTACTCCAGTCTTCAGTGTCACATGATCCTTCAGAAATCATTCTAATATGATGATTTGGTGCTCAAGAACATTTATTAGTATTATCAATGTAAACCTTTATGCTCCTTAATATTTTTGTGGAAAACCATGATGCATTTTTCATAATTCTTTGATAAATAGAACGTTGAAAAGAACAGCATGTATTTGAAATATAAATCTTTTGTTACATTATAAATATCTTTACTGTAACTTTTGATAAATTTAATGCATCATTGGAGAATATTAATTTCTTTAAATATTTGGGGTCAGTTTAGTGTTTTTTTTTTTTTTTTAAGTAGTTTATTATACCATCCAAGTTGTGAATTTAATGTCTGTAAAATGTCTGAATAAAACACAATTTGTGCATAATGTTTAAATCCCATGTGTTCAAGGAAGAAGTGTATCAAAACCAAAAACTTGTGATCATATGATGTTTAACCTTGTTTTAAAAGTCTGTTTACTTGTTTGATCACAGATCCTGAATCCCACTTAGACTCAGATGAAGACAACCGTGACCTCTTCCCATCATCCTCTATGGCATCTGTCAGTAACTCTTACTCTGAAGAGGACGGAATTGTAGCTAGAGGCAATATTGGACACGTCTCCTCCACAGCCACCACCTCTAATAAAAGACCCTCATCTTTCTCAGGGGCAGAGCCAGACACTTCACGTGAGCAATTAGCACACAACGCAAGCCTTAGCGTGCAGGAGCAGCACGCCACTAATGCTCTTCTGGGCACAGTCTCCCGCTCGCTTGAGCTTCTTGCAGAGTCAGTGCAGCAGCTAGCAGAGACGCAACAGGAGTTTGCACGCGAATCATTGCAGCTACAGAGGGATACCGTACAGGTGTTGCGAGAATTTGCCACCGGCGCGCTAACGATACTACATGAAAAGGTCAACGGCAAACCTGCGTTGTGAAATTTGTGTTTAGCAATCAAAAGATGACCAACAAACATCACTGAGTGTGACCCGTTGTTGATAAGAAACTGCAGTAAAACAAAAACCATGCGATATAGACAGAAACAACTTTTCACTGGAACATTGGTGACCATCAGAGGGCGCAATGTCAAGATGTCAAAATACTGTGATTAAGTGCAAGGAGAAAGACAATTATTTGAAAAGATGCTTTTGTAGTTTTCAAAAATACAAATATGTTAACATTTGTATCTGGTCTCTGTAAATCAATAGGGCACACTTAGGGTTTTTGTTTTAGTGATGACCACTCCAAAAATGTTAGCTAAAACCATGCAAAGGGATTTTTTTTGTGCCTATAGTGATATGATCTTCCACAAAAAATAAAAATTACTTCTTTTTTTTCATTCACATCATCATCACACAGGAATTGTTGAGATGAACCTGTTGTGGGGAGATTCACAGGACCTACTTTATTACATGCTTTTATGCAACATCTGTCAATGAGTTAAAGATATATATTAATATTATATATTTCACCCAAAAATGAAAATTCTGTCATAATTTAATCGCCTTCATGTCGTTCCAAACCTGCATGACTTTGTTCAGCGGAACATAAAGATATAATGTTGGTAACCGTTTTGGTGACCATTGACTTCTGTTTTATTTGTAGCGAGTTTATCATCTGAATGCTGCTGTAAGGAGCGCGTTTAATTTACTCGCAAACACGTACGTTTCATATTTATTACAGCTCTGTGAGTGACTCTGTAATATTAACTGTTATTAACTTGCAGTCCCATTTAATGGTGTTTAAAAAGAACTAAAAACCAGTATATGGTGTAAAAGAAGGCATCTGAATCTCATTAAAATAGGTCTCATATTGTCTTTTAGGACATTCTCTTCCAGTGGAACCTTTTTACATTTATGTTTTTTTTTATTTTTATGCTGTGTTCACTGATTTAAAAATGTAGGACAAATGTACATTTTTAGGAACTATGTTTCTTTCTTTAAGCTCCTATTTCAAGTTAATGCTGTTGTTTTGTCACTAGAGGGCAGTGTGTATTTTAATTTACACAGTGCATTCCTCAAATGATTATTTTACTCCATGTGTTTCTTCAAAATCATTGGGTTTTCCAGCAGTGCGAGTTTCATGTGTGTGTATGTTTGGTTTCTGAATGAAAACGGCTCCATAAGTGAGCAAGATATTTCAATAAATTTTAACTGAACGGTTTGACTAGTGTTTATTTCAAGTTCTTCTGATCTTATGGTCTTTTTGTGGACACACGTACATGTTTGTGTCTGTACTTGTACTGAGATTCTGACATGGACACTTAGCTTCTCACTCTTAAGTTTCGGGCAGGATGTGATTAGAGCTCAAGTATTGTTCTCCGGCTCTCCAGGGCTGAAGAGCTCTGCTTAAACAGATGCTGGTTTGTGTGTGTGTTTCTGATGCAGAGTGGTGTGTGTGTGTGCTGATGTAGAGCTGTAGTTGGGGAATGCTTTGTGCATGTGTAAGACGGCAGCTGCTAGCCCTATTGTGTGGTTTAGGGACCTCTGCTGAAAAAAAAAGTACTTTATTGTGGCTGTCTGCAGATTGTGAATATGTCTGTATAATGTATCAGTCATTTATCATATAGGCAATCTACACCGGGCGGCGCACCAGATACACAATAACAGACTTTTTTTTTTTTTGGACATTTGGTTATTTGAAAACAGGTTTAGTTGTCTTGCTTCTATTTTGTTATTTGGCAGATAGATAAGATAGATTACTGGATTATCTGTTCAGGCTTGAAATATTAAACTTTCAGGTTCATGTTAAAGCTGATTTTTAAAAAAAAAAAACAAAAAAAAAACCTTTTTTGTTTGAGGGGGAAAAAACACAGAAAAGCCATTTTCCAGGACTAAATAACTGTTTTTGTTATTTTGTGTATGTGTACGGTAGTGTATACATACGTTCAAAAGTATTGGGTCAGAGATTTCTCTTTCTGAAAGAAATGTATTCAAAAAGAACATTAAATTGATAGTGACAGTAAAGTCATTTATAATGTTACAAAAGATTCCTATTTCAAATAAATGATGTTTTTTTTTTTACTTTGTTTATCAAAGACAAAAACACAGTTTCCACAAAAATATTAAAACTGTTTTCAACATTTATAATAATAATAAAATATGAAGGAAATATGAAAGGTCACGTGACACTGAAGACTGAAGTAATTATGCTGAAAATTTTTAAATAGAAAACAGCTATTTTAATTTTAATCGTTTTTTAAATCAAATATATGCAGTGAGCATAAGAGATTTTTTTCAAAAACATTTTTAAAAATCTTACCACCCCCAAACGGTACTGTATACATATTTCGATGTGATTTCTCTGTAGAACCTGCCACACATCAGCTGCCATCTGGAACAAAAGAGGCAGACTGTGAAGCAACAGCGAATAGATTTATCGATCCTTCTTTTTTTCAAGTACAACTTCTTTCCTCCCCTTCTTCTGTTGGTCTGCTGACCTCTTCACCTTTTCTTCTTTCTCTTTCACCCCTGCTGATTCTCCTGCCCTCTCTTTTATCCTACATCTGTCACTCTGGGTTCTCTAATAACATAACGCTACCTCTGCTGTGAGGCTCTCTTTTCCTCCTCAGAGGATCAGAGCTTCATGGTGGGGCCCGTGTCATTCCCCTCTATTCAGCTGCATGAGCCAGACGTGTGGCTGGCTGTGTAGTTGCGGTGTGTTCTGTGCACCTGTTCTGACATGTAATGTCTTAACACTTATTAATATGAATTTTTTCACATTCATCTACAGGTTTGTGTTGGTTGTTGTTAAGAAAATTATTTTATTTATTAATTTAATCTGAATTAAATGTTCGCACCTTGGGAAAAAAAAATTAAAAGCTCCAAAATAAATATTAAATAAAAATGTGTTTATTATTCTATAGTTTGTATTTAATAGGTAAAAAATAAATATACATTTTTTTACATTTTATTTTTTTGGAATTGGGATTTCTTTTGTAACAGACCCAGATGTAGAGAGAGACAAGGGAATAGGTTGAGGACATGAACCAGGCAAGACTCAAAAGCGAATCTCCCATGAGGACTTGCACTGACCACAAGTCTTAATGTGTTTTCCAGTGTGATCTGTTTCTGTGAGATTATTCCTGTCATTTTCACATGAACGCAGCAACTCCGATCCTACACACATTTACAAAGTTTGACTATTGAGCAAAGGTCAGTACTTCCCTCAAGGCCAGCAGATTTTGTACGCGTGTGTAATTGCATGTGTGAGTGTGTGTGAAAGACTGGTCTGTGGTCCCAAAGGGCTCAAGGCCCAACAGATGCGGTTAGAGAGTGTGTGTCCTAAGGATGCTGGTCCGGTGTGGTTCACTAATGTAGGCAGATGAACTGTGTGTGTGTGTGTGTCCTATGGGAGCTGGTCTCCAGGGTGAGCAGATGTCATGAGGTGTGTGGAAATCCTGGGTCGGGTGTCATCTATAGGCTCGAATGAGGATATGACAATGTGAGTAAATGAATGTGTGAAGTTGTATGTGTGTACAGTCGAATGTCTTAAGTCTGAGGATTGTGAGGGACCGACATCAGTTTGTTTATGTGTATGACTGCAAGCTCATTTTGTTTGTGAATGGTTTGCTGACATTTTTTTAATTATTTAAAGAAATCATCTTAATTGAGATAAAACTAATGCTGCTTGAGGTGCTGGACAGTGACTAAAAACGACTGAGAGGAAAGTCTTTGCGTATATCCCTTTTTGCAGGCCTGTTTGCTTGCACATATGTGAGATTTGAGGTGTCTGGGTGTGGGGTCATAAATATGGATATATGCATGTGGAGTGAAGGGTGTTCTGGGGTTCCCATGCTCCTGCCACGCTTGTGTCCCACCTCAAGGGACCACCATCCCCCAACAGCCACGTTACAAAACACAAATCAGTCATTGCCCATCTGCATCACACAGACAATGAGTCAATACACACACATGCAATAATTCACTGCAAACACAGATACAAACACAGAACCATTTCCTTACACTGATAACGAGATTAACAGATGCCTTACTATTGTATTAAGTTTAAGAAACATTTGCATAATAATATTAAAATTCATCCACTTTTGATTAGTCACTGGTTCTTGAGACATAGGTCGAAACATGCCCCACAGTTTTACTTGCCATTATAAAACAGCAACATTTCCATGGTGAAAATAATCAGAAATGATCACTAAAATATTCTTGACACAGATTTATGATTTCATTGGATTTTCTGATTCTTTTTTTCAAAATTATGACATTTTCACTCACTATCCCTAAAACCACCTGTCCTCATACCAGAGACACTTCACATTGATTAATATATGTTAAACTAAACACAAAAAACAAAAACTGAAATATAAATATATCAAATTAAAATAGTAAACACAATTAATATAATATATATATTCTAAATATGTAAAAAATAGTACGTCATGACAGAATAAAGAGGAAAATACATACAGTATATCAGTTTCACAGGTGTTTCAACTTCTTACTGACAAACATTTATGATAACACTTCAAAATCAGGCAATATTATAGACAGTTTATTTTATTTTATTCCTTTTTTGACAGGGACAATGGACAATAAAAAAGCTGCCCCAGAATTAGCTACAAAGCTACATTTTATCTGCTGTCCCTGGGCAGGAGTAAACTAGGACTAAAATATTAATATAAGAATATATACGCCTACAATAAGATCCCCCCATAAGTAGAAGATATACACAATAAAATACCCACAAATACAAAATATATGACATACAACCCATCACTTAACAGTATAAACTACAATAGAAAAAATACATTAAAAAAAAATTAATTTAACATTACATTATATATTCAAGGATCACAAACCTGACTCATCTTTAACCATTTTTTCAAATGTAATTTAAACTGCGCAAAACTAGTACATTGTCTAACATTAATTGGTAAATTATTCCAGTTATTAACAGCTCTTACAGAAAAAGCTGATCGACCAAAATTAGTTACTCTAAAATGCACAGTCACCTCTTGAAGAAGCTCTTGTTTGTCTTATATTATCAGTACGTAAAGAGACAAATGCCTTTAGGGGTGAAGGTGCAAGATCATTGACAATTTTGTACATCAGACAACAATTGTAAAACAGTCTACATCCGGAAGGTCCTTTTTTCATATTTCACCTGTTACGGGTCAAGTAAGGTGACACAGAATCCATTAAAGGGATACTTCACCCAAAAATGAAAATTCTGTCATCATTTACTCACAGTGGTGTCGATTCAAACCTGTATGACTTTTTGTTCTTCCACAGAACACAAAAGAAGATATTTTAAATAATGTAGGAATCCAAACAGTTTTGGTGACCATTGACTTACATTATATGGACATAAACAAACAACAGTAAAAACAACTCATGAGTGTGAGTAAAAAATGACAGAATTTTCATTTTTAGAACAATCCCTTTAAGTTTTAAGTATTGTTTTTAAGAATACAATATGAATAGTAACTTTTAAACTGTGTGTGAACACTTTTTTTCTGAAGAAAGTGTTTACTGTTGTATTGCCTTGTTTACTTTAATTCTTCAGTTAAGTACCTCTGAATGCTACATTGAGATTCTCTCTTTGGATAAGTGCTTCTCTTTCTCTCGTCTGTGCAGATGTCAGGACTCTCAAAAACCTAAATCCTGCTAACAGCCTTTAGCCCAGACCATGTGTCAATTGCTTTTAACTGAACCTTAACTGTTAGCACTTGCAAAGCTTTCGTTTAAGGATTAAACCATCTTGCATGCCGTAGCCACAATGTTTCTGTTTCAATTCTGTATGATTTGACTTGAATAAAAAAAAAAAACACTGAACAAATGCTTTTTGATGCTTTTCAGCGAATATGTTTTATATAGTGACTAACAGCACATTAGGATATTTAATTGTTGAATTTCACTTTTGCTCATCATCAACAGCTTGATGTTAAAGTCTGCTTTTAATTTAGATGCTCCACTCCTTGACCATTAGGCCATCGTCAACTTAACGATATTCTCCACGTAGGCTACTGAAAACTTTTGTTGTATCAAGTGCAGAATATCATTGACACAGCCATATTCTATATCTCAAGCTTGCATGCAATGCTTGTTGTTTTTCCTCAGCTGGTCATCTGCCCTCTTACCCACAACATGAGTTTATCTCTGCCAGTACATCTGATACAACACATGTGTGTGGCATAAACTGGGTCTTTGTCCCCAGCATCAGTAACAGCAAACTTCATAAGTTAGCCTATACATAATACATACATAGCATATATAAAAGCATATAATCACTTGGTTTAATGAAGTGATTTTGTTAGCTTACAGTAACTCATGTTTCCTGACTTGTCTTCAAACACTTTCTAGATTTATTTACACTTATATCTGCGGTCTTTGAGACATTATTTATGAGGTATTTTAAAAGACATTATAAGTGATGCATTGTGGTTATGGTTTAATGAGGCACGCGTCACTCATTATCATAACAACAGCTCGTGAGCATGACCGACGACAAGCACACAAGCACACGTCACAACTTCTGCTGAATAAAGGCATAAAAAAAAGAAAAGAAATGGAAATTCAGTTCGCATAACACTGAATTACATTAGCCTGTAGCTACAATATTCTTTACTATTCAATATTTCTTACTTTCATATTAATCACAGACCTATAGCCTACTGTGGAAAATAATGAACAGGCGCGGCTAATAAAATATTATACGTTATATGAGTGGAACGGCTGCAAGAGTTTTACCGACCGCAACAGATGCCGGTTGGGTGAGTTCGGGCGGTTTGTGGCGGACAATAAGTGACCATGTGCCGCATGTTAACATACAGCTGTTGGAGCTGACCCACACAAAAGCGTCATCATGATATTTCCCCACCCATCCTCCAGAGCAGCCTGCGCGTCTCTGCATACTGCACAACAAAAGACACACACACACACACACACACACACACACACACACACACACACACATTATGGCCTCCCCCTGCCCGCACGCGCCAGAGCGAACACACAGTCCAAGGTTGAGTGTGCGTGTGTGTGTGTGTGTGTGTTTGGGTGCAGAGGAAATAATTAAAAACTGAAACGTGCGCTCGATGTAAAAGTATACCACTTAGGAACCATAGAAACAGTAGGATAAATATATTTTGACTTAATAGCATGATATTTTAATAAAACAGAAACAATATAATATAATATAAACAATTTAATATAAAAATTAAAAATAAATAAATGAAATAGTTTTTTCATTGTTAAAACATTTGTCAAAATATTTGCAGTGACTTAGACTTTGGCCCTGTAAGTTTTATTTTCGAACAACTTTATTAAAACTTTATTAAAGATCATTACTACAATTCTGTAATAGCATGAAATGGCAAAATTGCACCGCATAGAATTTTTGCTACAACGAATAACAGAATAGTGTAAAGTAGCATGTCTGTTTGCTTTTTTAAATTCATATAAAGCATATTCTACCTGCTAGGACAAACTTTAAGTAAACAAACCGAATCTAAATCACTAGTTACAGATCGTCTGCAGTAGGTTATGCATTGGCTAATTATAGTTCAAGTCAGCTAGTGCGAATAATAAACTAATTCTGAAATTCGACTGACAAACGCGCCTGTTTGCTGAATTTACTTTTATTATTTCACAAAATAAAGAAATATTCATCACGTTTTCATACTCCTTTGCCCATCTGCTCAACATGACTGGAAAAAAAATCTCTGTTTTGATACAGACAGCAGTATGGCTAACTTCTACTTTAACTCCATCAACACCACTGCCACACGCGGCAGATCAATTTAATCAGGCCAATATTATGCCATATGTCCCCTCTGACGTCACGTGCAGGGGGGCAAGACGTATATAACGGCGTCCATTCATCAAGACATTCAATGAAGTGAAGCCGCACGCGCTGAAGAACGGAGACGACGAGTGTGCTTTTTCTCTGAAGACAGTGGACTTTCATGGACGTGCCGAAGATTTCGTACAAGGACATCTAACTGTTTTGTTGTTTTTTTCTTTCTTTAACTCGAAACACTTCAAAGCTTCGGATGAAGATACCTGCGCGTTATTGTAATAAAGTTTAGGATTAACTGAGCGAGATGGCGCATCTGTCTTTGTACTGCCTGCTGTCTGTGTCGCTTTTGCAGTTGGTAAGGAGCCAGTTCAAGATAGCTACTTCATTCATATGCTTTTTTTTTCTTTAATGTGACTTTATACTATGAATATTTGTCTCCTAGGTAGTGCATTGTTTATTTTTTAAACAAAATATGTAGAAGTCATATATAGCCTTTCTCTGTTCTTGAACAGGTGGTTTCATCGGGTGTATTTGAACTGAAAGTTCACTCGTTCAGCACGACACGGCGCTTCTGCAGGAGGACGCGAGACTGCAACATCTTTTTCAGGATTTGTCTCAAGCATTCTGAGGACGTCATCTCCGCCGAACCTCCGTGCACCTTCGGAACCGGGCAGACGAGTGTCCTGCGAGCGGACCAGAGCTCTATAGCCGGCAGCGCAGCCATCCGTGTGCCTTTCCACTTCAAGTGGCCGGTAAAGTTCATTGACATTTTGTAACATTATACACTAGATTAACTCTAGCAAACAATATTCCATTATTTCATTGTGTAATTATTAAGCTGATCTGAGAAAATGATTAATAAGACAAATGCTGCCTACATTTTTGTATTACTGCAAAATTGTTATTTTATTCAGGTGCCCTTAAGTTTAACTGAACACTTTAACATGTAAGTCAATGCAAAAGACCGTAAACAAGACTGAAAAAGTCAGTTCATAACAAATAGGCCTATAAGTGGAAGTCAATGAAAGACAAAGGAGAATGCTTCTCAGTTTGAGTGAAAGTTATTAAGTTTTTCTTGGTCTTGTTTTTTCAGGGGACATTTTCTCTTATTATTGAGGCATGGAATGCGGAGTCTCCCAAAGAGCATCATGATTACACAGGTGAGTTGCCCCTTTTCAGCGATTCTGTAGCAATTTAATGCAAAGCAAATATACAGGCATGATGCATTACTAAATTAAGAGTTTTTTTTTATGTAATTAACTTATTCACTGCTTTTTCAAGCTTAAATATTCCTTCGATTTTCCACAACAGAGAATCAAAACAACCTGATCAGTCGTTTAGCAACACGAAGGCGCTTGGCGATCGGGGAAGACTGGTCTCAGGATGTTCATTTCGGTGATCAGAGCGAGCTCCGTTACTCATACCACGTTTTCTGTGACGAGTTTTACTATGGCGAGGCGTGTTCGGATTACTGCCGTCCCCGTGACGACACGCTGGGACACTACACCTGCGATGAGAACGGGAACAGGGAATGTCTGAAGGGATGGCACGGAGACTACTGCTCTGATCGTGAGTAGCCTACCACCTATGTGTGTGTCAGATGGCCAGAGGTCTGTACAGTCCTTTGGGATAGTATGTCTGGGTCTCTGAATAGAGGCAGTTCTATCTCTTTCTCGATCACTCCGTATTTATGTGCTATTGTGGTTTGTGTGTGATGGAACCTGAGCAGCAGCATTACATCCCCCTTATCTCTCATATCTTTGTGTGCATGTGTGTCTGATGGAAGTTGAGCTTCTCCTTGAGAGCTTCTGCATTTCTTTTGTTCAGCCTAACAAAGAAACCCAACAGATACATGCTAGAGGGTCGTTCTGTGTGTGTGTGTGTGTGTATGTGTGTGTGCGCGCGCACGCTTGCCGCAGCTCAAAATACAAAAGAGTGCATTACCGCTGTCAGCTCACCAGCTGCTGGCCCCAACACTTAACACACCCATTCATCTGCCCTCTCCGGGGGGCGTGGTGTGTGTGTGTGTGTGTGTGTGTGTGCTTACCCCCCTCTCTGTCTCCTCCCACAGCCATCTGCTCTTCGGACTGCAGCGAGCGTCACGGTTACTGCGAGTCACCCGGTGAGTGTAAGTGTCGTCTGGGATGGCAGGGGCCATCCTGCAGCGAGTGTGTGCATTACCCAGGATGCCTGCATGGGACCTGCTCACAGCCATGGCAGTGTGTGTGTAAGGAGGGCTGGGGAGGCCTCTTTTGTAACCAGGACCTCAACTACTGCACCAACCACAAACCCTGTGCTAATGGCGCCACCTGCACCAACACTGGACAGGGCAGCTACACTTGCACCTGCCGGCCAGGATATGGGGGCACAAACTGTGAGCTGGAGATTAACGAGTGTGACTGCAACCCCTGCAAGAATGGTGGCAGTTGCAACGTAAGTCTACACTCACTTGTTAATAAAACAAACATAGTCATCTATATGTGTGTGTGTATATATATATATATATATACACACATACATACATACATACATATAGACTACATTTTACGTGACATGCAATTTTAGTAGATGCAGCATGTTACATTTTTGTTCAGAAACAAACATTTACACACTTAAGAGTTAATGCATTTTATTTAAAAAGGCAATATAAATAAATATGTTATTTAGGATAAGTAAATATGCTCAGATGTGCTTTATGTGCATAATGGATTATGGAGATCAAAAATGATTTGATACCTAAATTCCTTTAGAGTTTACGCTTTGCAAATAGATGTATTTTTCTCTTTTTCTTTGAAGGATTTGGAGAACGATTACTCCTGCACGTGTCCTCAGGGATTTTATGGGAAGAACTGTGAGATTATTGCGATGACATGCGCGGATGATCCCTGCTTTAACGGAGGGACGTGTGAGGAGAAATTCACCGGTGGCTACGTCTGCCGCTGCCCCCCAGCCTTTACCGGATCCAACTGTGAGAAGAGACTGGACCGCTGCAGCCACAAACCATGTGCCAACGGTGAGTTTTTGTGTTGATTGCGAACAATGCAAAAACAGAACGGTCAACAAAACACTGAACAAAATTTTGTCACCATTTACTCACCCTCATGTTAGATTTTGAAGAATGCTTATGCTACTCATACAATGAAAGTGGATGGTGACCACAGCCTCTCAAGCTCCAAAAAGTAAAAAGATATTACATATGACACATACACTAAAGGTGATGATACACGGGGTAACTTTCTAAGCAATGTTGCTTGGGCACTTTCCCATTGAGAATGGAAAACAAATTTCGATCTAAAGTATCCATATAGAAATTTGTTGCCCATTCTCAATGGGAAATTCCTCTAGCAACATCACAAAATTACCCAGCAACATTGCTCAAAAAGAAAGAAAAAATTTAAGTTCACTTGACAGCTCTGGTCATCATTCACTTTCATTGTATGAAAAAGAATAAACTTTTTTACACAACCACACATGCATATGTGCTACTGTTACAGCACCTCTTATGTTCCTCTCTTCTAAACCTACTCATATGTATATCTCTCTCTTTTTGTTGTAGGTGGTGAGTGTGTGGATCTGGGTGCTAGTGCTCTGTGTCGCTGTCGCCCTGGTTTCACCGGCCCTCGCTGTGAGACAAACATCGACGACTGTGCCCGTTATCCATGTCAAAATGCTGGAACCTGCCAAGATGGCATTAATGACTACACCTGCAGCTGTACTCTAGGATTTACCGGTAAAAACTGCAGCCTCAGAGCAGACGCTTGTCTCACGAACCCATGCCTTCACGGGGGAATGTGCTACACACACTTCTCAGGGCCAGTGTGTCAGTGTGTGCCTGGGTTCATGGGTCCAACATGTGAGTTTCCTGTTCAGGGAGGTCTGGAGATGATGGCCCCCCGGGTTGGGAAGACCTCGCCTTCAGCGGTGGCGGTGTCATGTGTGTTAGGTGTGCTAGCTGTGTTTTTGGGAGTGTGTGTGGGACTGGTGGTGTTCAGGAGGAGGAGGCATAGACTGCGCAGACAGCAGCTTTGCGATTCTGTGTTTAATGATTTGGAGACGGTTAATAATTTAGACAGGCAGCACTATCCCTATGACCAAGACTTTAGTCAGGTGAAACCCAGCAACACTGAGGGCCGAGTCTCATTGGCCGCCTCTCACACCCTGCCTGCTGGGCAGGACTTCCTGTGGAGTGCCGGAGGAGGGCTTAGATGAGACATTTACACATGTACATGTGTAAATAACAATACACAAAACACATGCATACACTGATGTAGACATGCGAGCATGTACACGGACACACAAACTCACAAGCAGGGATGAGAATTTGGATGTAGCACTTGCTTTTGTCTTAATTTTTATGAATGAATGAATGAAAGAATGAATGAAGTATGTATTAGCTGAATAAGGGATTGGACCTTTGCCATCTGTAAAGGTGGAAGACTGTGTAAACCAAAAACTTAAAGAAACAAACACTCACACTACTGTGTGCTGGGCTCTGTGAATCTGTTTCCATATGAAGACAGACACAAGTGCTGAAACAGACTTAGGTTACAGAACTCTATATGAAGAGAACTGATATCTTTATACAAAGATAAAGAAGTGAAAAATAACTCTATACAAAGAGAACTAAGTAAGAAAATACCTCTATTGAAAGAGAATGAAGTAAGTTAAACTGAAGAGCATTAAGGTTGGGTGCTTTCTATTCAAACTCTGGGCTTTGTATAAGACTGATGAAAACAATAACTTTTATCATCTCATAAGGATGAGAATATCACCTTTGTTTATTTGTCAGGATGTTGCCAGCAACAGGTTTTTTAATAAAAAATAAAAATATAAAAAAAGAGAAAGGAGGGAAGCAGAACACAGTCAGGAATATGATCAAACTATGTACTTAAGACCAAATGGGAAGATTTTGCTCCAGTTTTGTATTGCGTATTAAGCAGTGTGTTTTCTTCCTCGAATGATATGGGGAAATATGTGTCATTTGTTCTTATGTAAAATTACATAAAATCAAATTTTCTTCAGTGGGGTTTTTCTAATGAATGTTTATTTCTTTTGCCAGATGTTTCCTATTAATTTAAACCTAAGTTTATGCCTAAGTTTCTATTTTGCATTTTTGTACTTTTGCTTTCAATCATTGTCTTGTCTTTGTAAAGATTTTATGTTAATTTATTTTGTATATGTGTTTGTTACTTTAATGAAATAAAATAAATTATATGAGAAAACACCTAATTTATTCAACTCTATTCTTTCTACAATGTTTGATTACAGTTTTTTTTTTAAATTGCTTACACACAAAAAGTGGTACTTGCCCAGATAGCAACTTTGTGTCAGTCCAAAATTGCCATGCGTGGTATGATGATCTGGGCCACACATGGTGTGATATGATGGCACTTGGACAGATCGCTCCTGTTGCCAGATCTTAACCACAAGCAGGCCATAGCAATGCCACGTCAGCCAAACGCAAAGAAATAAACCAGAACTAGACCTTATCTGAGTCTCCTTTGTCTGACACACCCATTTTAGGTCTGTTTGATTAAGGAAACATGCAGTGTTTGGGAACCCCTGAGTTAGAAGACTGAAGATAAAAACCACGATCAATAAATAACAAACTACAATGACAAACACAGATATGATCAATCAGCCTATGAATCTCAACAATGGTGACAAAAAATATTTAAACAATCAGCTGCATAATTTATTCATGCTGTGATGCATGCAGGGCTGCAGTGAGTTTTGTATTATTGTTTCCAGTATGCATTGCGGCAAGACACTTTTGATTGTCACCATTGTTGAGATTCATGTGCTGATTCTTGATGTCTTTGTGTGTCAGATTAGAATTTTTTTATGCTTTTTTAAAATCTTTTAATGGATTTCTGCAATATAGCGTGATCTCATGTTGCAGTAACACAGGGTTTGTATTGTTTTAGTCAGCCTTGACGAAACACCTCTCAGCTAGTGCGTCTTTTTGAAGTGACTAGCAGCCTTGTCACCTGACCTGAATACTGCGCGCTGATTTGCTAAAGCGGACTTATCGGTTTCTGTGAGTATGAGGTCTCGGCGGAACAAAAATGGGCATTTTTGAATTTGTGGGTGTTTTCAAACTGGTGGGTGTTTATAAATCATGCAATGAAAATTATCCCCTTCACCCGACCTCACCCCTAAACCCTACCCACAGTCTGACGTCAGCAAATCAGGTAACTCAAAAACGCCCCTCTGTTTATGGTCTCACCCACTGATTTTGTAACTCCTATTACTGTCCAGCAGAGAACTGTACTTGGTTTCTGTACACAAACAACAAGGGCGCTTGTCGGTTTCAGCTGTAAAACGTGAACTCGCGATGCCTTGACAGTGGACAATACCGGCTTTTTTGACAAAATGTATTTAGGGTTCAGAACGTGCTATATATGGAGAATAACGCACAGCAGTCAGTTAATTTTTTTTTTTTTTTTTTAATTGGCATTTATCGATTTTTGCATTTAACTCTTCAAATGTATTACATTGCAAAAAAAAAAAAAAAAGCAAAAAAAAAGCTGTTCTTATTTAGTATTCTTGTCTTGTTTCCAATAAAAATATCAAAAAATTCTTGAATCCAAATGCTTTTACTAAAGTAAAAGCATGCTACCCTTGGGAGATATAATTAGGAAGCATGGCGTTAGTTTTCACTGTTACACTGATGATACTCAGCTCTATATTTCTTCGCGCCCTGACGAAAGTAGGCCCTGACCAGTAATTTCCTACTACTAAATTCAGAAAAAACAGATATTCTAATTTTTGGACCAAAAACTTCCTCACGTAATAACCTAGAATGTTGTCTAACACTTAATAGCTGCTCTGTTAAGTCTTCGTCGTCAGTTAGGAACCTGGGTGTGCTCTTTGATACCAATCTTTCATTTGAAGACCATGTTTCTAGCATCTGTAAAGCCGCATTCTTCCATCTTAAAAACATATCTAAATTACGTAATATGCTCTCGATGACAAATGCGGAACAGTTAGTTCATGTGTTCATGACCTCAAGGCTACATTACTGTAACGCTCTACTGGGTGGTTGTTCTGCTCGCCTGATAAATAAACTACAGCTCGTACAAAATGCAGCAGCTAGAGTTCTTACTAGAACTAGGAAGTATGACCATATTAGCCTAATTCTGTCAACACTGCATTGGCTTCCTGTTAAACATCGTATAGATTTTAAAATCTTGCTAATTACCTACAAAGCACTAAATGGTTTAGCTCCCCAGTACCTGAGCGAGCTCTTAATGCATTATAGTCCTTCGCGTCTATTGCAATCTCAGAATTTAGGCCAGTTGATAATACCTAGAATATCAAAATCAACTGCAGGCGGTAGATCCTTCTCCTATTTGGCACCTAAACTCTGGAACAATCTTCCTAGCATTGTTCGGAAAGCAGACACACTCTGTCAGTTTAAATCTAAACTAAAAACACATCTCTTTAACATGGCATACACATAACACATTATCAATTTATTTTTTCAAATCCGTTAAAGGATTATTAGGCTGCATAAATTAGGTCAGCCAGAACTGGGAACACTTCCTATAACACCAGATGTACTCGTTACATCAGAAGAAGAATGGCATCTACGCTAATATTAGTCTTTCTGTTTATCCCGAGGTTTACCGTAGTCAACCGGATCCGGGCCACATCCAGGTGAGACCAATGACCTGCGTCTTGACACGACCACAACGCAGCCCTGAAGTATCA
This sequence comes from Elopichthys bambusa, assembly GCA_037101425.1. Lineage (NCBI taxonomy): Eukaryota > Metazoa > Chordata > Actinopteri > Cypriniformes > Xenocyprididae > Elopichthys > Elopichthys bambusa. The sequence continues at coordinate 21,743,209 of CM074434.1, forward strand.
GCAGAGATTGAGTCAACTAGATCATCCACTGTGAAGGCCTCATCAACATGACAACCAGTGGCTTATCTCCTCAACAACCGTCCATACCGGTGTGATGAATACGATCCTCAGCTGGATGGAACTGAATTAAATACTTTGAATATTGCGATCCTATCTGACTTATGATAACAACCTGAGTCGTAACAAAGCACTGTTTGCCAGAGGAGAACTGGCCCCCCGACTAAGCCTGGTTTCTCCCAAGGGTTTTTTTTTCTCCATTTTAAAACCTGTTTGCCACCTGATGTCACCTGTTGGAGTTTGGGTTCCTTGCCGCTGTCGCCTTTGGCTTGCTTAGTTGGGGACACTTGACAATTGATATTCAACAGTGCTTTGATCTGCCTGCATTGACACTATTCTTTAAGAGCTGCTGTGCAGCCAGTTATCACTGTAAAGCTGCTTTGACACAATCTACATTGTAAAAAGCGCTATATAAATAAAGGTGACTTTACTTGACTTTTTTTTCTGAAAAAAAAAAATAATAATTTTTAATGAAAAATTTAAATTTTTTAAAAAAATAAGAGATTTTGCTGAAAACAAGCCAAATTATCTGCCAATGGGGTAAGAAAAATAATCTTGTTTCTGTTTAAAATCTTGTTTCTGTCTGGTTCAAACCTGATTCAAGGCTTGTCGCAAATTAGTTTTTGTCCAAAAAATTCTATTGTGTGGTGTCATTACAATTATTTAACTGCTCCCAAGACCGTCCCCAATCTCAAATCGTAAATCTCAAACACCGCAGTGGCCGTTGGAAGCTCCGGTTCCTATAGATACAGGCCCTGTTTACACCAGCGTGTTTTTGTTTTAAAATGGCATTTTAAAGTGAAAAGAATCCTTGTCTACACTGGTGTTTCCACAGCATTTTAGAAACAATCTCTGTCTAAACTACACGCCCAAAAACGCATGTCACATGACCGCTCATGCACACTGGGCATGCGCCTACAAGTGTAAACAGCTGCCTCTTGCGCATGTATAGAGACGCACACATAAGACATGCATGTGCGTTAGCTTGATCCAGCCAACGTCAGCTGGCTCTCCTTGAGCGCATTCTGCTTTACACTGAAGAACAAAATAGAAAAAAGTATATGGGTGATCTTTCTCTACACACTTTTGTGGCATGTTTGTGGCTGCCAAGTTTCAGCTAAAGAAGCACACATCCAGTAGGTGATGCTTGCTCACTCTCATTGGCTATCATGGGTATCACGTCAGAGGCAGATTTGTAAATATCAAAAACACTGGCCACAAATCTGCCTCACCCCTCACTATATAATTTGAATGAATCCTAGATGACACCAGCTAGCTTTACAATGATTGCATCTTTATCAAGCAGACAATATCATCAACGTCTCTTTCCACAACAAACACAGTCACAGCAGCTAATGTTAACAAGCCAAGAGTCAAACTGCACAACTAAAGCAAATACTGACCACCATAATGGTGACTAAAAATTAAGTCAATCTGTTTAGTCAAAGGTAAAGCTGGTAATGCTGTTTGTGGAGTTGTTTAATCCTCCTCTGCTGAGATCTTGAAAGATTGAATTCATGTGAGTGGCCACAACCACGCACTCTGAAAGAACTACAACGATTTCTGGGGTTTGCCAACTTCTACAGGCAGTTCATACGAAACTTCAGTGGCGTTGCGGCCCCATTAACCTCCATGACTAAGTGACAATCCACACACCTCTCCTGGTCCCACGAGGCAGTGCACGCCTTTCAATAACTGAAAGAATGATTCATCACAGCACCCACTCTCCGTCATCATGACCCAGAACTCCCTTTCATCGTTGAAGTCGACGCCTCCAGTACAGGTATCGGGACCATACTCTCCCAGCGCCAAGGTAATCCTGCAAAAATTTTCCCATGTGCATTCTACTCCAGAAAGTTGTCGGCAGCAGAGCGCAATTATGACGTAGGCAATCGGGAGCTACTGGTGATGAAGGCGGCTTTGGAGGAGTGGCGTCACTGGCTGGAGGGAGCGCAACACCCGTTCACCGTACTCACAGATCACAAGAACCTGGAATGCCTCTGGTCTGCTAAACGTTTGAATCCCCGGCAAGCTAGATGGGCCATGTTCTTCACTCGTTTCCAGTTCATGGTAACTTATAGACCAGGATCAAGAAATGTCAAGGCGGATGTGCTGTCTTGTCAGACAGAGGTGGAACGGACGGAGAACGAGGAAAACATTATTCCTGACAAAATGCTGCTGGCTCCGGTTCAGTGGGACATCATGACCGAAATCACTCAGACAAACGAAGAGACAGCACCACCACCAGAGTGCCCACCTAATTGCACATTTGTACCCGCACACCTCCGCAACAAATTACTACACCAAGTTCACGATTTCCGTCACCTGAATATTGACTTTCACCCATTCAGACTACGTTTCCCACAGGCCCTCATTCCTGGGACTGATTGCACACACCTGCACCACATCACACTTGCACTATTTAAGACACACACACATATATATATACATATACATACATTGCGAAGTCTTGATTTGCCCCGGTGATCATTTCTGAGCGTTTTCTTGTGGACTGTTATTCTGTTGCCCTTTGAAAGGTTTACCTCCTGTGATTCTCTGCCGCCTGCTCTCATCCCTGCCTGTTTATTGGACTGTGTTTGCTTGCTGCCTGCCTCGATCTCTGCCTGTGACCTGACTCTGTTTGATCGCCTGCCTCGACCTTTGCCTGTCCCTGTTTATGTCTTTGCCTTTGCTCCTGTCTGCATTGATCATTGTTATAATAAGCTGCAAATGGATCCGCATTCTGTTGACCCATCATTACAGTTTCACATCACAAATGATATAATACTTTGTTTAGTTCTTACAACTTACATGGAAGCACTCTATTGCTCATATGCTCAAGTCTGCATTTACTTGATCAAAAATACAGGAAAAAACTGTAATACTGTGAAATGTTATTAAAATTTAAAATAATGATTTTCTATTTTAATATACTTTAAAATATTATTTATTTATGTGATGCAAAGCTGAATTTTTATCAGCCATTACTCCAGTCTTCAGCATCACATGATCCTTCAGAAATCATTCTAATATTTAGGGGGCTTTCACACTGGCAGTTTAGTTCGAAACGGGGCATGGTTCATATGAAAAATCGCTAATGTGAAAGCTGTCATGCGAACCAGGGTGCGCACCGGGGTACCGAACCCGAGACTACCTGAAGGAGGTGGTCTGAGTTCGGTTGCACTCGAACTGTGCCGCGGTTCGCGTGAATATGAAAGCAACACAGACTCGGGTGCGCACTTGTTCAAGAAGTAAAGTAACCTGCGGATGTGTTTTCACCGATTGTAATGTATTTATTTAAATAAAACACATGTAAGATGACAGTGTGGATGATTTACCTTGGACTCGAGCAGGAGTGAGCCGGCAGTGTATTCGCGCTTTGCAAGTGCAATTACAGCGGCAAATTAATGGCAATCAGCTGTTTCCCCTCAAAAAAGGCTGCTTGCAAACAGCGGAAACCGTCTGCATGCGGTGCACGTACAGTAAACACAAGTGTCGTTTACTCTGCTGCACATAATAGCAACACATTAATAAAAAAAACAATTTATTGACCCGCATTCTGTCTTCTGTCATGCGCCTTGCACGTCTGCAAGATGACATAAGATGAACGCAAACGCACCAGGGTTCGATAGAATCAATGTGAAACCAGACCAACGCTGCACCGGGAACAATCACGCCCGGGCTCGGACCGCGGCAAACGAGCCCAGTGTGAAAGCCCCCTTATTATCAGTATTGGAAACAGTTGTGCTGCTTAATATTTTTTGAAAGCTGTGGATTCACTGATGAATAAAATGTTAAAAAGAACAGAATCTTTTCTAACAATATAAGCCTTCACTATTACTTGTTATCAGTTGAACACACCCTTACTGAATAAAATTGTTAATTTTGCTTTCAAAAAAAAAAAAAGAAAAAAAAAAGACCCCAAACTTTTAAACAGTAGTTTATATTGTTGTGTATTGTATTATATATTGTTTCAGAAAATTCTAACTGCAGAAAGATTTTCAATACACACTATGTTTTAAATGTATGTCTGTAACCTTTGCAGTCTGAACTGCTCCAAGTAGGACTCAAACCAGTGTCGCTGGCATGGGAGGCGGACCCACTAACAAGAACACCAAAGACCGCGGTTTCTAACGCAACTTTACCTGCGCAGTTCTCACTAGCTGTTCTCAGTTACAAGCCCACCAACATCAATCTACTAACTCTACAGTTTGGTTAATTTGTCAGACAAAACAGCACAGTGGCTACGTTTACATGGACCAATTTTCGTCAATCCGAATGAATTGAATCCGATTGCAGATCTGTTTACATGTACTCCAAACATTGTAATCTGATTCAAATATCCATTTATATGTGTTTTATATACATTCTGATTAAAACGTTTGCGCATGTGCTCTGCGTGTGTGACGTCATATCAGTCACATTTGCGGTAATGGACAGACGATGATCATGTATCGACGATAGCCAGAGATATTGTCAAAAACATCAAATCTTGGCAATATTAAGAGGATTTGGTATTTCTAATGAATATAGGCCTGTTACATTTTTTTAGTCAATTATTATTATATATAATTATTATAATTATTAGGTTCAGCTTTATTATTAAATTAATAGTATACGTGCTGTGAGGATAATAAAAGATTAGGCTATTAGCTATCTTTGAAAATGTTTTAAAATTTTTTTTTAGGTCTATTATACAATGAATTATAGGCCTATAATTAAAATTATTAAAAGTGTAGGCTATAATATTTCCTAACACCGCAGTCATCATTGAAAATTAAGCGCAGCTTTACTTTAAGCAACGACTTAAAAAAAACAACCTGTTTAACACGAAATACTATTATTCTCATTGTTTCACTAGCCTATATGTAAGGCCACAAGAGAAATAATGGAATAAATTAAGACAGTTATATATCGTTATAGAGCATATTATGTTGAAATTCGTCTCTGAGAGAATATACTCCATAAATGCAGCGTCAGACAGCTCCGTCACTTATCCTTTCACTTTGAATACTCCCCGAGGTTAAGCTTTTACCGGCATAACTCTTGCGCAAAGTTTGCACGTTGCTTCTTGTGTGATATCCATTGGCCCCCCTTTCTTGTTTTAGAACAGAAAGATTTTCAATATTATGACGAAGGGACACAGCTACGCCACTGCCTGTTGGCATACATCTTTACAACTAAATCGTGAACGTGAACTTGCGCATTGCGTAATGCGTGTCAACATTGCACTGCGCATGTGTCCCAGAATCTTCTGAATACGATTGAGAAAGTAGTCGGATTCAAGCATTTACCTGGTCATTTATTGCTGTTGGATCGGATTAGAATAGGAATAAACCACCCCTTCCAATCCGATCGAAATTTCATTCGGATCGAGTTCAATCGGATCGATTAAGGTGTTTACATGAACGTTTTTCAATCCGATTACAAATGGATTATTTGGGTGCATGTAAACGTAGCCATTGAGCATTAGGATTGGTCAGATTGCCCGTCAATCCAACTCCCAGCAAAGGGTCAATTGTTGATAGCACTTCCACATCAGGATTCCCACTCTTTTTCAGCAATCATTTTCCAGGACATTTTCAATTTTACTATGGCAGGAATAAAAGACAAGGATCACGCCCTAAAGTAACATATTGCTCTCTAAGTCTTTAAAAGGCATACAGTTTATTGCCATGAATTAACTATATAATAAATTTTTAATATGAGCTCTTAATCATACATTATGACTATGGAAGCTTGTTTCCGCCACAGAATTAAAAAAAAGAAGTCACAATTATCTTTTTTGTATCTTACTATTCTGACTTTTTTCCTCACAATTGTGAGTTTATATCACAGTTATGCAATTTATAATTCTGACTTTATAACAAAATTGCGAGTTTATCTCACAATTGTGCAAGCTCAGAATTTTTTAGAATTTTGAGATAAAAAATTGCAATTACCTTTTTTATTTTTTATTCAACACTTCCAAAGTCGATGAACAACAAAGAAACCCATAACACGTAATAGAATATGTGGCAGGTCATTTTTGCAGCGTGAATGAATTAAGTATTTAAAAATCTCGCTTGCGCAAGACTGAAAGAAACTCTTGAGTTTACTGAAGAAAACCTGCTCCTGACCAGGTTAGGTTCACAGAGTAAGTTACCATGGTAACTGACTCTGAGTATAATACCTCTTTCAGAAATAGGCTTGACTTACCCTGCTTTCTTGGGTTTTATATACCTCCCATTCTGAAACAGAAAACCCAAAGTTTCTCTCATTTCAGGGTTAACATACTCAGAGTTTTCACTTAACCTCCTTTCTGAAACGGGCCCCTGGTTGGGCCAGTCAAGTTTTAAAAAAGACACATGGAATTCAATGTCTTCAGTGGTGCAGCAGTAGTGAGTAAGGCTTTGCAGATATGTTTTTTAACGCAATCGACACAGTTCAAATCCGCCTTTTGCCGAGCTTGCATTTATTTTCAATAAAAATGAAAATAATGTTCCAAACGTGGAAATAAACTGCGAATGAGTGTTTAATAATATTAAAAGTGTTTATTGGGTAGGGTTAGGGGAAGGTGTATTCTTCCAATAAGGCAGCATCCATTTAATAATTAAAAAAAATATAATCATTTACACTATGATATTGCATTCTGTTAATGTACAAAAATACTGAGGTGCAAATAGTATCTGCCAATATAGATAGTTTCTTTACTCTTATTGCAAAGAACTGATACTTTTACATGGTATAGAATCTGTCACCATTTTCACGTATAGCATATCACTAAGAAAATGCTGCTATTTTCACTCAGTGTAAATACGTCAAATAAAGACGTACCTCAGTGTTCCTCCTCAGCTAAATTCAATTTGACCATCTGTTTCACACTTTTGTGTGGAAAAAAAGCATAAAAAATGTAACATTTATTGTGCACTTTAGTTAGATTCATTGAATTTGTTGAGCTTGCGCTGCACTGACTGACAGCTTATGTGGTTACAAAGGGAAAACGTGGTGCTTGCTTTCTGTGTACTTCATTCACAAGAAAAGTTATTGTTTTTCATAAGATTTTGTGAGTACATACTTCACATTGACAAAATCTATTTTTAAACCTAGTCATTTTATAATGTTTAATATTTATTCAAAAGCGAAACTAAGTGAAAAACTATTATAGACAATGGCTAACATATACGCAAATAAATGCTACTCTGCTGCCACCTGCTGGTTATAGTGGTAATTCATGTATTTAAAAAAAAAAATTTAAATAAGTGTTTTCTATCAAATGTTGGATTTTCTACATTTTGAATCGTTCGGTGTTACAAATAGGGACAATCCCAGAAGGATGAACAAATAACATTTGAAGTGCTGAAAAAATGTGCGTGTGTAATTACAGACACAGCATTTCTTAAATGGTCCCAATAGCTTGCAATCAAGAAAACTGGTTTATTGGCAAATTAGGTAAAGGTGATAACTACATTAAAATATCAATACAACATTAAAAAGTCAACCACTGATGGTTTTGTGTCGATGTACAGCGAGTACAGAATGATCAGCTAACAGTTCACCGGAAATGCCCAAGCTGGCTTAACGAAAACCAGGAAGTAACCGCACATATAGTCAACTAGCCTTTTTCACAAGAATCGGAAATCACATGACATGGGGTAAAGTTAGTTCCGCTATTGTTGCGCCTGAGAATAAACAGGGAGAATTAATCACAATGATGTGATGTTTCCTCAGTGGTGGCGTTTACTCGTGATTTCATGTTAAACACACATAACTCATTCACATACAGGTTGGTCACAGTATTTCTTTTTTTTTTTTGCGAATATATTAACTTGTAACCATACGCAAAAAAAATTCTAAACATTTCTCATTCTTTTCACCATCAGTGAATAAAACATGAATGCAGTTGAGTGTACTCTTACAAAACTCGTAAACAGTTACAAAAATAACTATATGAAACATAATACAACATATAACATTATATAACGTTACGCCTTTTAGTTTTTCCACATGGCGAAAATCATATTAACGTTACGCCATGGGATAGGCCCAACTGCCATGTGCTCCGCGCATATACACGCACTAACACACTTAGTAAAGCTTTTACTCTTTTTCTACTATTACATACACGTTCTTAACATTCATACTCGTTTTCGAAATACATTATAATCACTTCGGTGATCCGATACCTGCGAATAAACAGGGAGAATTAATCACAAGTGATGATGTAATGTTTCCTCAATGACGGCGTTTACTCGTATGAGCGAACTCTCGCGATCTCATCTGATAACGTTCGCCCGTATGGAGAAACTCTCGCGATACCGTGTAAGAAAGTGAGATATGAGCAATCGATCTCAGATTATATTGAACAGAACTATGACTCTCAATATTAATGTCTGCTAATGTGTGATGAATACTATGAATACTACCCATTATGGGTCTGCGGCTATTAGATTTATATGCTCTTTCCTCAGATATTGTCATGAGTTTTAAAACGTTTTAAAAAATATGTAGCATGTAGCCTATTAATCTCATGGCATTACATACCGCATTCAAGCATATGTTATAACTAATCCTGACCGATTAAAATGATTAAACTAAGACATAATTAATTTCCAACACCATACTGTATAGTACAATTAACTATAATCTTTGCATTAATGTTGCAACAGCAACAATACTACTAATGGGTTTGTAATAATGTGCATATTACAGATTTAAGATGATGACGACAGGAATATATGAGTGAATGAGATGAAATATCATTGAGAGATGACAGAAGTGTTTATATTAGGGCTGTGAATCTTTGAATACACAGCGAATCGAATCGATTCACGAATCATGGGCGAATTTTCGATTTGATACAAGAATGATTTTGCAAATTCAGAACGATCCCAGATAGCACACGCACATCGTGCAGACATCTGTGCGACGTCGTCATTTTCGTCTGGAAGACATATATTTTAGGGCGTTTGCTCATCTGCAATACGTCGCCGAGACGTCCCAGCTGTTAGAATGACGTCTAGGCTATGTCTATAAGATGTATATCATTTAGAACGTCGGCAACCCGCTCTTTTAAAGATGTTTATCAGATGTTCATACGTCCGCAAGACATCTGATTTATGTAGCCCAGACATCGTTTTAAGATATGATTCATAAAATTAACTCACATAAAATTCAGCCATTACACATGAACCTACAATAAAACACGCATTTGTTGATGCTTTTAAAAATATTTATTAGGCAAAAAACGTATTTCTAATTCATTATATTCATTACAACTTTTAATTAATTATAAAAATCCATATTAACATAACGCCATAACATATATTCAAACAAAACAATACACTTTATAACATGCATTTAATTTAAATAACAAACAATTACACCCTCCCTGGAGCCAAGCGTAGGAAATCTTTTATATATTTCTCCGCCTCTGCTTCCGTTGGTGACAGCAGGACAGGCTTCCTCATGGCTGAAGCTGCATGTAAAAAACAAACAAAAACACTTTATTTTTTTAAAACGAATAAATCTGTCAAAGATAGCCTATCAGCGAGTTCAGGTGCGTTAAGCTCTTCCTGCGCGGAGAAGACACGTGTCCTGACGAGTTGTGAGAAAATATTTGCTTAAGGTATGTATAAAACAAATATATTTCAGTACTAATTGTGTGGTGTCTGTGATCGGTTATATAATAACCTTGAAATGACGTTATGTTGATTGAGTTGATCATGATAATCACCTGTTAGTTAGCTACTAGCGAGCGAGTTGTGCATGTTTCTGTGGTTGGGCAACGACACTTTAACTGATCGGTTAACCCAAGGTTCGTTAAACAAGCCATTATATTTGCCAACTATTTTTGAAAATGGCACTTTGCTGTTGGTATTACCACTTGTTTGATTATGTTTGACTCATGAACATGTTAGCCAAGTACTTATTTAACTTAACTCTGTAACTTCCCGCCATTGGATCTAACGCATGTACAACATTTGAACTTACCTGTTAATAGTGAGCCAATGTTTGATTTCCTTTCCCCCCGCTTGTCTCCTCTCCCACACCAGTTCAGTTGCCGGGCGACGTTAGTGCTGAAGACCTTGGAGCAGATTCTCCAGACGGTCTTCTTCATTGTTGGCCCGCCACTGATGGATAATCTGTTCACCTTCAACAGGTACATTAAGTTACATTTTAGGATAAAAACGGACCTCTTCTGTACTGTACTAATCACTAGTACCCGTCAAAAGTTTGGAATAATTAATTTTTTGTAATGTTTTTGAAAGTCTGTTCATGTTCAAGTTATAATGGCTAAAATTGACTTTTTTTTTTTTTTTTTTTAACTTTGCATTCTTCCTTGGTGTGTAGACGGTCTTGGGTCTTGATAGGGTCTCGGGACAGAGAATGTGTTCTCTAATTGATTATACCGAAAAAAAAATTTTTTGTATTACTTTGTGTTAGGCTTTGACTCATTTGCAATTAATGTGTTTTTGATTTCCTCCATACACTAATTAATGCTCTTTTACCTTGAATGTTAGGTTGATGTTCGTCTTGCTCGTCTGCCTAGGAGAAGCTCACTTGTACATCTGGAGCTGAGAGTGGTGGAATTGGTAAAGGTTGTATGTACTAAAGTAATTTTACATGACATTTTCATTTTTATTGGCTGGTTTAATGAAGGTTCATTTATTATAGAGGCCTGCAACTTTCTGACATCAGGCAGAATATAAGTGCATGACTAAACATCTACAGTGTGTGCGTAATTTTTATTAAAAGTTAATATTCTGATCATATCTTTATTTCAAGCACATTTTACCAATCCAAACCACATCAGTCTTAACTACTTTTAATTTGTATATAATCATTTATAAGTGATATATAATTGTTAATGAAGGCTGGAAAAACACCTTATATTCAGGTGTGCATTATTATTAAGCAGGTTTTCTTTTACAAGTAAAATTTGCCAAAAAAGAGGCCATGCTCACACAGCAGCAGAATACGGTTGTCAGTCCTGTATTTGAGTCCTTAATACGGTTACGTTCACACACAGTATGGTTATTTACGGGAGTGACAACCACATTCTATAACTGAATGTCACGTCATACAGACCGAGAGAGACGCTCTTCTAAAGCCTTGGATACACTGCACGATTTTAGCAATCCTATAAGATCATTACAAATTACACTGTGCGACACGGATCTATTAAACTTGGGTACGACATGCATGTAGACTGTACAATGAAGACACCTGTTGACGCGTAGGCTACGATGCAAGTTTCTATAGAAGAATAAAACGTCATCAGCATGCGCTAGTGGTAAACAAAACACCATGTTGAATCACACTTTGGCAGTTGTAGTTTTTATGTGTGCTGAAAATAAAAAGGAAGCAGCAAAAGAAGGGAAAAGAGCTTGAGGTAAGCAGCTTTAAGTTTTAGTGCCATGTTGTGTTGATTTCATGTCTCATTTTCATTGGCTGGTCAGTAGACGTAGGTCGTAGCAGCAAACACACTGTGTTGATCATGCTGAGTTTCTGACACTGTCAGAAAACTATCGTAGTCTATCTTTGGTCACAAGAGCAGGAAAACGGCCGTCTTTGAACCTCTTTCACTGTACGACATAGGACCACTGATTAAGAGCCACGATCACAGAAATCGCCACGATTGTTTCACGATGGCAATCTTTCGTCTGGGACAACCAAAAATCGTGCAGTGTGTCCCGGGCGTTTGCGTGTTTTGTGTGTGGTTTCACTTTCGGTAACTTACAGCAACAGAGATATGTGCTGTGTGTCACCTGAAGGTGTTAGATCCAGTCACTGTTCTCCATCGGAGCAGCTTCCGTTTTGTTTCTTTTCAAAATTCAAATGCCGTTTCATGCACGAGACGTCGCAAAGGATGTGACACCCGAGCGCAGTGGTTAAAAACTGTGTTTACATGCTGCTGTTGGTTAATGAAGTTTTGATGGATGAACTCACGGTTCAAATGGTATCTTGTCATGTCAAAAGTAATAAGACTTTTCAGTTATATGGACGTTGCCATCTTTAATATTACGTTGGTCACTGTCGTTATGGTTACTAGTAAGAGAAGGGCTTGACTCTCGCTGCACATTCATACAGACAGTGTTCCAGAGTTGCTGTGTGAACAGGACATTGAGACTCCCACCTGAAAGTAAATGCGGTTGTCAATCTCAAAAACTGACCATGTGAACGTGGCCAGAGATTTAACTCACACTGGGAAGTCAAAAATTATTAAATGCCCGTAAAAAGGATGCAATACTAGAAATTGCACAATTAAGGCGTGATCATTGGACAGCGAAATGCTCATTGGACTTGCATAATGATTGTGCACGCACTGTATGTTAACAATGTCTATTTTGTGATCAGAAACTTGACCCACCCTGTCATGGGGTCAGCCTCACTTTTGAGTTGGCATAAATGCTGTGTGGTTGCAGTTCATGTAGAGCCAGTTACCTTGACAGCTGGGGAGAGTTTCAAAGCAACCCTGCTGTGGCTCATCCATGGCCCTTTGGTGGTGATTAACAAATGCCGTTGAAAGAATTGGTATGCAAATGTGTGATGTGTGCCTCCATCAAAACAAATTCCCTTTCGAATGGGAACTTGCACTGTGTCCAAATGTCCACTGTGTCTTCAGACGCAGGCCGAGTTCCCCTTCTCATGGAACCATGGTTATATGCATAACCTGAGACCATTTCTTTGTACTACACAAAGGCTTACTAAAGCTTGAGAGTGCCGTTGCCTCTAATTAGCAATCAAATGTTTGATATGCTTTGTTTAGCATGTAAAACTTTGAGTTATAAATGTAATGTTAGTTCTGTCCAAACTGTTAAAATAACAATAGAATAGGGGTGAATTTGAAAAAGCGAAACATTTTTGTAAAGCAACAAGCCACTTGAGCCTGTGCATTACATTCAGTTTACTCTGGGTAAGGAGCATTCTTGGGCATGACACAAAATGCTTAAAACTATCAGAAATATCAGTTTTATAAATTTAAATTTAAGACAGATTTCCCTGTTCTACTTGGTGTAAGCAAAGGTCATCAACAGGACCTGGGGGAAAAAAACAAAACAAAACAAAAACTCAGCAGTTATATACTTTGTGTCTAGCAATCATTTAACTAGATTCATTTATTTACTAGATTCATTTATTGAACTAGATTCAATGTATTTTTACCTTTTGTCTTGAAGTGTTTTGGGGGTGCTGGAGCTTTTGGTGCAGGTGGAACTTTTTCTCTATTAATTTTCTTCTTTTTGTGGGGGGTATCATGAGGCTCATCATCTGATGAGTATATTTTCTTTCTGAGAGCAAAATCAGGGTATTACATTATTTTACAAAACCGGATTAGATAGGTAATAACACTGCCCTGTTTGTCAACTGAAAGAAAACATTGACAACTTACTTGTGAATTCTTTTTCCAGGAATTTCAGATTCAGAAATGTCAGAAATGTAGCATGCCTTTTTCCATTTTTTGGAAATATTGTCAAAAGATGCTCAAAGAAACGAAGTATCTTAACTCAATTCATGAAAGCATTAGGCCATGGGATGTCATGTATCAGTGATATCGTTTTAAGTGATGTTTTAATAATGTTTATTTACAGTGTAGTTTAACTCACCTGACTCGTGCAGAATTCTGGCCTGATGTTTGGTCCACCCTTTATCTGGCTGTGGTGCCTCCATCATCCTGACACTCTTCAGCAACCAGTCCAAGTCTTTGAATGGAGGCCACCATGATTGGCCATCTGAGTACCAGGACTTTGCTACAGGTCCAGTTGTCCCTTCTCATTCCATTCGGGTAGAGGGCCAGCTGTATGTAGTTTTCTGAGCAGCTGTGGGTTGTTTTTCTCTTTTTCTTTGCTGCACCTTTGCATTTCAGAGAATCTTCTTACAATCTGACTCAGTGTACATGTAGGTTTCCGCAGGAGTCTCTTCAGCTTGTGCAGGTGGTCCTCGTACTTGAAAGTGCGGAAGTTGTCGAGGACGCCGTGGTGTTTTGCATCTTCTGCAAGATGTACAAGACAGTGAACATTGTAGGACAGGAATTTGGGGCCGTATAGCTGTCCAAAGTGTGTGACAAAAAGTTGCAGAATATCATTGGCATAGTGCGATTAGGCTGCTATTGCTCAAGGTGAAAATTCCGACAAAAAACAGCAGAAAGTTTTTGTACACCTCTGTGGTGAGTAGATCTTTTAGCATAACCGGGCCTGTGTACAATAAAAATTGTCTAAATTCAGTCGCCTTCCATCAATCTATTTCCCTCAGTGCCCTTGGTTTGCGTGCAAATTCCATGGGCACATTTTTCTGGGCACCAACCAACCTTTCTGTCAGCACAGAGACTTGGAATCCTGACAGCCTGCACGTGAGAGGACCTAGCCGAAGCCACAAGAGGAGAAGCCGCCTCATGACTCCAAGGCACACAAGGTGCATGTAATCAACGGGAAATCCAGAGACACAATGTCCAGTGAGGTTTCTTCCAGAGGTGAGGTGTCATGGTGGTGATCCGAATCGGTTTTATTTCGGAAACTCTCATTTCTAAGAGGCATGTCATTTCTGGGGAAAGTCATTCTGTTCTCCAGGTAAATGGCATCCTGAATGCTCTTTTCACATCCATGGTAGCCTGTGTGTCCTCCCTCAAATTCAAAACACTTACCCAATTCTTTTATTTCACAGATGAAGTCTTGGAGATACTCATCCGGTGAGCTAGGTTTACCAGCACCACAAAATAAACCTATTGTCACCAGTTCCTCCTGCACCGAGTTTTGAACAGTTCCGAGAATAGGCCAGAATTGAGTTGCTGAACTCTTATAGAGAGGCAGGCCATCAATGTTCACTTGGACATTCTGAGAAACATGAGCAATTTGGAGCTCCATGTTCTTGTAGAGTACCCCTGAAATAGATTGAAGTAGGCCAAAATGATAGTACTGGCCACCAGCCTTGTTCTGTATTTCAGATCTGTTGGAACACACTGTTCCTAATAGTGTCCTGGCATCTTTTGGCAGATTCAAATCATGCTTACTGAGGATATTGAGTAATGAATTTAGTGCCACATGTGTTATTTTATGTTCTGTTGCCCAGGCTGCCAAGTCATCATCCAGGGAACTTGGATGCAGTTCAGACTCTGTGTCTGAGTCTGTATTCGATTCACTGCTATATAAAGCATGTGCCATGGTGACGCATTCAGGCTCATCGATTTGGGACAGACAATCCATAAATTCGACATCGTCATCATCAAAAGTGCTGCTTGTGTCACTTTGCATGCTACCATACTCCTCCCTCCATGATGGTGATGATACTGCTTGCATTGACTGCAGTTGTTTGTCCACCTTCTCTTTGGCTTTTCTTCGCAATGTCCAGTACGATTGTTTTTTGCAAGCCATGGTGCTGAGACATTAACAAAACAAAGTACATTGTACTAACCTGCCAAATGCAGTGGTTCTCAACTCCAGTCCTGGAAGCCCCTTGCATTGCACATTTTGGATGTGTCCATTAGTACATATGATTCGACTCGTATAATAGAAGCTCTAAACAGCACGTTAGATGAGAGACATCCATAATGTGTAATTTTGTGGGTCCCCAAGATCGGAATTGAGAACCAATGGCTTAATGCATTAGTGTCAATGAGTACATATGAACACATACCTTGTTTTTGACAGTGTGAACTGTGGCTACTGTCGTTGAGTGAGTGCTGTTGACTGTAGAGAACTTTCTGTAGTTGGGGAAACAATATGACATTAACTGTCAGTTTTGTCATTTTATGTATTGAACCTAAATGTGTGCCTAGAAATAGTATACAAAAGCTTATTAAACCTGTGTGTGGTCGCTACTTTTTAGATAATGTTTATTAATCCATTTAATTCAACTAGTTACTTTGTGACGAAATTTTAAGAAGTCTAGGACAAGATTGTCAGGTTTATCTCTACTTCTAACTAGTTGATGAATGTTGGTTGAGGGTTAAGAGAACTAAACTCTGAAGAATGGTTGGCCAAAATGTCATTATTGTAGTACTCCTTTGAATGTAAAAATATATTTTGAATGTTTATTCTGCTTACCTGATTCAGAAATCTGGCCTGATGTTTGGCTGTGGTGCCTCCATCCTGACACTCTTCGGCAACCGGTCTTTGTATGGAGGCCACCATGATTGGCCATCTGAGTACCATCGTTTTGCTAAAGGTCCAGTTGTCTCTTCTCCGACAAACTACATTTTCAGGTACAATATTTTTATTTATTTATGCAACAACGATGACTGTATTTTATCCACAAATTTTCACCGTACAAGTGGCCCAGGCGGTCCAGAAATTGTAAAGTTGGTTGCTTGGCCATTTTTTTTTTTTTTTTTTAATTTTCTTTTGAGTGATGACCTTTTGTATTGGTATTGCAAAACTATTAGATTTTTTTATTTTACTTTAACCATGATGGCTTGTCTCATGGCTCACAACAAATTGTGGCTATACGGACATCTCTAGAAGCCTCAGTATCTCCGCTCGGTATGGTCTGAGCTCCGTGAAACACAAACTGATCTCTGGACATTACAAGGTACATGTACATATTAGGGGTGTAACGGTTCTCGTTTAACAATGAATGGTTAATGTCTTTGTGTAATGAACAGAAGCTGCTCTTTGTAAATAATTGGAATCTTTTCTCGGAGCGACCTAGGCTCTTCCGTGCTGGTGGCCTTTTATGGACGAGGAGAGGCTGATTAATTGTAGACATTTTAGAATAGCATTTTTATGACAAAATCTTAGTTACTCAAGGAAGATCATTTAAAATCAAGCTAAAACATCACTCAGTAAGTCACAAAAATGAATAAAACGAGGTATGTGCTTGTTTATACTATGGAAGTCATGGGGCTTATCAACTGTTTGGTTACCGACATTCCTTAAAATAACTTCTTTTGTGTTAAGTAGAAGAAAGAAATTCATAGAGGTTTGGAACAACTTAAGGGTAAGTAAATGATGACACAATTTTCATTTTTGGGTGAACTATGTTCTTCTTCTGCGTCAGCGCTTTGTGAGTGCGAAAGAGCGCGCAAACAGAGATCAGGGCCATGTTCAAGCTCAAACCACAAAAATGTCAGCCCAATCAGCAGCAACATGTAAACCACACGGTATTAAAGAGACAGCTCGCACAATGGGTCCAAGTAAAGGTGTTTTACAAATGTGTCCGCTGCAGCTTGGTATACACAACAATTGAAGATATTAGAAGACATGTTTGTCGTAAGAGTTTTATAGTAAAAATATAGCATATCAATTCTTCAAAAAGAACACAAAGAATGGCCTTCTCAACTGCCATAGTCCCTGTCCACACGAACACGGGTAATTTCAAAACCACAGCTTTTTCTATGCGGTTTGGCCGTTCGTCCACACGCAAACGCAGTATCCGGTAACTGTAACCGAAACCAAACTTTTTTGAAAACTTAGTAAACACTATACTAATAAAGCATACTATACAGAAAAATTGTTTTGTGCAGAATTTGATCTTTTAATATCACTTAGTAGGCTACATTAAGTGATGTTAAGCTTTTACTTTAACGGTTTTCTATGGGAGGAAAACACAACGTGTAATTAAACGAACTGCGTTCATATTCTGGGCTCATCTGCTTTGCTGTACATAGTATGGTTTATTAGTATGATGTTTACTGAGTTTGGTCTTTTAATATCACTAAATACATTAAGCCACATTAAGCATTTTTAAGTTAAGTGTTTTATAATGTCCCAGTCACTGCTTATGACAATGTTGTTGTTTTTTTTTATAAATGTATCGTATTGAGCAAAGCAACGCTTTAGATTTTCCTGCCCTGCCCCCCCGCGGATGTTGTCAGTCACAGCTGTTTTGTGAGGAAAGGAAAAACGCGTCTTTAAAAACTTGTAGGCATTTTGTTTTAATGACGACGTTTGTTTGTGATTTTGTTATTTAGTGTCTGTGTACACATACATGTGTAATAATACTTATTTCGAATATAATTAAACTTCAAGATATCAAAAGGCTGATTAATACTGTATACATATACTTAGCAACTTAACTTAAAGCCAACTAATAATGAACTAGTAAAACAACAGTAGTAAAAAAAAGTGTAACGACTGAACAGGAACGTAATATATACGGTATATATTGTGAGGAAATCACAACGGTCATCTGATACAAATTATAACGGTCATAGGAGATTTTTTTTTTTTTTTTTAGCTAGGTGCTGGGAACCCAATGTGCTTATGATTAGAGCATTTATTAATTGTGCTACATTTTAATGTATTGCTTAGTGCAGGGGTCTCTTTTTGTGATTTGAAAGCTGCCTCAAGGATATAATCTCAAGGGCTATTCGTTTGTTATACTCAAAATATTTAATTGTAAATATAACATGGTTTATTTATATATATATATATATATATATATATCTCCATTATGTCAAAGACATTTTTAAACACATTTATTCTGGTAGTTATTAATTTTTACTAGCATAAAATTTTATTAAACAATTTTATTATTTTTTTCCCAATTTTTTATAGGTTAATCCTGAAGAAATTAAGAAAATATATTTAAAAATGTACATTTATAATTTTCTCTCTTTAAATCACTTGCCCTGAATATTTAAATGCCACACAATTTAAGTGCAACACAATGCAGTTGAGTTGGGTCTTGATAGCCCTTTCTTTAGCTTATATTTATAGGTCATGGTAACCACAGGTAAAACCATGCATCACTAAACAGGAAAAAAAAGTTTAATGGTTTACAGTTTAACAGAAGTTACACCCATAGTTCTTGCAAAGCGCTGTGGGGCGTAGGAAAAAGCTATGGAAATTATGAAAGATGGTAGCCTAAAAACACATTTAATATAAATATAAATGCAAAACAAACTGCCACAGCTTCATAACAAAGTAATAATGCTGTAATTATATTCTTATTGTATAATATTGAATTTAAAAAAGACAAGTAAACAGTAATAAAATAAGAACAAATGAACAAATTACTAACAATAGCACAAATAAATACAATAGAATAAAGATAGAAATTAAATAGACTGCTTTCTTTTTTTTCAGGTTGGTCTAACAGTAGTACCCCGATTAAACTGAATAAAGAAACAAAGTAATCAAATGTAAAATAACATTGGATAATCTTCATTGTAAAAATGAAATACAGATTAATCAATTAAAGTTACAGAAGTTAATCAGTCAAGAGCAGTATGTGATTTTTTTTTTTTTTTTTTTTTTCCCTTTCTTTTGTTGTTTGATTAACAACATAGAGAGCAGCATGTTTATTCGGCTACTGTCCCTTTAAGACGTGACGAACGCACAGACACATTCTTCCTGAACTGTTTTATGTTAATACTCACCAAGATGGGCATTGTGACATTGTTTCTGAGTGTATTTGACAATTATTAAACTGTGAAAAAATTGATGGAGACGTTGTGATCTGTCATTCGTGCCCTCACAGCTTTCTTTCACAGATACGTGCTGCACTCTTTACTGCCTTTCACGGGATTGCGCTCGCACTCCGTCCAGAGCCCCCATCAACAGTTTTGATGAGAGCCCACGTTTGAGCTCTCCTCAGGATGACCACTTCTATTCACATGAGCAAATGACAGCTCTCTATTGAGACAGAATTTTGAACTATCCCTTTAAGTAGCATTATATATTTACATACCACTATATAAACCAGTGCTTCCCAATCACTGTGCTATGGCACACTAGTGTGCTGTGGAAAATGATCAAATTCCAAAAAAAATAAAATAAATGAGAATATACAAATAAGAAGATATCATCATGCCGTTGGGCCGAAACATGTATCTCTATTTCGTCATTGTATCAGTTATGAGCTAATAAAATTTATGCTATTGGTCATCCGTTAAAGTTTGGAGTCGGAGATCTCCGCTTGTTTGCAGTGCAAGGGTAAAATAAAGAACTGAGGTTTGCGTAAGTACAGGATTTTCTTTACTCAAGAAAAACTGTCCATTAAAGCTAGTGTTTTTTGTATTTGAAGAGCCGAGAATTATCTTTGTCTTTGCCATCTAGTTGAAGCATACGGTTTTAAATATCCTTTGTGTAGCGCTTGATCATATCATGAGGTTTTGATCATGAGATTTCAACAACAATGAAACTGAGCGTCCATAAGCTACAATAAACTTTATATCCTGTACGTTGATAAAAACGTAATGGGATGCACTTACTGTGTCAGATGCGGCTGTTCCCGTGACAGGCAATATCTCTTTCATTCGCTGGTCAAAAACTTTGAGCTTGACTTTCATAAAATGATATTATGACACGTGCACGTGTTTGACCATAGCTATATAAAGCCACAATACCAACTTCGACAACAGTGTTTAATTAAATATGAGGTTTCTGCCTGACAGCGACGATATGTAAATTCGTTTTTATCACCAACAACATCATACTATGACCTTATTGTGTTCCTACCTGAAAGCTCAAGTTTCACATTAAATGCGAGTACTACTTTTAATATATCATCTACTTTTATATGCCATTTGAAGCAATTCATTTTTGTTCAGTTTTATATTTTTATGTAGTGGTGTGCTGTGGAATTTATTTACTTATCAAAAGTGAAAAAAGAAAGGTTGGTAAACACTGATATAAACAATATAGCAAAATCTTTTGAGTAGACATTTTCATTGTCGCCATGATATGTATTGTCATATTTTATATTTTGTCATACCGCCCAACCCTAAACTAGTGAAAAACTTTTTTTTTTTGACCTGTGTCCGTTTCTGTCCGTTTTCTTCCATGTGTGCGATTATGATTATGAGAGCGTTTTAGATCTGTTGATCATATATCTTCTGCTCTTACATATATAAAAATTGAGAGAAACAATTTTTCTACATATGAAATATGAAGGCAAATAAACATGATTGATATGTTTTGTTTTTATGCAGCTCATGGTATTTTTATAACAATATAGGATGTTTATGACAAGTAATAAACAGGTTTAGCATTCAATCCATTATAAAACAGAATGCTTTTCTGCCCATTATTGATCAAAACCTATTTTAGATCAAAATCAGAAGTTGTTATAATAACTGTAGCTTCATTGTACCTCTAATTATATTTTAATTCTTGTAAGCATTATAGATAGAAGCACAAACTAACGTAGTACCTTAATTTAACGCTGTATGCATTGGACGATGTTAAAGCCATACATGAGGACAAATGCATTGTTGCAATTGATATTGTTGCATTGCAATGCTGGTAAATGAGCAAAAATATATATATATATAAATACTGCGAGAATCATGTTCATCAATCTGAATTCATTGGCATAGCTGCTGTCTGGTATCCAGTACTATGGTTGTTTACAGTATTGTGTGCATGTTGCTGCCTTGTACATGGTGTTCACTGCCCAATATTGTTTGTGAGAAATAAGTATTTTAACCCACCGTTAACTTGGACATTTCCTTATAAAATGCTCTAACATCTTTTCCATTTCTTTTCTCCACCAAACAGCTTTGGAGATGGTTCAACCTAGATGCACAGATCTACTGCTAGCCCAGCTTCATTCCCACACCCATCTGGCACCAAAGATTCATTAAGTGCAGTCCATAACCAGTGTCTGCCATGCACGGTCTGCACCTTATCCATTGCAAATGTTATGGATTGTTCTATTAGAGCTCATTATAATCTTTGAGACTGGTGTTATGTAGAGGCTGTTGTGTGTTATGATGTGAATGAAGTTCACCCCCCTGTGAAACAGTTTCCCTTATTTGTGAGAATATTTTACCTTTATGCTTTCAGCAGTTCCTACATTAAAGTGTTGTTTTTTTGTTTTTTGTTTTTTTTTGTTTTTTTTTTATTATTGAAAGATTGTTTCAGTGTTCAATCAACTTTGGGACATAACTCTGGGAGGTTAGTATCATTAATTCTGTAAGGCATTATGAATCAAATGAACATTTGTATAGCATGTTTCCTCCAAAGACTTCTTTCTCATTCCTCAAACATCAACAAGGGGTTTCTTTGCTGTTGTCACCTTTGTAAGCATCATTATTTGGAACAAAATATGAATATGAAAATGGCTAGGTGTTACACTATTTCAGTGCATGGCACAGAGTCAAAGAACCACCTGACACAAAGCCATGGATCACCCCTTATACAGAGCATGGTAGGCTAAGAAGGGTCTAATTTATGCTTTCTGCATAACGAAATTATGTGGACCACACCTAATAAGCAGGTAGAATTACAGTTGGCTGGAAACAAGCTTTACCTCCACTTGGCTGGCAATTTTTTGCATGTATTTTTGTCTAATGAGGGATCAAGTAAACAAAGGGATAGATGAACAAACTACAGGCTGTTGTGCATGATGGGTTCTAGAAAGTGTTCATATGAGCTTGTTGTGTTTTTATTAGTATTTTAATTTATATATTCTGATTTGTAACCAGATGATGAAGTCACCCTTTGCAAATCATTTAAAGCATTTTAAAAAATTTAATCCATGAATACAGTTTATCATGAGTGCCTTTTTGATTATTTTAAGCCGAAAGCAAAAAAGCTCTTTAAGTGTATGTGTACAATGTAAGACCAAATGTATCAGTGAAACTGCATTTATCAATGCAGAATCTCCAAAATAGGCATAACTGTACTGTTTTTTGTTTTTTTTACACGTTATGTAGGCTACTCGTTGGGGGAAAATGCAACAATATGAATTCGATGCTTGTCAAATTGTATGCACATCAATGAACCATCAATGTATGTGTATTTGATATAATTAGTTTTATATTTCCGTGTCTACACTGGACGCGAGCGGCGCGACGCGACAAAAGAATAGACACCGCTTTGTCACGTCCAATGCTTAAGCGAGCTGCTGATTTGCCGATCCGGCGCTGCGTGGCAGCACATAATTTCAAATATTGAAGATTTGTCGTATAGAGGTAGGGAAGACGGCTCATTAACCACTAAAAACGGAAGACGGATTTCAAATGTTGAAGATTAACTGTATAGACGTCGTACAGAGGTAAGGAAGGCGGCTCATTAACCACTGAAAATGGTCGATTGAATGCGATGTATACCAGATGCTACGATCTTTCACAGATGTCTCCGCGACGTACGTGTGCTATCTGGGATTCGATTCGAGACGATTCACATTAAAATTCGATGCGATTCAATTCGATTTTAATATGCAATCATAGGTTTATTAAAATGCTTTTCCCAATGTGTTTTAGTCAGGATGAGAATTACACAGTGAAACAAAAATTTTTAATGTTAGTTCCATGATATTTCTTAATGATGCTACGTAACTTTATTTTAATAGCCTATAAAAATTGGCATTTGTGGAAATTTACATAAGCCAAAAATTTAAAAGTGTTGTTAGGCCTAGTTCATGTTAACTATAGTGTAGGATAGTGTTCATGGCTACACAACCGTATTACATTTGAATATCATGCACTTTTCCAACTAATCCTAAACTAACTTTTCTTCACGGAATAGTAGGAAAAGCCCTCTTTGTCCTCTTTATATGGAACATTTCCCTTATGATAATTCTGAAAGAAAACGCGCTAGTTGTTTACTGTTGCTATAGTAACGAACGCAACTTTAATGCGCATCTGACTGATGGATAAACCACGCGCTCTTATTTCAGTGTTAATGTTGTAGTTACTTCAGCAGTTTTCTTCGTGCATTCAGTTTAACGACATTAAGTTCATAATTTCATTTATCATTCATTGGAGCTGTGTGTATGCATTTAGACTTATATTATGTGTTTGGTCCGCCCATGCAATAAATGCGCGCCCTTGAATAAGCGGGGTTTTAAGGTTACTTCAACTGCTCAGGTAATGTCAATGGTATGGCCCATTTCCGTAAAAAGTATTTTATCTTATAGAAAATAACGGTGACGTTTCCACACAATAAAAGCGTTTTATTGCAACAGTAGTGAACACGCAATGACCTGGCAGCTTTATCAATGGCTTGAGCAGTGTTATAATAATAGAAAGCTGTCATCTGCTCATGTGAACAACAGTGGCCGTCCTGAGGAGAGCTCAAACGTGGGCAGCGCGTATCTGTGAAGGAGAGCTGTGAGGGCGCGAATGACGGCGCACAACGTCTCCATCAATTCGCGCATGTAGTAATTAAATGTTTATATATTTTAAAGCACTGAATCGCTATAGAATCGCGATTAATCCGATTCTTAACATTTTACATCGATTACTGACCGAAATTAACGATTCAGGATTCAAAAAACATGTTTCAAGATCTATGCATATCGTCAGGATTTGTAATCGATGCATAGAGAAAACGAGTGAATCGTTACACCCTTAGTTTATATCCAAAAACATGCAGGGTGCAAGCAGTCTTGCATCTCCTTATGAATCAGAGGATCAGGTTATAAGGGAGCTGCCAGCCGATCATTTTCTCAGCACTTAGCGTAAAACACTCCCTGCATCCCAATGTGCATATTATCCACCCTATCCGCCATAAAAAGCATTGAATATTGCTAATGTCACATGCTATTTAGGATGACAGTATATGCACAATGAGACGCAGGCACTGTGGAGTGCGATAATGCACAGCTGCACCAAACAGACACGGAGAATATTACCAATTTAACCGCCATCACTTCACATTAATTCTTAAATTTAGCTCTTAATGAGAGCATCTCACCAATAAATCACCAAGACCGTTCAAAAATTTTCATGACATTTAATTCGTAAAAAGACTTGATTCTTGAAAAAAACTGATTCTTAGGCTCGGCTATCTATCACTGTCACTGGAAAAACTTTTACCTGGCATGAGCTATTCCTGAAGCCATAAACCTGGAAGTGTGAAAATAGCGTTTTCAAAAGTCTCCTTTTTGGTCCGTTTATACTGAAACGCAACCCCGGAGTTTTAAAACTAAAACGGGTTCTGCAGTTTTTTCAAAAGTCTCAGTTTTCGAGGTTCGGAAATGCCGGCGTAGTGTAAAAGACAGGTGTAACCATAGCAAAACTTATGCGTTTTAAAACGAAAACGCACTAGTGTAAACGGGGTATAAGTAACAATATGCTTTTGGAGAGTGTTGTGATATAAACCACAGCAGTGCTCAATGCATTAAATCATTAACTAGATTAGCGATCTATACTGTACCGAACAAAACTTGCTGTCACTGAAATCTCATAACCGAATAAAACGGACTGTCATGGAAATCTTGTAATGGAACAAAACTGATGCTGAAAATCGACCGTCATTTAAATCTCATAATGAAACAAAAATGACACTGAAAACTGACCATCATTGAAATCTTGTCACAAAACAAAACCAATAGTTTGAATCGGTTTACACTCAACAGTCATTAAAATCTCATAACGGAATAAAACTCGTAACGAAACAAAACTGTCTTTGAAATCTCGTAACAGAAGAAAACCAACAGTCATTGAAAACTGACAGTCATTGAAATCTCCTAACTGAACAAATCCGACTGTCACTAGAATCTCGTAGAAACAAAACTGACTGTCATTAAAATCTTGTAAAAGAACCAAACTGACTGTCATTGAGATCGTGTAAAGGAACAAAACCAACCATCATTGAAATCTCAGCCACTTCAGAGCCCTCGGTCAAGATGGACACGTCCACAACTAAGCCCTCAGCCGTAATGGTCCCCACGCTTGTGCCCATAGGCCTGTTAGTGGAGTATGAGGGGATGTCCTGGGAACCAGAGATGGTTCCAACCCCTGAATCTGCTCCAGTATCTTCTCCTGTCCCGGAGTTCAAGTCAGAGTCTTCTTCAGTTCCTGAATCTGCTCCAGTGTCTTCTCCAGCTCCAGAATCAGTGTCTGTGTTAGCCTGCGAGCCCGCTCCTGCCCACGAGCCCGCTCCAGAGTCCACTCCTGCCCACGAGCCCGCTCCAGAGTCCACTCCTGCCCACGAGCCCGCTCCAGAGTCCGCTCCTGCCCACGAGCCCGCTCCAGAGTCTGCCCCTGCCCATGAGCCCGCTCCAGAGTCCGCTCCTGCCCACGAGCCCGCTCCAGAGTCCGCCCCTGCCCATGAGCCCGCTCCAGAGTCCGCTCCTGCCCACGAGCCCGCTCCAGAGTCCGCCCCTGCCCATGAGCCCGCTCCAGAGTCCGCTCCAGAGTCCGCTCCTGTCCACGAGCCCGCTCCAGAGTCCGCTCCTGCCCACGAGCCCGCTCCAGAGTCCGCCCCTGCCCACGAGCCCGCTCCAGAGTCCGCCCCTGCCCATGAGCCCGCTCCAGAGTCCGCTCTTGCCCACGAGCCCGCTCCAGAGTCCGCTCCTGTCCACGAGCCCGCTCCAGAGTCCGCCCCTGCCCACGAGCCCGCTCCAGAGTCCGCCCCTGCCCACGAGCCCGCTCCAGAGTCCGCTCCTGCCCACGAGCCCGCTCCAGAGTCCGCTCCTGCCCAGGAGCCCGCTCCAGAGTCCGCCCCTGCCCACGAGCCCGCTCCAGAGTCCGCTCCTGTCCACGAGCCCGCTCCAGAGTCCGCTCCTGCCCACGAGCCCGCTCCAGAGTCCGCTCCTGTCCACGAGCCCGCTCCAGAGTCCGCTCCTGTCCACGAGCCCGCTCCAGAGTCCGCTCCTGTCCACGAGCCTGCTCCAAAGTCCGCTCCAGCCCACTAGCCCGCTCCAGAGTCCGCTCCTGCCCACGAGCCCGCTCCAGAGTCCGCTCCTGCCCACGAGCCCGCTCCAGAGTCAGCTCCTGTCCACGAGCCCGCTCCAGAGTCCGCTCCTGCCCACGAGCCCGCTCCAGAGTCCGCTCCTGCCCACGAGCCCGCTCCAGAGTCCGCCCCTGCCCACGAGCCCGCTCCTGCCCACAAGACCTCATACCTGTCTGCACCTTCACCTGCCTGTAAGGTCTCCAGGGCGCCCACCCTCCCTACCCGGTTGTTCCATCCACGGCGCGAGGACGCGCCTACCGAGAGGGGAAGGTATACTGTCTTTGAAATCTCGTTACAGGAGAAAGCTGACCGTCATTGAAATCTCTTAACCGAACAAATCCAACCGTCACTAAAATCTCATAGAAGGAATAAAACTGACTGTCATTAAAATCTTGTAAAAGAACCAAACCGACTTGTAAAGGAACAAAACTTACAGTCATTGAGATCTCGTAAAGGAAAGAAACTGACTGCTATTAACATCTCCTAAAAGGAACAAAAGTGATCATCATTGAAATCTTGTAACAAAACGAAACTGTTGTTGAAATCTTGTTAAGGAACAACTGACAGTCATTGACAACTGTCATTGAAAACTGACAGTCACTGAAATCTCGTAACGGAACAAAACAGACTGTCGCTGAAATCTTGTAATGAAACGAAACTGACCGTCGTTGAAATCTCATGGAACAAAGCTGATCATCATTGAAATCTCGTAACGAAAAAGAACAGGCATTGAAATTTTACAACCAAATTAAACCAACTGATACTGAAAACCGCGACCTTTATTAAAATCTTGTAACAAGACAAAACTGACCATTACTGAATTTTTGTAACCGAAAAAATCCGACCATCACTCAAATCTCATAAAGGAACAAAACTGACTGCTATTGAGATCTCCTAAAGGAACAAAAGTGACCACCATTGAAATCGCGTAGCAAAATGAAACTGATTGAGATCTCGCAACCGAACAAAACCGTCCATCACTGAAACATTATAATGGCACAAAACTGTTTAGAAGATTAAAAAAAACACACACAAAAATTATTCTAAGCTGACACACAAAGCCATCAAGAATCAGCATATGAATTTTAACAAAGGTGAATCAAAGGAAATCAAAAGTGTCATGCCACAATTCATGTTGGGAATAATAGTACAAAACTCCCAGCATGCATCACAGCATGAATAAATTGCATTTAATTTACCCCATAAATCCACGGGCGTCTGACGTTGTACCTCCAATCAAGTTAAGCGCGCGTCACTCGGCGTTCAACTTCTACTGTCCGCGCGCTCCTCTAGGCGCTCATTCTCAGACAAGCACAGGCATATGTAAGCATGGCTGAGGAGATACATACCGGTCTTTCCCCAGATTTAGAAACTGTTCGAGAGCACGGGACGAACGTGCATAAGAGGCAAGCGCGCGTTACGGTAAAATACAATCGCAAACAGCTTCAGAAAAGGCTGGATGTGGAGAAATGGATCGACGAAGGGCTTGAAAGTCTGTACGAGGGCAAGGTGAGTGTCCACGCTCATTCTCATAGGTGTAGCTAGTGCAGTGTAGACGCTGGAATCTACAAGTTGATGAGTTCTGAAAAAACGAGTCGATTTTGATGGAAAAATGAATGGATGGTACATGCTGTTTTCATGCGTTATTTTGAAATGTTTGACTGCTGGATGTGTAACATTTCCTTCTCTAAGAAGTTGACCACAAACGTTTACACAGAACTCTCAATGTCAGGTTGAAAAAAAGAAAAAAAAAAGCATATCCACCTACTTTGCATTTCTATAAATTCATGTGTCTTTTTGCAATGCAGTTGTATAGTTAGCCTAACTATTTTGTCCATAAACATGAATGCATGGACCATCTTTCATGAATGTTTGGTATTTTTTATTTTAAAAAGTGCCTGTAGACTGAAGTACCAAAAGAATAAGAATAAGATACTTCTATGCTTACAAGTAACTTACAGTTCTGAAATATTTTACACCACTATGTAAATGAAAGACTGCTTTTGCATTTTAATATTTTCATTTTAAGTATGTTGATAACACAGTTCTGTTATTTTTAAGTCTGTATTTTCCCAAATGATAATGTTATGTTTACATTTTACATTTACATTTTTGCATTAGACACTTTTTTTTTTCCCCAAGCGACTTAAAAAAGGGGGAAAAAAGGAACTAAAAATTAGCAGAAGATCCAACAATATTCGATCTTTCAATGAAGCCAGGTTTATTCGGTTGTATAAGCTAGGTTATATGCAATTATCTCCTTATGCGCCTTTAAATGGACTGAGAGGAGACTCAAGTTTATAAACGATAGCCTTTGTTATTGTAAGTGTGTGTGATTGATGCTGTGACATTAATACATCTGACAAAACAATATTAGTTGTTGGATAATGTTAGATACATAAGATGGCTGCCCATAAAAGGTGAGGAGGACCAGGCCTCTGAAAGTGGATGGGGAGGTCCTGCTTTTTCTCCCTCAATTACAGGGGGGAACACTTGGTTTTATCGCTACCTTACATGGGCACCCCTGAGAAACCGTCTGTAGCAGCAACAGGCAGGAAGTTCAAACGTAAGCTGTGCGTGTCATGAGAGGCTGTCTCACAGTATGATGTCTCTTGGGAGTTGTGTTATGTGATCTGTTATCTCGATCTGTTTAGCTCATGTGTACACAAAAGTTTCCCACTGAGATTATAGAATATTGAGACTGAAGATGTTCTGAGATACTGAAACCATAAATGCTGAAAAGTGGAGAAACAATAAGATATAGTGTGAAGTGGAATAAACAAATGAGGTCCAGTGCAGCAGTGGCGTAATTGTCCTATTGGCTGTGATTGTTGGAGCTACATGTCTTATATTGGACTTTATGTAGTTATCTATACAATTAGGCCTGTATATTTTTAGCTTCTCATAGTACTACTTTCTGTGACTTTTTTTTTTTTTTTTTTTTTTTTTAATTTTTAAATTCTCATACCTACTATGTATTTCTGGAACAGTTGATGCTTTTAGCACCCTTACTAATTTTTATGTTTTTTGTGTGTTTATGTTGGAGGACATGCCAGAGGAAGTGAACATCGATGATTTGTTGGATCTCCAAAGTGATGAAGAACGAACACACAAACTACAGGTCCCATAATCCTCCTCTCTCTCACACCACATCCTGTGCTTCTATGTCTTGCCATATTTACATTTATGCATTTAGCAGATGCTTTTAAAAGTGATTTAGAAAAGAGGAACAAAAGCAATTTAAAGAGCCAGTAATATTCAGAATATACAACATCAGGTTTTTTTTAGACAACTAGATTAAAAAGCAAGCTAGAGAAAAGGAGAAATGCATTTTATTTATATATATATATATATATATATATATATATATATATATATATATATATATATATATATATATATATATATATATATATATATATATATATATATAAAATGCATTTCTCCTTTTCTCTAGCTTGCTTTTTTAATCTATCTCTACTGGTTGTACACAAGTGCATGTTAGTTTACACAGTTGTCATTAATCTTTTTTTTTTTTTTTTTTTTTTTTTTTTTTTTAATGATTAGAAATTATGAATTTGTTTTTGTTTATGTTACAGGTCCTTCTGCAAACCTGCACTAGCAGCACTGAGGTAATTTTCTCAATCTTTCCATCTGTAAATCCATCCCTTTGTCATCATCTATCTGTTCTAACATTTTTCTTGTTTCTTTTTAATCTTTTTTTTATCTTTTTGTCTAATCATCCTCATTACCCCTCACTCTTTTTCTCATCCTTTGTTACTTTTCCTCTTCATCTCTCTTTCCCGGTCTCTCCCACTCTCTCTGAGGGACACTGCAGTGGCTGACACTCCCTTCCACGTGTTTCTCGCCATGATCACAATGAATGAATGATTTGTTCTCTCTCTCTTTTCCCTTGCCCCTATTGCTCTCTGTTAGTACAAAGCCATTCTTTTATCAGGGCTCTTTAACAATGTTCACTCTCAGCCTTTTGATTAGTGTGTGTACATGATTGTTACTGTACGTGTATGTGCAGAAGATTGTGTGCCTCTGGGTAAGTTAGTGCTGAAACATCATGGAGAATCAGTAGAGAGGAACGTGGCACTTCTCTACACTACACACAAATAAACACACACACAAACAAAACACTGATATCTGAAAAATGTTATCAGTTTTCCTATGTGAGACATACAAGGGCACAATTCTCACCATTTTCAGTTTGATTGTTATAGATTAGGAGACTTAAAAGAGTAAATATAGAATCTGCTGACTGGTACACATACAGTCTGCAGAAGAGATTTCACAAGTTCACCTGCCCATTCAGTCTGAATGGTTAATGGTAAAACAAACTTGGCTTGCTGTCCTTGAAAGAGGCTCGAACCCGAGGCTCGGCTCGAGCTCCGAGTTAAACCCCCCTATAACAGTACTGCATAGAGGGAGAATAAGAGAAATAGAGGAGGAGGAGGGATGCTGGAAGAATTGTCGCTGGGATGACGCAGTGACTGCTGCTTATATACAATCATAATGATGATTGACAGGACTCGGCTCGAGCTCCGAGTTAAACCCCCAAAAAATATATTTACAAGGACAGCAAGCTGGGCAGTCAACTAAGAGTAGTTCAGCAATATAAGTACAGAAGACTTAAAAGATTGAATCCCTCTCCCCCACACAGATGAGTATTGGGGGAAAAGGCAGCTTGTGTAGTAAATTTCCTGCAGGAGCTAAAAGAGAAAATGAAAGGCTCCTGCAGGAACAGAAAGAGAAATCACTGCTAGAAGAATTGTTGCTGGGATGACGCAGTGACTGCTGCTTATATACACTCATAATGATGATTGACAGGACTGAATGTTTAGGCTCCTCCCGAACCTACGTTTATAGTTTTATATATAGTTTACGCTGAACAACCAGTAGATTAATCGAGAATGTCTGCAGTTCCTATAATTTACAGCATATTTTACATATTTTGTTTAATTTTGTGTAACATCCTCTAATTTAGGAACAGACCTACAAGATAATGACTCAACATTACCACCTACTTTATTATATAACCAGTATTTGGCACTAACCTTTTTTTAAACATCATAGAAACACTTTATCTTAAGTATTATAAAGTTTTACAGTAAGTTGTCCTCAGTCTTGGGTAAGTTGCTCTAAAAAAAAAATTAATTACTAGCTACTAATTACATCTTCAATGGTATAATTAGATTACTGTACTAATTACTTTGTCTAAAAAGTATTGCATGACTTATTACTAATTACTTTCTCAATCCTATATAAACCTCAGACAGTTAAACAATACAAGGATAGACATGAAACTTTTTTTTTTTAATTCTTGAAAATAAATATTAATAATAAATTGCATAAATTATTTTTGAACTGAAGTATTTAAAGGGAGAAGGTTACATTAGAACATATATTTTAACAATAGACATTACATTTTGATGTTAAATCCACTATTTTATATAGAATTGTTCTATAGTATTTAATGCAATTAAATCAGAAGAAAATAAAGAATAAAATTAAGAGTAATCCCTTTACTTTTTCAAGAGAAAAGTAATTAAATTGCAGTAACTAATTACTTAGTAATGCATTACACCCAACACCGGTTGTCACAAATTCTATAACAATATACAAACATTGCATGCTTAACCACAATTTCTATAAGTTCATACAGCTGGAATAAAGTTAAACGGGGTGTGTGTGTGTGTTCAGGCCTTCATTGCTGAGCTGTTGCAGAAGCTGCATGGTCTCCATAAACAGGAAGAGCTGCAGAATGAAGGAATTGAGCATCCCTGTCTCCACACATACCCACATCACCATGGCAACATCCATCATCACAGAGGCAACCATCAACATCCAACACATCAGACACTGTGATCGTTTCTGGTCCAGATAATTGCGATTGCTGGACTGAGCTCCCTAACATACTCAGGACACACGCACAGTGTGCAGCATCCAACTACTTTAGCAACTTGGTAACTGTGAGGTGTTTGTTTACAGACTCATAAGAGTGGTACGTTTAATAGAGTTCAGTTGTAAAATTGCCATCGCTGCTGGTAGATAAATATATGCCGTAGCAATAATTTGTTTGCGGGGTTCTTTGTTGCTTGTTGACTGGGTTTTGGTTGTACTAGCAGTATGCAAGATGCATTTTAAAGCTTAATCTGGTGACAAATGTAAATTCATAATAATATACTTAACACATGTTAACAATCACAGGAAAGTACCAAATTTGAGCAAATTCGTTGGACATATTATTAAGTATGAACATATTAAGTTTAATAATGTTTATGAACTTGTAGATTTTATAAAGTAAACCTTTAATAAAAGTAACAATTACTTAAATTTGTGTGTGGTGTTAATAGCAGGTGAACTTGAGCATTACATTGATCTGAGGTGTGCTATAATGTATCGTCCACCAGAGGGAGAAGTAATACAGAAGCAGAGATGTGCATTTTTCTGTTTTACAATAGTGCCTCTAATCTGTAGATACAGACTAAACAACTAGGCCTGCATGTCAGTAAGGCAGGTATTAATTGAGGTGGCTTTTATTTATGTCTGTTTTTACAGCTCAGTGCAAAATTATGAAAGATTTTTTTTTTTATAGCTAAACATATCTGGCTAAAATGCCTGTGGGAAACAATCTAAAGATTCGTAGTTAGCCAGATCATATTAGAATGTTCTAGTACAGTGGTTTGACTCCAAGGCCCCCTTTTGTCCAAAACAATATTCAAAGGCTTATCTAAGCTGATATGTACCCCTGGTACCTCTGTTGTAGTGTTTTATTTTAGCAATTTATCTATCTATCTATCTATCTATCTATCTATCGTTCATATATATATATATATATATATATATATATATTAGTTACCTGGATGATCTACGACTGTTTTTTGTTGTTGTTTTTGTGTGATTGTTCATGAGTCGCTTGTTTGTTCTGAACAGTTAAACTGCCCAATATTCTCCAGAAAAATCCTCCAGGTCCTGAAAATTCTTCAGATTTCCAGCATCTTTTGCATATTTGAACCCTTTCCAGCAGTGACTGTATGATTTTGAGATCCATCTTTTTCACACTGAGGACAACTGAGGGACTCAAACACAACTATTAAAAAAGGTTCAAACATTCACTGATGCTCCAGAAGAAACACGATGCATTAAGAGTCAGGGGTGAAAACTTTTGAACAGGATAAAGATGTCCAAATTTTTCTTATTTTGTTTAAATATAATTTTTTTTCATTTAATACTGCCCCCGGAAGCAACAGAAGACACTTAAATTTTTGCCAGAAGACATATTAAGTACAGTATTCCTTGATCTTCAAATTCAAAAGGTTTTCACCAATAACTAATGATAAGCATTCATAAATCTACATCGAACCAGAATGTAAAATATGAGAATTACAAGAACAGCCAATTCCAGCTGTTCTAATAGGATATCAGTTACAACTATTGGGCAACTATTTAAGGTCAAGCTTATTAACATTAAGATTATTAATGACACTGTACTGACCTCTTTGCCTCAGTGAAACCAAGTAACTAGATATCAAAACTGTTGTTAAAACATTATCTCTTTGAATTTGTACATGTCTGTGTATTTGAAGGTGTGTTTGTGTTATGTAATTGATTGCGCTTGTGTATATAAAGTGTTATGCATATAGGTAAGTTTGTGTGTGTGTGTCTGTTTGTTTAGGGAGGGTGTCTCTTTTTCCTCAGGAAGATGCATCATCATCTGGTAGCAAACTGAACGGCTGCCTCCAACATTCCAATACAAGGCCCCAAACTCTTGGAGACAGACACACACACACTCTTACTGATAGGCTTTCTATCACTTTCACAGACACTGGAATGGATTTGCCCTGAGCTGACTGCCCACTGCAGCAGAAGGTAAGAGATGCATGTGTCATTCTTGTATGTTTGTGTTTATATAATTGTTACAATTTAAAATAACTGTTTTCTATTGTAATATATTTTAAAATGTAATTTATTCCTGTTTTCAGCATCATTACTCCAGTCTTTAGTGTCACATGATCTTTTTTAAATAATTCTAATATGCTGATTTGCTGCTCAAGAAACATTATTATCAATGTTGAAAACAGTTGTGTAACTTTTTCTTTTTGATGAATAGAAAGTTTAAAAGAACAGCCTTTGTCTATAGAAATATAATGAAATAGAAAGCTATTTCACTGTGAAAATAGCTTTATTTCAATGTGAAAAGGTTTGTAACATTATAAGTGTCTTCACTTTTGATCAATTTTGCATCCTTGCTTAATAAAAGTATTTATTTCTTTCAAAAAAAGAAATCTTGCTGACCCCAAACTTTTGAACTCCAGTGTATAATGTTACAAAAGCTTTCTGTTTCAGATAAATGCTGTTCTTTTGAACTTTCTATTTGTCAAAGAATCCAGTTTTTTTTGTTTGTTTGTTTTTGTTTTTTTACACAACTGTTGTCAACATTGATAATATATGTGTGCCACAGAGTGTATTTTCAGTGCAACAACAGTCCAACCTATTCCTGGAGTTACTGGTGTTGATGCTATTGAAGTTCATTGAGAACTAAAAACTGATAATCACACTTTAAATTGTTTGTTTGTTTGTTAACTTTTTAATGTGATGTACAATGATGATGAAATCAAGCACATTTTTATCTTAAAACTCAGCAATTCATTTCTTTTATATAGGTAATCAAGATCTGGTCCAGACAATTAGATATTGTTGCAGTCCTACAGTGCTTTTTTTTGTTAATGTTTGTTTAATGTTTGTCTCTAAACATATACGTATTATTGGAGAAATACACATCTCTTTCCGTTCTAAACAACATTCACAAGTGATGTTTTCTCTTCTGTTACCGGGAATTATTTAAAAACCAAAATACTGACAGAAGGTCCACCTGGAACCCAGACAGTAAATAACCAAATTGGTCAGTTAAACTTAAGTGAGGGGTGCAAGTACTCATTTTTCTGACACGCATGCCTTGTTCAAGGGTACAACGGTAATGGCTCATGATTGATGGAACTAAAGAGTTTGAACCTAGAACCTTTTGGTTCCGAGCCCAGATCTTTAACCACCACACCAGAGGAACTCTGCTCAGAAATAATGCAAAGCAGGGATGCTGAAACACAATCACAGGGGTCACTGTGTGCTACACAACAGCACCTTCCTCCCGCTCCCTTCCTCCCTCACTCTCTCTCTCTCACTTTCCCTCCTGCTCTCTCTTCACCTCTTAACATTAAGAGGCTTTGTTCAAATTGTATGAGGAATTCTTAAATGCATAATGTTAACATGTTGATAGGGTTTACTACTACTATTGACCATTTTTTCATGTTTGCAGGTTGTGTAGAATTTGTTGGTACTTTTTTTTTAATCCCATGAGAAACTTTGCAGAAAGTAAGTGTGTGTAGTGTTTGAGTAGTGTGCAAGTTCTGAGAAACTCAGGAAAATATTGTGACACATCTGGATGGGAGCTTCCATTATATGAGCTTAAAAACTGCTAACGTCTTCAAAGAACACACACACATGCACACATACATATGCTGTTAATGCACTCCGCTCACCGGAATACTGAACAATGAAAATGCAACAAGGCAAAGTCATTTAAGACAGACCTGATGAAGGCGGTTTAAACAGGTTTCAGCTATGGTTACATTTAAGCAGGACACATGGTGGACTATGGACATGCTTAGTGACATGATGACACAATATACAAGAAAATCTTGCAAATTGGAATTAATTATAACTTGGATGCATTTAACAAATAATTAAAAATGTAAATACATTTCATTTAAAATATAAATAAAAAAATAGACTTTAAAATTGGAGTTACTTCTGCAGATGTTTGACAGACTGTTTGAAAAACCTGCAATGTGAGATCTTTAGAATATATAATGCAAATGTGTTTCAGTGAAATCAGAAAATTTAAGCAGACATTTAATTCTGACCCATATTACAATGTCCATTTTGTCTTCTAGTTAACCAGTGCCAGAATGCCCATCCTCAAGAGGCTGCCCAGGAGGTTCAAGAGTAACCACAGCAATAATGATCTCCAAAAGAGTAACCTAACTAATGGAGAACTCATCCTAAAGAGCAACCATAGCAACGGGGAACTCATTCTGCTACCATCCGATCTGAATCCGTTTGAAGGGGCGTGGGCAGGCATGGGGTGGAATAATGAAGAGGATGGGGTCTGGAAGAATGGACAGGACTACCAAATGTCATCTCAGGTGAGCGAAGCACTAGAGAATGAGGCAAACGCAGAGCAGCATGGAGGGTCAAAGGTCACTGAGGGATCAAAAGAAAAAAGAGGAACTTTGGAACGAATCTGTGGCTCATCACCTCTGAAGACCCTTGGCAAATTAGGCAAGGGGCTGCGTATGACTGGAAGAAACGTGTGGGGTGCCACTCCTTCACTACGGAGTGCCACTCTCCCGGCAACACCCTCCTCAGGAAAGAAAAAAAAGAACTATCGACGAGCCTCTGAGGAGATCATGACATTACTGAGGTGAGAATACGAATGTGATGTGTATTAGGATGTGCATATTATATAGCAGTGGATCTCAACTGGTCTTAATAATTGTTTATCATACAAAATTAAATTCAAATATGATTAAAATCATGGCAGATCTGATTTTAAGAAAGCTGGAGGGTATAAGTGGACTACATGATTTGAGAAGTCCAATCAGCAGTAGGCCTATACTGATACAAAATAGAGTGTGATTGGTTGCGCAGCCCTTGACATCAACAACAAAAAATGGACATTTACTGTCATTTTTTTATTGTGTTTATGCATGATTATAAATACTGCAAAAATATTATTTGCCCACCATTTTTTTTTGCCTTTTTTCAGATCAGACCTGCAACCCAGCAGATGAGAATCACTGTTATATAGATCATTATTTCTGTGACTAGATATTTTCTACAGCTGTTGTTGTAAAGGTACCTAAAAGGAGTTTCTTAACACATTTTTAACCCTCAGGTTTGCAGGCCGTCGTAAGGAAAGTGAGCGCAGAGATAGTCTACCTACAGGTGATCTGACTACTGAAAACGATGAAGACAGTCGCAGACGTCCTTCATTCCTACGCATGGTCAGTCTTAGCAAACTGAGAGGAGACTCGCTAACAAACCGCAGCTCGCAGGAAGACGAGCAAGAGTTAGTAGAAGAAGAACCGCCAGTCAAACGCAGGGAGCCATTATCAGGTACAACCGTGTTTTTATCTGTACTTGTTTGTACACTTTACGGGATGTACAAAGTGTAACTATTATGCTTACAGTCAGTCAGAGGTCTCCATGATTGACCTATAACACCTTCCTTTTAATGAGACGTTACAAGGTCCAAAAGTCCCTGTGAGTCATTGGCCAATTAACAAACACTTTCACAGAGACAGGAAATGACATACTTTCTTTGTGCAGAAGATCCTACCTGATAAGCTCACCACAAGGAGAAAAAATCTGAACTGTGTCAATGTACAGCCTGTTCCAAAGGCAACAACACATCAAGCGAATAAACACATGGCTGTAAATGAAAATTAACACTACTCAATCTTTCTCTCTCACTCAGTGTTGGAAATCCTACAATTAGTTAATCAGAGAGACCTGCTGCTTGCTGACACGCACATCCAAGAGCTTGAGAGGGAGTGTGAACTTGACCCCTCCCTCTGGACACAAACCACACCGACTTCAACCACGCCCAGCAATATTACTTCTCACACACTCACCTCGCCTTCATGGCTCCCCTTTTTGGCTGGTTCAGGCAATGAGGATTCTGGCCCAAGCATGTGGGATGCTGGGCTGCGCAAAGTGAAAGACGTAGAGCTGCTTTATGAGGCTCTTCAGAGAGAAATGTGGGATGTGGTGAGGGAGTCGCTACGCCAGCCTTGCAGCGGGCCTCAGCTTGGCCTGGTGGTGCTGGTCATTCAGCAGGAAGAGCAGGCTGACAAGGTTTGGGCCCTACGACAAGAGGCCCAGTCCAACGCCCAAGCCAGTGACCAATCTGAAGACAATTCCCGGCCCTCCAAGCGTCCAAGGAGACTGCGTCAAAAGTGGGTGGAGGCTGTGGGAGAGGCAGCTGACTGGTGTCTTCCACAACCAGGGGGCATCGCTGCAGGGCAGATGGGCATGTACTTGGAGCGTTTGAGAGGCAGGGTGGTGGAGGATATGGATGCGGCACGTCGGAATGTGGTGGCAGTTTATCCGGAGGAGTTTGCTGTGTTTCAGGTCTACATGCAGAGTTATCACAGGGCTGTTGCCAAACGACTGAAGACTGTCACTTGTGGCCCTATTCAGATCACAGATACATACTCTCTGCTAGACTGGATCTACAACATTTACAACAGGTATATGCACATGGATACATACAGTGAGGTGTGTTTTCTATTTTTTCACACACCTTTCCTGCAATCACATTCCACAATGTTTTAATGACCCAGTGGAAGAATGAGCTCAGGTCTATTAATATCAGATGCATTGTTTATTAAAATGAACAACACCGGTACTAAATACCTGGGAGGATTACTGTACACATGCATAGTCTGGTGTACTAAAAATAGCCACACTACCAACTTGACTACATTTTCCAGTAGCATGACAGTAGTTGAGCTCTTAAAGTTGGTATAAAAACTCACCTTTTTATTTTCTAAACGCTTTTTCTAAATGCATTTCTCCACTTTCAGAAAAATTTGACTTCGTAATTTTTAATCAGAATGTAATAACTGGACCTTCTGATGAAAACTGCAGAGTTCTTTCTGATGATGTATGCAGGACTTCTCCAACCATTTAGTCTGCTTAAACCCCACTCCTGCAAGCATGAGTGCAACACCCACATCTCAAAATCCAGTCAACAGCCAATGGATTGAACCCAGCCCTACATTTAAAAAAAAAAAAAAAAAAATTATAATCCATTACACTCTGATGTACGTCACAATATGCCATGAAAGTTGCTGGATCCGTTTCATCCTGACTTTAGGAAAAGTAGTTCTTTACTTAATGAGTAACTGTATAGCATAACCAAACAGTACACTGCCATTTTTAATAATGTCTAAGTTGAGAGAATAATCAAATAGGCCCAACTAAAGGGTCATGCCTCTATCTTACGGAGCCCCTAAACCCCTGGTGGAAAAAAATATAGGATGGGTGGAAAAATAATAAGTCAATGCTTTTACGTTCTCTCACAAATGTTTTGCGTTCCCCCAAGAGACTTTGCGTTCGCTCGTAAAATGTTTGCGTTCCCCTGAGAAACTTTGCATTCACTCACAAAACCTTTGCGATCCCACAAAACATTTGTGTTCTTTGCGAGTGAATGCAAAGTTTCTTGGGGGAATGCAAAACATTTGCAAGAGAACACAAAAGCATTGCCAAATTTTTTTTTTTTTCTTCACCATGTCTCTTTATGGGCTCCATACTATCTCTCATATGTAGGGCAACTTTTTGAGTAATTTTTCTGGGCACTTTCCCAGTGACAATGGGCAACAAATTTCTATCTGGATACTTTAGATTGAAATTGGTTGCCCATTCTCAATGGGAAAGTGCCCAAGCAACATTGCTCACCAACATTGCTCAAAAAGTTGCTCCGTGTATCATCATCTCAAAAGTATATGAAGAGCAAAATATATGAAAAGATTGTTTGTGTTGAGTAAATATAACTGGAATTAAGTAAAGAAATGATCCTGTATTTCATTAATGGAGGCACTTCTTGAAAAAAAAAAAAAGAGTTCAGAAAATGCAGGGGGCATCGAAGAGATTTAAAAAAGAAATAAAAACAGATTAAAGTATCAAAGAGCTTGTCACAGTGTCATTCAATTTTATGTGGGGCAATAAGCCCCTTAACACCCACAAATGATTGTTGGACTAGTGAATCAGTTAATGATAGCATTAGAAAGTCAGATTTATTCTAGAGAATCTGTTTGTTCTAACTATTCATGTAAATAAATCCCTGTACTATATTTTTGAGTCAGTTAAAATAGAAAGTTGTTGTTGTATTTAGTATAAGCTTACTTTTTCTAGTTTGATACTGTCACCCTAACTGAGATTGCACAATCATTTTAGTGCCAGCAAACATACAGCTCTGATTCAATTAAATGTTATATCATTACACTGTACAAAAAAGTTGCTGCCTTAAATTAAGTACAATCGACTTGAATTTTTAAGTAATTTTAACTTAAATTACATTAAACTGACTATAAAAAATGAGTTGAATCTTGTATAACTTAAAGTTGAAAATTGCTTAACTTATTTTGATGAGTTTACCACTGTAACTTAGACACACCTAGACATTTATGGACACACAAACATGCACAGTTCTGACTGTGAGTTTCCCATAGGGATGTCTTGGCTACAGTTGGAGCAATGGGCACTATAGTGTGCGAAGCGCTAGATCCTCTCCTGCCTGAAGATGTCATAGACCGGCTGGAACAGGACTGCGTCGAAACTGTTTGGGTAACACTTGATTATCAATAATAAAAAGTATGCATTAATTATTAATCTCTGGAAACAAACAGTTAAAATAATATCCACTTTGTGTGTGTTTGTGCAGGACAAGATGACTACGGAGTTCTCGCAAGTTTTGGACGATGAAGAAAAGCGATGGGCTCAGACTCTGCACATTGAAGAGTATCAGTCTGGCCTCGCCCGTTCTGTTATACAGGTAATATACCCAGAATCCTACATGTGTACAGCTTTTAACCTAATGCAATCTTCTGAATATGGTCTGACTGTATGCATTCCTTCATTTGGCAATATTGGTGTGAATATCTTTTTATATGTCTTTATCTGTTTCAGAGGCTGAAAGTAGATTTGGACAGATCGACAGCTGTCAGTCAGCCACTAGGAGCTCGTGTTGCTCGCTGCACCTTGAATGGACTTGCCGATTTCCTGCACAGGTAAGATGGTGACATAACTCATGAGAGTATAATCATGAAGATGCTGATGATGAAAAATGTCATGGCAAAAATTATGATCATGTTTAAAAAAAAAAGATGTTTAAATAGGCTACTCATATGATTAATCTTTAAATGTTTAAAATATTATTTACGTCATAAAGCTCCTAAAATCTATTTATGTTGGAATGCATTATAGTCAAACCATTCACCACACAATTAAAGCTATTTCAGAAGAGATAATAACTAATAAATAAATAACTTATTAGGGTTGACCCTTTTTTTTTTTTAAGCATTCTTGTAGCTCAAACAGTACGGCATGTTGCTTGTAATGCCAAAGTCATGGGTTTGATTTCTGTCTGTCCATTGACAGTCCATGCAACTACCACTTTGATGCTTCAAAAAGTTAATAAAGAGTAAAATTAATCCATATGAATTGAGCGGTTTAGTCCAAATTTTCTTTAGAGACTTGATCATATGATGAACAGATTACATTTAGGCTTTTATTCACATATAAACATTGATCAGCGAACATAAACAGAAGCTCAACCGAACTTGCTTGACAAGCTTAACCTCATTGGTTAAGCTCAAAAGTGCTGCGTGACACATGAGAATGAATCTCATTGGTTCTCGCTCCGTTTGAGTTGAGTATGAGTTGAGTATGAGTTGATCAATGTTTATATGTGAATAAAAGCCTAAATTAAACTTGTTCATCATATAAAACAGTCGTTTCTCTTCAGAAAATTTGGACTAAACCACTCAATTTCATTTCTGTTTAAATAGGGGAAATCTAAAATAATGGACATTTGTGTGTGTTTGTGTGTCTGTGTGGTATTTAGTTTCCAGAGAAAGGTTGAGATGTTCCATGACACGCAGTCAGAGTTTGGGGATCGTGGGGATGGTTATGTCTCCAGGACCATCTCTCTTGTCAACTGTGTTCCACCATTCAGGTTTTTCATCTTATTCATCATATCTATTTATTCCAACCTCCCCCAACCAGTTTTTTTGTTTGTTTGTTTTTTGAGGACTGTAAGAAATTTTTTTTTTTACAATTCTTTAGAACTGTATATTTTCTACATTTTATATTTAATGTCTAATATCTCTTCACATATCAGTTTGATTTTACCAAAATACACTGTAAGAAAAACATCCATTGAAAAACAGAAAAGGTACTGGTAATTTTCTGCCAGGACATTTTATTCAGCTGTCAAACACAATGCAAGGCATCATTTAAAATACAGGCAAAACATCTGGCATCTTAGTTAACTGATTGGCATTTATTGTTTGTTTACAGAGTATGCTATACTGAGTTATTTTATAATAATGTGTATTTTATAACAAAAATGTAAAATAAAACAATAGAACATGATTCTGTTGATAGTCAGGACAGTCATAACCCAAATGATCAGCAAACCAAATGCACATAAAAACTCACTTTTGTAAAAGATTTCAGTTTGTGAAAGATATTAATGAATAATACAAATACTATAGAAAGTATAAGCATGGAAATAGCATGGAGATAAAAAAAGGAAATAGCATGGAGATAAAAAAAGGAAAAAAGAAAAAAAGAGAGAGAACTAACTGTGAAGCTTTAAATCCTCTGTTGAACTGTGTAGGAATTTTGTGGAGCGCTGTTGTCTCTGTGACCCCCTTGGCAGTGAAGACGCTTCCCAACGAGCTCAATCCTCTCTGGAGCGAATTGTTAACCAGTCAGTGCGTGTTCTTTCAGACATACTGTTTGAACACATCAGGGTGAGACATATTCACAGGTTCACATCTAGTCTAGGTATGTTTCCCAGTGCATTTACTGATGATTTTCTGGCATGATTCCAGCCATTCTTCGATAAGTTGGTGAAGAGGAAGTGGCTGGATAACAATGAGGCCTATGAGAGTATTGAGATGACCATTAAACAGCACTTCAAAAAGTTCCGCAGAATGGACTGCCCTCCATATCAGGTATGATGTACACACATGCCTGCATACACTGACTGATTAGTTGCTTGGTTGATTGATTGATTATCTGATTGGCTGACAGGCATTGGTGAATGAGGTGCACAGGCGGGTCCTGGTTGAATATGTTCGTGCCATCATGAGGGGGCGAGTCATCTGTACGTCACTCAAAATGAGGAAGAGAGTGGCTTTCCGTCTGCAGGAAGAGGCCAAACAGCTGAAGGCTCTTTTTAAAGATCTGGTCAGTGCCATTAGCTTTCATATTATGCCTTATATTATCTTAAAGTTTTCACTCTGACCCCCCCCCCTTTTTTTTTTTTTAACAAGCCATTACGAATCAGGCAGAACTATTTTGTTTTATTTGAAACAAAAATGCCAACACCGAAATTAGTTAGACCTCACTCTGTTTTTTTCTTTTCTCAGGAGTCAACTTCCTCCTGGTTGGACAGTGTGATTGTTCACCTGGCTGACATCATAGCGTTGGAGGACACTCCCTCTATTATGATGGAAGTCGGACTTTTGGTGAAGGAATTTCCAGATATAAGGTAAGACAGCCAGGGTGAGAGCATCAAAACCATTTTCAAAGGCCTGTGATGAAACTGCAGGGATTCTTCAAGAAATGGCAAGTTTATGATTCTGGTTCTAACATACTCACCTTTTAATCAGCTCCAGCTCCAGACAGGGTTTTCCATGTCCTCAATAGTGACATAAATCCATTAAAAATGAATGTGGAGTGAGAGAAAATACAGATTTCCTATTTAATTTGAACTACTTTTAACTTGAGCACTGCATTTTTCGAACGTTGTCATGTGCAGTATGCTGCAAAAAATGCAAACACCCAATGTGTTCAAACTCATCCATCTAAAACCGCGTACTCTGTGAATATCCCTTTAGAAAGCTTCTTGACCAATGAAATTTGAGGACCGGAACCAAGTGTTGCTTTAAAAACTGCTATAAAACTGAAGCCGAATGTAGAACCGGATGTAGATTTTATATAGCATAAAACCGGAAGGAAAGTGTTTTATTAGCTCCTGGAGCACTTTAATATGTAACTTTGTCAGTATACAGTTGAATTAATACAATTTTGCTAAACACTTTTAGACCTGCGGAAGGGCAGAACCTGAACTCTGTCGTCTTAAAGTGCTTTCATTCATGAAAAATCTGACATGTTCCCCTCTTGCTTCCTTGAAAACTATTTTTCACAACACCTCTCCATTTCCTGAGGTCATTCTAAGAATGTCTGACTGAAAATAGTTACCGTGGTGCTCCATCTCAGTGCCAACTTTCCTTTATGTGGACGGGAGGGAACAGCAGACAGTAAACAGGGGAATGAGTGAGATGTGACCC
The DNA here is from genome assembly GCA_037101425.1 of Elopichthys bambusa. Classification (NCBI taxonomy): domain Eukaryota; kingdom Metazoa; phylum Chordata; class Actinopteri; order Cypriniformes; family Xenocyprididae; genus Elopichthys; species Elopichthys bambusa. The sequence continues at coordinate 21,787,964 of CM074434.1, forward strand.
CACTTTAGTCCAGTGTTTTTGTTTGGATGAAGAGAAATTGTGTGTGTGTGTGCGCGCACTCTCTGGCTGGCAGTGCTCCTGCTTGCTGACGCACGACCCTCCGCAGCAGACAGGAAGTGGCTGTGGAGTACTTCCTGTTCCTGCCAGGTCACAGGAGACTGACTGGTGCCACACTCCAATCAAATACACACACACACCAACTAAAGATCAAAAGCCAAAAAAGTGGTGGCTACTTAACTTCTCTTTGTGCTTAGCAGTGTAGTTTCCTGTTTTTTTACAGCCTGTCTATGTTAAAGTTTGTCACAGATAACACTGTCACATTGTTATCTATAGGCAGGACATGCCATCTTCTTAGTATAGAGCGCTGACTTTTTGAGCCATGAGTGCTGTCAAGGGATCATTACAAAGAAACACATTTGAATGAAGTCATTGCTTAAATGACCTTTCCTATGAATTTTCTTTTAGTAATATTATCACTTATGTATATTGTTAAATCTTAAAGTTTCTTTTTGTCTCTTTATCTAAATAATGGAAACTGATTGGTATGAATGATTCTTTAAAAAATGGTAATTTGTTGAAAACTACTGACAAGCCAAACTGTTTTTTTTGTTTGTTTGTTTGTTTTTTTTAAATTCATGATATCTGTTCCATATTTATCAGCCAATACTTTTTTTTTTGTATTTGTATAAATAAAATGAAATAAACTGTTTAATTAAAAACATTTTAACAAACTGAAATAAGGTTGTTCTACTAAAGTACTAAAATTACTAAAACTAAAATAAAAATGAATTAAAACTATATAAAAAATGACAAAAGCACATTACTAAACATTAATAAAACTCAAACTTAAATGAATCTTTTTTTAAATATTAAAATAAATGTTATTAAAATATTAATAAATACTGTAATAGTTAGAAATAACACTGGTTGTGATGCCCAAACTCATTTGTAACATTTTTACTGATTTTTGTTTTACTAGTAGTATATTTTACTATTTTTATTTTATAAATAATAATATCAGACAGTTATAGCTGTAACATAATGTTTTTCTTCTATATCTTGTGAGCTCTCTGTTTAACTGACACTGCTATCTTTTTTTTTATTATCTAGGTTCATATACTTTGTTTTCAACCACGAATAATGCATTTCATGTTCTGTCCAAAAGCAGGGAGAGTGATATATGCTTTTCTGATTATGAAACATGAAATATGAACCATTATGCCCTCTCACCCTCATTCTCTCCTCTCACAGGAGAAGACATATCTCTGCTGTGTTGAATGTCCGTGGGATGGTGCATCAGACAGACCGTCAGGAGATTCTAGCTGTTGTCCGAGACTTAGAAACCAGCGACAGCTCCATCAATCTCCCCCGAGATCATGCCCTCTTCTCTGAAATCGCAGTGGCCAAAGACATGTCCTGTCTGGGGCTGGTTCTGATCCGCTTCGGTCTGACTGTGTCATCGTGGGTCGCCAGTGCCCGGCCGCGCCGTAACCGGAGTAGAAGGAGCTTGAATGAAAAACATGCAGATAACAGACCAAGCCATGCAAAGCGCTTTACAGAACCTTAAAGATAATGAAATGCAACATAACTACAATGCATAGCATCCTGATATTTATAAACGACACAATAAATGATAAATACACAGCACCACAACAGATATTACATAATCAAATCAGTATAACATTAAGCAAAGATTGCATAGATTAAAAAGATTAAAGTTTGCATAAAATGTGCTCAGTCTATTTTCAGTTGTTTCAGACTAGATGAATGTGGTCAGAACCCAGTCAAAAGGGACGATAAGATGAGTTCATGACAGCAAAGTAAAATCACAACAATACTTGTCCTTCAAAACACAGCTGGAGCGGAATAAGTCAGTGGACACTTCAAAGGACGGGAAATAGTCTATAATTCTCTCTCACTTTAAACAGGCTGTTAGTGGACTGCTGTACTGACTAGCTGGACCTCTGTTGTGTGAACAGCCACATGATTTGAGAGGAGCGGCAGGAAACTCATCATCATAGAGTGAGGACTTGCTGAAATTTTTATTAGTGCAGGCTGTGTTCAGAACACTGATTTAGCTTGACACTAAATTACACACAGAACAAATGCATGTACATGATGTATCAAACACCAGGTACAGTTCTACATGCATAAACTACGTTTTGGATTATGTGTTTAGAGAAATGCATATGAAAATGGTGTAAACATAGTCATCTGTGACATTTCAAGAATGTGAATGTTAATCCCTCTGACTTTGTTCTTTTATAATGTTTAGGATTCTGTTCATCTTATTTCTTATGTCTAATCACTGTTCAAATCTGAGCTACTGAGGAAAAAACTGACAGGAATTAAATGTGTGTGATATTGTTTCAGGTAAATAAGAAATAAAGCCCCATTGACTGGGAAATTAATTATATTGTAACTCAATTGCTGTTTTTTTATATACACTACCATTCAAAATTTTGTAAAACTTTAAAAATGTTTTTGAATGAAGTCTCATATGCTCACCAAGGCTGCATTTATTTAATCAAAAATTCAGTAATAACACTGAACCTTCAGCATCATTACTCCAGTCTTCAGTGTCACGTGATCCTTCAGAAATCATTCTACTATGCTGATTTGCTGCATAAGAAACATTTCTTTTTTTATCAATGTCAAAAAATTGTGCTGCTTTATATTGTTGTTTTTTAAAGTTTAAAAGAACAGCATTTGTTTGAAATACAGTTTTTTAACATTATAAATGTCTTTACTGTCACTTTTGATCAATTTAATGCATTCTTGCAGGATAAAAGTATTCATTTCTTTAAAAAAACAAAAAACATATTGGCCCCAAACTTTTGAACGGTAGTGTACATTTTACTCTACACTATTTTAATGTTAAACGTTACATTAACACTTCAAATTAAAGACTTGTAGTGCCAGGTTGGTTCAGCACAATCACCTGCTCCTCTCAGCTTTCGTGTAGTTGTGTGCATTTCTGTGGGTTCAGGTTGAGTTGCTGTCCATCAGCTGAGGGATGTTTTGGATAACTGGTCTATTCCTGTTGTTCTGAGAGGTGCCAAACGAGTCCTCTTATCAGAGCCAAGTATACACACCACCACAGGCGGCCACTTCCTTTTCAACACAACAACCCTGTTTTATCCCAAACATGCTTGCATTTAGAGAAATGAACACACACTCATGAAGATAGATACACGTGAATAAGGAAAAGAAAAGTCAGCAGGATTTTACTCTAATGCCATTTATGTAGTCAAATATAAAATATCATAGATCACTTTTCTTTGACTTTTGATTTCTATGATTTTTTTTTCTTTGTAAATCCGACTATTTAGATAGATATCTTGATCAGTGAATGTTATTTGAAGAGTAGCCTACTGAGGCTCCCAAATTAAATTATCAATTCAAATTTCTTTTTTTTTTTTTCTTTTTTTTTTACAAAAATAAGGAGACCTCAGACACACAGTTTGTCTGTTTTTCACTTTTAGTCCCATAAAAATGATCATAAATGCTACATTTGTACAATTATGAGGGACACAGAAGAAGTAGGTAGATGTTTGTTTTATAACAAGTTTTTTGTAAAATCCTTTTAAAACCCGATCCATTTTTTCTGTTGGGGTTGAGAACAAAAGGTGTTTTAATCTGAAATAATAATTAAAAAAATAATAATAAAAAAAAAAATGACAATAATAAAAGGTCATTAATACCTGAGGTGGGAAAATATGATTTGTTAGAGGTTTAATATGTGCATACAAAATTTAGAAAATTAATTATATGTAGTTTACCTTTATACGTACCTTTGCGCTTGTGTACGCTATACCAGGCTTGAACAGACTTTGGTTCGTAAACTATTTCATAATTCTTTGTCTGTAAATGACGGTTTTATATGGATAATGTTTTCAAAACACTTACTCACGTGCAATAGAGAGTGGCCGTTGATACTGTTTCCTATTGTTACTGACAAGCCTTAAAGGATAATAAAAATAAATGTAAATAAAATATAGCCCTGATCCTGGGGCCTCACTGTCCTGCAGAATTTAGCTACAACTCTATTCAAACACACCTGAAGCAGCTAATCAAGCTGAAAATACACAGGCAGGTGTGCTGAAGCAGGTTGGAAATAAACTTTCCTGAAGAGAGAAAGTCGGTTCAGTGTATATTAAAACTACTTGAACACTAGCAGACCGTAATATTCAGGACCTTGACACAAACTGGCCAACACATTAGTTAAAATACAGAATGTATACAAGAACAGATACAATACAGATCATTTTATAATGGTTTAAATCAATATAAATGCTGTTACCTGAATTAACATCATGATTTGAATGACTTTTCCAATTGTTTATGATTTACTGGATAAGGATAGTACTGTAGATTTTAAAAATATTTTTACTTATAATTTCTATTCAATAAAATATATTAAGATTAAAGTTGAAGAACTCTGATTTTCGTGCGTTCCAAATGGGATATATCACCCTCCGAAGGGCACTTTGGAGTGAAAACAATCATGGCCGCCATATTGAAGGGTCGTTCCAAACCGAAGTGCTCAAAACTGGCCACTCCAAAGGGCCCTTCAGAATGAAGGATTTAGAAGGGTAAAACTGATGGACACTTTGGGCGCCCATGATCCTTTGCACATGGAAGTTTGGCGTCACAGAATAGGTACAGGAGGCTCAGAGTTCTATTTTACCTATAAATGTATGTAGCCTATAGTATTTTTCTATACTACTGTAATATTTATACGAGTTAGATTTGGTACATTATTATGGTCAAAACGACATTGCACTTCAGCAAAAATACTTTACAGCTCCCTTTATCAGTCCATTCAAATGTTTAAAATACATAGACACAATATAGGCCTACAATATGGTGCAATATGGTCCAAAAATAAGTAAATACTCTACTCCTCCTTGATTGTCTCGTTAAGATGATGCAGAAGTGCGTTCCAAAAAAAGAGTTTTTTTACCCCTACACATTCATCCCTTCGAAGCTCTCACTCCGGAGGGTAAACACTTTGAAGGGATTAGGGCATAGGGATGAGCCCTTCCGAATGGAACACAGGGCTAGTCTATCCAGCATCAGGGGTAAATGTTTTGTTTTGTTTTTGTCGTGATGCTGTTTAAACTATAGAAACCTTTCGTCCTTAAAGTGTTAAGCCCCGCCCTCTGTAATGAATCCCTGCCTTTGGTTCCAGCTGACAACAAGTTAATTAGACCTACTTCATCTGACATTTTAATCAGCGGCAACGGAATATAGGAATATTACAATGGATTTCCCAGAAGCAGCGTTCCTTTCATTACGAATGGCTTTGGAGGAACTGTCAGTACCTAACGTGTGTTTGTTTTGGGAGTGCTGCTCACCTTCAGGCTTGGTCATGAACTCTCCTTCCCTTCTACCCAAAGGCACACATATTTAGCTGTTTGTTCGAGTGTTTTGGAAAGATCTGTATCAGAGTCCTATAGACATACATGCAGACACACAAGAACACCCAAACAAACTTGTTGAATAACATGACATGATATAACCAATTGCACATGCATGCACGCACACACACACACACACACACACACACACACACACATACACACACATATACATACACACGTGCATTCCACTCTCCTGAGGATAAAAAGTCAGTCAGTTGTTCACCTCTGTGCCACCACTTATGTTGAACAATGGAGGTGTGTATTCAAGCAAACAGGACATCCTTATTTATCAGAAAAAAATTCACTTGCACACACACATACAAATGTTGTGTATTATGTACGGCATACTGCTGTACAAAGTATTTATTAAAAAAAAATCAATGCTTTTTACATTTGCACATACATCAGACTGCAAATATTTTACTACAATTAAGAAGTCGCAAGAAGTCAAATATTTTGCTTTGTAATATCAGCACTGATTCTACATCTATGTTTCGTACAGTTTATCTTGATATTTCTGGATTATATAATCAAGTAAATGTGTAAAGGATGTACTCATACCACATTATTATAAAAAATATAATAATTAGAGATGCACCAATACTAAATTTATCTACCGATAGCTGATTATTCAGAGTGATATCTGCCAATACCGATAGCAATTTCATTATAATTAATCATTATATTTTTAATTATTATATTTTGAAAGAAATGCAAATAAAAACTTTATTCTCTCCATTTCATCAACTTTCAGAGTAACTGGTGTCAGTTTTTAATATTAATATTAACACACATTAACTAAATTCTGAAGATTAAATTAATATCTGAATGTTAACTTTCTGAATGTTATTAATTCATATAATTACTATATTAATATTGAACATCAAACTGGTCACTTAACATTTTCTTTACACATAGCACAAAATAAGTGATTGACAAGATATATTGTCCCTGACTATCGGCTGTTTTTAAACTATCGGCCGATAGTGTGAAAATTTGCTTTTGAATTAGTTAGAAGTAATTTATATTGTTTTGTTTTTTGATTTGAAAACCACATGAATCTGATTCATTCTCCAGGACTTCCTTTACTTTTCATCTATTATGTTTGAATGAGATGCGCATCCCTTTCTGATGCATTAGATTTGAAAGACAGGAATAATAGTGACTAACGCAGGCACATGTTGTCTGGGCGTACAACAGACAAGAGCTCCATAAATACTGATGGTGATGTCAGAGACACCATAAACAGACGGTGAGGTGGCTGATGTGTCTCTTCCTTTGAATAAACAGTGGTGACATCTGAATAACCATGGGAATACAGCACACAAATGGTTTATGTCTCTGTGTGCGCACAAAGAGCTTTATTTATGACAACACATCCCCTAAGCCAACCTGGCGGGCAACAAACTTATATACACACAGGACGTAAAACACCCGCATCTGAAATATGCCACGTACTATTTTAATAAACACACCAACTGTACAACAATGAACAAATGCTATTGGTATAGGATGTCACAGTGTATGAATTACTGCAAAACAACTCAAGAGCTCCAAGAAAAATGATTTGAAGATCCTATAAATAGGTGATGTAGCTGCAGAAAGAAGGTAAGGGTTTGTGTGTGTGTGTGTGTGTGTGTGTGTGTTTGGTGGGTATAACGGTGGACAGAAATTCCCACTGTAGAGATTTCTTAGAATAGACAAATGGGAGATTGCCAAATGGCATAATCTCTCTCTTCCTTTTAAGAGTGAATACTCTTAATATTATATAACTGAGTAATAGATCATCTTAAATGTATTGTCAGTTTCACATTAGTTTAAGTCAACAGGAAATTATAGAGGTCAATTGTGTGAGGACAGCACTGTTCTGTCAAACTCTATCTATATCACTCTTTCTCTCTCTCTCACACACACAGAGCACCAGTACAACTTCCCTTCTTTTCTCTCAGTCTCAAGACAACATACACCTCTCTTATCTCCCTTTCCTTTCTGTGCTCTGACCTTTGCCCCTTTTACACCTGTAGGCAGATGAATGTGTGTAATGTTTGTCTTAGGCTGTCAATCTACAGGAAGACAGACCGCGTCATCAGCACATCTCAAAAACACAGAAAACACCCAAACCCACTGAACTCCTGCAGGAAAAGAGACAGTCAGCTCGGTGTATATACTTGAACACTAGCAGACCCTAATATCATTTTTACAGAATTATACAACATGTCAGGAATCAAGACTGTGGGCATCCTGGTTCTTCAAAGACAAAACACATAATTTTTTTCATTATTAAGGGGGTAAATTAAAATGAGAAATATCTTATCATTTTGGTTTATTGTTTGTTTTATCATATTTTAAATAATTTGAAGCCATCTTGAGGCCCCTCTGAAAGTTTGTTAAGGCCCTCTAGTAGGCCCTATTGTGCTGGTTGAGGCAGATAAATTCCAAGGAATAAAATATAATGAAATTAAAGGTTATTAAGGTTTGAAGATTGGGCTAACAGACTACAGTCAATTACTTCAGTACATAAACATGAATGTTTACTATGAAACTAATGGTAAGAAGATACTGGTGACAGTAAGCTTGTTAAGCCCTTATGGAGCTTAATGGAGCAATCCAATTGGTTAATACGGTCCATTATGATGTGATTTTATATAGTTGGTCATTAAGAAGAGCGAGGTCAGCTGGAGGTTTCTGTTTTGGGTGGTTCTTTTTTACTGTCCTTAGAACATTCTAGGACCTATTATTTAAATATACAAGAATAAACTTGGAAGAGCTCTTATCCTGACAAAGACCTTTTGTTTAGTTGCCTTGAATGAATTCAAGAGGCTGAAAAATTGCAAGTAAACAGACACTAATTCAAACACATACGCCATTTTCATGACCTTTGACAGTCCACCTGAGAGCTGAGCACAGCCAAAAACATGTCTGTGACTTAGAGTCATGCATTAATTTATAGTGTCTCTAGGGTAGAAGGAGAAGGAAAGCCTTCCTGAAAAGAACTGAGGGGAGAGAGGAACAGGGAGGACAGGGGAGAATGAGAGAGAGTAAACGAGAAAAAGAAACAATAGCATGCATTCTGAAATATTGCATTGGGCGGTTGACCTCTGCCCCCTTCACACAGGACTTCATGGATATTTACGCAAATGGGCCCTTGCTTCATCATCCAGCCAGTCAGGAGGACGTCCCGCAGGAAACAGTAGCGTGGGTCTGAAACAGGACAAAACTCAAGACATTAGGCACACACACCCAAACATACACTCATTTACACATCACCTCATTACACTTAGCAATATACACGAAATAAACTGCCACTACACACAGAATAACTAATACAAACAGACATGCCATGCACACATGTAAAGAGACAGTTGATTACACAAAAGTAGGGCGGACACAATTACACACGTCATTCTCTCATTCTTTATCTAGTATAACACACTCTCTGTTAACCTCAAAGCATACGGATCACAGCAGAGGTTACTAGTTCGAGTCCCAAATGAGCACTCTGAGGATGTTGACATTATGTGCCCATAAAGATGTGGGATCTGCAGGCGAGAACGGCTGGTTCTCTAATGTCACTGGCCTTCCTTTGTTCACTGTCATCGTGACCTAGAGCAAGGCACTTAACAGAGGGCTTCCTGCAGGCTAGTCCTGCCATTACTCATGCAAGGAGCCTATCAAGGCAAGTGGATCAAAATATGTTTGTCACTGAGCGCAAACAAATAGGTTTACAGTTTTCTCCTCTTTTTACTTTTATTGTGAAGATATGGAGTTTAGATTGTCTCAAAACTGTACTTGCTATACATAGTGAACACTTGATATATAAGTTTACTTAATTTGATCAAAATTGTTCAGATGGAATTCCTTGCAATATTATCAAACACAGGCAATAAGACAAGAGTAGAGGTTTTAAGTATGATACCAATATATTGTATGATACATTGTATCATATAATGTATCATACAATATCATACGATTGTATGATATTGGTCTAAATATCTAAATGCCCCCCCTCCGGTCTAAATTATTTTTATTCCCCCTTCAACAGTGATCAATGCTGCTTCACCAATAGACCATATAAAATATCTAAAATAAAGAGGAGGCGCGGCTTTGGACGGTGATTTGCAGAGAGGGTGGGATCGTATGCTTTCAATAGAGTATGCATGAGTTACGCCCACAGAGTGGCAAAAAGTCTGAGTTGCAGCATTGGTTCTCGGCGTGAATGCCGCAAAAAAACACACAAAATACATCTAAAACAGGAAAGAGCTTTGCGATTGATTGTACAAATAGATTTGACAAAAAACTCACAAAATGATGTTTTATTAACAAAATTCGGGAGGAGCACTTTCAAATGATCCTTTCAATCATCACGTCATTCCAACCAGCTGTCAGCAACCAGTAATCAACATGTCTACCCAATCAGCATAAGTGGAGAACATTATAAATATGCAGTCGACTCACCCATGTTCATCTACAGTTTTTCTGCATCCCTCCACCACCCCGTCTCCTCACACTCGCACGGTTATCTTCCTAACCAAATCTTACACTCGCCTGGTTATCTTCCTTAACCAGAATACGGGGGGAGTACTCTGGGTTTGGGCCAAATACCGAGCTCGGAGCCCTCTCCTCGAACATCACGCCAAATGTGCATACTATTTATTAATCTGATTTATTTGTAAGTGTGACCTCGTGAATTTGCCTGTTAACGCTTTATATATTTACAATATAGGAAGGTCTAAATCCGAGTGATCACTTATATCAATGTTATATATATATCATCCAGTCCTAAAACTTGTATAGTTTTTGTCAGTGTTTATTTAAAAACGCCTAGTTATGCAGAATATAAGATGGTAAATATTTAATTGATGAGTTGTCAATACAATATATAACAATACAATATATAGGGTATTTACCTCAAAATTCAACATACTGACAAATTGATAACTGCAAATCCACATTTCGCTGCCTGGAGTCCATTTGTTTATCTGAATTGCTTCTCTTTTCTTTAGCTTTCAGCAGTCTCTAAAAATATACCTCAGATTTCTTGTCAAATCTATTTTATTTGTACTGTCAATCACAAAGTTCGTTCCCTTTTTGGGACGGCATTCACGCTGAAAACCAATGCTGCTGCTCAGTATTTTTGCCACTCTGTGGGCGTAACCGCAGTCACTCCGGCTGACTGTGAAGTTATGTGCATACCCTCTATGTTAGCAGGCTAAAGTTAGCATTTCTTAGATCACCTACTACACCTTTAAGAAAAATGTGCTTTTCACTAGGCTACTCCCATAGTATGACTGCAGGAAAAAAAAAGAAAAAAAAAAAAGAACATTTTATTGAACATTGATGGAGTAACATATTTTGTGTTAAAATAAATCATAAAAATGATTTGTTCTTCATAAATCATAAAAGTGATTTGAAATCCTATAAATGTTGAGGTGGCAAGGTGGGCCTTTGCCTTTTATCCCACATACAGGGTGAAAGGCACAACTAATTTATACAAATACTTTAGCTAAAATAATGTTATTTTTTATAATGTCTAATACTTATTCAAAACAATCACTTCAGCAAAGTTTGTAATATTTTGTTTATTTTGATAAATAAAATAATTTATTTTTGTTCAGAATTCATATTTTTGTTAATTAAAATATGTAAATATAAAAATATATTTTAAAAATACAGAAACAAATTTTTAGATCCCACAATCATTTAATATAGATTTACAGTAGTAACAATAAATTATATTTTATCATATGATATTATTAATATTATATTTTTAAATGAGGGTTTCATTATAAATATGGTGATTATCTCTAAGATGGACACTCAACTTAATATATGATATTACCATCTGAATCTAACCATGTCATGTCAACAAATGGACTCATTTGTTAACTATTGTGCCTTTAGCTCCAACAGCAGGGCAAATGCCATACTTTTACATATTCTTCCGTTAGAAAAACTGTTGTTTAAGCACCTTGAACAAAAATCTTGAAAATCTTTAACAAGACCTTTGTCTCAAAATATATTCAATAATTTTAGTTATTCTCATTAGCTACATAAATCTACATTTTTAAAAACATCAAATATTAAATCAAATTAGCACAGAATCAACTCTGTGCTGCTGTCCGCAATCCCGTCAACGATCGGACAAATGTCCATATGCATCTTAAAAAGCGGATGTTTAGGAAAGCGCTGCGGCAAGTTTTTGTGCCATCTAGTGGTTTAGAGAAAAATAAAATCAAGTGCGACTTTTACCCCGGTGCGCCTTTAGTCCCGTTGTACCAATTGGGAAAATTATTTGTAAATGACAAGGAAAGACAACTAAAACTTTGAAATTATTAGTAATACCTAATTACAACTAATAGCTTTGTTTTCTGCTCATGATGAGAGTGTTTTCATCATTATGTGAATTGTTTGTTTATTTGTTTTTAATATACTTATTTTAAGCAAATATAAAAATAGTCCAGACTTCATAAGTTTTACATACTTTAAGACTACGACGTCACGGAAGCATAGGCTATGACCTTCACAAAGATTTAATTAAATATATTAAACATTTTCATACTTTAATTTTAACTTTATTTCTACCTTTTCTTTTTCTTCTTTAATTCTTTTTAAAGAGAGAGAGAGAGAGAGAGAGAGAGAGAGAGAGAGAGAGAAAGGATGTAATTAAATGTATTGCATTATCTTTATATGTGCTTTAGACAGTTCACTGGGGCTTTTTGTGTGGTCACGCAATCAGAATCACTCCTCATATGTCAGGAATTTGCTGAATGTAATTTGAGTTTAGCACAATGAACACTGCTGATTCTACAAACATAAAGTGACAGTCTTTAGCTCTTATTTCTCTATGAACATAAGCCTCCATGGACAAAAATCACCTGGTGGGATTAATTACATGATGTTAGGACTCCATCTAGTGGTGTTTCGATGGTCTAAACCTACTATCAAAACTAATGGAACATTCAGTAGCCTATTATACTGTATATATACCATGTCATTTTGTCCCTTCCTGGTGGTCTATATCATATGAGCCATGTCTCTAACTAGACAGAGCTAATAAGAAAATATTTCTGCAACCATGGCAACAGGTGTCAGTTTAAAAAACCACTGCCATATTGGTTGTTTAGGAAAATGATCTTAAAGTAAAAAGCATAAATAAGTGCAGCAGCACATTTGCCCTCTATGTGTATGTAATGACACCAGTTTTTTTCTTTATTCTACTTATTTATGGTTGTCTTTGTGTCATGACACAACTAATTGTGGTTATTTAGGGAAAACTCAATATGTCAGCTGTAATCGGTGGGAAGGGCTCGAGTGTCATTCTTGTGTTAGGTCAGTATAGTGCACATGCAGAACATGTCAGGGTTGAGAGTGTTCTTTTTTATGGCGACAAGAACGTGCAATTTAAAAAAAAAAAATTAATCTCACATTCATGTTGATTATCTCTGGTGTTAGGAACCAGATAGGAAGCTGATATTTTTACAGATATAAATCCTCTATGGCTGCATTAATGTAAAAAGTATGGTTACAGATAGTAGAAACTGGGGAAAAGCCTACTTAATTCATGTCAATTCAATTAATTCATTCAAAGATGTACTAACAAATAATAAAGATAAACAGTGTATTTTACAGTAATTATGTTTATCAATGAGGTCTAGAAGTGTTTTTTTTAAAACTAGGTGGATGGTGCCCACTAGGGGGCCCCGGCAACTTCCAGTGGGTACTTAATATGTCTTAAAATGATGTAGCAAGTGCAACACTTGCAGTGTAAGTAAGTTTAAAATTTCAAAGACATAAAGGTGCAAAAACTGTACGAATTAGCACTGATTTGTGTTAAAAAGATATTGGGTATAATTGTGTTAAATATATTGGATTGTATGTGCTTATCAATGTTGTTGCAGGATCTTCATTAAACTCCTGAGTGATTTTAGTGCAGCAGTGAAGAGGCCTTAATGTTTGGATAGTTTAGGTCCTTAATGATTTTCTTTGTTCTTGTCCTGGACCTCTTAAATTATATGTCCTGTAAGGTGGGAGAACATCCCTGATGATTCACTAAGTGGAGCGTTTCGATCTCTGCAGGGTCTTGCTGTCCTGAGATGTGCTGTTTTCTAACCTAGGCTGCGATGCTGCTGCATGAGAGAGTGCTTGTGGTGTAAAAATGACCTTAGTTTCTGAAGGGGAATCCTGAACTTCCTCAGAAGTCTGAGGTGGTGGAGGTGCTGCTGTGGTGGATAAGATGTGTGGCTGTGATGTGAATAGAGGTCAGGGTTGGGTTGTGTGGCTTGATGAAGCATTCAGGGTAGTGAAGGGCAAGGCTTTTGGCAGCTGTGTAAACAGTGTCTTGAACTTGAACTTAATTCTAAAGAAATCGCAACAAGTGGATAAAACTGGAGCAATAATTTGACATAAGAGATTTTTTTTTAATCTTTAAAAAGGCTATTTTTCCTAAGGAGGCTTTGCTCCTTTAGTGTTTGTTGTAGGGTGCTCAAAATGGATTTTACTGTCTGTAGTATCTTTGTGGGCTTTCTAATGGCTGTGATCTGCTCTTTGCTTTCCATACTGTCCTGTAAAAATAAAATAAAGAAAAACCTACATGTAAAAAATGCAATATTTACTTTTTAGCAGCACATATTACTAGTCTTGTGGTGAACAATTAATCAAAATATCCTTAACCACCAAACTGCCAGTTTGCTGTGAGGTAGAGATGCTGAGGAGGTGCATTAAAATCAAGCTGTGGCCTGTTTTTTTTTTCTGTTTTTTTTTCTTCAATATTCTGTTTCACTCATAATACTGAAGTAAAGTCGGTCATAACTTTTGTTTCATATGGACATAAAGGCTTAACAGGAAGTGTATTTGTCTCAAGGAAAAAGACAAGGTGTCTTTCTGTCATTCCACCTCAGGATATACCTGATAAGGTTTCAGACATAGTCATACCTCAGACAGCATACCCATGTTTGGTGTATATTGCTTACAAAAATAGCAAAAGGTCCTACATATATGATTGAATTTATGCAATTTCCAGGTGCACAGGTTTTATGCTGGGGAAATGTGGCTGTTTAAGCTCCTACAGTGAGGGCACTGAAAAATTAATTGGACTTGACAAAAGTTGGTTATGATTGCGTCATCGGATTTAACTGAAATCCATGCTTAATAGCAAGCCAATGGAATATCCTGAGCACAGCTGTGTATTCCTTTTTGTTATGTCTGTGACATAATCACTACTTTTAACTTTTGGATGGACTGTAATTCTGGCCACAAAGTTTACAAATATATTCCACACATTTCTTTACTGTTGTTTGTGCAATAGTTCCCTGGACCTGTTACATTATTTGAGTTATCAGTTACATTTTTGACATTATAGTACATTAATTTCATCCAGTTACTCTTGCTATCCTTAAAAGTTTGACAAAATATCTAAATGTACAATAGTTTGGGCCATTAAGATTTTTAAAAAAAAAACTAAAAAAAACCGAATACTTTTATGCAGCAAGGACATATTAAATTGATCAAAAGTGACAGTAAAGACTATTGCATTGTTACAAAAATGTTTTAGTTTCAAGTGCTGTTTTGTTTAACCTTCAATTCGTCAAAGAATCCTGAAAAAATGTATCACCATTTCCACAAAAATATTAAGCAGCACAAATGTTTCTGACATTGATAATAATAAAAGGTCCCACTTTATATTAAGTCGCCTTTACTACTTTGTACTTACATTTAAATTAATCATTTGATACAATGCACTTATTGTGTACATACATGTTTTTACATTGTACTTATATTCTAAAAACACCTGCATGTAATTACATCTGTAATTAATTTCTGTAATTACATTTATAATTACACTGTTGACCCGTCCCTTACACCTTACCCCTACCCTTAAACCTACCCATACCACCAAACCTGTCCTAACCTTACCCATATCCCACCTCAGTAGCAGCAAAAGTGTTTTGCAATTCAATATGAACCCAGTAAGTACATTGTACTTATTTTTTGACGTAAGTACATAGTAGTTAAGGCCACCTAATATAAAGTGGGATCTAATAAAATGTTTCTTGATCATCAAATCAGCAAATTAGAATAATCCTTCAGAAATCATGTAACACTGAAAACTGGAGTGATGGCTGCTGAAAATTCAGCGTTGCCATCACAGGAATAAATAAAATCTTAAAAAAAAAAAAAAAAAAAATCAAACAAACAAACCCCAAACTCAAACAATAGTGTAGATGATATGGCCCCTTTTTGCCTTGGGCAGTTCTTAGCCACTAATGTGTAAAGAGACCTCACAACAAATTGCCAGGTGCATTACCTGGGCAGAACTTTGGAAGACAGAACCAGCTACAGGCTCAAGTTTCTGATCCAGTCAGTTTATGTCCTTCCAAGCCCATCCAACCTGCATTGGTGGAGTTTAACTAATACTGTGCCTAGCAGAGGTATTTATATAGCGCTTTTTACAATGCAGATTGTTTCAAAGCAACTTTCGATCGATTCAACTAACTATTGTGATTTTTCTTTTTTTTTTTTTTACTATTTTAATTTTTTTTTAAATTCTAGAATCGATATTAATTCATATTAAATTGCTTTATTGCACACATCCGAAGCGCAAGCCCAGAACGCCGCTTCTCAGACAGCGTGCTAATGCTGAATTGAGCTCTCCTTCACGTCTTCTTACAATTGAACGGACATATTCGCACAAAATGACGTAAAAAAAATGCCAGTCTCGGCGAGGATCCTAGTAAACATAATATGTTATATCTTAAGTGAACATAGGTGAGAAATAAAACACATGTGTAACAGAATATTGGATCTGTGCAGCCCTTAAAGTGACAGCAGCCTAATAAACCTGCTGCTGTCTTTGTTTTAATCTTATTCAAACAATAAAGGACAAAGAAAACAATCACTCACTGCTCTTGACTAAATAATTTTTGTAACTTTAATAAGGATTAATCTATATTTAATTTATACACTGAAGATTATGCAGTGCTATTTTACCTTTGATTATTCATTTTCTCTGCCTGAAAATTATTGTTAGACTTATCTGAAAAACATAAAAAGCATATTTTATTTATATGTATGTTCTATTGTATTTGTGCTATTGCTTATAACTTTATTATTTGTTGTTATTTTATTATTGACAGTTTAATTGTCTTTAACAATATTTGAAATTTATTTGAGTTAGGCTAGTAGTTTTTGGTGTCACCTTATTTATTAAGGTTATGGGTAAAAAACAACGAAGACAATAACTATTTTATTTATTTACTACTTTTTTTTTCTTTCTTTTTTTTGTGGTGGGGCCTGTGAAAATTTTGGCAAGGCAAGTAAAAATTTGAACCACTGGCCCAACCAGGCCAGTAGAAAAAATCCTTAGTGTTGAGCCCTGAGAGGGCGATATGTGTTGTATCGGTGAGTATTACATGACGTCATGTGTGAACACAAGAAAGTGAAAAATGGAGGACGGAGAGACATCTACGGATATAAAAAAAAAACCAAACAAACAAAAATCGCAATACATATCAATATCGAATCGCAATTCTTAAAAATCACAATACATATTGTATCGGCACCCAATATCATGATAGTGTCAAATCGGGAGATAGGTGTATTTTCCCAGCCCTAGAAGAAAATAGTGTCATTGTCCAGCTTAAGTAAGTTCAGTGTTGATTCATTTCTGTTGTAAAAGTCATTAGTTATTATTTTAGTTAAATGATATATACAGCAGCTCTGGAGAAAACAGTGATGTCATCGTCCAGCTCAGTTCAGTTCTCATACAATAGTGTCAGTGCAGTCAGATCAGTAATATTGTTGAATATTAAGTGTCCCCAACTAAGCAAACCAGAGGCGACAGTGGCAAGGAACCCAAACTCCATCAGGTGTCACTCCATCACTCTATCAATGGAGAAAAAAACCTTGGGAGAAACCAGGCTCAGTCAGAAGCCAGTTCTCGTTTTGGCTAATGAACGAACACTGTACGATTATGATTCAGGCGGCATCTATGTCTGGTGATCTAAGACCACCCGAAACACCATACGACCCTGGGGTCATTACTGATGTGTGTGTCCACCCTTGGGTGTTTCACAAACCAATTACTAAAATGGAGATACTTGATTGACAGCATTTAATCACATTGCTTTTATTCAGTCAAATGCTCAGCTATACAGAAACAGTAAACAGTCATCTGAAGTCTGTTGCATCCTTTAGTTTTTTATAATCTTGTCCTTTGCCACTGGCCTGTAAATATACAGTTTTGTGCTCTGTCATTTATTTTCATTACAATTTCACTGTTTATAAGAAGATTGATAGCTGCAACAGCTTTAGCTATTCCCCTTTAGCTCTTAATATACATTTAAATAAGTAATGCTTATATATTAAATGAAAAATAACGATTACGAGTTTAAAGATTTCTACAGTCACGGAGGATTTGGACATAAGTAAGGTCTCTATCAGTCTGCTTGTGTGGAGCTCTTTAAATTGTCCATCAGTGCGCGCGCGTGTGCGTCCGCGCGCTTGTGTCAGTACCGAGACGAGCGCTAGCGGAGGCAGCAGTGGCGCATCTCACATATCTGCCGCTGGAATATAACGGCTGCTTTAGGATGTGAACGGGTTTCGGCCTCGTCACCGGCCAAAGCTTCTGTTTTCCCATGACAAACAGATGCGACAAGAGAGCGAGCGCGCACAAGAGTGTGCGGTACAGGGGAGCGGATAGATAATCGGTATTATTATGAGAAAAGAGGACGGGGTTGTCGGAGCCGTATTTGTTTTGCTCGCGGAGATGAGGCGGGGGGTAGCGAGTCGCTACAAAATCGTTGGGCTCCGGCCAAGCATTGCTCTGTTTTAGCACATATATTCCGCCGCGCTTGCGTTTACATCGTCAACAGACGCGTTTGATCGTCACGGTTTGCATCGCAGAAAAATAATGCAGCTGTCTCGAGGACATCTGTGAGATTTGCGGACCGCTGTTGCCGCTGCCATGACAGACGCAGGCTTTACCGAGCAGGCGGTGTGAGACAAGCACGGCCCCAGCTGCAGCAGCACGGCCGATGTGGGCAGCGTTTACCGGGGGAGATTAAATCTGTAAATACTGTTCGCGCTATTCCTCTTTAATCGTTTGCAATCTCAGGGAAAATGTCCTCTCGGTCTGCTTTACCGTCTGCGAACGACCGGAGCACAGATCATGTAAGTATCATCATTACAAATGAATTATTATTGTTGTAATATATCATCTCTGCGCTCCGTTCATACACATATTCTACAACGCCCAGTACCTATATAACGTCAGGTGCACGGTCATTTTTGCAGCCGGGATTGAATATGAATTTATTGCCTGATATCGTTCATGGGAGGATGGAGAGGCAGGATACAGTGGCCCATGTACGCGTAGCAGGTTCTTTGGCAAAATGGGCCGCATCCTTGAATGTGCAAAGCAGCAAAAGAGGCGCTGCGAAACGCTCTGGCAGTAGAGCGCAGGCCATCCGCATAGTGTACACATCAGCGCATCATCTGCGCACGAGCGCCATGCTCTCTCAGCGCGCGCTCCTCTCCCAGAGAGCGGTTTTGCTTCATTGGCAGAATTTGCGGGAGAATAGCAAGGAGCTCTGAGCACTCTGTCTCTGCATATTAGAAAATGAATATAACCATTTGGGGCACCAGAGTCATCTAGGGAGGGTGGAGGGAGGTTTTAGCGTTAGCTGTGATCAACCGTCTCCGTTCGTCTACAGTTGCTTGCCCCATAATCAGACGCACTGGCTGGTGTAGTGGCCTAGCGGTATTGCGCCATCACATTACAGTGTGGTTAACTGACCTACACTTGTGTTGGCTAATGTATTTAGTGTTTCTTCAATAACTTAGTAAACTAAATCTAAAACAGCTATGGTTTTACTTAATTGATTTACTTATTAAAAGAGTGTTGTTGATGTAAAATAAGTAGGGATTCAATTTATCTAATGTTTGACTGCTTGATTGAAACAGTCTGAAACCTTATTAAAAGCTGATGTTAATGCTTAATGGATATAATTTTACTTGCTGTAAATTTTAAAGCAAGCACCAAGGTAAACGTTTTAAGTAATTCATTAAAGTATGTTCAACTAACCACATTTTATGTAAAGAATCAGGTTGTGGATGGAACTGAGAACACAGTTTTGCATTTGGACTGTGTCTGCCTCTCAATTAAAAATATCATTACTCCAGTCTTGATTGTCATTGATCCTTCAGAAATCATTGTAATCAAGAAACATTTCTTTTTATTATCAATGTTGAAAACAGTTGTGCTACATAATAATAATACATTTTGATAAAGAGAAAGTTCAGAAGAACAGAATATTTATTTGAAATGGAAATTGGTTACATTATAAATGTCTTTGCTGTTTGATCTGTTTGATCATCCTTTTGCTAAATGAAAGTTTTTGTTTTTTTTAGGAAGTCTAACTGACCCCAATTGTTTTGAACGGTAGAGTATATAAAAATCACTCCTTTCTTTCAAATTCTCCCTCAGTCAGCATTGTTATTCTTTAGACCAACTGCTGAAACATGCACAGGATTCTGGACAGCAAAGGATAAATCTATGTCATCAAAAACCAACCAGATGAAGACATTTTAGTAAATAGTATGTGACACAAATGTTAAATATGGATGTTGACTTCTTACCTTTGTGTATAAACTGCAAAGGCAGAGCATTTTCAGTTTTCAGACAGTCTTAGAGAACAATAATCTGGTGGTTATTACAGGTAACTGTAGCAGATGATGCTTCCTTTGACATGGAACGGGGACACAGTTTTAGGATACAGAGCTAAGATAATGTGCATGGTATATTTTATTGAGCAAATATGTTCTGACCATAATATACCATATATTATGGAAAGTTGGGGCATTTCAAGGTCTTTGTACAGGTTGATAAAACAACCAGATCAGAATTATAGTGAAAATGTGAGCCAGAACTGGACTTGCTTAACACTCACCCAAGTGCCGACACATGCTCTCTCACAGTTGGGATTCTCCCAACAGACTCTTTTCAAATAGGACCTGTGTGTGTGAGGTAGAGTCCAGTAAGAATATGGCAGGGCATCGTTAGTAATTTATTCAATCCCTGAGCTGTAATCTTATGGTCGGCGGTGCAGATGGGGACCTGGGCATGTTTTGATTTCTGTGTGAGATCCTTCCTCTCCCCTCTTAAGGGGGGCATTTGGAGCCGTTCAGTAAACTTTACCAGATGTTAGTTTGAGTGTTCAGGGCTCAGTCAGGTTTAAATGTGCTAATCTAAATAGAAAGTTTAGTTTCAGCTGTGACAGACTAAAACCTCCATGGCAAAGTAAGTTAATCCTGTATTATAGGGCAGAATTACTCACACACCAATGCTGACCTCCGTTTTCCTGCACACTCTCGTATACCATCATCACATCAGCGATCTAAATGATAATTCATATGATTTCAGTCACCATTTATTAAGGTTGTGCATGTGTTTGTATGTGTACAGCTCTGTGTGTTTGTGTTTCGCTGTGAATTTTTTAAATTATTTTTTATTATGACAAGCAAGCTGAATTATCTAAATGTCCATTCATATTAACATATTTCTAAATCATTTCAGACACTTAAAAACACACATAGGAAGGCTTAGAAAGTACTCAACTTTTTTTTTTTTTTTTGTCTTTAAAAGCAGTTACTAATTCTCTCTGTAACTGTGTGAACTAGTGATGCACTGAAATGAATTTTTTTACCAAAACATTAAAAATTAAGGTTTTCATTTAGCCTAAAAACTGAAGTTTAAGTAATTAAATTTAGCAAATTGGGTAATTGAACTTAGTATGCATTCCAGGGTGTCGTGTTTTCATGTGATAAATTAAACCAGTCATACTATAGTAAAGTTGCTATAGCATCCATTCTGGTCGCGAGTGCGTCCACACTGCTGCCATGTTTACCTGTTGTAGGTTTTTCATGTTGTGTGCACAAAATAGACTCTGACATGGTTGAAACGCATCAATGAAGAAACATTAAGGAAATGTCACTGTTTCAACCAGTGTTATTGACCCACCAAAACTATTTCCGCCGAATAATTTCATAATTGTTCACACTATATTAAAATAATCAATCGATAAAAAAATAAGCATTGCAGTGACCAAAGAAAGCAAAACATCGGTATAATAAAACACTAATTACTAGCTACTACAACAGTTGTGTGGCCATCTGCATAAATGTAGACTGATTTTTGTGTGTGTAGTAAGAGGCTTAATCAGTAAATGAGGATTTAATTCAGAAATCTGGTGCAGTCGGTCAATGCTGTAGCATTAGTCTGTTTCACTACAGTTTCCTTCTTAAAACTTTCCTATTCCTCAATTAAATTCTGTTTTTTTACATGCAATTTCTGTGAACTGAGCTAACTACTTTTTTAGTGGTTAGAAGCACAGGCAGGTTTCCTTCTTTGAGGCCATTTTCTTTCTGTTTGCTTCAACATCAACATGTATCCCCAGTTTAATTCAATCTAATTGTTACGACTTGAATTTTATTCATCTTAATACATTTTTTCTGTGTCTGTCTCTCCGTTCAGCATGCGTCTCTGGTGGTGAGTCGTTCAGAGAAGGGGACGAATGCGTCAAGTCGTTCACTGGGTGCCAGATGTCGTAACTCCATGGCCTCCTGCTCAGACGAGTTGCCACACATCGGAAACTACCGGCTCCTTAAAACCATCGGCAAGGGCAACTTTGCTAAAGTCAAACTAGCCCGCCACATCCTCACAGGCAAAGAGGTGAGAGAGAGAGAGAGTTTACATAGGCAAAACCAGAAGGGTGTGATAAGATGAAGGTATAGGAGCTGCTGTAATTCTTTGGGTAGTATATTTTAGTATATAAAGTGGTCCAACTTAAGTGTGAAAATTTCCTTGCCCACGTTTACTTTTTATAAACCAAAGCTGATATAGTGTGATTTAGGTGGACTTGTTAGTGGGCAGCAGAGAGCTTTAATAATCTTCGATGATAATAGAATGTGATGTTTAAATAATTGTTCCTGCATACAGTGTTAAAATATTTTAAGTTCTACAATTTTTCTAAAACTCTAGAGTTTAAATGCCATTATAGAAATTTTAAAAACTCGTGCACAATTAATAGTGAACTTATGTGTGGCAGTCTGGAGCCACGTATACACTTTTGGGAGTGACAGCTGCATTTAAATGCAGATGGGAATCCCTAATTATGGTTTTGTGTGTGTGTGTACGGAATACAATTGTCACTCCCAGACTTAAAATGGTTGCCATAACCACTATTTTGGCTATAAATTAGGTAACATGGATGGTAAAAATGTTGTGCTCTTTTTGATTAAAGTAATGTTAGTGATCATATACAGTTTCTAATAAAATACCCATTAACTGTGTGCTTTGTTTATACTCTTTAAGTTGCTACTAACAGCATGTGCTCTGTCTGAAGTGTACAATATGAGTTACTCCTAGACCACATGGCTGGTGGGAGCAGCTACGGAAGAGACAGACTGGCATGAGAATTTGCGAATGAGTCAAGACACATGGCTCTATCTCTGACTTGCGCCATACAAGAAGAAAAGAGACATAGACACACACAATACATCACTACATTAACAGCTAGTTTTACAGTTAGGTGCTGTACACACTACAAATTTAATGTTATCATACCGGAATTTTTTTATCTATGCAATATGGTTGTCACTCCTGAAAATGACCAAAACTCTGAACTTTTAATCCTTGACACAGATTTCTCTATATATATTATATTATGATATTTTCTTATCTATGTTCTGTAGTATTCTAATAATAGAGTCAAATACATTACATTACAACAGTACTGTTCAAAAGTTTGGGTGTGAAAAGATATTTCTTTAAAAGAAATTAATATTTTTATTCAGCAAAGATTGATCAAAAGTGACAGCAGAGACATTTATAATGTTACAAAAGATTTATATTTTAAATAAATGCTTTCTATTTAAAGAATCGAGAAAAAATGTATCATGGTTTCCACAAAAATATTAAGCAGCACAACTGTTTCAACATTGATAATAGCAATAATAATACTAAATGTTTCTTGAGCACTAAATAAGCATTTCTGAAGGATCATGTGACACTGAAGACTGGAGTAATGATGCTGAAAATTCAGCTTTGGAATAAATTACAGTAACAGTGTTTAAAGTTCAAGGAAGAAGGAGGTGGGAACCGGCAAATGTTCAACATAATTTTAATAATAAAATAAACAAACAACAAAAGGAAAGGAAAGCAGCAGCCCCTCACCGATGAATGCTGCATACAAACATAATAAAACACAACATAAAGTCCAGGCCTGGTCCTCTGTCGTTCTTCACTGTCATCATTCCTACAGGAGCTCCTCTGTGAGACTTAAGACCGGTGTGGCGCGCAGGTGACGCTCATTAGCAATCGCGCCAGTGGCCTTACTCCTTCCCCATGGTTCTTGTGCTGCATTTACACAACCGCGTGATAAATTAATTAAAACTTGGGATGACAGCACGTGATGCTATATTCGGAGTTGTTCACGTCCTCGGACTGGGAATATGCGTTTCTATGGCACCACTATCAACGCCTAAATGAATCTACAAAAACTCTTAGCTTACAAATTGTAATTACGAGCTCTACAAGGACGTGAACACTTTTTATGCACCAGAATCACGTAGTTACAGTAATTACGATATGGTGTGAACGCACCTTTGGCCCTGCCCTGCTTGCCACAATTACATTTTAAAATATATCAAAATAGAAAACTGTTATCTTAAATTGTAATCATTTTTCTGAATATTACTGTTTTACTGTGTTTTTGATCAAATAAATGCAGCCTGCTGAGCATAAGAGAAGAAATATTAAAGAAAATCTTACCGACCCCAAACTTTTGAATGGTAGTGTACATAAACATTTTTCATAAACAAGAATTGTTTAAACTGGTTTCCAGTCCCTCTAGCAAGTTTGTCTTTAATAAAAGCATGAAGCATGAATGTCAAATGATACTACAACAGGTCTGATCACAAACAATCTGAAGCTTTTCTGTCTTCCTGGCATAGAGAAAAATGTATGTTTTGGAGCTCAAATCACTAATTGTGCATTGTATATTTAGGTTGCAATAAAGATTATCGACAAGACACAGTTGAACCCAACCAGCCTACAAAAGGTAAGACAGTTATGTAAATTTTTAGTAATTATGTTTTCAAGACATTTTCATTATTAAGACATTATTTTCATTATGCAATGCCAAACAATGATGTCATTTTAACACATTTAGTACAGAAATGGGAAAAATATCCACACCACTAAGTGTCCAGAAAATCCATGTATCACATATTAAGTGCCTAAAGTGAACAGTGTATATATAACTATATATGCTGATCTAGAAAGGTGTGAGGCTCCTGAAAGTATTGCAGTAATGTGTGTGTGGTGTTAGTGTTGAGTCTGTGCTCTCTCCTGTATGCCAGTGACTCATCTGTCTTGTAATAGATTATCTCCGGCCTTCATTCCTCCCATTGAAGCCCACCAATCCAACACTGCTCTGAGTTTGAGCATACAACAAGATTTTTATTGATTATTGACAAACCTATGCTTGATATGCTTCTGACTTTGAACACACTTGTGAAATCAGTGGTTTTCAATCATCTGGATGGATCTTACATTAAATGTCAGCACAGACAACTGTGTTTAATTCAAGGGCTCGGACATTAGTGATACTGCATACTGCAACTATCGTTTTTTTATGGGAAGCATTGGTGTGTGAGTTCTTAAAATATATTTCTCTAAATATCTACTGTATTTCCATGCACTGTTTAGTTATGTATATTTTATTCCCAAGTCCTTTGGCTTATCTTTTTAAATCTGGCCATAGGCAGTCTTGTTTACAAAGTGCATCATTTGTTTGTGTGCTTAGTGTATGTGTTGGAGAGGAGAGGTCGACAGCTGCGGTTCTCCACAGGCCCAGAATGCCCCACCGTGATTCAGGCTCAGCTCTGTAACACACACAGTTAAACTGTACACAAACCGTGAACCACCCTTATTGAACATAAGTCACGTTTGGTTTTCTAATCACTCATATGGCTGATATGAGCTGTTATAATGCTGGAATCACTGTTCAGCTGAGCATTTGCCAGTTGTCATATTAAGTGTTTGTCCCATCCCTCTTTTCTTGCCCTTTAGTGTTGCACATAAAGAAAAGCTTAGAGATTTGTCCTGTGTTATATTGTGTCCGCACCAGGTCAAGCTTGCGTTGTTGACAGAGAGAAAAAAAAAGGTAATTTTCATCGGCGTTTAAGTCACATTTTATTATTAGATTCAGAAATAACGTAAAATACTGGTAAATAAAATAAAAAGTTAACAAACTCTAAACACTATAAACACCACGGCATCCTCATGCTGAGCGACACAGCCTACATATTGTACAACAGACAAATTAAATTGAGTAACTGAATAACTTTTCTATGTTTAGTTGTCCTTTATGTTTAGTTTAGTTTCTATGTTTAGTTTAGGCTACGATATCAAGATAGCAATGCGAGAAGAACTGATGTTGTGTCTGTGCGCTTGAGGCGCCAGCACGATCACTTGTGGCGCTTTTCCACTGCATGGTACGTTTCGGTACGGAACGGTACGGCTATAATTTGTTCGCAAAACGACTTGCTTTAAACAACTGTCGCATGCAACTTGAAAAAAACAATGTCTGAATCGTGGTCAGTAGATGAGGTGCAGACTTGTTGGTAGACGAGGAGCGGATCCACGGCAGTAGAGGCAGCGCAACTATAATGATCAGTCTATAATCCTACCCACTTTGAAGCAGTACTAATGCTGCCTTCACATTCTCTCGGAATTATCATAAATAAGTTTCCTAGGTAAAAATTGCACATGAATGCCCTCCCATTTCGATGAGATGAGCTCGTATTCACGACTGGAAATTATCAAATTTCCGATAGCACATGAAGGCAGCATAACTGCAATGGAAAAGCAAACTGAAAGTAAAGCGAGCCAAGCCATGCCGTACTGAGCCAAGCCGAGTAGTACCACGCAGTGGAAAAGCGACCTTGGATTCCTTATATCAGCGGAAACTGAAATTTAAAATACCCCGTCAGATAAGAGTAAGACATCATTCAAAATGGTAAAGGGTCTGTTTTAATTTGTGTACCTTCAAAATAATAGCAAAACGTCATACTTTTGTAAAATAAAGAGAAAAAACAAAACAAAATGCTTCTGAAGCATGTAACAAAAATGAACCAAGGCTCAGCAGCGAATACTTTTCGCACAGACATGAGAAATATATAGAATATAGCAAGTCTCTGCGTTTTGCTGATTTGATGTTAAATGCATTATATAAATCACTTTGGAATATAAGTCATAGCACGTTTCAGATGATAAAAATAAAAAGTGACTTGTAGTCCAGAAATACAGTATAATAAATTATTTCACGGACCCCACTTTGAAAAACCTTGTGCTAGATGATAGTTCCTGTTTTATCTCCCATAAAATAAGTAATAAAAAGTATGTTTACATGTGACATGGCTCATTCATTTATAGTATGTGGCTGTCCACAAAAGAGACATTTTCTAATCTTTTTCTGTTCTTCTGATTTGCATATTTTTTCAGTTAATTCAAAAATATCTGCGCTCTTATGTCAACAACACAGTGTCAAGTAGCAATATATCTAAAGTATCTAAAAGAAAAAAAACATAGGACTAGGACTTTGTTCTATCCACTGGTTTTTGACTGGACGGCAACAGGAAGAAATCTGTTGTTTAACTATACAATTGAGTTATGACGTTTTGATTATACAAAATACAAGGTAAAAAAAAAAACAAAAAAAAAACACATGGATGAGTCATTCACAATAAGATCAATAACAAACATTAAGAAAATATATAGGGTGAATTTCATGCCAACTTTAAACTGACAGTAGTGGTTATTAAATAGATATAGTGAATTTTTTGTTTTAACACAATATTGTGCTTAGTCATCATGAGAGAATGAGGCAATGTGATAAAAAAAAGAGAGAAGAGTATTGTGAATAAGTCAGGAAGTGAGGATATGATCATTCTTGTGATATGATTGACAGGATTAGATATACAAGCTCCTCCTAGATGTTTGATTAGACCTCTGTATTGACTGAATTGATTTATTCTGTTACATTTTCACTTGTGTGTGTGTGCCTTCATGTACATATATATGTATTATCTAATAGCGTGAATTAGAGAAATGAGGGGTGTATTACTTCTGAACACACATCTGTGAGATATATTATGGGAAAGATGCAGATTGGTGCATCCTAGGGTTTCCACAGCAACAGGAATGGTATATTCATACTGAGAGACAGTATATATTCTATCTGGATTTTACTGTCCTACCTTAAGGCTTCATGTTGATGATGATAAGAATATCAATACTATATTCTGGGAACAGAATTTAAATGCCATTTTTTTCTTGATAATCACTGAAGAATCACACCACCCTCTTTCTTACTTTCTTTCTCTTTTCTCTTGCAGCTGTTCAGAGAAGTGCGTATCATGAAGACTCTCCGTCACCCCAACATTGGTAAGATGCACTAAAATGCAACAAATGCATGCATGCATGAATGCTGCTTTTATAATACTGACAGTGCAAAATAATTAGCTAATGCTGTTTAAATGTAAGCTTTCCAAAAATATATAATCTCAGCTACTTTTATATATTACAGTGCAACTCTTTGAGGTTATTGAAACAGAGAAGACGCTTTATCTTGTGATGGAATATGCAAGTGGAGGTGAGCTCTGAAGTACATACTGAAGTATAGAGTATACTACATTGTGTAACTATAAACTAGTACATACTAGAGTGGCCATGAAAGTACTTTATGAGCTGTGTGTTCACTATAGTGTGGTTTATTTGGTTTTTCTCCAGAGCTGAAACATAATGCAAAAAGAAATTTATAGGTGCATCTGTGATATTTTGGGACATTATTCATATGTGATTTGATCTTCCAGGTGAGGTGTTTGATTACCTGGTGTCTCATGGGAGAATGAAAGAAATTGAGGCTAGAGCCAAATTCAGACAGGTGAGACATTTACCTAATCACCACAGCACATACAGTTTAAGATCAAGGTGTTGCATCAAATCAAGCCCCTGGTTTACAGTTTCAGCTCCAGTTTCATGTGTTTTACCTGGGTTGTAATATTTTTTTAAATTATATTTCAGATTGTGTCAGCTGTTCATTACTGTCATCAGAAGAATATAGTTCACAGAGATCTGAAGGTATGAACTGGAATCTTTACACTGCAAATCTGCATTTTTGTCTTGTTTTTCACTAAAAAATATCTAAACACAATTTTCATTTTACTTGAGAAGCAAAATTGTGTAAGAGAATATATCTTGAATTATGCAGATTTTTCAAACCCCCATTAAATCTTATTCAGTTTTGATACTAATGAATCATTTTAAATATACAAAAAATAAATAAAAAAATAAATAAATAAACATTTGCAACTGGACAAGCACTATAATGTAAAAGTATAAAGTAGTATTAGTGTTTGTAGTATGTGTTCATCTGTACAACTTCTTTTTTTGCCTCCTTCACTCTTTCATGTCTTTCTGTATTTGTAGGCAGAGAATTTGCTTTTGGATGCAGATGCTAACATAAAGATAGCAGACTTTGGCTTTAGTAATGAGTTTACGTTGGGGAATAAGTTGGACACCTTCTGCGGTTCCCCGCCTTATGCAGCTCCAGAGTTGTTTCAAGGAAAAAAGTATGATGGGCCAGAGGTGGACATCTGGAGCCTGGGTGTCATCCTGTATACGCTGGTCAGCGGGTCTCTTCCTTTTGATGGACAGAACCTCAAGGTACAGTTACTTTGTTCCTACACTCACAATGATCCATTCCTGCCACTTTACATCCTACGGGGAAAGAACTGATACAGTGTCTTATTGCAATATTCTGTGATTGTGAGATTGATAAACTGACACCAGTTACATTGGTATTTACAACAAAATGCACTACCATTCGATAGTTTGAGGTTGGTAAGATTTTTTTTATTGTTTTTTGAAAGACATCTCTTTTACTCAACAAGGCTGCATTTGTTTAAAATGTAATTTATTCCTGTGTTGGCAAAGCTGAATTTTCAGCATCATTACTCCAGTCTTCAGTGTCACATGATCCTTTAGAAATCATTCTAATATAATGATTTAATGCTCAAGAAGCATTTCTTATTATTATAATTGTCAAACAGTTGTGCTGCTTAATATTTTTGTGGAAACTACGATCTTTTCTAGGATTCTTTGATAAATAGAAAGTAATAAAAAACACATTTATTTGAAATATATTTTTTGTAACAAAGGAATTAAGTCTTTATTGTCACTTTTTAATCAATTTAATGCTCCCTTGCTGAATAAAAGTATTAATAATAATTTTAAAAAAAATCTTACTGAGTCCAAACTTTTGGATGGTAGAGTACATTGAGGGAAAATAATTTAAAATTGTGTGGGTTTTTTTTTACGGAACTTTGAATGTGTCTTAACTTTGGTTTTAAACATTTTAATTTAAAGTTCTTTAAAGCCTTATTTCTAAATTCTTTAGTATCTTACTGTCTAAAGGCTGTGACATACCAAGCCGAAGTCAGAACTAAGAACTAGCGGCGACTAAAGCTGACTCATCGGCTGTGTCTCAAACAAAAAGCTGTGCTTGAACACACTGCAACTACTACATGCAACTGTCAACTAGCACATGCGTTCTTCGCCTGCATGTAAGGAAATAACTGTCTATATCAGCGGATATCAATAGTCTGTATTCGTCATTCAAAAAGAGAAACTGAAACTATACAAAGATGCAGATATACAAACTGTCAAAGCGGCTCTTGTTTACCATTTTGAATATCAATCATGCTGATCACTTTCTTTATTCCTTGTGGCTCATGTTGTTATGAAAATATTTGCACACTGGAATGCTCAGGTTAGATGACAAAAAATTAGAACAGCCTTTTGTCTGTGCCGTCTTGACTTCTTCGCTCACTTTTTTATCACTTTCATTTTTTTTCTTGTGCACTGACACATTTGCTAAACTGAACAGCTAATCAGTGCAATCTCTCTCACCGACGGCCCAGATACCGATTCAACATGCTGAATAAGCCAAAAACTAGCCCGACAGATGCTCACCGATGGCCCGACATTGGTCGATGGCCAACCGTCGGCTTGGTGTGTCACGACCCTTAAAGATCGCACTGATATCTCTTTGTCACACTGTTTGCTGATGCATGTGTTTTCCAGGAGCTGCGTGAGCGAGTGTTGAGGGGGAAGTACCGTGTACCCTTCTACATGTCTACAGACTGTGAGGGGATTCTGCGCAGGTTTCTTGTGCTTAATCCCAGCAAACGTTGCACTCTAGAGGTCAGTGGCAGCTGGTGATAACATTTTTTAATAAAAAATATACAAGGGAGGAACAAACCGAATTAGTAATGCAGGATTGCATGTGATTGTTAAATAACTGTTTAACAAGTGATATAATAATGTATCATTACTACTTAGCTAAAACATGGAAAATTCAGCATTTAAAGCATGCCATAATGTAAGGCTGGGTGATATGTCCAAAAAATCTCTTTATTTTTTGGCTGAATGGTGATGTACGGTATAATCTCAATATTTTCTATATTTTTCTATTTTAATAATAATAAAAAAAAAACTGTATTTAATTTAAAAAATGTTATTTCACATCCTGCCCAATATTGTCATACAAACAATGTTCATAATGTACATAATGAATGCAAGTGGTGTAGTCTATACTATATATTATGTGCAAAAAGAGGGGTCAAATCACATTACATTCTAATATTGTAACATTACAATCTAAAAACAAAATAATGCTTTTTAAAGCAGAAGTCAAATTTACTAAACTAAAAATGAATAAAAAAATAAAATAAATAAATAAAAACAAAAGCACAGACTAATTAGGCAATTTTGATTACCCTACAATAGTCACTTTAAAGTTACTGCTATCATAAAAATACAGTTAGCCTAGTTGTAGTTTTGAAATTCTACATATGGCACATTTATGTTCACCACCAACAACAAATATTTTAGCAAAATGTTTATTTTAGTCAGAATTATTGCGCTCCTATTCTATTGTGCTCCGTCTGTTTTGTGCACATGCACGTGGCGGCGCTGGTTCACAGAAGTTTGTGCTAGCAGAAGGCTTGTCCACTCCTGACAGCAAAATGGAAATATCTGCTTGACATTCTAACATTTACAGATGGAGAATATGTCTGTGAAATGTAAGTTATGCACTGAGGAAATTATTGGATGTCACTTCAGCTTAAAGATTATTAACAGAGATATGTTTGTTCCCACCAATTGCTGTACAAGTTAAGGTTACGTATGATGACGAAAGCACGTTGGTGTCAGCCCTCCCAAAACCCATTAAAATTGTATTGCAGTGCGTGCAGTTTGAAAAAAAAAAAATCTTTATGGAAGTCTATGAGAACACTCTGGGCAATTCTCGGCCAGAGGGAAATCGCCCAAAAAGAGGCGGTACTCCACAGAACGTGACTTTATGCTGATTGGACTATATATCCAGAGGCAGAACAAAGAGTCTAGAACAGTGACATCTAGTATAACTCTCTTGTTGAATGTGAAGAAACCGCCCCTGCTAGAGGTGCCAACTTTGACATTCATTGATACACTGTGCCATACCAAATCCTAAAGATGATACCAGATACATTATATGACCCCTCTCTACTGAGCTAAATCTCTGTAAAATGTCTGTGCTGTAGGATGTACAGCATGCATTTGGTGGAAGTCACTAAAATCTATTATTAGTGTATGAAGTCGATGCAAATAAGTGTATGAACACAATGCAAATAAATGACTGAGCTAAGAAGTTTCTGTGTAGTCAGGATACTGGTATTTCCTCCACAGCAAGTGATGAAGGATAAGTGGATGAATGCAGGGTATGAGGGCGACGAGCTGAAGCCCCACATTGAGCCAGCAGAGGACTACAGTGACCCCAACCGCATTGGTGAGCATGTAGACCAATAAGAAACAGGTTTTTTAGTAAAAAGTATTTTACTACTGTTACTAACTGTTCTGTTACAGTGATGCATAGAATAAAGAGACTGATTGTGTCTGGAAATATTTCTTTCTTTTCTCACTGATTTCTTTGTCTTTCCAGAGATTATGGTCGGGATGGGTTTTACTACAGAAGAAATTAAGGACTCTTTACTAAATCAGAAATATAATGAAGTCACGGCTACATATCTACTGTTGGGACTGAAGACTGAGGTAATACATAATACATGAGGTAAACAAAGACTTGGATTCTGAGAGTTTATTTTATATTTATTTCTTTTTATTGCCGCTTGGTCATAGGATGGTGCTGAGTCACGAGTTAGCGGCAGTATGACATTGCCACGGGTACGTCCAAGCCCAATGACCAATGGAACTAACAAACACTCCTCTTCATCATCTTCCTCATCCTCACATAGCAAGACTCAGCGCAGCGCCTCTACCTACCACCGCCAGCGACGGCACAGTGACTTCTGTAAGAGATACTTGACCTTCAACTCTAAACACAAACAAACTCCTAATAGTTAATGATTATAATCATTACTAGTTTGTTCTGCAGGTGGTCCTAGCATGCCCGTGATGCACCCTAAGCGTAGCCCGACCAGTGGTGGAGATCGTGAGCTGCGTGAGAGCCGCATGCCACCGAGGAAGGCCAGCTGTAGTGTAATGGGCAGCCGAACCCTACCACCATCTAGTCCAATGGTCAGCACCGCCAATAACCCCAACAAGGCAGAGATACCTGATCGGCGCAAGGAGATGACCGCCACCACAGTGAGAGAAATTTCTCTCATTTAATCATTATTTTATTATATACACACTATTGTTGAAATGTTTGGGGTCAGAAAGATTTTTTTTTTAAAGAAATTAATACTTTTATTCAGGAAGGACACATTAAATTGATCTAAAGTGACAGAAAATACATTTATAATGTTCCAAAATATATTTTTTATAAAAAAATATTTTTTACACAAAAATATTAAGCAGCACAACTGTTTTCGACATTGATAATGACAAGAAATGTTTCTTGAGCATCAATAATAACAATAATATAAAAAAATAGAAAAGTTATTTTAAATTGTAATAATATTTTTACCATTTTTATTGTATTTTTGTGCAAATAATTGCTGCCTTGATGAGCTTAATAGACTGAATTCTAAATATAAAAAATAATAATTTTTTATTTTTATTTAATATTAAAACATTTTGTTTTGTATTGATATTCTTTATTTTATTTAATGAAATATTGTGTGCTGTCTTCCTTGCAGAACAATATCCCAGGAAGTACTATGACCCGCAGAAACACGTACGTATGTACAGATCGTTCCACCACTGACCGACACTCGCTGCTGCAGAACGGCAAAGACAACAGGTGACAAACACACACATTCACAAACACAGTCACACTCTGTCACTGTGCTGCATATTGCAGTGAACTGTCTGGCTCTCATTCACTGTCTGTGTCTGTCTCTCCTCAGCTCTCTGTCTCACCGCCTCCCTCCCACCTCTCCCTCCACTCTCAGTATTGTTGGAGCGGGAGCATCCTCCTCCTCTTCCTCAGGTGAGCGCTGTCGGCTGACACGTGGATCCACCATCCGGAGCACCTTCCATGGGGGTCAGCTCCGTGACCGTGTACCGCCCACCTATGGACCTCCGCCCACGTCACCAACCCTCAGTCATGATGCTGGAGCCCTGCCACCCAATGCCCGCAGCCGGGCCACCTCTAACTTGTTCAGCAAACTCACCTCCAAACTCACACGCAGGTAAGAGAAGCTCTCATCATACAAAGAAAATAAAAACTCTGATCCAGAGAGAAGTGATTATAAAGCTGTTTACACTGACAAAGATTTTATTGGCTGAGGTCAGTAGGTCACTGTACTTTTGTTTACTACCTGGTATTTGTGCTGCTGGATGCAACAGTGTGTAGTGCATTATATCATAACCAAACCAAAAATATTCAGCCCAAAACAAAACTGTTCAGCCAAAACCATTTTGGAGGGCCGAAACCATCGATCATAACAGTGACATTTAACTAGCATTTTTTCGTGCATACAGTGTGGACAAGCTGCAACAGATAAGCAGTGTGGGCACATTTCATCGTGACCAAAAAGGATGCTAAAGTACAAATATTAGGGCACAACGGTAAGGATTTTTTCTACTGGCCCAGTCTGGCCAGTGGTTCAAATTTTTTTAAATTTTTTGCTGGCCCTACCAAAAAAAATGGCCTGGTTATTGTTTTCATTGTTTTTGACCCATGTAACCTTAAAGGGTAAGTTCACCCAAAAATATAATTTCTGTCATTAATTACTCACTCTTATGTCGTTCCAAACCTATAAGACCTTCGCTCATCTGCGTAACCCAAATTCATTTTTTTTTGATGAAATCCGAGAGCTTTCTGACCTCCCCATAGACTGCAACATAATTACAACTTTCAAGGTCCAGAAAAGTAGTAAAGACATTGTTAAAATAGTCCATGTGACTACAGTGTTGCAACCTTAATGTTATGAAGTGGCAAGAATACTTTTTGTGTGCAAAAAACAAAACAAAAATAACAACTTTATTCACAACAGAACGCCGGCTCAGTATTGGCCGACTCATGCGTCAGCATCACACGCATGCATCGTGGTGCTCGTGAACAGCGTTG
Organism: Elopichthys bambusa; assembly: GCA_037101425.1. NCBI lineage: Eukaryota > Metazoa > Chordata > Actinopteri > Cypriniformes > Xenocyprididae > Elopichthys > Elopichthys bambusa. The sequence goes on from CM074434.1 coordinate 21,823,026, forward strand.
GAATTTGTTGAATAAAATTTTTTGCATATAAAAAGTATTCTCATCGCTTCATAACATTAACCCTTTCACACATAAGTTTAAAATATTCTAGCTGACCCCCCAGAGTGAGTTTTTTTTAAGGCGACCATTATTTTAGAATGTTTGCCCTTATTGTTTCCATGGCAATGTGTCATGCTTGTCACGTGACACCGCAGCCACAATTAAACTGTATGACAGATATATCGCTTTAATTTTGTTTTTCCTTTTTTATTTAAAATATTCACAAACTTGCTTAACATGTCATCAACTATCTGATATTCTAGTTCTCAAATATGTGTAAATGAGTGTGTTTTGTCGTTTAAAAACCTTTATAAATGATCTTGATCTTGATCTATAACGCGAGATGGATGACGCCATCTTAGTTTGCGCCACAGTTCAGAGAGTCCTGTTAGTCGGATTTACAGCACGTGAATTCATCAGTTTCTCCCAAAATACATGTAAGTAAGTGACCGGTGAGCTGGAAGAATAATAGGGTAAATTTTGTAGTTACTTAGGCCCACTATGTGTGTCTGATATGAATAAACGTCAGCAAATTATATTTGAATGAACTGTTATTGCTGCTTCCACTGATGTCTGACATCAGTGTGTATTACAAACTGTAAATGTATTGTTTTACTAGTGCTTATGTGTATTTAAATGTCTGAATCCTAAAAAAAAAAAACATGTGATTGAAAACACTGCATAGTTGTGATATATGACAAGCACTGAGCGCGACCATCTCTGGCTCAGCGCCAGCCAAAGCACGAAAGCAGTCTGAATCTGGCAGTGATGTGACGTCACTGAACATTCTAAATCCCATATGTGGGACTGTACTGCTCAAAAGGTTAAGGCTGAACAACTGTTGTCACATGGACTATTTTAACTATGTCTTTACTACCTTTCTGGGCCATGAAAGTGGTAATTATGTTGCAGTCTATGTGGGATGGGTGGAGGGGCAGAAAGCTCTTGGATTTCATTAAAAATATCTTAATTTGTGTTCCGAAGATGAACGAAGGTCTTACGACATGAGGGTGAGTAATTAATAACAGGATTTTCATTTTTGGGTGAACTAATCCTGTAAAAAATAAGGTTATGACACCAAAAGCTATTAATGTAACTCATAAGTTTTAAATACTGTTCAAGACAAGTAAACAGTAATAAAATAAGAACAATTAATCAATTTACGAGCAATAGCACCAATAAATACAATAGAACAAGCATATAAATGAAATAAAGGTGCATTGGTTTTTAAGGTAGGTTTAACAGTTGTTTTCAGGTCCAAAATTGTATAAAGTAATCAAATATAAAATAACACTTCATAGTCTTCACTGTAATATTAACATTAGTGACAGACAGCTGCAGGTTTATTAGGCTGCTGTCATTTTGCTGCACAGATCCAATATATTGTTACACATGCGTTTTATTTCTGTACTTTATGTTCACTTAAAGGTAGAGTAGGTAATTTCAGAGAGGCTAGAAATAGCAAGCTAGCTTTGAAAGCATAGGATCCCACCCTCCCTTCAGAGCACTTTCCGCCTGCTTCAAAACACATACACACGCACAGCAGAGTCTGGAAAGTGTCACGAGAGACGGCATTAAATTACATCAAGTACATAACATTACAATATTAATCAACGTAAACAACTCAGAGCTCTTACTTGTACCACCTGACTGTTGCAGATTCATTTCAGTGTTAATAGTGTGGGCATTGTACTAATGTCACGGGTTGCCATCTCTTAATTGTGGTAATTATGACATGGCACGAACACAGCATAAGCTCGTTGTTTTGGTTGAGTAGGAACTGTAAAAGGTGGCTGCGGTTTTTTGTTTGCGCAAGCAGGGTACGCGGAGGTATTGTAATACGTAGGTTGATAGGCAGGTAAGACATCCTATCATTGCACTCGGACCGAATGATTTTTCTGGTCCTGAGACATCCACAGAAGATACATGTACATGTTTTAATATTTAGACCACTTCTATTATTGATTGCGATCAGGATGTGCAGAGAGTTTTAAGGCCCTAAGCAAATCTCCGGGAGGGGCCCCGCGATCGCGTTCCGGGGGAGGGGTGTATAGTTTTTTAGTTTTTTTTTTTTCTAGTTCATTTGAATTGTGATTTTTCCATCCCAGCCTCATACTCACCCATCCCAGAGCAACACCCCATAAGCACCATCACACTCACTAATGCATATAGTATGGATCTGATCTAGGCTACATGTTATTGAGAGCATTCTGAAAGACTGCTTATGTGTGTGTTATCAACATGTCAATTTATTATAAGCAGCACAAGACTTTAACAGCCAATGATATTTACAGCTGGAGTGACTGGACTGATTTTCTACTGTTTAGTGTTAATCACCATCTAACCCAGCCAGTCAAGATCTACGTTTAGCCTTAGATGTTATGAATATGGTCCCTGGAGCATAGGTTTTATTAGCTGGCAATTTTCAATGCACATTTAAGAGTGCATTATTACCAATAATGGAAAGATGAGGCTTATCAGTATGTCAAAATATCACCCTATGTGGACTTTCTTTTCTGTTTTGAACCATTTCGTGCCAGTCTGTCATCATAGTTATGCATTTTGATTCACAAGCTTGCAATTGGATTCGATATCAGTTATTTTGTATACTGTATATCAGGTACAGTACATCGCAAATTTTACTAATGCTGTATAATATACATGGGAATCAGCTGGTAGGCTACTACATTAATATTGAAGGTTAAAATGAACTGATTTGTATACAAACTTAAAATACACTTAAGAAACATTTAATAATAATAAAGTTATAATAGGCCTACTAACTTAAAAAATGTTTCTACTCCAATTCGTTTTTTGAAATATAAACATTTAAATGGTGGCTGTCAACTTGATGGATTTATTCAAACATGCATTATATAGGCTATTAAAGAACATTAAAAAATATAATTAATATGTAATATGGTGCATAGCCTATATTTATCTTAATGTTTCTCTCTAGAAGTCTTTTTTCTAGCTGACTAACGAGTTTATGGTCACTGAATATCTTTGTTCTGAGGTAAATGTGACGTTACGTTTGTTTGTTTGTTTACAAGCTGTTAACATCTTTCTGCGGTTGAAACACTGATTAAACGATTACACGAGACATCGGTAAGTTGAACTGTATCTTTTAATTAACATACCTTTAGATGTTCATTCATGTTTATGTCGCGCTGTAACTGGTATTAAAGCAGAGAAGAGGATCAGTTCATGTGCGCTTCAGGCTGCCGCTTCTCTTGAACTGAGGCAGCAATCACGCCACATTAAAGAGCGCCAAATCCGTTTCCTCATGCTTTTTAAAATGGGTATACTAAAATCCTTGACCTTTCCTAGTGGGTATACAGTATATACCTGCGTATCACATAGATTACACCACCTGGGGGGAAATCGCGGGGCCCCACGCAATTGCGTGCTTTGCGTGGTGGGTAAACACACTACTGCCAGTATAAGAAAAAGTGTTTTTGAAAATCATTGCCTACCTTTAACACATAACTGACTATGTTTACTAGGATATTCTCCAATACGGGCATTTTCACACAATTTTGTGTGAATCTTTTTGTTCAAGTTTAAGCAGATGTGAAAGATAATTCAATTCAGTATTTTTGCGCTGTCTGAGGTATGGCTTCGGATGTGTGTTGTGTACACAAAACTTCTCACACAGTGTGTGAGTACAGATTGTGTTCTCCTTCGGGTCTTGTTGCACTTATTATTTAAATGGGCAAGGCTTAAAAACACATGCAAATGATAAACTTTCATAACGATGCAGCACTGGCCCAATCGGACAACTGACAGTTCCACGTTCTGTCCCGATCGTCATCCTTACTGTCGATCCCTAGATATGTAAAATTTTATTTTGGGTTTTGGTTTTCTGCTAAATGGAAATTTTAATTGATTTTAAAAAGTGCTGGAGTGCTGCTTGTCCAATAACACTAGGGAATTATTTCAGCTCAAAAGTTGGTTTTACACTCACATTCACGCCTTCATCATTCCTTGGCATATTGCCTGTTTTTCAAACTTTCTAAGCTTACAAATGTGTACTTTTCCTAATCTCTTCCTCTTTGTTCTTATTTCTCTGTTCTCTGTACCTTTCTTTCTCCCCATTTGCTCTTACTATCACTCAATCCTTCTGTCTTTGACTTTCTCTCTCTCTTTCTCTTGCTCTCCTCATTGTGTTTCTCTGTCCTAGGGTCAATCTTGACCCCTCTAAACGCCAGGGCTCTAATAAATCAGTGTCGGGTTGCACTCTTCCACAGGGATCCAAAACAGTTAGTAAGTTTCCCTGTCTGCCTCTGTTTGCCTGTCTGTTGCCGCTGCACGTCCGTCTGTCTCTGCACATGGCATGCTCGTCTGCATGCAATGTCCTTTGCAGAATTGTGCGAGTCTGATCAATATGTGGGGGTGAGGAAAGTCTGGAGAATGCTGCATTGAGGTTTTGTCCCTAATCAGTTTGCATGCATCCAGGAACATGCAAAAAAAATTTTTATTCATTATGACTTTGCTATACTTTGCTCCGGTCAACACTGGGTTAGTTAGTTATATTGACCTAATTGCAGATTAAATTGCTGGGTCATCTTTATACAGGACTGAGAGATCCAGATACGCATGTTCGTCTTTTTGTTAGTTATGTTGGAGTTGTGTTGCATGGATCGTACACTATTAGGATAATGCAGATCATCTCAAGATGTGTGCTTCTTTGCAGGGTCACAAATGAATCTGAGGGAGTCAGCAGATCTTCGATCACAGGGTGAGAACTCTTATGATACTACACATTAAAATCAATATATATATATATATATATATATATATATATATATATATATATATAATTTTCATTTCATGCCGACTTTGTCAACAGATTGCAATGAATAGAATAATATAAACTTCAGCTGTGGATATTTTATTACATAATTGTTATGCATTTAAATAATGCCAAAGCATCGATACACACACAAAGTGACAAGAAAAAAAATCTGCCAATAATGAACATAAAAATAATATTAATAAGTAGCAATAGTAAATAATATTAATAGTAATAAAAAATAACAAAATTATACAATTATAAATAAACCAGAATTAAACAATGGTGATGAAAGCATTGACTTCTTTCTGAATATGTAAATCTCAAATATGAGTTTTGCAGCAACTTGTTTTTGTAAATCTATATCGGTCTCTCTAGGTCTCATGCTCTCTTTCTCTCTATTTCCCAGTGGCCATTTATCTGGGGATCAGAAAGCGTCCGAGCCCTGGGGCGGGGGAGGGGGGTGGGATGTAAGGGGTCGTCTCTCCCGTCCCCCCCGGGCCCCTGCAGAAGTGGTACTGGCCTTGCGTGAGGCAGCGAGGGGATGCGGCTGCCAGGTCCGGCACGCTGGCCCGTTTCTGCTGTGCTGCAGTCATGGGTCGGCAGGGTCAAAAGTCGCATTCCAAGCTGAGGTGTGCCAACTGAGTGTGGGTCCCACAGAGGCAAATGGAGTACGCTACACACGCCTGTGGGGGGCCCCCCTCGCCTTCAGGCACATCGCATCGCAGATCTCTAAAGAGGTGGAGCTCTGAGGGGACGGGGGAGGAGACTTGTAGACGTCCCCTCACTATATCCGTTGTTATAGCGAACTGACGTTGACCCACCCCACCTATGTGTTATAGACTTAAAGCAAAATCTGATCCCTCCTCCAGTCAACACTGAACACACATACATGTAAACAAACACAGTCACCTTAAAAGCACGGGACACTCAATCCTGACAATATGGAAATCTAAAGTACAAAAACAAGCACACCCCTACCATGAACAACATAAACCTGAGCGCTTCTTAACACGGATACACATACACACACGCACACACTCTCTGAACAGCCTCATTCACTGGATCTGGATTGAATCCAGTTTAGTATTTTTATTCTCATTCTAGTCATGAAATTCTTACTTCAATAATTGATGTCATTCTTTTTTTTAACCACTTTTGTATGTTTTCAACAAGTCTTGACATTTTAAACGGGTCATCATTTTTATGTTTTTGTGATTTGATGTGTCTTACATTTCTTAATACTGAGTCGAACATTGAATCATTTACAATGTAGGACTGTAGCTGCCAATGAACTATATGCACAAATGTGAAGTTGGCAAACGTATCCTAACTTCATCATAGCTCACGGTGCCCACCCAAATCTACATCACATTCGCTGGCGACCACAAATTTGATCAGGCTGCAAGCCAACCATCTACACTTTGTTTTTGAGATTGTCCATGCTAAATTTTGTTCCCTAGAAAATCTGTTTTTCTGATGTATAGTGCCAGTTTACTTACTTCCTACCATTTTTTAATTTAGAAGAGACATTTAATGCCAAATGACTTTCCCTGACCCTTCTCGAACAGGCTCGTTGATTGGTTGGTTGTTAATCCTTCATTTCAACTCCTATTTAGGGATCCTTTGCAAATACCTCTCCTTTTACCCAGTCTGAGTGGAGCTGAGGTTATCACACGAGTGATTTTACAAAGACAGATGATTTTAGTGTTCAGTGTTATAAAGAAGACACACTTCCTGCATTGTAGATATCTGATCAATTTTTATGTCTAGAAAAACACCTTTCCTATTCGATATTATTTAATTGTCAATCTAGGTATTCAGTAGAAAAAAATTAAAATAGATTCTCTACCACCTCGAGTATTAATCAAATACAGAAATGGTGTTTGCATTGCAAAATATGTTGTGGCTTCGTAATTGCCAACATTATATCATAGTCACATTCATTGGCACACACATTTCAGCTTTTTGTCATTACAATTCCCAGGATTTAAATTAGTATTGAAAAAAATCTTTTGATCCCTTACACAATCATTTTGGCACCAGATATCTAAAATGCAGGACGTTTTCATGCAGGAAGAAGTTCAGTGCTCTTACTAACGAAATATGTTTTTTTGGGGCGAATGCACCAACAGGGCTTTGAAAAAAATGATTTTTTGATTGAAAATCACTTGTACTTGCAATCTTGTAATAATATGGCATCTATATGGCTCTGTTTTCATTGCAAAATCTTAACAATGCTGTGTAACACAAACAGAAATGCAGTTATGGACTGGCCATGTTTTCGCTGTTTACTCGTGTTGGTTTTTAGCCATACACAAGTTTGTCTCTTTAACAGATTGTATAAGAATGTTATTATCAATTTAGCAGAGATTTAATTTGCAGGTTTGAGACCTGAATCGAAGATATATGCTGCTTCAGATTGTTTTTATGGGTAGAAATAGGTTTGTTTGGAGCTTATCTGTTTTTTCAAATAATACTCTTGGCTTGCTTTTTGACCAAACCAGTTCTGGTTTTTGTTGTATAACAAGGCCTAGTTTTGCAATAGTTGTCAATTTGCCAAGCACAAAATGAACAGCAATTCATAGCCGAGGGTGATTAAAATGTAATTGTGAGTGGTGATAATTGTGCAATAGCAATAGATGTTACTGTCATGTCTAGAAGTTGTTTCTACCTTAGTATAAAGCCATGCTTTGGCCCTGTTGGTGCTGCCAGCCTGTAGACAGTGAGATATTGAGCAAGTACATGGGTTTAAACAATGAGGTTTTTTAGTAAGGAAGGTGTATAGGACACTTGCTAGTTCAGTTTGGATAAACACGTTGATTTACTATGGTTGGTCTGTTACTTTTTGATCGAGGAGTCATTGTGCTGTCATGTGTGAAATATGTTGTAGATACTGAAGGATTATATGCCACTTTCTCCATGTTGTGATGGCATCTCCCTCTGTTCATGAGAGGGTGTTGGATTATGGTACAGAAAACCTGATTTCGATTTTGTCTGCTGCAAGTATGTCAAACGCTTTGAGATGCTTGAAAGTTCACTTGTGATGACTGACTCCACAGGTATCGCTGTGGTGCTTCACCTTTGACCTTTAGCCAGACAGTGAGCCTCCCAGCCCACCTTGCAAGTCTGCCATCTCATCGTCCATCCACTTTTTGTTGTTCACTTTATTTTCTGCCTTTGTGCCACACATTCACATAGACACCCAGTTTCTCCTCGTCCGACTGCTGAGTCACTGGAAATCCTTGTGTCATTGTTCTGTCTGCTCTGTGACTGGACTCCTGTTGTGGAGACGCTTCCTGTTTCAAACTGAACAGGGTAAAGACTGCACGTCCTGGACCAGTCTGACCCGGTCTCTGCATCAGACCGGCTCTGTCTGGTTTGGACTGCTGAGATCTGTATCTGTTCAACGTCCATTAAGACCTCTGTGCACTCATGTTGACTTGAATCAGCTGCATCCTACGGCTCTGTGGGTTTGTACCCATGTTTGGCCACCGGAAGGCGCCAATGTCTTAAATGTGAACACTTCGATTTGTGTATATTTGCACAGGTACTTAATTTATTTTCTAGAATAATTATCTTGGGAGAAAAAATACATGGTTTATATCAGTCAGACTCTGGCTGTATATAAAGATTATGATGCTGATGATAATATTGTGAGTATAGTATATACAGTATTTTAGAATTCCAGGTTAATTCATAGCTAGAGCAGAGACCCTCTGCTAGCTCTCCAGACGTTTCTATGTGTGCTGAAGTGAAACACTAACCTGCAATCCTGCATGATTCAGAGCAAGGATGGAGAAAGAGAGACTACATATGTGAAATAACAGAACGGGCAAAAGCAAAAGAATTTGAGGGAGAGAGAGAGCGTGTATGAGTGTGCATGTATGTGTGAATGTGTGCGTCTGTGTATTGCGCTACTCTTTTGCCCTGCCTCCCTCTCTCTCTCTCTCTCTCTCTCTGCTGGTAGGAAATGTTTGTGTGAGAGGATTATGGCAGACTTTTGCTCTGGCAGCCATACTTGACCTGGAGTGAAAGTGTGTCCGTATGAATGAGCTTTTCTTAATGTCATTTAAAGGCATTAAAAAGAGTATTAGGGAGAATTGTAAGCTGGTGTGCCGGACGCGTCACGTCTGAATGGCCAATCCCTCCAGTTCAGTGTTGTGCTGTCTGTGACGTAAACTGTCTGCTGTGACATTGGGTTTCTCATGATGCATTTAGCTAATATGCAATATGACAAGACAGAAGTCAGGTGGACAAACTATATACATATGAGAGAGCAAGAGAGAGACAGAGAGATTAAAACCTTGATGCTGTTTGCAGAAAGTAATTTTTTTCCCCCAGTGGTGTTTGCACCTCTGGCCAAATATTAAAATGGAAACAAAAGATCTTGAGAGAAAATAAACTTCACTGATGTTGGCATCTTTGCTTGTGTTCAGTTATTCTTTGGTATTTATGTTTTATCCAGATTTATGGGAAATTATATCCCTCTTTTCTATGGGTACTTTATTTGGTACCTGATTAGAAGAGAGAGAATTTTTTTTATCATGAATATGTTCAATTCAATTCAATTATTTCTAAACTGAACTCTCATTAAAAAAATCAGATTTTAAAAAAGGTTATAAAGAAATATATATATATGCTCACAAATATGATCAAATACAAAATGTGCATGTGTTTTATGGGGTAAGTTTATTTAAATACAACTTGATTGATTCACTTTTTAAAACCAAGTTTGAAATTGAGGTGAAGCCTCGACAACAGGCACTCGCACCTGCGTCGGGAATCTGATCCCAGGATGTTACCGACTGAACAGGAAAAACTGATGGCAAAATGACATTGAAAATAAAGAAGAAAGGAAAAAAGAAAAGCAAGACAGATGCAAAGGCTAGACTGTCTTTTTGAGCAGCAGTTTCCTCTGCATTGATGTCAGATCGCATGATGGACTGTAAAAAAAAATACAAAGACGAGGAAAAAAATCGAAGGATTCCCGCTTTACTTCTGGGCAGGGATCATGCTGTCGATGGACTCGCCCTTCTCCAGCTTCTTCTCCATCTCGACCATCAGCTTGACGCCATCAATCACACACTGCACCTGCTCAACCTCTGAAGAGCCCAGACGGTCAGCATTGGAAATGTCAAACACTCCACCAACGGAAGCAGTGTCCACACCACCTGAGAGAAATGAATGAAGATGGAACAAGTCAACAAATGGCACAGATGTTAACTACACGTTTTCATGACGTTCAATAAACATTTCTATGCCTTTGCGTTTGTATTGAATGTTCTGTGTGTGGATACCTGTGCCACGCTTCTGCAGGCGCAGTCTGGTCAGGATCTCCTCAAATTTGGCATGTGTGCTCAGCTTGGGCAGCTTGACGTGGACACCACCACGCAGTCCTGTGCCCAGGTTGGAGGGGCAGGTCAGAATGAAACCAAGATGCTCGTTCCACATGAATCCATGGTTGTGCTTCTTGAAAATTTCCTCGATCTGTCAAAGCAGAACACACACATGCTCACATTCTGCGGGTGACAACAGGTATATGCGTCTGCATTTATGTGTGCATGTTCTCCATACCCTCTGAAGACCAACGCAGAAGCGCTTGAACACTTCCTTCATGTTGCCACCCTTCTGCATGGAAATGACACGCAGATGATCCTCCTCATTCACCCAGACCAGGAAGGTCTTGTTCTCATTGTGCCTGTAATTAAAGCATATCCATTTACAATACAAAACCTAATTTATATCACCCAGCTAATATAAATGACTTTCTACCAAAGACACCAAACATGTGGCATTATTTTTGTTAAAAGTGAAAAAACAAAGTAACTGGCAATATTTTCTAAAATGTGAGTTACTCACTATTAATGTTGATATTAAACTCACAGTCATGCTGTTGATGTGGCTATCGTCACGCATTCTATTAATTCTGCATTCTATATTGATTAATTAAATAATATATTACCTTTGTCTAGTTATTTGACTAATATGATGTGTCTCATTTCGAAGGTCGCATTTGTTGGCCTCATATGTCATTGAGGCTGCCTCATTTCAGAAAAGTAACCATTATAAAATTGACTGTTATTTCTTTCTTACTCTGGAATGTAAAGGTTACATTTCTAATGCGAGGCAGCCTCAAAATAATATAGAAATATGTCATTTTTATAATGGTTACTTTCCTGAAATGATAAAACCTAAACAATGTATAGGGCTGACAATGGAGAGTGCAACCTTTGAAATGAAATACAGCAGTACACATATGATTCGACTCACCAAATGCCTCTGGCATCGGGCCAGTCACGGGCCATTCCAGCAGCCAGCAGCAGGGGGGAGACGGGTTTGTCAAAGAGGAAGTGGTCAGCGATCAGCTGCTCCTGCTCGGCATCAGTCATGGACTTCAGGGGGTAATACTTGCCCTTGAACTCTCCATCCAAGCTGTTCAGAGCTAGAGAAGTAAAGAGCCTAAACTTATACTGATTCTTATGCACACTCTTGTTCTTCAGATTTCATTGTTATATATTTAATGCTATTCAGTACTATAATAGTATATAATAATACTGAAGTAACACCGATGTGTGCACACGTGTACTGTAATGATGGCACACCTTCAACAGAGAGCTTCTCCACAGCTCTGCGCTCTCCACGGCTGTTGTGGGGGGGCAGGGCGTATCCCTTGATGCTGCGGCCGGTACGCACACGGCTGCTCAGAACGTAGTTGGGGTCCAGGTCATCACCACCCTACAAATAAAGATTTAATTAATTTTAGAACAGTCTCAATTATTGCTAAATAATAGATTCGGATTAGTTTAGCATACCCATGTGGTTTTTCATATTTATCTACTAGCTCACATTTTTGACTAATATTTTCAAGTAAATGAACAATTAAGGTCAAGAAGACTTAATTTGTTTACTGCTGTCTCTTGTCAAGGACCATCTGTATAGCCTATGTATATTGATATAAATGTTTTGTACCTTCAGGTTCTCAAAGTTGAGGTCGGTCTTGTGCTTGTCAGTTGCCTTGTATCCACTGTGGCGGTCGGAAATGATGGGGTCAAGGAGATCCTTGAACACTTCGTAGGACTCTTCATCACCAGCAACGCAGCCGACGGTCATGATGAAGGGGTGACCTGGAGAAAAATGTCATCTCATCAGTATATAGACAGAAGAAAACATGTTGTCCTTCTTAAACAAATCCAGGTTGGATTGGGGTAAATACTGTATGTGGTAAGGATGTGAAACTGATGTGTTTGCTCACCTGGGTTGTCAACACCGGTCTGGATGACATCATCCACTGTGTACCCAGTGGGGGTCTGCTTGTCCCTAAGCTTGGCATACATTTCCTTAGTCAGCACCTTGGCCATGTGGTTGTTATGCTTGGAAAGGTCTGGATACTCATCTTCAACTGTATAGTTCAGCTTGAAGTTGTTGTGGGTGTTTCCGAAAGGCATGATTGCGTTTCTAACACTGCGCATTGGACAAAGAGAAAGTGAGAAAGATTATTTGCATTTGATTTCTTGAATTTTCATACATTACTTCCAAACATGCACGTCTCACTTGTCCGACTTTGTCTCTGACCTCAACTTAATTTGACTAATTCTGCTTAGTCAGTTTGGATGAGAAGTTTCAACCAAGCGTGTTAAACCTTGCTGCCTAATTGCTGCAAACACTACAGCTTCATGTTTGTATGTATAAAAAAGTAATACAATTTCGATTTTAATATACCCAAATGGTTTCAAAATCTGTTTACTGCATTCAGTGCAGAACCATAACTGCCTAAACATCAGCTTCCATTGGATTGGGAAGAATGAGACACCTGTGAAAAACAGCTGCACACATTAAAACAGTCTGTCTGGTGTCCTGGCAACCTCCACTTGAGCTCCTCACTTGTTACATGATATATCTGATTGTACCAGGAATGGGAGAGACGCTCTCAGGTCTAAATCTAGGCAGATCTATTTTTACTATAGTGTTCACTCCCTCTTATTACTTTCACATAATCTCGAACCTCTGCAAAAAAAAACATTGCAATGTATTCCACATAAATAGTCACATAACTTTGTATGTGTTATTAAAGTATTCCTACATAGTCTGAACAGAGTTTCCTCATGTTAATCACGTCATGGTTGAGTAATAATAACATTTAGATCAAATAAAGTTCTGTGTAACACATACAAAACATAACATTGTCATTTGAATTCTTTTGAATTCATTTCTGTTTTGTGGAATACAACTATCAGAATATTCTCGCATGATTACCACGAGATTTTGTTTTAAAAATAGCCAGCAGAGGGAACCTATCCCATATGTGTCAGTAAGAGAAACAGAAGCACATCCCATTTTTTTTTATGGCTGTATACGATCCGAGCTGCTGCATATCACAAGTTTGACATCTGCTCCCACATTTAAGCACAGGTCAATCAAACCAAGATCCTTCACCCAAAATATTTAAACATGCACAAAATTAAAAAATATATTAACATTTTCATAGTAAATCCAGATGCCTTTGAAAAATAGCATGCTATTATGTTGGTGTGTATCATAACAGTAAATAGGCTACATTTTAATCAAAGACTCATATTTGATTATGAAGGTTTTAAATGGATTTATAAATTTTATGCAGCCCCATAAATCACTTACATTTTGCTTTTCTATTTTATGTAGTATTCCACTAGAATAGTTCTTACATTTTTCTCTCAGTCATTTTATCTTATTTAATTTAAAACTTTTTTTTTTTTTTTTTTTTTTTTTTTTTAATTCTTCTCTCCTTGCAGTGAATGATGGTTATTTAAGAATGTCTTTACCTGCACAGTAGACAACAAAAGTGGTAACAGTCCTTGGGATCAGATCCTGTTCACCAAAGCCGAAATAGGGGTCACCCAAGCAAGAACAGTCCGATTAGGGTTTATATACCTCCAAACCCTACAAGCCATTGGCTGGCCCATTTTAGAGCTCGCTGAAATCTGATTGGCTGGCCCCAGTCTCCTATGCCCTGTTTAGTGTAAGAAAGGCTTCAATTTAGATCCCAGGCATCTTAAATGAGGTGGCAGCTGTGGGTTGTGTCCCCCTCCACTCGCATATCCATTTACACGTCCCACCCCATACATAGCTTTCCAGTAGGGTTAAGGTGGGGGAGGGGTGATGGGACATGAAGGGTCTGCCATGCTAAAAAGGCTGAGCAGCACTTTTGCCAAACATACCATGGATATCAGAAGTGCTCACGTCAGGCCGATGGCTTTGGAAAAAATCACCTGGTAGGCTCAGTCCATCACATGATTCTTGGTGCAAATTTACTTAGCAGTTTTGCAGGTGAAGTTTGCTGCAGTGTCACATTTGATTTACTTATCTGTTCATGTTGGATACTATATGTATGCATTGGGGGTGAAAGGTCATCATCTGACACATTAAAATGAACTAAAAGTGAATTAAGGAATTAAGTCAATTTGACACAGTCCAGACCTAAACACAATAAAGCCCAACCCCTAACCCTAACCATGATTGTAAATTGAAAAAAAAAAAAAAAAAATATATATATATATATATATATATATATATATATAAAATGTTTGTATGATCAGACGAAATCATACGATTATGCCACCTCTTACAAATTATTACAGATCTAAGTGTTGCAGAGAGAGTGTTTTTATGAAATCCATCAGTATCATAAAATATCTTTAACTCTTAGGGTTATTTTTATTCAGACACTGTTGTGTCTTTTTTGATTAATTGTAATTCAAAGAGAGGCATTTCCATCTCTCAAGTTTCTGTCACTCGCACACATACATGTTCTCACTCAGAACCATTAGTGTCCCCAGTACTAGAGTCTTACTGGATATTATGGGTAAACCCCTCCCCCAATGTATCTGTCTAGTAATCCATTCAGCTGCAACTTGTATAACGATACAATGTAATTCACTGTAAAGATTTAAGTTGAACAGCAATTGTTTCATTTTATCTTTGTGCCATTGCTTTAGGTTACACAGGACTCTAATGCTAGTCTTAGTGTCTCCAACATGGCACCAGTTGTGAATAACGGGCCTGTCATGGCTCACATGCTCCCCAGCAGCTGTCAAGCATGCAACACACACACATATCAGCACAGCTTATCATACAGAGATGAACGTTTTAAAGTTTTTTATTTGCTCCACATGCTTAATTCATGACTCTGTTTTTAAGATATAAAGTCAGCATGAAACAGAAGTTGCAATAGTCTTTTCTTTCCGTATATAGGGTGGTAATTGATTGGATTTGTTGGAAATATTGCTATTGCTGTGATCTCATGTGAGTGACAGGTTGTCCTGCCCACCAGTAAGCACGTCATCAGAGAAGAGAAGAAATGTCTCTGCAAGAGGGAGGGGAATTTATTTTGATTAAAGAGTAAAGACACATGAATTAAAAAAAATAATGACATGCACTGATAAATCATTAATAATAAACACTGTAATATTCCATAAAAAATAATTATTGATTTTGATTTCATGGTAACTTTAATGTGAAAATTTTTTGAAAAAGAGATTCAAGGGATAGTAATATCTGTCTGTCTAATCATATTTACATAAGTAAGTTACATTTGTTACATTAAAACACTTTTTAGAAGTATTAAGAAGTATTTTTAGACGTATACTGACATTCAAAAGTTTGAGGTCAGTAAGGATTTTTAAAATATTTTTTAAGGAAGTCTCTTATGCTCTCCAAGGCTGCATTTATTTAATCGAAAATACAGTAAAAACAGTTATATGGTGAAATATTGTTACAATTCAAAATAACTTTTTTTATTTGAATGTATTTTATGTATATTAAATGTAATTTATTTCTGTGATGGCATGATTTTTTAGCAGCCCTTACTTCTTCAGTGTCACATGATCCTTCAGAAATCATTCTAATATAGGCTACTGATTTATTAATAGAAGGTTCAAAACAGCATTTATTTGAAATATAATCTTTTGTTACATAAAATCTCTACTCACTTTTGATCAATGTAATTCATGCTGAATAAAAGTGTTAATTTCCTAAATAATAATAATAATAACAGACAAAGTTTTTGATTGGTAGTAAATGTGATGCCTTCCCATCTTTGACTATTATTTCTCTGAGTGTTTTGTGTGTATAGTCATGTCTTCTCTTTCTAGGTCTGTGAGGTGGTGTCATAATGGTGTGCATGTGAGAGAGGAGGTAGGTTGTGTAACATTAGTGTGCTTGCATATACAGTGAAAGAACAGACCCTCATTACAGCTTCAGCAGTTACACAACAAAAAGTGAGGACAGAGAGAGTTTTTTTTTTTTTTTCTCATTTACATTTCTTGCATATGTACTGGAACATGGTATGAAATCCTGGTTTTCAGGTTTTACTTCTTTCTAAAGTTAACTGAGAAACATAGAACCACACTAAAGCCTCAAATTATCTGTGTAAAACATTGGCCTGTTAAGAAATATTGTCACTAAGTGGTGTAAGATGCATGGTTAGGTAACGAGCTAGAATGTCGTTTAGGACACATACTTATTACACATACAGAGTGTGGAAGTGGAAGTGAGACTTGGACTTGAGAATGTCTTGCATGGAATCTCCATGGAGAATTATATGTTGTGTATATGTGTCTGTGGGTCCGGGGAGGCCATGTCATCATCATGTTCTGTAGTCTCTCTTAACAAGCAGTGGTGGCTAATAATATACTTGGCCTTTGGAAGGGCAGCAGGTAACCTGAGTCTAAACACTCCATATGACCTTCAGCCAAGGCCGGTTTTTAAGGTAGAGCATGTATGCACGTCTGTTCTAACATATGCACAATTTTGCTTTATTTCTTTAGGATGAATCACTTACTGCATACTTCTTTTGTTGCATAATTATAATGAATATGTGTAAATGCATGTGTACTTGTACATGCTTGTATAGACGATCGGGTGCTGAATGAGCTGAAGGTCTCACAGGTCACCTGGAGTGGAGTGGAGTTTAATTTTTAATTCATATAATAATCTGACACAGATTATATTTGGTAGGAATAAAATATGCACAACAGTACACACTAACAGTGTTTAATTGCATTAAATAAATGCATTTACTTACATTTTATTTCCATTAAATGATGGGACAGTTTGTTCAGTTGAACATGAAATATGAGCTGATCTACCAATATACCAATATACCTGTTACACTAGACCAATTTACATTTTTATGCAACTTACTTAAAAAATGTATGATCAGTTTTTTTTTTTAAATAGATGACTAACATGTAACACTGGTCTAGGCTGTGTATACAACCGGCCATGGAACTGCAGCAATATCTGAGAAATAGTAAAGCATTCATATTTATTTTGTGACTGTTTCAAGCATGTGGCATCAGAAGGGTGTTTTTCTTTTTCTTTTTTGTCTTTCTCTCTCTCTCTCTCTCTCTCTCTCTCTCTTTACAACCCCCTTCCATCTCATCCTCCGTCTCTCTGGTTTGTATTGCATTGACTCAGCAAAGAACTCAATCAGTGAAGTTGATATAAATCAAAATTTGATGCTTATGATTAATGGCAGTAGCATGATGCATATGAATACAGTTTAACTAAACTAGTATAAAAAAATGCAAAATGACTGCACACTATGAAACTGAGTTTTTAATAATTGTGTATAACTGTATGCAAGTGCTTTAAACTCTACACATGTGCAGGTGATAGTTCATGAACTTGCAAACAGCAAAGTCTGTCTGAAAATGTCTCATACATTACATGAATATACTCACATACATACAGAGAGAGAGAGAGATTCTCCTTTCATATCCATAGTAGTGTGAGTCTGCTAATGGACCCACAGATAATTATTCTGACACCTGGTTCATACTGTTTCACATCTCTAAGTGTGTGACTGCAGTCTAGCCACTTACATAAGTACATGAGTGTATCGTTTGTACATTTGGCATGTGTTGTATGAAATGCAATATGACTGAGTGTATTAATGTGTAACTCCATGAGGCCACCAGTACACAGTGTGCTTGAACAACTTTACATAATATTTACATAATTACACATAATTACAAATAATTTGACAATGCATATGAAAGAATGAGAATGATTCCCATTCTTTCATGGTAAAAAATAATTATTTTTGTTGAAAATGACTGAAAAGTCTATTGCAAAAGAAAGAATATATTTAACCTGAAATTATTTTATTGCAAAAATCAAAATGATTTATTTTAAAATCAATTGTTTGATGTGTATGCTTATTTATTTTGTGACATTATTTTGCTCACTCTCTCAGTATGTGTAACTGCTGGACTTTCCTCATGAAATGAGGAAATGACTTAATAGCAAATGCTGGTTTACCTCATCCATGTAATTTTACTGATGTTTGTGTGGCTTCAGGTGCATTTGGAAGGTTGTTCTGAGCTCAGACAGCAAATTAGTGCAAATTAAACCACATGAAGTGATGTGTTGTTATTTTTTGTGTTTCAGACCCTGTAGACAGAGAATTCTACAACTGCCAGTCCTCAAAGACAGAACAACCACCATCTCTCCCTGATGGCCACCTGCTGCCACTGCAGTCTGAAAACAAGAAAGGAGAGAGATGTGAGGATTATGAGAATGTGATAAGATAATCAATAAGACCAAAGAGTGCATCATTAATCATTTACTAATCAATATTTAACTACTGATTTATGAATTAAATAATGAGGAAGTTTTGTTTCTGGAGGTTTTTTGTTTAAATGCACTGAGTACAATGCATTCCTATTATCCAGATCTTTTCTCAATACATTGTTTTTTAAATCACTGTTTATGTATTTAATTTGATGTCTATATAAGCTATAGTTTATATTCTATTCCAACAATACTAGTTGAGTGTAATTGGTTTTTGTGTCAGTTATTGCTCAGAGAACAGATTAGTTTGTTTCCACTTGAGGCACTGTTGTGTTCTGAGTTGGCTATGGCAACATGGACACCAAAACATGTTTGTGATTCATATGATTTTTGTCCCTTTTGCTCTATAGAAGCTCCCTTTAGCTTTTGCCCTAGAAAATGCACCAACACTTTTCATTAAATACAGCCTGCATAACTAACCTCGACTCTGCTGAGTTGTGTTCTTTAAGCAACACAGGAAACTGACTAAACTGTATAACAATGAAGGCGTTGTAAGAATGTTCTGCTCTCTGTAATGCTTGTTTAATAGATGATTTTTTTTTTTGGTGTTTGTCTTCAGATTGTTTTAAAAGTCCCTGGCCTTTGTTTGTTTGGCAGGGCTCAGGATTTCAGCTGACAGGGAGTTAGATCTTAAGCAGTGAGTAGTTATGTTATCCATTTGAGCAAAAACCACAGCAACTGACGTGATTGTGGTTAAAAGGTGTCACCCAGAAGTGCTTTTTCCAATGTTGGCTTTCGGGTTGTGATTTTCCCTCTTCTGCTGCAAAAGATGTGGTTGTTGATGTATATGATTAAATTAATCAATAATTGAAGCTGTAGTGTAACATACAAAATACATTATTTTACCAAATATATTCATCATTATTTATCATTTTAATTAAAAAATATATATATATATTTAACATAGATTTGTAGCATAGACATATTTTTCAACTATTTATTGATTATTATCCAGAGTTTATTCATGTGCATTTCCAAGACACTGTTTAGGTATAAATAAGTTACATTTATTTGAAAGATTTACTGATGGATTTGTCTTTAAACCCTGCCTGTTCAGGTCTGAACTTTAAGTCTTTGCTGACATGATAAAGCGCTTGATGTTGTCTTTATGGGTGTGGTAAGTTAGTTCACCTGTGTGCTACTGATCATGAATCTTGGCCCACCCTGTTCGTTTTGTGTAAAACAAAGCCATTAGTAACGAATGAAGTGTTTGGAATACTCTTGACTTATAAAGCATTGCATTCTGTCTTAATGTTGCAAGACATTTGTCTCTGTCTATGCTTGTGTATACTGGTAAAAATGATTCATGACACCATTCATGAATCATGTCGTGAAACATAGGTGGTCTCTCGTTCAGTGTCCACATTGTGACTCACACTTGCACACTCGTTATTGAGTAAAGTGCAGTAAAGTAGGCAATCTTGCATAAGGCTCTTTTGAACCAGTTTTCTGGGTGGAGCAGACCATAATAAAACACTTCCTCGTCGACTGCGAGGGAAACAGTCTGAAATGGCGGCTGACTGGAAAAAGAAGTGTGATTCGCAGTGGCAGCTGGGGGCTCACGGTGTCCCCATGCCTGACAGCGTGGACTGGAAATCGGTGTACGAAAAGAAGCCGTTTGAGCGCAACCTACTGCAGAACCCCTCTCCTTACGGTAATGACGTAACACAGACGTATGATGCTAGTGCTGCTAGTTCGCAGGGATTGTATGTTCTTGGCAATAAAAACACAGCAGTGAGTAATCTGATGAAATCTGTACTATTGGAGATCTCAGCTTGAACTTTGTTGTAACTTTCTAACACTGTTACGTTGAGATAGAGTAGAGGGGACCGATGATGTGGTTGTAACACGGGGGAGTTGTTACACCGTTAGTTTAACTATTGAGAAATAGGTACAGCGGTGAATCACGCCTGAACACCACCCTACTGATGTAACGGTAGAAACTGTACTGTTGCGGTGTCTCATTGCGCAGCCCGCGCCCTCCGTAGGTCGCATCCGTAGCTGCAACATTTCAGAAAAGTAACCATTACATTCCAAACTAAAGAAAGAAATTATAGTAATTTACGCCTCACAGGGAATAATAGCAGTCAATTTTATAATGGTTACTTTTCTAAAACGAGACATCCTCGACGACGTATGTGATTTATTTTAATATTGTTGTTATTGTTAATTAAAATCAGTAATTTTATGTATGCCTGCTACATTTTTTCCAACGATTGCTTTTATATATATACAGAGAAATACAGATATATAAATGTACAGAGAAAACATGGGCTACAATTAAATTGATCTATTCATGGAGAGAGAGAAAAATCACAGGGCTAGTTGGTGGAGTGGTAGGCTATTATTTTCGTAGTATCAAAGTCATGTTTCATGAATAAGGGTTTAAAATCTGGTTATATTTAAATCTGGGAAAGATTGATAATGTTGTGTATGTAAAAGAGAAAGAAGCTACTTTCAAAATACTCAATCTGTGCAGCGATGAAACAATTTGCAGCAAAATGTACCACCAATCAAAATTGGCCTCCCATACTTTTACATGTGGCCTATTTAGTACTGCAAAAGTTGCCTTTAAATTGTGTAGATATTTGTATTATTTGCCTACATGGATATTTTACATATAAACATTTTCATGCAAACCTTTTGAACTCATCTTTTTTTCTTGCTCAACAACTAGGTATAAACCACTCCGTGCCACCACCTGAACCCCATCGATCGGAAATACGACCCCCTCCAGACCAGCCACCTCAGTTTGAGCCCAATGGTGAGTCAGCAATCAACACAATATTATGTTTGCTGCCTAAAAAGCTCACCACTGCTGAATATTACATTCACTGCAATGTAAATGTTATATTATATCTGACATTAGACAAGAACATGAATTGTTAAATGGTTGAACTTTTTGCCATATCTTTGGTTACTAATAAAAAAGAAAGAAAATTGAATCTTATACCTGGATGTTAATTGTAGGTAATTTCTCTGGCTGGAAAACTAGTACAGAAGTTTTGCCATATGACACTAGTGGAATTCCCCCCGGGGTTGTGGTCTGCCAGCTGCCTCAGCACAGGTGAAGCCCAGTTTTGTGAGAAAAATTATCTTTGTCTCAAAAACTTATCAAAACATTGGTCATGTTCCAGTACAATAGAGGTAATTGTATTGAGTCACTTTTCATTTAGCGAAAACTTTCAAGAAAGTTTTTTTTTTTTTAATAAACTTTATATAATTTAACAGACTGTTTTACTTTCTTTTTTGTAGCCATTTGAATGCAGGAGGACCCCCGGATTACAGTACATAACAATATGTGTTTGCTATATATATATATATATATATATATATATATATATATATGTCTTTATATGGCTTTATATGTATTTGAATCAAATATGAGCAAGACATTAGCTTGTCAGTTCTTCAGGGTGAGCAGAAGGTCATATATTCTGTCTGATATAGCCTTTGTGCATCTTTACCTCAGGTGGTTTTCTCTGGAGCAGCATGTGGACCTGAAGGCAGAGGGTCTGTGGGACCAACTGCTGGATGAGTTTCAGCCTGAGATAGTCATTGAGGACTGGTGAGTTGTGAACTACTTAAAGTATTTGCATTTTTTTCAGCAACTGTTATTGCAAACTGAGCTGCAAAGAAGAGTTAAACATTAAACTGGATATCAGTTAAAAGCTGTTTTAACAAAGCAATCTATCCCTGTCCACACATTTAAATGGTTTACAGCTTTTTTTTTTTTAAATAAAGGGGACAAAAAGAACAAAGGAATCTAAATACATTTCTGAGATATCTGAACAATTTATTCTGTAACATAACTATATTTTGTATTTTAGAAGCAGTTGGAATTACTGTTTGAGGTTATATATATATATCATGTCTGTGGTGGTCAAAGTTATTAAGTTTCAGCTTTAATATGCCCTTTCACTTGCAATGTCTGGGTGTTTCCCTTCATGTGTAGGTATGAGGAAAGCCAGCTTCATAAATCTATCTATCAGCTCGACGTGAAGCTCCTGGGAGCTGATGCTAAGACGGTCATTAAGCAGCATGCATATAACCCAGAAGAGAACCTGGAAATCTACTCACACACCTGGAAAAAGGTAGCACACACATGTGTATATTCATATATTTATATTCATAAATAATTTATATACATGTGTCCACATAACGTGTTTATGTGTATAGGTCTCCCATGTGTTCTCCAATTATGGACCGGGGGTGAGGTACATTCACTTCCTCCACAGGCTGAAGAACCAGTTCATGGTTGAATTCTTTAATACCAATGTCACAGACAGCTCGATTATTATCAAGACCAGCAAATCCAGTGTGAAATAATGCATCACACTCAAATAAACTGGGATGCATAGTTGATGTAGACTTTGATATTTAGAACAAAGCACTATCGACTCAAATGCTATATAAATTGACTGCACTTTTATAAGATGTATCTAGCAGCATTAATAGTGTAATAAAACATTACTCATTTATTTTCTGACACTGTTTCTTGTATTCACAATAGGACTAGATGCACGAATAGCGCTAATATATTTTAGTATTTCAGGCCAGCAGATGGCGCTCACTCATTGCAAACAAGACATTGTGAAAATGATCTGTACATAAATGACCAGGTAAAAGCAATTTCTATGAAAATACCATAGTTGCTACAGTTATTTTTACTAAAATTTGTAAAATCGTAAATTAATATAGAATCAGTTGTTTAATTTAGAATCTTGTATTTCTGTTTTTGATGACAGTGGTGACTTTATTTTTAGGGACAGTAGAAACTGGCAATTTATTGTAAGGGGAGTTAACAAACAACATGTATTTTTAATAACAACAAATATATTAATATATAGGCTAATATATAACATATAAAATAACTATTACCATATTTTAATAACTTCTGCGTGAAACAGTTACTGTAAGAATAGCAACCCTTTTAAGGTTTTAACCCTCTATGGGACTAATCATGAAGTCACAGCTATAAAAAATAAATGACTATATATTACATATAATTAAGGCTAAAATCAAAATTATATTTCTACATCTGACCTTTGATATTTTTAGGGTGCATTTGTCCTATTAGGGTAAATTAGGCTAAATTGTTTTTGTCTTGAAAAGGTCTTAGTGTTTCAAGAAACATTAAAAAGCTTTATTAACATTTCATTTAATCTTGTGCTACTATATTTCATTTGGAACTCACATATGAAAATGTCAAAAACTTCAGATGTAATTCAGATGTAACTTCACTGCCTGGAAAGTAGAGAAACCATGTTTCAAAAAAACATTCAAAATTGTTTCTTCCTTGGAATTCCAAATCAGTTGTAGCACAAGTGAAAATCAACAAGACTCTTCTTTTTCAGTGTACCCTACACTTTCCTCACATAACTCGATTTTAACCTGTTTAGTCATCATTTTTGGAGCATCCCCCTTGCCAGTGTAGTGATGCCAATAGGCAGTGGCTTCTTTCCTGACCTTTTGTTGTAGTGTGGATCACATCTTCCAAACTGGCATAGGATAATGTATCAAAATGCCTGACTTTCACAAGAATTTATGACTTATATTCTTCATCTCTGCCCTCACCCACACTTTTTCTATCCTCCTTGATCTTCAACTTCTTCTTTTCTTACAACCTTATTTTCTGATGCACTGCCAACACTATCATCAGTACTTTTGGGAAAAGGTACAGCTTTTCCTCTCTGTCTTCTATAAAACTTACTATCATCAACCTAAAACACAGGCAAAAAGGCTATTATACTGCCTGCCAGCAGAAAATATGTATCCCCTAAAAGGACTTTTTGTCATTTATGCATAAAGCACAGGTTTTTTTGGTCTTTGAGTTATTGATTTTACAAAATGTGCAAAAAACGTTAGAAAACACATTTGGATGTACAATAATTAAAAAAAAAAAAACTGAATTTATATGTATTTTCTAGTCTAAAATGAACTCACTATGGTGCTTTGACAGCACGTGACCTGCAATCTGCTAATGTCTCCTTCACTTCCTTGTTGCCAAAAATGTCAAGCACATGGCACATAGATTTTAATTTTATTGGCTGAAGGGGATGTAATATTATAATACTAACAATTTATTTATTTATTTATTTTTAAATATTATTATTGTATTTAAATGCAATTTTCTGTGCGTCATTTATAAATGACGATGCCCCATAGAGGGTTAGAATAGAAGCCTTATATTTGCCTTGGATTCTACCCTCTGGTTTGTGTATATAAAGGCCAGTGTTCAGGTATTTTGAGGGCGACACGCTTTGACGCACCAATCAGAGCGTTGCGTTGAGCTGTTGAGCAGTGTATCGCGTGCTGTGCGCGTGGAGGATGCGCGCTTGTTTTGGATGCTGGCATACTTCAGGAAACATACACCACGAAAACTAATGGCGCAATTCTCCTGAGCACTCGAAAAGCATCCTCTACTGCCTCCGGTCATGTCCGTCCCAGCCACCCCAGGTTTGCCATAGATATTAAGGTAAGTTCTGTTGAATAACTTTAATAAACCACACTCACTTGACTTAATAGTAGCCTACTTTATTGCTGGTGTTCAGGCATGCACGTTGGTTTACTAATTGCCATTACATCTGTCAGAACTAAATACGATCTTGACAGCTTCTTTTTATTTGCTTTCATAAACAGAGGAATGAAATAAACTCTTTATATGTTTGCTAGTGTTTAGCTGTGTTTTATACCGTTAAGTTACCCCACATAGTCGCACCTGTTAGCGGTCCCACGAGTCTCAGTCTGTGGCTGTTTTACACAAGTTATTAATGAGCCGCTCAAGCTTGGGTCTGCTAGGTTTCTTTTGTATTATTTAGGAGTTGATGAAAGCTAAAAAACGAGAGTAGTTTTCACCCAACACAGGAAAAAGACAAATGGGCAGTTGTTAACTTGAAGAGTTGTTTCTTTTGGCAATGAGCCTTTTGTTGGTGTAAACGAATGTAGTTTGATTCATTCATGTTAAGTCATATTAATTCCAGTTTATTTAGATGTTACCACATTTTAGGTTACGTGAAAACATGCAGTGGGTATTTAGAGCAGCCCCCCTATTGTTATCCTTCAAACCCAGGGATGGCCTGAGATACCTCCACTCAGCTCTCACATTCACTGCTTGCCTTTTAATCTATTAAAAATTTACAGATGGAAAACATGGATAGATTGAAGTATCTTTTTCAATTCACTCTCTTGATTGTGTATTTAAAACAGCATATATGTTATCTAACTATAAACTTAATGCAACTGTAAATACAATGTAAAATAAGCAGTTATTCACTTAAATTGATCTGATTCTTAAAGATAACATTCTTTACCATAACTTAATGTATTCAGGTTGATTGAGTTTTATTGAATTATATACCTTTTTTTTGTACCGAGAATCAGTTAATTTGCTTTTTGAAGCACATTTTTACAGTGCTAATTAAACAATTTTTGTGATTTTTTTTTTTTTTTTTTTTTTTTTTTACAGACCAACCCCCTCAATCCCTTTGAATAGCTCAATAGTCTTTTTTAAGTTATAATGATACTCTTAAGTTCTGCTATTGTCTACTGAAATTACACTTCATGTCCTCTCGGCTAGTGGATCATCTGTGTCACTGTTAAAGCAGTCTGTTAAAAATTTCTGCAGCAGAGTAATACTTAAAGTCTTGGATTACATGAAAGTCACGATTGTCTGCTGGAAGTCTGTGTGCGGTCAAAGTGGAACTGATTAAACGGTAACCCGTCTAGCTCAGAAAAGGTGTTGTCTTTCGAAATGGAAAAAAGAAACAGAATATTTAGTTACAATCCTTGGTGCAGTCAGTCAGTAACGTGGGTAAACGTGACTGCAAGTAGATTGCACACATGAGTGTGTAGTGGTGATGATGATGATGATGATGATGATGATAAAGGTTGAGTAGAAGTGATTCTGTCCTGAAGACTGTCTCTTTAATGAGAAAGTGAGGTTTCAGGTCAATACAGGAGAAAGTAGTTCCATTATCTCAATCATTTATCTTATTATTTACTCTAGTTACTTTAACGTTCTCTAGTCCCAGAATCTGCATTCCCAACTGACTGCTCTGACTTCCATTTTCTTGTTTTGTTTCTGAGAAAATCCTACAGAGCACTCATGTGGAAATACAAGCAGAGCAGACACTATTTGATAACAGCATCTCCCACATGGTCACATGTATGTACACACACACACACACACGTTAGTGTTAATCTCCCTGGGATGAAGGGGCACCTCTAAGTGGTAAAGTATCCGTATAAAAGTTTTGTAACAGACAGAAACATGAGACTCGGCATGTGTCCCGTATGACAGACCATTTTTACATCAGCACATACTGTAGACAGGAAACATACACCACAAATATGTGCATACATTAGCATTCAAAAGCAGCACAACTGATTTCAACATTGATCATAATAAGAAACATTTCTTGAGCACCAAATCAGCATATTAGAATGATTTCTGAATGATCATGTGACACTGAAGACTGGAGTAATAATGCTGAAAATTCAGCTGTCATCACAGGAATAAATTACATTTTAAAATATTTTCAAATAGAAAACAATTATTTTAAATTGTAATAATATTTCACAATATTAGTGCATTTACTGTAATATGAGCATAAGAGACTTTCAAAAATGTATCAGCCCCAAACTTTTGAACGGTAGTGTGTGCTTGAGACTGATGATGACAAAACGTAATATCTCCATCCATCCTTTCCTTCTAAAAAAGTAAACCAACAACACTTTATTAATATGTATTTATAAACACTTTATTTTAAACTAATGCATTTTGGTGCACAGGTCTCCATCAGAGAAATCCTTTAAATTCAAACTAAAAACACCTTTAACTTTAATAAACCTTTAAGAACAGAATTGTCAGTCTTTTCTTCTCTAGCAGATGGTTTTTACCTTTTTGGTTAATGTAAGGGTCAGTGTTTGGTTCTTTTCACTCACTTACTGATGAAAACTTGTGTGCCAAAACACCTCAGTTTTGTGATTGACAAATGCATTTTGAAGAAAGTGTTGCTGGTTTACCTTGCATATGGTTTGCTACTTATATGCACCTTGTTTGATAGTGAAGTTGCATCAGAATAACTACTTGGAGATTTCACAAAACCATTCCAACCCATTCTCTCTCTTGCCCTGTTTCCACTCACATGTAGGCCTGTCGCAATAATCAATATATCGACTTACTTATCGCGCAAGATATATACATGACCTCAATCATTTTTGGTGACGCAATATATAGCCCATTATGTTTACATGATAATGAATGTCTCCAACATTTTGCCAGTCATGCTGTCATCTGCAGTTCCTACACAAAGCAGTCATTGACAGATGGAAAAAAGGCGTTATTTGAGGCGTTATAGTGTTTTCCTGACAACTACAAACAAAAAGCCGCAATCCACTGTTCCGGTGCAAATATAAATGTTTTTGTTCATACTGACATCTGACTGCTAAGTAGGCTTTGTGTTTTTAGTGCACCCTTACTTTACTGAGAAAATAAGGTCAGGGAAGAATCTCTTTAATCTCTGAAAATACTTTACTTTTTTTATTCAGTGGCATAAAATGGTCTTAAAATGACAATAATATTGTTTACTGCAATTATTTCTGGAACAATATATATCGCACAACAAAAAGTAGTTATCGTGACAGGCACACACTCCTTATTTCTCTCTGTTCAGGGCTGTAAAGTAGGATGTGGTTTGTTGTGAGCACGCAGCCAGACAGGTGTGTTTTCTGCTCTTTGGACAGGTAATGCAGTGTTTGCATTGCCTGTAGAATGTGATACTCTGGGAGTGAGGTAAGATTGAAATGGAGCTCTAGAGAGTTCATCTGCACTGGAGGAAATATGGACAGAAGGGATGAAATGTTGTGAATAAATGAGACTACTTGGTGGTTTGGCTCGTATATTACACTCAAATACATAATAAATACATGTGAAAAATATGGTATTTTGTGATGGAATGTGTATATGCACTGTGAATCACCTAGTTTGTTATTGTGGAAGTGGGTTTGTGAGTGAGTGACGGATACTTTACTGTAGAATTATTCTCCTCCTGTAGAAATGGTTGTCAGAAAGAGTTTTTAATGATAATTACATTTCAGAAATCTATCTGTAAGTGTAAACGCTATCACCTGATATTGGACCAGGGCTCAAAATTAACTTTTTTACTTGTTAGCAGCGCATATATATATGCATTTTGTTTTTATTACTTATTTTAAGATATTGAACACCTTCTAAAACTTAAAGAGATGGTGATGGATTATGCCAATGATTTAACCCTTAAAGAGCACTTTCCTTTCACTCCACATATCGGAATGATTTGCTGTGCACTAGTGATTACAGAGTTGTGGGGAAAAAAGGGAATTTCTTGAAAAAAGTTTTATTGCTACTTTGAAATTTATAGTTACACAAACTATATTTAACTATAACACCTAATCATTCATATCCGTTGATTATAACTCTCTGAGCTCTTTCTGAATCTAACTAGCACCCAAGTACTCCCCCCATTATCACTGAGCTGTCCAGGGATTGTTTATCCATATTTTATACTGTACACTAATGGTGTGATGGC
This sequence comes from Elopichthys bambusa, assembly GCA_037101425.1. Classification (NCBI taxonomy): domain Eukaryota; kingdom Metazoa; phylum Chordata; class Actinopteri; order Cypriniformes; family Xenocyprididae; genus Elopichthys; species Elopichthys bambusa. The sequence continues at coordinate 21,852,045 of CM074434.1, forward strand.
TAAATTTACTTGTAGCATTCAAACTATTAATTTTTGTTTTTATTGCATTTTAATCATCATTTTTAACAAAGTAGTATAGATTTATTAGGCTTATAATGTTATAATTTCAGCATCCTTACTGTTAATACCTGTATGTTTTGTAATGTAGACCTTGCAACATAAAAAAGAAAAGTCAAACAATAACCAACAAAAATTCACTTGCTAAAGCACTGAATTATAATTATAAAACGGTTAGTTCCTGTCCTTGATTCTGATTGGTCAATAGCTGTGTTTTATTCACGATAAAACACAGCTATGACTGCTTCACCCAATGGTTCTGTGTATCACTACACAACACCCTTAGCAACGTAAACTGTATTGAAGCTTACTGTATTATGTAGAAGAGTATTGTGAGAAAGAGATCAAGTGAGCGTGTTTATTACCTGCATTCAGATTTAGCATTTCAGTCCTATGTTCATAATAAAAAATCTGTTTAAATGTCTGATGTATTATCTTGTCCTTTTAACAGTTAAGGGGTTTTCCCGTGATGGACAGCGCTAGTCAAAGCATTTGTCAGTTGCGTCTTGTTCCGTGTTCACAACAATTCGGTCTTTTCAATGTAAAAGTCTTCACTACTGACTGATGCACTCATAAAGACAGTCTTTGCCGCCATCTAATGGCATAATAATGTAACTTCTGTTGCTGTTCGTGTTGGGGACTTTTTTTTCCAGTGGAAGGAAGGCTTTTAGTGAAAGTTTACTTCATGAAAGTCGCATTGATACATATTTTTGGCTTTAATATTTGTATTGTGGGGTAACCGTTTTATAAAAGCAATATGGTACTCGAGGCTAGTGCTGTATCGTGAATAAGTCATGACTGGAGGGCATTGTTAGGCACGACGTGAAGCGTCTTGTACCTTATTGCTTACTTATGCTACTCATTTAATAAAGTTCTTAGTGATAGATTTTTTTTTTTTCAAAATAATATTTTTTTAAATACTAAAAAATAGTATTTTCAAAAAATAAAACAGTAATATTGTGATATATTACTACTTACTATAGCACTAATACTACTTCTATTTTAATATACTTCAGTCTTCAGTGTCACATGATCATTTAGAAATCATTATATGCAAATTTGTTGATCAATAGTTTTTCATATTATTATCAATGTTGAAAATAGCTGTGCTGCTTAATATTTTTGTGGAAGGATTTTAAAGACGTTTTTTATTAATAGAAAGTTTAAAATAACAGCATTTATTTGAAAAGTTTTTTGTAACAAACATTTTTTTTAAAGTCCTTACTGACACTTTTAATGCATACATGTTTTATAAAAGTATTCATTTTCAAACATCAAACTTTTGAATGGTAGTGTATGTGTACTGTACGTACATCATTCTATATTTCTGATGTATTATTATGTATGTGATATACATGTTGTTAAACCTTTGATGTGCTTCTACCACAGCTTCTTCCACAGACACTCTTAACTTCCAGTTGCTCTCTTTCAGTGTGGGATGATAATGAAACACTGCAGGTTCTGAAGCTCTGCAGCTGCTGCTGAAGTCTTGCCATTGCTTTGGCTCTCACACAGAGCTCTACCTGAATCTGCCCTCCTGAGGTTACCTGAGTCCACCCACCTCAAAATACCACCCCATGAGGCACTAGTAAGTCATTTGAGATTGTTTTGACTTGAACTGCCTCAACTGCATTTACATATTCTGTATTGCTTTGAAGAATTTGGGAGGAAATCAAGGCGTCAGTCATCTAAGTAAAGTCAACAACACACCTATACTGGTGCACATGAATCTCAGCCTACAACCATGTACAATGTTCACTAAAAAAGTGTCATCCCACCACAAATATTTTGCATGATTTAGTAACCTAGACTCGCAGAAGTTTTGTTCATGTGTGTCAGACAGACAAAATGTGATTTAGACGGCATTTGTCTGAGCATGAGTGTGTATCTGGTGTGTGTGCTGTGCTAAATATTGCATAACGGCAGTGTCGTGATGAGTGGCGGGTGAAGTTGAGACTGCGGATCCTTCTAGAGTAACGCTGGCCAGGATGAGGGGCCACCGTAACACACACCACAAGACCTGAGCTCTCAGCCTTCCTACTGTAGTCTGATGAGTGTGTATGTATGTGTGTCTCACACATACAGTCTGGTTTATTTGTCTCTTTATGTATGTGTAAGCACGTATGCCTCTCTCACATGTACATGTCTGACGATTTGCTTCACCTTTGACCTGTTTTATGTCTGTCAGGTGATCCGCTGGTCTCGGTATGGTATAGGGGAGCATGTAATATGCAACATGCAAAACTGTAACAGGCTAATCACGTGATTCCAGGTCAAATGATCACACACAGTCTCCGATCCGAACACTTGATCTAAACCTGTCATTAGTTAACCACCTGATCTTAGATCGATCTGCAATAGGTTAATTATTTAATGCATGGATGGAGACCATGAAAGCAAGAGTAGAGTTTCTCAATCCAAATGCCCATGTTAGCGTGTCAGTCACTTGCACCGTCTGTGTGCATGTGTCCTGGTGAGTGTGTACACGTGACTGTGTGTGTTTGTGTTTAAAATAGCAGGTCATTCATTTAGACAATGCACATATTGAGTACATACATGTTTTTGCATTGTACTTAAATTATTTATAAACTTTATATTTGAAATATTTATAATATTTAAAATAATATTTAAACCTATTAAATTCATTTCTATGGTTACATCTGTAATAGGCTTTATACCGAACCAAACAGGAAAAAAGGTCTCATGAATCCGCTTGTTGGAGAAAGTGTTAACTGCAGTACAAACTGACGGCGATATCTATGGACTTTTAAGGTAATCATCTAACCTAGCTAGTCCTTTTATTGTTGGCATTTTTAAATATCTAAATGTTAGTGAGAAGAAGAAAAATAAAAAACTTTTAGATATCAATCTGCATATGTGACCCTGGACCACAAAACCAGTCATAAGGGTCAATTTTTTTTTTAATTTTATGAAATTATGAAATCACATAATCTGACAGCTGAATAAATAAGCTTTCCATTGATGTATAGTTTGTTAAGATAATATTTGACCGAGATACATCTATTTGAAAATCTGGTGCAAAAAAATCCAAATATTGGGAAAATCGCCTTTAAAGTTGTCCAAATGAAGTCCTTAGCAATGCATATTACTTATAAAAATACATTTTGATATATTTACAGTAGGAAATTTACAAAATATCTAACATGATCTTTACTTAATATCCTAATGATTTTTGGCATAAAAGAAAAATCGCTAATTTTGGCCCATACAATGTTTTGTTGGCTATTGCTACAAATATGCCCGTGCCACTTACGACTGGTTTTGTGGTCCATGGTCACATATGCGATGGACATCGGTTATTATCATCTTTGCTCACTCCTTTGAAGGTATCTATAATTAAGGGAGCATATACAAAAGACCTGAACCGGGAGCGATGCAACCTTTTTTATAGAATACGGAAGTTTGTTGTGCATAACCCCCCATTACACTATTGACCCTTCTCTTAACTACTCTTAAACCTAACCATACCACTAAACCTGTCCCTGACCTTACCCAAATCCCACTTCAGTAACAGCAATGCAACATGAACATAAGTACATTGTACCTAACTTTTTTTTTTATGCAATCACATAGTAAAGACATTTAATATAAAGTGTGACCATGTTGGTTGTAGTGTTTTTAATGACAGTTAAAGATGACAATAAGATGCTGATAATTAGGGTGTTTGTGTGTTCTGGTGAGTAGAGAGAGAGCAGAAGAGAGGGGGAAGGTACTGAGATTATTGTGTAATGATGCTGAAAGGAGATCTCTCTCTCTCTCTCTCTCTGTCTCTCTCTACCTCTCTCTCTGTTTGTGTGTCTCATTGGCAGGTGCTCCTTGGAGACAGCTGGAACACTGTGTGCTAGGACTCACTTTTAAAAGATGGACTTAAATGGTGTTTTGTTTGTGGGTCACACATGGGCAGCTTCAAGTAAAGTTGATTGGCTATGGTTAAGTGCTATTGTGATTGATGGATGTTTTGAGAGAATTCTATGACCGAATAAAGGTTCAGTAATAACTAAACTCATTGGTTAAAACAGAATATGACAGACTTATACAATACCTTTGTTTGAACCAAAATAAAAATAAAAAGTAACTTTGCATAAAATTAGTTTTCATTAATTGTGTATTTGGCTTTGTATTGTTTGTGTAAGTGTACATAAAGGAGAGTATTGCTGTTATTTTACACAGGTTGATACTATGGTGAGGTATGCAGTATATTGTGCTTTCTGTGAGTGTTTGTGGCTGCTTTACAAAACTCCAGGTTAATTGTTGCACGTTGTCCATCCACTGGGTTGTAGTCTAGTGCGTGTGAGCGTGTGTAATCAGTATTGGATGGCAAATACGATAGAGCCTCCTAGAGAGAGAGAGAAGGTGTTAAAGCACACTCGCTCTCATTAGTGCCACTCATTCCACAGGGCAACAGCTTAGTAGTTGTCAGTGTGCTTGAACAGACATTGTGACTGTAATTTATATAAAAAATCAGACGGATGCAGTAAATATGTTGAAATCACTAAACTTAAATTAAGTTAAAATAAATAGTTTATTTTACCCTTAAAGTTTTGGGTCAAAAGTATTGTCACAATCATTATTTAATTATTAACTTTTTTTATTTTTTATTATCGCTTTATTTAATTAGTTGATTAAATAAATGTGTATTTTAGCAAATCAGCTGAAAATGAAGCAGTTACTAAATTGTCCATGTTTTTTTTCCCCTTTCACTTTTTACCTAACCATTCTCTTCATTTTCCTTTGTCACTCTCACGTTTCCTAGAACGGATCCTCTGCCGTTCTCCCTCTATCTCCCTCTCTGTCTCCCTCTGTCACTTTCTCTCTCTGGTGGTGGTAATCTTAACCACTAAAAGGTGCTAACTCCTATTAAGCTGTCAGAGCTCTGTGTGTAAGCCAATCCGGCCAATCACTTATCAGCGGCACTGACAGACTGAAACAGTGTCATTGTGGTAATCGGAGACATTTCAGTTTCAGCACACACACACACCTGTATACACACATACACACACATAACTGTATGAGAGTAACACATACTCACTTATACACACATACAAAAAAAAACACACTGTCACCCAACATCTACAATAACATACAAGATGCTTTCATACGCGTACATATGAGTATGTGTGTGTTTGTGTTGTAGGGCCAGGAGTGATGGGCAGGTTATTTTTGGGCAGTGGTGTAGAGTAACACAGCAAAGCTGATGTCCAGGTAACCATAGTGCAGTTTAGAAAGTGAAATATGAACGCATGGTTCAGTCCAGCACGTCACTCTCAATCTCTACCACACAGATGATGGTCAGAGGAAAATAAGAAGAGAAATTAAGATTCAGATCTTGTGGTGCATGGCAGCATTCTATTGAAATTTCTCGTATTTTATCTTAAAGTAAAATCTCTTGCACTAAAATATAATTGCATTTTTCACAATGCATATCGTTTCAAAGCAGCTTTACAGAAAAATGCATGTTTCTACAATCAGGGTATCTTCTGTTTATTCATTTTTTGATTTAAAATTGAAATCAGAAAAATGAGAAAACTGTCCTTTTTTTCATTTTTAAAAAGAAAACGAAAAAACAAAAAATTGGCTTGAGTTTTCGTTTTTTCGTTCTGGGATTGGAAACGAATAATCAGCTTGAATATTTGATCTCTACATGTGGGCAGGAATGAAACGCCTCTTTCCGCTGATTGGTCAACCAGACATCAAACCATGTCATCATCAGTTGTTCATCGGTTCCGCTCAACAGAATAAAAGTCCCTCGCTCTACAGCTGTATGGATTCTTAACCTGTTTATTCTAAATTTCATCTCTTTCTTATCAAATAACCAGACTAGAGAATAAATATAGATTTAAGTGTAAATATGCAGCAGTCACAACTTTTGTTTTAGACAACATGGGATGAATTTGAAATATGACAGATAGGCTATGAAAAGTTATTTATTTGTGTATTTTGCAGTCACAGCATATCTATTAGGCCTATTCTATTTTGAGTTTTTTTTTTTTCATAGAGAAGTGTAGAGAATGTAGGTTATCACTGGCGTATGATATGTCAAATATACAGAATGTATATAATAGGCTAGGCCTACATGCTATTTTTTCCTTAAAGTCATAACTTTTGTTTTAGGCAATATTCTGAGTTTATTTCATTAATATTGAGTATTGATGGGTGTCACACAAAACGCTGTTTTATTTTCTCTGCCAACTAAACTTCCCATGCAAATCAGAACTGTTTTGCGACTGACTCCTAGCGCAGAGAGCAGTGTTTTGTTCCTGAATGAATCTGAGTCTTTGAACAAATTAGTTGACCAAGTGATTCAATGGCCTAATAGATTATAGAGATCCACTTGAGATATATATATATATATATATATATATATATATATATAAAATCTCATTTCATATATATTCATAATTTTCATAATTTAATTAGGCTGAGTTATTATTTTTTTACTTTTTTTTTTAATGCGTGATAGCCTATTTCAAATTGGCATCTCAAACGAGTTCACCTTCGTCATCAAATCATGACGTCCAATTCCCATTACAATTAAGTCCATCTCTGAACTAATAGCACCGCTTTGAGGAACTAATAACATGTAATATATTTTCATATCTGTCATATTTCAAATTCATCCCATGTCCAAAACTCAGGGTGTTGTCTAAAACAACAGTTTTGACTGCTGCATATTTGCAAATCGATAGGCTACTGATTTGCGTTTTACTTCAATGTATTGTAGCCTACAAATAGGTTTGATGTCTGGTTGACCAATCAGCGGAAAGAGGCGTTTCATTCCCGCCCACATTTTTTCGTTTTCTTTTTAAAATGAAAAAAAAAAAAAGTACAGTTTTCTAGTTTTTCTGATTTCAATATTAAATCAAAAAACGAATGAACGGAAGATACCCTGATTTTTTTTTTTTTACATTACAATTTAGAGTAATCTGTTATAAGCGTTGGTGTCCATATGTCAAAAATGCACAGTTCTAAGTAGGGCTGGACGATTAATCGAAACTGAAATTAAGAACCTCTAACCGACGTAATTTTCCCATGTCGGTTATTTCGGTTTTTTAATCCTGTTAATACTTCCTACTTAATAACATACTACCGCGTGTGTAGACACATGACTCTGCCCCGTCCAGTCAGTGGCATAAAAGCAACATGGACCTGGTCCTGAACCCTGATCCAACACATAGTGTGGCGCGCGCGCCTTGCGTCTTCACTGAATTTTGTCAGTTGTATTTGTTTTAAGGTTTGCCAGTTTGGACATTCAAGCGATTTTAGACGATAGGGTGTTTACTATTTCGAGCTACCGTGCTCGCGCAGCTGCATTGTGGCACGAACACTCATACAAACAGTAGCTGCACAAAACGTGAAGATCGCACGCACTGAGAAGCGGAAACTAGTTGTCAGCGCTGTCCTGTGATTTATCACTAATGTAGCTTAGAAACTAAACTTATTATAGCATATATTTTTCTGCTTTTGAAGGAACTATTTATAACCCACAGCTTCACAATTAATAGAGAGACGGTATGACTAATTCACACACGCATCTGATTTACAACGAGCAGAAGTCTGTAAGAAATTTTACGAACCATAGATAAAATAACTGCTGATAGTGAGCTGTTATGTCAGATCACTCTTTCAATAGGAAAAAATATTCTACCTTTAATAGTCAATCATATTTTCAGTACTACAAACCTTGTCAGTGAACTATGAGGGGGAAAAAAAATAAAAACAGAAACAAAATATTTGTTCATTAATCGTAATCGAGGTAAAATGTTCAATTAATCAAGGTTTTGATCTTAGGCCATAATTGTCCAGCCCTAGTTCTAAGATAATACAAATCAAGCAGTTAGCTAATATCATATTTAGGCAGAAACAATTATCTTATTAAAGCAATTATTAAGTTGTGATCATAATGATTAGAGTATAATATAGAAAATTTGGCAGTGATTCAGAGTTGGCCTCATATGAAGTCCTCGCAGGGGTTGGCATCATATCTTCACTGGTGTTGGGGCATCTGAAATCTTTGTAAGAGGCTGGATCCAAACTGGAGCTGGCGTACTCTCTAGTTACTCTCTGGGTATCTAAGGGTAAGCAAATGAAAAATAATTAGCGTAGCTGCTGTTCATAATGTTTCAAGCAAAAGATAATCATGTGCATTTCATCTGATATAACTAGATGGTACAAGGTTATGAGCTGCATTATGTGAATAATTTAAACTGGGAAAGTGTGTCTGAGCCCTGAACATTATCAGGAAGGCTATACCAGAGTTTAGGAGCCAAATGCGAAAACGCTCTCTCTTCTTTAGTGGATGTAGATGTCCTAGGTACTATACCAAAAGTCCTGAGTTTTGTGACTTTAAAGAGCGTGATGGATTGTAGGGCGATAGATTGGTTAAATACACAGGAGCTAAACCTTTTAGGGCCTTATTATAGGTCAGTAGCAACACTTTGTAATCAATACTGAACTTAAAAGGTAACCAGTGTAGCAATTATAAAATTGGGGTTATATGATCATATTTTGTTGACCTGGTAAGAACTCTAGCAGCTGCATGTAGCTTGTTTACTGAGGATGCAGGACAACCAGCTATAGTAAAGCATTACAGTAATCCAGTCTAGAGGACATGAATGCGTGAACTAGCTTTTCTGCATCAGAAACAGATAACATGTTCAGTAACTTAGCAATGTTTCTGAGGTGGAAGAAGGCTGTTTTCATAACATAAAATATTAAAATTAATATAAATATTATTAAAAGTCAAGTTGTTGTCTAATATAACACCAGGTCTTTAACTGTAGAGCATGAAGTAACAGAACATCCTTATAGATGCAAATTATATTCTAAGAGATTCTGTGTACAGGCTCCCTTTCGAAAGGGAACTCAACACTGCGTTTGACACGCTATGGGAACATCTCCTCGTGAACCGGTGTCTGAAAACAATTATCAAACACGACAATCCTATTGGCCAGTGACAGCCTATGATGTCATCATTGCGCGACCCAAAGTATATAAGGAGCGCCTAGAGAAGCAGTCAGTATCTTTTCGTCTTCAGGGACTGTTTTGTTTAAAAGCAAGCGATATCAAACCGGTATTAAGGTAAGACAAATTATGTCTGACACACGTTTCAGGAAGTGTGTGCATCTGTGTCCCATAGTGTTGACATTTGATCACACACATAACTTATAACGTCTTTTATGAGAACAAAAGAGCATGTACAGGCAGTTCTTGTGGGATCAAAATCATCTTTTATTGTGAGTGTGTTTTACTTGTAAAAATGCTCCACTCTCTTCTGGTCTTTTCCTCGAGAGGAGAAGGACCAGCAGCTGCGCCTAATGGTTCAGGTCTTACTCTTGCTGAGGCAGAGTAGAGACTAGATCATGGGGTTCTCAGCTGGAGCTTGTTGAAGAGTTGAGAGAGATGAAATTCCCCGTGACATTCGACGGCTAACGGGAGAGAGCTGCGGGGTTATGATGTGTTGTCTTTGTCATCATTAGATTCAGCAGCAATTGCTCTTGTTCTAAGCCAAACAAGAGAGCAGGAGATGGCTGATGAGGATGAAGATGGTGAGCTTCCTGAATCCTCAAAGCTATCCTGCCCCCACGTATATGAGATTATGGAACGCGCCTCTGGCAGACTGCAGCTGCCATTGGAGCAGGTTAAGAAGGAAACCGCTCGCGGATTGTTCGACGAACGGTTCCTTTTTGGCCATAATCCTCCAGCCACGTAAGCTTTCCATTCCTTTTTGATCTTCATACTGAGATCGAGAAGGCATTGAAGAACCTGTATTCAGCTCGCATCGATCAACATCAGCAGGTTAATTTGCTGGTGTTGATGGAGTGAGTATGGGTACGCGTTGATGCCATCCTACTGACGAGATGGGTCCAACTATTTTTTTCTAGTACTTGCAGATACCGATGCCTATACATTTATTAATTTCTCTCTCTCTCTCTCTCTGTTTTTTTTTTTTTTTTTTTTTTGATGTTGCAGTTTTCCAAACACAACACAGTGAGACTAATGAATGTAGGACAGTAATCAAAAGTAATCATTTTTATGTGCTTGACACAAACTTAAAGAACAAATTTCAATGTCCAATAACCTTCAAAGGGCATAATTACCAATATATATATATATATATATATATATATATATATATATATATATATATATATATAATTGTTGTTATATAAAAAGAAATTTACAAACAATACAACAAATACTATAGAGATAAAAAAATTAAATAAACTTGTTTTTCAGATACAGTAGGTTTATTTACCATGTATACATTTATTTAATATGTTTTGTTGTTTTATTAACATCAATGACAAATATAAGCTACGGTGCCTTTTAAGACCGAATCCATGGATACTGGCACATATCCTGTTTTCATCCAAATGTTTACGTCCTTTTAAGCCATAACTGACTGTATTTATGTGAGATACTCCACACGATGGACATTGACAACTATGTGTGCATTTGACCATTCAGGCGCGAGGAGAACTGATCGCGCGCTGTCTGAGAGATCTAGGATCGCGTGCAAGAAAGAGAGAGAGCATGTGCAAGAGAGAGAGAGCGCTTCTGGTCTGTCATTCAGCGCAATTCCGCCTATCCCGCCTTCACTAATCAATAACGAAAGCATGTAGTTCACAATGTGTGTGTTGTCATCACTAATTTTGAAGTATTTCCACACCTCTTGAGGCTGACATTGTTTCTGCTGCTGCCGTCAGTGTCTCTGTGCACGGAAAATTCTGTCAGTTACGTCGTCTTTGGTATCGGGGGTATTTTTACGAGTACAAGTACACAAGCTTGGTACTAGTGTCGGTATCGGTGCATCCCTAGTTTTACCTAAGCCGCACTGTTAGCCATCTTATGGTAAATTAGCTTTTTCCTAGTTCTGGCCTCCTCTTATCAGAGTTGTCAGGCCAAGGCCCATTGTCCCTTTGGTGTAGGTGCAAAATAGATAGCAGCTAAGGTAGCAGACTATTGCTAAGTCTCCCTGGTGCCATTGTCTCAGGCAGTGTAGGCCCCTTTTTCAATAGAAACGTTGCTGTGGCCCCGCTCCCCCAGAACTATCTAGTGGTACTTTGACTTCAGTTTTTCCCCTGAACCCCTTGAACTATGTTCAAGCTTGAGTGATATGGTTGTAGCTTTTTATGAAAGCTCCTGTTCCCTAGGGTTCAGTACAGATTTTATCTGTTTTTGGTGAGAATTTCTGTTGTGAAGTACCCACCCTGAATTTTTAAGGGTTGGATTAATAGTACTCCCTTGTTATTCAAGGTTGTTGTACTTTATTACTTTAGTTCTGATTCCTGCCCTACACTATGTGAGCTCAATAAACTCTAATATTGCCACAGGCTAGCACCTGTGTGTTCTGGAGTAGTAGGCCTGACTTTGGCCTCCTTAAGATTATGGTGACGTAGTTTGTACTCCCCTTGCTGAAAGGATAAAAAGTGTTTTTACTGAGTATATTGCCTGTTGGAATGCATAAGCTCAGGTTGAGTTTAATAAAGTTAACCTCACTACATAGTTTGGTTTTCATATATGGCTCCTTTAGAGCTTGAACACTGCCACAAGCTGACACTCATGTTGTTTGAAGTGAGAAGGCTCCGTTTGGGCCTCCTTCAGAGCACTATAGCTTGTTGTATTACAAGGCTTGTTGGTAGGTGTTTTAGTTCAAATTTGCTCACTTGGAAACTAGCACTGCCACAGGTTTATGCACGTGATCGTTTGAAGTAGTAGGCCTGTTTTTTGGCCTCCCTCAGAACATGGTAGCGTAATATCCATTGTACTCCCCTTACTTTAAGGTACATTGCCTGTTGGAATGTGTGGATAAAATTAAGCTCAGGTCAGTTAAACTAGTTAACCTCACTGGATAGTTTGGTTCTCAGATTTGGCTCCCTTAGAGCTTAGACACTGCCACTAGCTGACGTCCGTGTCTTTCTGGATTCGCAGGCCCTGTTTAGGCCTCCTTCAGAGCATGATGGCGTACGTTTGTACTCCTCTTGCTTAAAGAGTAAAAAGTGTTTTTACTGAGTACACTGCTTTTTGGAATGTGTTGAGGTAGACTGTTATGTCTATAGTCTTATCTGCTAGTTAAACTCTGTTTCAATCAGAATGAGTTCCCATGTTTTGTGGGCTCTTGCATTATCAGCAATTGAGTTGCTTTTAGGTGTGTGGCCTTCGCAGTCCGCCCTGTAAGCAAATCCCCCACATCTGGGTGTCTTTTAGCAGATTAAGCAGTTTTCACATGGCTGGCCTTTGCCAGGCTGCTGTGATATATTCTACATTGTGTAGAATTACTTAATGTTGCAGGCTCTCTGGGAACCTCCATGATTTTGTGCCTACAGTGTGATCTACCTGTTAGGTTGAGCCCAGTACTCCCCTCGTCTAGAGGGTTGTTCTGCATAGTACTTAGCTCCCTAAGTCTGGTCAGTGGTTGAAGGCCTCTCTGAGGCCTCCCTGTTGAAGACCGGCCCCTAGGCTGGTTGTACTCCCCTTTTTTGGGTCCCTTTAGAGTGCACAGCCTCCTCAGTTCAAATAATCAAGCGCTGAGTAGATCCTAGGATTGAGCAGAGTTTTGATCCACTGACTGGTAAGGGTAAAAAGCACTACGCTGAGTCCTGCTCTCCAGGATGCCCGTCTCTATGATCTGATCTGAGTTAGTTACTGCCTCTTTGCAGTCCCTCTTACTGGATATCTTCTCTGAAGAATGTGAATTGAGACTCTGTGATCAGACAGGTTGTTGGCCAAAACTAGGTTTCTGTTAGACCAGGTCGGCCTCCCTGGTGGCAATCAGGGTCGAGTACATTCCCCTGACAAGTGACTGGCTAGGGTTCCATCTGGCCCCCTGGCTACAGTGAATTTGACTTGCAGTATTACTATTTTATAACACTTATACAAAACTATTAAGTAAATAAATAAACACCATACCACCTGTAGACTTGCATACATACATAAATTAAGTGGGTGATATTACATGTTTAAAAACATGATTGTTACAAAATCACATTAAGAAATGTTCTAGCTGCACAAACAGCAGGCCTGGCATATCAACCTCTTCTTCAAAACAGTTTTATTTTGACAACAGTTAACAAATATAATGTAAAGTGGATGATGTGCAAATCAGATTAGTGCAAGAAATACATGTTTTGTCACGACATCACATCAGCAAGCTAGTTCTGTGAAGCAGCTTATGTGAAGTCAGAATATTGAGCCAGAAGTTCTTCGCTGCTATGCTGACACCTAGGACTGTTCTTCCTTGTGGTGTCTTCATCCACCCTAATGCTTCACACCTTGGTGCCAGTCCAGATGGCAAAGTGGACCCAAATGAAGAAGCTTCCTATGGCCTGGTAGAAGTGCCCTGATGTGAAAGCCACTGGATAGGCATCACAAACTGTGTTTGTTGGGGGCCAAGCAAAACTAAGAAAAACACACACCCACCACTGGCAAGTACAGGGTCTGCTGATGATCACTGACATATAGCATGGCATAACTGGCATATTCTCTAATGAAATAGGCTAAATGTGGCTATGTAACTTCTCTAGAAGGCTCTACCTGCTCTTGTTTAGTGGCAAGGCTAGGAGTTGTCTGATGTTACTGAATGGTAAGAAAAGGTGGCTGATGTTACTGGGTAGTAAAGAAGAGGAGGAGGATGATAATCTACAGTAACTAGCTGGTGAGGAGGATGTTACAGCAGGTATGCAGATGCAGATGAAGTTACTTGCAGGGGAGGAAGAGGAGGAGGAGGAGGATCGGTGCGGATGATGATACTGACTGGCTATTCAGCAAAGCTCGAGGGATGTTAAGGCTTCACTCCATTTCTTCAAGCTCCTTTATTTTTTCCAAAGCCTCACAGAGAGCACCTAATTAAAGAGAACAAAGAAATAAAACTTTTTAAATTTTTTTGTTCTAAACATGAACAATTCCCCCCCCCCATTAAATTCTGTAAATTACTTTTACAGATTTATGCAGATATAGAACAGTTAGAACATCACTGTAAATTCTTTATTCACTGCCTCACATGCCATTCTTTAAAAAAAAAAAAAAAAAAAAGAGCTCTGTATTTGTTTGTATCGTCTCCATTGTTGATTTATTGATAACTAGAATTGTGTGCATGAATGTTCCTGGTGTGGTGTTCCCAGCACTACATTGTCTCCTTAATCAAACACACGATTCAGGTTATCAGCTCATTAATAGAGACTTCAAGACATGAAATCGGTATGTTAGAGAAAGGAGACAGATCAATGTGCTGTATTGGAGGGCTCTGTACACTTTGTTGGGAACCACTGAGCTAAGTCACAGGGAGCTGTTTTTAATAGGGTCAGACAGCAGTAAAACTTAGCTGGGTTTAAAATCGTATTGGTCAGAACCCCGCAGCAGACCTCGCAAATAATTAGAGGCATACAGCATAATATATTTTAAATATATTGTGAAATTTTATAGTCACTGTTCAGTTAATAATTATCTACTATTTTACTGTCTATTAAAATGAGTTATATACGTTACTCACCGGGAAATGTGGCTGTCGTAATTGTGCTCCTACAACAGCAGCGCTGCATCAACACTCCATTTCAACACCAGCTGCCCCTCAGTGTCTGGAGTAAATTCTCGTCATTGGTAAAGTTGTAAACCGATAAACGGTTGCTTCTTCTTTGAGTTTGAACATAGAGGCACAACACAGGACTGTTCTCAGGGAACCATGGTTACATACGTAACCTGAGTCGTTTTTGGTCCAATAAGTAATACCTCAGTCTTATCCGAATTTAATGGAAGAAAATTACTGGTCATCCAATATTTTATATCTTTAACACACTGTGTCAACTTGGATAATTTCGAGATTTCATCTGGTTGTGATGGAATATATATAACTGAGTATCATTGGCATAACGGTGGAAACTAATTCCATGTTTTCTAATAATATTACCAAGAGGCAGCACATATATTGAAAATATCAGAGCGCCTAAAACAGACCTTTGTGGCACTCCATAAGACGTAAGTAATTGTCATTTAAATGAGCGCAGTTTCTGTGCTATGATGGGGCCTGAATCCTGACTGAAAGTTTTCCTAGATATCTTTTTTCTTTTTTTGCATTTAAGGAGCACAATTGAGCAGACACTAATTTTTCTAGTATTTTCGGCATAAATGGAAGATTTGAAATGGGTCTGTAATTTGCTAAATCATTTGGATCTAAAACCATGGATCGTTTTGTTTGTTTTCTATGAGTTTGCAGAGATGCTCGGCTCTGGCAGCTTTTAAAGCCTTTTTTATAGCGGGAACATACTGCCTTTCGTTGATATTCTAAAGACCTCTAAATTAGTTTGTTTCTATTTGCGCTCTAGGTTGCGAGTTTCTCTCTTGAGATTTTAATCTTCTCTATTTGATCTAAAATACACTAAAAATAATAATATTGTGAAATATTAATATAGTTTATATAGAATTGTATTATACACCATTAAAAAATTTAGGGTTGGTAATATTTTCTTAATGCTCCCCAAGGCTGCATGTATTTGACATTTTTTTTAATGTAATTTATTCCTGTGATGGCAAAGCTGAATTTTCAGCATCATTACTCCAGTCTTCACTGTCACGTGATCCTTTAGAAGTAATTCTAATATGCTGATTTGCAGCTCAAGAAACATTTCTTATTATTAAAGGGTTAGTTCACCCAAAAATAATGTCATTAATTACTCACCCTCATGTCGATCCACACCTGTAAGATCTTCGTTCATCTTCGGAACACAAATTAAGATATTTTTGATAAAATCTGATGGCTCAGAGAGCCCTCCATTGACAGCAAGATAGTTAATACTTTCAAATGCCCAGAAGGTACTAAAAACATATGCAAAACAGTTCATGTGACTACAGTGGTTACTATACCTTAATGTTATGAAGCAACGAGAATACTTTTGTGCACCAAAAAAACAAAATAACGACTTTATTGCACAATATCTAGTGATGGGCAATTTCAAAACACTGCTTCATGAAGCTTCGAAGCTTTACGAATCTTTTGTTTCGAATCAGTGGTTCGGAGCGTGTATCAAACTGCCAAAGTCATGTGATTTCAGTAAACAAGGCTTCATTACGTCATAAGTGTTTTGAAAAGTTTAGAAATTTCAATAGTTCACGTGACTTTGGCAGTTTGATACACGCTCCGAACTACTAATTCGAAACAAAAGATTCATTAAGCTTCGAAGCCTCATGAAGCCCATCACTAGATATTGTTGAATAAACTCATTATTTTGTTTTGTTTTTTTGGCACACAAAAAGTATTCTCGTCACTTCCTAACATTAAGGTTGAACCACTGTAGTCACGTGAACTGTTTTAAATATGTCTTTAGTAGCTTTCTGGGCATAGTTATATTATTTGTTATCTGAAATGGTTAATTATCTGTTAATGGAGGCCTCACTGAGCCATCAGATTTTATCAAAAATATCTTAATTTGTGTTCCGAAGATGAACGAAAGTCTTACAGGTGTGGAACGACATGAGAGTGAGTAATTAATGACAGAATTTTCATTTTTGGGTGAACTAACCCTTTAATGTTGCAAACCTTTGTGCTGCTAAATATTTTTATGTTTTTTTTAGGATTTTTTGATAAATAGAAAGCTCAAAAGAATAGCATTTATTTAAAATAGAAATCTTTGTAACATTATAAATGTATTTACTGCCATGTCCTTTTGAGCAATTGAATGTGTTCTTGTTGAATAAAAGTATTATTTTAAAAAAAATCTTACTGACCAGCCAATAATGAGCCGGCGTCAGACTTAAACACAGAAGCACTGCACTGCGTTCACTACATCAACTGCATTGGAGACTGGCATGGGAGAGAAGAAATTGTTGAATTAAGTCGTTATTTTGGTTTAGTTTTTGCACACAAAAAGTATTCTCGTTGCTTCATAAAATTAAGGTTGAACCGCTATACTCACATTGTCTTTTTTTTGACAAAAAAAATGTTGGGCCTTGAAAGTGGTCGTTGTGTTGCAGTCTTTCAGAGGCCAGATAGCTCATGGATTTCATCAAAAATATATTAATTTGTGTTCCGAAGATGAACGAATGTCTTATGGGTGTGGAACAACATGAGGGTGAGTAATTAATAACAGAATTTTCATATTTGGGTGAACTAAACCTTTAAGTTACTTGTCTTATGGTAATTCTTTAACTAAGACACTTCTTTTGCTGCTTCACAACCACTGGCATTTTCTTTAGAAAGTGTAAATAGTTTATAAATCATATAATCCTTTTAACATGCTCTGTATATATGACTTTCATTTTTATGGTGCCACTGCTGCCAGTCCACTTTTAGTATAAAGCCTTGGACACACTAAGCCGACTTCAAAGAACTAGCGGCGATGAAAATCAGTGGTGCTTTCGGCTCGCATCAGCTGCGTCTTGACCAAAATGCTGCGCTTAAACACACAGCACAGACTACAGCCGACTGCAAACTAGCATGTGTGTTCTGCGCCTGTGTGTAAGGAATTAACTGTCTATATCAGCAGGTATCAATAGTCTATATTCATCATTCAAAAGGAGAAACCGAAACAAGGATATACGAGATATATGCAGGTATACGAAACCTAAACAAAGCAGTGCTTGCTTACCATTTTGGTATTTTATATATCAGTTATATTGATAACTTTGTTTATTTCAAACATGTGAAAATATTCGCATTTTGGAATGCTCGGGTAGGATAACATAACATTAGACCAGCCTTCTGTCTGTGCTGTCTTGACTTACTTGCTCTCTTTCATCACTTTCGCTTGAATTAAACTTAACATCCAATCAGAGTTCCCACTCTCACCGACGGCCTCGACGCCAATTCAACATGCTGAATTGGGCAAACAGCCACCAACGTGAGCCCGACGTGTGGAAGACACTGCAAAAACTATCCTGACAGACCCTCAATGAAGGCCTGACGTCGGCTTGGTGTGTCCCGGTCTTTAGTCTCATGGATCCATTAGGTTGGACTGCCTGTGAACAGTGTAGGCCAGGCATGATTAATGAACCATTGATAAGACCTGTGGTTTAGATTAAGACTAAGATGGCCTCACACACACTCACTCACATTGTTCTTCACATGCATGTACGTGCCTTATTCATAAAACACAAGCAGAATTTCTGTGTAAATCATTTGTAAAACCATTCTTATGACCGTTGCATTATATAACAAAAATATGTATCATGTTTGATTGATGATGCTTTGTATGAATAATCCCCACTCTCTTTTTCTCTCCCTGTCAATCTCCCAACCCCAAGAGGAAGCCTTTCTTTTCGCCATATCCTGTCATGGCTCCTCCTCTACTCCTCCACCTTTTCCTCCTTCTCCTCCTCTCTCCACAGGTGTGTTTGGGCGGCGGTGCTCATGGGAACAGCAACAGTACAGATGCCCCCAAGAAACCTTGTTCTGATAAAGTCAAATGTCATCCAGGGATTCTGCTTCCTGTGTGGCTTCCACATGATCCCCCACTGGCAATGCAGGCAATAAGAGCAGTGATCTATTTCGCATGTCTTCTCTACATGTTCCTGGGTGTGTCTATCATTGCTGACCGTTTCATGGCTGCCATCGAGGTCATCACTTCACAGGTGTGACAGCAACACCAAAACAATAGTTTAAGTCCTTACGGTTGTAGTTTGTATCCATCTACTTCAAAATGGAAAGAGAAAATAGGCAAATGAGATGAAGTGCCTTCATTTATAAAGTATTTAACTCACTTGACTATCCACTAATTAGAATTACTACATGGTTATTAAAATATAAACTATTTAAAAGAATTACTATGTTGTGATATACTTTTATTGTTTTAAAAATGACTTGGACTGAAATAAGATTTTGGTCATACAGCCCACTCATATGAAGTTTTTATAAACTTAATGTGTCCTATAGGAGAAGGAGGTGACTGTGACTGGTGCAAATGGAGAGAAGACAGTAATGACAGTAAGAATCTGGAATGAAACTGTCTCCAACCTCACACTCATGGCTTTGGGTTCATCAGCCCCTGAGATCCTGCTGTCTGTAATAGAGGTGCGCGCACAACAACTCACAACTCACATTGCTCAGTAGTTTATCACAAGAGAGGTGAAGGCCTAGCTTTTTTTTTTTTTTCAGTTTAATTATTAAATGACTGACACATACACTCACCTCATAACTTGAAAGTGATGACTTCAGCCGCTATTCATCCATGTAAAGACAAGATTTAAATCAGTGACGTTTCACACTGGGATGGTCAGTTAACTTTTTCAGCTGTCAGACATGGCTCATTTTTTATTAAATGAGAACTCAGAAATGATTCTCTAGAAGTGACTCATTTTTATGAGTCTCTCCTAAAACCTGAAGAAATAAAGCAACCTGTAGGGTAGTACAAATCATACTAACCAACATCAGCCAGTGACATTCAACTAAAAAAATTGTCTTCAAAAGTCCCTAAATGAATTATTAACTCTTAAAATGTATTCATATGTCATCATTTAAAATATATATTAAATTGTGCATTACTAATTGCTTTGGAAACATGGTAGTTTTGTTCTCTGCTTTGTATGTGTGTAACAGGTGTGTGGACATGGTTTTGAGTCCGGAGAACTGGGTCCTGGCACTATAGTGGGCAGTGCTGCATTTAACATGTTTGTGATAATCGGAGTGTGTGTGTGGGTGATACCTGATGGAGAGGTGAGGAAGATTAAACACCTCAGAGTCTTCTTCATTACTGCATCCTGGAGCATCTTCGCCTACATCTGGCTCTACCTCATCCTGGCAGTCATAAGCCCTGGCATTGTACAGGTGTTTGTGTGTGTGTGTGTGTGTGTGTAAGCAGAATATGTTTGCATAATGTGTATGTTGATATTTATCTGTGGATGTAAATTTTATTAACTTTGTTTATATGTGTGTGTGTGTGTGTGTGTGAGGTCTGGGAGGCTCTGGTCACTCTGTTCTTCTTCCCTGTGTGTGTCTTAATGGCGTGGATCGCTGACCGGCGCCTGCTCTTTTACAAGTACTTGCACAAACGTTACCGTGCTGATAAACGACATGGTATCATAGTGGAGATGGAGGGTGAGCTAGCACCCAGAGGCATTGATGCCATCATGGGAGAAAAATATCAAAACAACACCACCATTAATATTGAGAAAACCAAAGAACCTGAACAGGAGAGAGAGGAGGTGAGAGGGCAAAACAAATCAGAAACAGAAAAAAATCCTTATTGAGATGTTCCTTCTATGAGTGAAATTGGGGTGAATGTTCTTGTTCTCAATGAATTCCATGTGCTACAGGGCGACTGTTTCTGTAGTAAAAATGCTGTCATTTGCTTTGCATAAAAACATTACTTGATTCTAATTAGTCACAGCATTCTTTGGTCAAACATATTTGTATATTGATTGCACATTTGTATATTTGACCATTGTCCCTAGCAACCAATCTCATACATTGTGACAGTTTTATATTTACCATAGAACTTTGCAGTTTCTGCTTTCTCACATACTGTTCAAAACTTTGTGGTCATTAAGATTTTTTTCTGAAAGAAAGAAATACTTTTAGCAAGGGCATATTAAATTGATCAAACAATATAGTAAAGACATTTATAATGCTACAAAAGATTTATATTTCAAATAAATGCTCTTTATTTTACTTTATATTTATCAATGATTCCTGAAAAAAAAAAAGTCATTTTCCACAAAAAAAAAAAAAAAATTATTAAGCATTACAACTGTTTTCAACTACGTGAGCACCAAATCAGCAAATTAGAATGATTTCTGAAGGATCATGTGACTGAAGACTGGAGTAATGATGCTAAACATTCAGATTTGCATCACAGGAATGGTCAATTAGAAAAAAGTTATTTTAAAATGTAATAATATTTCACAATATTACTGTTTTTACTGTACTCTTGAAATAAATAAATGCAGCCTTGGTAAGCATAAGAGAAAATTAAAAAAAATAAAAAATCTTACTGATCTCAAACTTTAAACAGTATTAAAATGTATAATTATCTCACATATTTTAAACTCAAATCAATATTTCATATCCATTTGTTCATTTACTTGCTAAGTAGCTATATTGTGGGATAATGTACAGTCTGTCATCATCTTAAAATAAACAGGGTGATACAAGACCTGATCACCCTACCAGAGATTTTTATGATAATGATCGACTGAATATCATACCTTACATATAAAGATGTTCAAAGATTGAGAATTCAGAAATTAAAAATTTTTAGATGTTACTGAGACTGGCTATGGTTGTAGGTGATCCGTATGCTGAAGGAACTGAGAGAGAAGCATCCGGACAAAGACCTGGATCAGTTGATTGAGATGGCAAACTATGCCTCCATGCAGAAACAGCATAAGAGCCGGGCATTTTATCGTGTGCAGGCAACACGCATGATGATCGGGGCTGGGAACGTACTGAAGAAACATGCCGCAGCCGAACAGGCAAAGAGAGTCGCTGGAGATTCAACTGAGAATGACCTGGCCACCTGTTCTCAGATCGCTTTTGAGCAGGCGCAGTATCAGTGCAGTGAGAACTGCGGGAATGTGAGTCTATGGGTCTGTTTACAGGGGGGAACTGGCACCAGAACTTTCCACGTCGATTACAGGACAGAGAATGGGTCAGCTAGTTCTGGGGCAGATTATGAGTATTGTGAGGGAACGATCGTATTTCAGCCTGGAGAGACACGCAAGGAAATAAAGGTGAGAAAGTATTGATGTTTGATCCATGAACAAAAAAGAATCATTCATTTTTAAGTGATTCAATTAAAAAATCATCAAAAATGATGTGAATGATTCAAATAGAAAGTGAAAACACAAAAGTTGTTTTTTTGGTTTTTTTGAAGAAATGAATACTGAAACAAATATATCACATTTTCTACAAAAATATTAAGCAGAACTTTTTTTTTTTTTTTTTTTTTTACATTGATAATCAGGGCTTGACATTAACACCCACCAAATGCGGGTGGATTTCAGCAGTGGCGTGTAAGGCAGTCACTCATACTAGCCACTTTGGTGGATGGGATTTTATATATAATATATACATTTTTCAATTGTTAGTGCAATATAGATTTTTCAGTACCAATACTGAAATATCTGAAATGCTTCTAATACTCATTTTCTGCAGAATAGATACATGATACCAGCTGGGCTTTCTCGTACTCTCATTTCTCTGACGGCGAGTTGACACACAAACCTGCCTCATTCACTCGTTTCATTTGCTCCGGATAAATATTGTTAGTGGTACAGGGTTTGAATTTTGGCATGGGATTGCGCATATTGCTCATGTTTTAATAATTCTCGCAGATTTTGTGTTCACACCTAATGTGCATGCACATAAAGCCGCCTCTCAGTACTAAATTGAGTCCTTTTTCGCTGCTATGTCTTTACTATATTATAAAAATATCTGTCTGGCACTTTTTCCCTATAGTATCAATGTCAAAATTGTGGCCAGTGAAAATGCTGAGTGGCTAGTAACTTTGGAAACCACTATCTTTTTTACTCACCAGCCACTGTGGCTAATGTCAAGCCCTGATGATAATAATAAGGAATGTTTGCGAAGCAGCAAATCAGAATATTAGAATGATTTCTGAAGGATCATGTGACACTGATGATTGGAGTAATGATGTAGAAAAATTCAGCTTCACCATCAATGGAATAAATTATATTTTGAACTATATTCATATAGAATCTTTTTTTAAATATTTAAAATTGTAATAATATTCCACAGTATTACTGAAAAACATTAAAAAAAGTCATACTAAACTCAAATTATTGTACAGTAGTGCATATATTTGAGTTGAATATGAGAGTTGTCTTAAGATGCATGTGTGTATGTGTGCATTTTCTAGGTGGGCATTATTGATGATGATGTGTTTGAAGAAGACGAACACTTCTTTGTGCGTCTCTCAAACCTGCGAGAAGGAGAGGGTGGGACCAACACTGATGGTGCCCGACTGGTTGAACCCCTCGTAACCACAGTAACCATTCTGGACGATGACCATGCAGGACTCTTCGCATTTGGTCAGCGGGAGCTCTGCGTGGGTGAATGTTCAGGTGTGGTGGAGGTGCCTGTGAACCGGACATCCGGTATGCGCGGGACCGTAATGATTCCGTATCATACAGAGGATGGTTCTGCTCGACAGGGTGTTGACTATGAGCACACACAAGGAGAGCTGGAGTTTACCAATGAGCAAACTAGGTAAATGTCCACACTAAAGTTTTAAATTTAATTCAAATTAAGTTATTTTAACTTTACCTACACATTCTCTTTACTTCTCACATGCACACAAAATCCTGCCACATTCACACAAAGTTTGAATTTATGTAAAAAAAAATTGAGGTAATTGTATGTATGGAAAAAAATGTGGTGTGGTTTAATGCATGTGTTATATTGATGGTGGAGTGTCTTGTTAAGTATCTCAATAAGCAGGCTGGCAGTAACACTGAAAACCTCTAATTATAAGCTTTTGTGGACCATTACAGCACATTAATATACGCAATGCAGTTATAATGCATTATAAGGTATTATAAATTAACATACACTACAATTCAAAACTTTTTGATGTTGTTAAGATTTTTTCAATCGTTTTTTAAAGAAAACCTGTGCTCACCAAGACTGCATTTAACTCTTTATTTACTGTCACTTTTTATCAATTTAATGTATCCTTGCTGAATAAAATAATAAATTTCTTTAAAAAAAATCTTACTTTTGAACAGTAGTGTATGTCAATTTATATATCATATTCAATTACTATATGATTTAACTCTGAAATACTAGCTGAGTTGTAGTTTTGTAGTCTCGTAGTACATCGCCATCAGCATACATACAACCTCTTTTATTTGTCACTATGCCCTCACTTCCCAGTTGAGCCACTAGAGGTCTCTTTCTCCTCAGTGCATACCTTTACTGCTGTTTGGTCTATAATCCCTGCCTAGTACTTTCATACTCTTGAGAGGATGTGTTTCTGTACAGCATCTCTTTTGAGATGTTCTCTAGTGTCCTGTGTGTGCTTCCAGATTGAATTTGTTATGCTAATACTGGATTCTGAGCAGCAAATATCTTTTTCAGTCAAAAATAATTTTTTAACTGACATCCTGGACTAGAAAGTTTACGTCGACACAAGGTGATTCCATATATCCATAGATCTATAAATTCTAATAAAAAATTCTTGAGTTGTTCATGTGGAGATATTTATAGTAATGCCATTATATTATAAATAAAATGGAGCATTTATGATAGGTTGAATTTTGATGAACAATGTGGTTCAAATTCACATTAAATAGCATTTTTTTCTGACAGTTAGAATTTAGTTTTGACAGGATTTTATTTAGTGTTTCATTCATTTAGTGTGTATGTGAAATCTGATGAGGTTGAAATCTGTGCTGTCTACACAGGTAGTGTACAACTGTACAGTGAAGCTTCAGAGAGTACATGGCAAAGACCAAAATCATGCCGCATAAACACACTGAACAAATGTGTTCTAACTTTTATTGTTAAAACAAATGAGAAATCTTAAACCCTCAATGCAGCCTTGGTTTGTGGAGAGGAGAATGTACACAACTGAAAGCTCATCTCAGTTTGTCTGTGTGTGCGTTAATTATTTATGCACTGTGTGTTAAAGTATTCATGCAGGCCCAACTCTGATGTGATTTAAATGCTGAGGTCTCCTTTAATATTTCAGAGGTAAAACCAAGAGGAAATGATTATTTGTCCTTTGCTCTTTGTGTGCGTGTGTATCCACAGTAAGACACTACAGGTGCGCATCATTAACATGCAGGAATATGAGAAGCGAGAAAATTTCTACATTGTACTTGAAGAACCCAAATGGCTCAAGAGAGGCATCTCAGGTCTGTGTGTGCCTATTCTTGTTAATCATCACAGATATTATAGTATTTTCATATTTTCTCATTGTGGGGTATTTCTATGAATGCTTACATATATTTTCATTTGTTAAGGCTATTAAGATGCCAATAGCCTCCTACTCACCTCTCAGGCACACACATTTCTAGTGTCTTCACTGAATGACTTCAGTGTCCAGTTTCAGATCAATAACAACAGCACAACGGGGGGACAAACTAGACATGCGTCACTCATAGTAACTAGATCCAACTCACACACTTCAGCTTGTGTGTGTGTGTGTGTGTGTGTATACGTAATATGAGCCGATGTGTACAAATAAAAGTGAATGTTAAAGAGAGAATTAACACCAGGTTCATTAGTGAGTTAATCAACTGCTTGGAGCCACCTTCATTTATCTAATGATTAACCCGGCACTGTTAAAAATGTATCACTGTTTCCACAAAAATAAAATTAGAATGATTTCAGAAAATTCAGCCTTGTCATCACAGGAATATATTACATTAAAAAGATTCAAGAAAAACTATAATATTTCACAATGTTACTGTTATTACTTTATTTTTGATCAAATAAATGCAGCCTTGGTGAACTACTTTTAAAAAAAAAAAACATGAAGAAAAAAAAAAACGTAGCAACCCCAAACTTTTAAATGGTAGTGTAGATTGATTGATTCATTGATTCATTCTCTATTCGCATGCTGCAAGTAGATTTGCTGTTGAATCAGGGTAAGATGATTTTACAAACTCTTTATTCATATATATAAGAAAAGTGGACATACTTTTCTGACTTCTGTTGTTTTTTATTATTTATTTTGTCAAGCACCCAACTTGAGCATTTTGCCAGTGATGTGTGTGCTTTTGTCCTGTTTTTTATGCAGTGTATATGCAATTTTGTCTGTCTACACATAAAGAATTGTTACACCTCACATCTGAGCATTCAGTATTTATCATTTGCTCTCCCTCTCATTTTCCCTAGCTACTCCTGGTCCAGAAGTAGAGGAGGCCAGGCGTATAGCAGAGAAGGGGAAGCCCATTCTGGGAGAACACAGCAGGCTAGAGGTCATTATAGAGGAGAGCATGGCCTTTAAGGTATACACACATCATATGCATGCATATATTAACATACACATGAAACTCTGTGCCCAATTAAGTCTGTCACATGCAGGCAGAAACTGTATAAGCTGTGATTTCTTCCCTCATATAGGTCCGACAGGGAATGGCCCCTAATGGAGTTTTAGATGCGGTAGTAGACCACTTGCCTCAGTGTGAAGTGTGTTTTGGGATTGCCCTTAACTTCAACCTTTAAACACTCTCTGACTGAACTAATCAAACCTAAATGCATGAAGATTGTGATGATTTTATTTCCTCATTGCAACTCTCTATTTTAATCTGTGTTTGCTAATTGAAAGCTTTAAAACTAGATTAAAACTAAAGCATTATACACAACTTCTCAAATGATTTTTCAATGAAACATGTACATTTGGCTGAGAAAGTGTAAAGGAGGTCGGCTAATAAGGGGGCTAAAGACCACAGCCTCTAGCATCAGTCACTAGTGCGCCTATTGACAGGGCCATCCCAAGCATGGAGTTGGGCCTAGTGCAAGGTAGCGGAAGCGGGGCCCCCCTCTGTCCGTCATGATCGTTTTCTGGGGGGACTGGGTTTCCCCTATTGTCCGTTCGCTGCGGGGGCCCCCTCAAGCGCAGGGTCCTAAGGGACAGCCCTGCCTATTGAGGCCAGGGGTGTGAGGGCTACCAGCACAGCTCTTTACTAGCTAGCCTCCGTTACACAAAAACAGTCCTTTTTTTCAAATTAATCAGGAATATTGTCAATATTACAAAAGGTGTAATGACTTGTACAGAGCAACTGATGAAGTCTGATTGATTGCTGTTTTGGATTTATTTTGGATTGCTGTAATGGATTTATTTCTCAATCACTGAGCTCCACCATGGTGTGCATATGTGTTTAGAATACAGTAGACCGCCTTTTGAAGGATACCAATCTTGCCGAAGTAATTGGCACACACTCCTGGAGGGAACAGTTCATTGAGGCGATAACAGTCAGTGCAGGTAGAATCAAATCATCTCTGTGTTTTTATGAAATGAATTATGCTGTGTTTGTGTGCATAAAAACTCATGAGAGATTCTTTCAAGTGATGATAATGTTTTATTCCTATCTTTCTCTTTTTCGCAGGAGAAGGTGATGAGGAAGGAGGGGAGCCTCAGCAGCCTTCGTGCTGTGATTATTTCATGCATGTGGTTACAGTGTTCTGGAAGGTTCTGTTTGCGTTCGTTCCACCTACAGAGTACTGTAACGGCTGGGCCTGCTTCGTTGTGTCCATTGTGGTCATTGGGATGCTAACTGCTGTCATCGGAGATTTGGCATCTCATTTCGGCTGCACAGTGGGCCTCCGTGACACTGTCACTGCTGTTGTGTTTGTCGCATTAGGAACCTCCATACCAGGTAAACATGTATGGTACATTATGTGAAATAAAGGGTACGTTCACACTGCCAGTTTTGGGGATTGACAAATGCTTTTACTTACAAGTGTGAGTCTCAAAATATCCCATTCACACAGCAACTTACGTTTATCAATCAGGCATATCTCACCTCCCTTCCTTCCTTCTTTTTTTTTAGATACATTTGCAAGCAAGGTTGCTGCTCAACAGGATCAGTATGCAGATGCTTCAGTTGGAAATGTAACCGGTAGCAACGCCGTTAATGTTTTCCTTGGGATTGGCGTGGCTTGGTCCATTTCAGCCATTTACTGGGAGGTCAAAGGTCAGGTGTTTTATGTAGACCCTGGCTCACTCGCATTCTCTGTTACACTCTTCACCATCTTCGCCTTCATTAACATGGGTGTTCTGATGCTACGGCGGCGGCCATCGGTGGGCGGAGAGCTGGGTGGGCCCAAAACGCTAAAGGTTCTGACTTCAATGTTGTTCCTCGGTTTGTGGTTTCTCTACATCATGTTCTCCAGCCTAGAGGCCTACTGTCACATCACTGGCTTCTGAGGACAGAGAAGACATACAGACTCAATAAACACACATACGCACTAACACTAATGACATTCAGATTAAATAAGTTTTGTGAAAACTGAGCTGCGAGAGAAATGTACGACATACTGCCTATTCCATGGTAATATGTACATTAAATAGGTATAGGTATGCACTTTCTGTATAAAAAAAACATACCTTAAATAAGAGAGTGAGTGAGAGAGAGCAAGATTGTATGACTGCACAGCTGTCAGGGGCATCTCTAACTGTTGTTCGGCTTTGGTTTCAAAACACATTAGAGGTATTATGAAGTTTTGACACTACCAGACCCTCAGTGGCATGGAGGAGTTTAACACACTGCAAGATGTAGCACTTTTTTGACAGAACTGTGATGTAATTTTATATGCTGACTCATGACAGTAATTGATGTACCTGTGAAGAGATGCTAGGCCTCTCTCTAAGAGAGAAGCCACATATGACTCTCCATAGAAATGACCAAAAAAAAAAAAAAACTCTGACAAGTGAAACTGAACTTCTTTTGATAGTTTCACTTTAGGATCAAGGAAATAATGTATGTGAGAAGAATCTGAATTTACATTAATATATTTACTAAAATAATGAGTCTATGTCATATGTGTCTTCATTAATGTATTATTTCAGCATTTAAATTTATTAAAGTCATTAATAAATTAAAATGTTTGTTTTTATTGTGTTCTGTATTCTGACTGGAACATGCTGCTTTCAGAAATGAAAAATGGAATTACAGTTACTTTATTCATTAAACATAAACAGTTTACACTAATTAATTATCATTTCTTCCTTTGATGAATCTTGTAAATGCTTTGGTTGTTTATAGAATTGTAGATGAAAAGGGGTACGACACAACCAGGCCCGCTTTAAGAACACATAGGGCCCTGGAGCTATAGCAAACCCAAGACTCCTCACAAAAGGAGGTGGATTCTAACTTTACGATTGGCCCATTTGATTCCTCCCATTCAACGTCTACTGCGTGAACCCCATTGGAATAGCAACCAGAAGGTTTTCAGGAAAAAAGCACATCATTATCGATCCCTCCACTCCCTATGACTGCTCTGTTCCAAGTATTAATAGCCTAATCCTTCTGTCCGAGTTCTCTTTGCACTATCATGACATAAACCAGGCGATTCAGCTAATTAAATCCGTTGGTCACAGAGCATGGTTAGCCAAACTTGACATTATATCAGCCTTCAAAGTTATGCCAATAAACCCAGACTTCTGGCATCTCTTTGGAGTGTGCTGGCGAGACAAATATTATTTCGCCGTCCATCTGACCTTCAGATGTAAAAGCAGCCCAAAAATCTTTGACATACTATCTGAAGCCCTGTGCTGAATCCTCGCAAACAATTACGGTATCCCTTACCTCATTCATTTACTGAATGATTTCCTTACAGTCTCACCGAGCGACAATCCCCCAGCTGCCTACCTCACCACCATTCAAAAAAATAAAAATTACAGATTTAGGTATCCCAGTCACCTCGAAGAAAACCTGCCAACTCCCTCGAATTCCTCTGAATTAATCTCGATTCAGTCGAATTCCAGGATTTGACAGAATTTACAGAATTATCAGTGTGATGTAACGCTTAAATCCAAAGAAGACGAAGATGATGATAATAATCCACGGTTTATTAAATAACTACTAACAAGAGAGCCAATGTGCGAGACAGTGTGTCAAACACGAACAATGCTAAACAATGAACATAACGCAAGCAAGAACTTTAATACAGAGTGGTTAACTAAAAGACAAACAGATGATTGTTATTGTGAACACTGTGAACAGTGATGATTAGTGTCCATGGTGACTGATGAGTGGTGGGAAACTAGAACAAAGGGAACACATGTCATGAATGAAAACAAACTGAAAGTCCATGAAAACAAACTAACTGAACATAACTGTGTCACGTGTCCAAAATATTTCCTCCACTCCTCAAATTTCCAAATGCGCTCTCCTCTCTTTCCTCAGACATCTTAACTTTGCGATGAGAATCATGCCTCAAGGCCGCCTCTTCATATCCCACCTCCTCTCTTTAGCATCCTCCGTCCCTGTCTTAAATGATCTAGTCACTCTAAATGGGCCATGTAAAGCAGACCTAAACCTTTGGCACTTATTTCTTAAGCCAGCAATTCCCAACCGGGGTGCCGTGTAAAAATCCTTCAAATATTTTTACATTGCTAAAATGTGTATAAAGCATTATACCACCAATCTCTGATGTCTCTAATAATAACAAAGAACACACACAAATGGATAATAAAAATGCAAATCATAAGAAAGGTTGGTCTGAATTTCAGCGCAGGATTGCAGGGGTTGCGCATCATTTTCATTCCCACGCTCACATCCAAAGCATACAAATAAAGCCACCTCTCATACAGTTTGCGAGTGCTAAACACACTTAAACAGTCAAATACACAAAGAAATAATGTCACAATGTCCGTCTAACAGTTCCGAAAGAAAACGTGTGTGTATACTGGATGTGCATCAGGTCTTAAAGTATAAGCAGCTTAATAAACGTGCAACAAACAACATAAGACAAAGAGAAAATCACTTGCTGCTTTTTGACTGATTAACTTTTGTAACTTCAATTGATTCATCTGTATTTAATTTTTACAATGAAGACGATCCAGTGTTATTTTACATTTGATTACTTTATTCAGTTTCTGTAGTAGGGGAGAGCAGGGCACAACCTCACACTTTCTCAGTTTGTGTAAATCTGCTTAGGGTTCAGAGAATTTATTTTGTTCCACATTAATTTCACACATGTCTGGTACAAATATGTGGCTTTGTTTCATTAATACAGTGCATACTCTTTTCTTTATTTACCCTGAAAGAAGGGAAGTGAAATGTGACAACATGCCCCATAGGTATAATAGTATAATAATAATAATATTCACCCATGATAGTATACACGCCTTAGATTTTAATATTTTTATTGGTTAATGTTTTATCTTGTTGTTTTGACTGGGACTTCAGTACTTAGTTAATTACATTCCTTCGCGTACTTGTGTATGGAATGGCAATACAAATTCTTAAATCATTGAAAAATAATCATTTTGAAAATTGCATACCAATATGGCGGTGCAATGGCTTCACTTTTTATGACGTCATGAGCAATCCAATGTAGGTGGTTACAGAGCCGTTAAATAAGATGGCTCTGGGTGGTTATAATAACCATTATCTTGTGGTACTGTATGCAGTTTTTTTTTTTTTTTTTTTAACTGATGAGTAAGAAATATTAACTATAAACTATTTTGAGTGTCCCTTACACTGTCCCTTATTTTCCTTGGCTAAAGTTGGCAACCTGAACGACCCAATTCCCACTCTTGGTAGATTTGTTTATAAATAATTTGTTAGTTCCATAAACTATTCAGTGTTCTTAACAAATCGGTTGAGTGAAATATTCAACGACTTACGATATATAACTAAAGCAAGAAAGGGTCGCTTAGTGAATGAATCGTTTTAGTGAACAGATTCAAAAGATTCAAACTACTGGAATGAATGAAAATCCCCGCCAGTAAAAACCAGTAGAAAACGCGCCTTTAGTTTGAGTTACATCAGTGAGAGCCAATCATGTTTAAGCATTAAAGACACCGCCTCTTCTTGGAAGTGAAGGCCGGGCTCGCGTAGTCGGTGTGACGCTTCCGGGCCACGAGCGTGAGGAGCATGATATAAAAGAATTGGTGAGTGCTCTATTTTGGGATTAATGCATACCTTGTTTATTCGGTTAGATTAATTAGATTTGTATCTATTTGTATTCATTATCTGTATTTCCCTGTCGGCCAATGTTTGGTTGAAGCGCCTTTAATCAACCGGAAGAAGAAGCGTCCACGCGCCCTCACGGAACCGAGGACGTCGAGTCACACAGTAAGTCCGCGTGCAGCAGATGGTGTTGTTTATTTGGTATTATTTCAAAGGCTTTTCTCTTCACATGCGATTATAAATCTTATACGAGAGCTCGTGGTTTTAATGTTGGTGTCCGCTGGCGGATCTTTGTGTTTCGGTAGGTGTATCGTTTGATTCAGAAATGTGCCAAACAAAGAGCGGCCTGCGTTTCTGGCGCACTTATTAATGGCGTTAATCTTGTTTATTAGCTAGCAATCAGACCGCATGTTACATTTTCACCTATGTCGTGCTTATAAGCCCTTATCCTATTGTCTGCTCTAGATTTGGTTGTTTGAGTCTTGTTATTTCAGTATCATGTTGATAAACATGATTGAGCGGTCCATCATGGCCGTAGTTCGTTAGTTGAAGTGACTGGTGTTAAGACAGATGAAATCGAAACCAAAACGTAATACTTGAGAGAACGCATAAGTTTACATTATGTAGCAACAAAGCTATACCAAAAGCACTCACGACTTTAGATTAACCGATTTGGATGCGTCCACGTGATACGGGAACAGCTGACCGCGAGTTGCGATGTTTTTAGCAAATGCTGGTCTGTACTATAGACCAACGTAACATTACTTGCATGCGCACTCGGTTGATGAATGTAAACTTGAAACTGTATTTTATACTTGTAAGAAAACCAGGGGAACCACAAATTTAGTGTATAAAACGAATTGTTCTTTAACACTTTAAAACAATCCTAGACACTGCTATTTGTTACTGCACTATAATTCTTAATGGGAAAATTCACCCAAAAATGAAAATTGTCATTTACTCACCCTCACGTTGTTCCAAACCTGTATGACTTTGTTTCAGTCATCATTTGCCTAAATTGTTTTGGGGGGAAAAAACATTAGATTTTTTTTTTTTTTTTTTTTCTGCAGAAGAAAATTATACAAATTTGGAACTGTATGAAAGTGAGAATTTTATTATTATGGGTGTACGGTCCCTTTTAACAGATTGAGTTCAATATTTAATAGTTAGAAATGTGATGTTCTGTTTATATAGTTTCTACAGACTTTGAGTACTTTCAGAGCCCCCCAGTGGTCCATGAGCCCCTGGTTGAGGGGAAAAAAAAAAAATCAGGTTTTCTTTTCCACCTCTATTTTGAAAGTAAACGTGCATCAATTACTTGTATTGCGCTTCAAACATTAGCTGGTTTCAAATTAAGGTCTGCAAAATTTTTCCTCTGACTCAAATGGGCATCAATTAATTTCTTTACTTTTGTCCATACTACAGGTGCAAGATGTCTTACTCATCCCGAAGTTCCTCTCGCGCCACCGATTGTAAGGTCTATGTCGGTGACCTTGGCAATGGTGCAGCCAAAGGTGAGCTGGAACGAGCCTTCAGTTACTATGGACCGTTGCGGAGCGTATGGGTCGCCCGGAACCCTCCAGGTTTCGCCTTCGTAGAGTATGAGGATGCCAGAGATGCAGAGGATGCCGTAAAGGGGATGGATGGAAAGTGAGTCAACTTGAGTTCTACCTGCCTACATTTGCCATGATGCTACTGCAGCACATTTAACCCCCTGACCTCTTCAGGGAGCTCAGACCCGCAGGGGTGAGTGTCGGCGGTTTCACTGTTCTCTTTCCGCTCACAAAGGCCCCAACTTTTGTGGCATTTTCCTGGATGCAGGTTAATTGTAGACTATTTTTGAGTTCAGTTTGTTTGAACTTTACCTGCATCTAGGTGAAATGTGTTGCTCTGGAAAAAAAAGGGGGGGGGGGGGGAGTCTGGGATGCCTCAACAGCTGGATCACACATATGCGCAACTTTATTTGGCATAGAGAAACAAATAACCTTCTGATCTATAATATCCCAGGGTGCTTTGTGGAGCCCGTGTCAGAGTTGAGCTGTCTACTGGTATGTCGAGAAAGTCCCGTTATGGCCGTCCCAGCCGCAGGCAATTTGACCCCAACGACCGCTGTTACCAGTGTGGGGAGAGTGGTCATTATGCCTATGACTGTTATCGTTTCAGCAAGAGGCGAAGCCGACGCAGCAGGTACATGAATCAATCTTTTATTTTTATTGCCTTGCTACCTGAACTTGTCGTGTTAAGTTTTTGTTTTTCTTTTAGGTCAACATCTCGCTCTCGGTCCAGATCTCGTGGACGGCGCTACCGCTCTCGTAGCCGTAGCAATGAAAGGTAAGTCCTCACACTTGTTGTCTCTCAGTTGTGCTTAAAGTTTTTTTTTACAGTCTAGATGCATCAGTCTGATTTCATGCTCTTCTCCCCCCCCACCCCCAGGAAGTACCGTTCACCTTCATACTCAAAACGCAGAAGCAGGTGAGCTTGATCTGTTCACTCCTGTTTCTACCAACTTTAGTTGCAATTAGGGGTGTTTCAGTATACCGGTATTGACGATAATCGTGATGTTCAAAGCATGAAATATCGACATCGTGTTACTTTAGGGTGTGACTATACCAGTATTGGCAATTAATCACATTATTTAAAATGAATAGGACTCTTATATCATGACACATAAATACTGCAGCGCCAGTACCTGGTTGACCTCTCAGGTGGCAGTATTGCACCTTAACGCTGACACCTGTCAAACAAGACGCAGCGTGCGCAGCTATTCCAAGAAGAACAATGTTGTCCAAGAAGGAGAGCAAGAGGCTCTGTCCACACCTGAATAAAGTAAGCTTGACAGTATGGTTTTACGGCTTCAAAGAAAACACTCTGCAGAATCTGCCTACATCAGTGCGAAGGGTGGCAACACCACCAATCTTTTTACCCACCTCCGTGTCTATCACCCTGCGGATTATGCCATTTTAAAGAGTAAGTTGCGATTATTTTACTAGTCATGGAATGGGAAATGTTAGGCTATATTAACTTGTTAACAGCTTCTTCTTTTTTTCCCTTCCTTGTGTTCATGTATTTAAATAGTGATTCTTTTAATAAGTACTGCGTTTACTTTATGTAGCTATGCATGCAGTTATATGCCCTCAAAATTCAAGATACATGGGCATTTTTGCCCCGACGAGTTTGTCATTAACTTGTATCGTGATATGATGTACAATATCACAAGCAAGAGTGCCGTGCAACAGACAGAAATTGTTATACTGACTGAATCTGCGTTTTGAACGAATCAGTTTAATGATTGAATGACCCATTCAATAAAGATGGTCACTTGCTTCCTTCCTGAATGAGTCATTTGAACAAATCAGTTGGATGAATGAACTCCTTAAGATGGTGACTTGCTGCCACCTACTGGCAGTTTAGTTTCATATATAAAGTACATTTTTATTAAAAAGTTAAAATTAGAAAATTCCATATTTAAATATTACATTTTTGTAGACAAATTGTAAATGCTGTGTAAATATATTAATGCCACTTCTCATTCTGTCACCTCTGTATTGCAAAGATAGATTTTGATTGGTTGATTTTGAACAGCCCTTATGTATAGGCTACTAGGCTAGTATTAATTTTTCTTCAGATCTTAAAAAGGTCTTTAAAAGCCTTAAATTTGACTTTAAAAAAAAAAAATCAGCAACCCTGGGGGAAAAAAAAAAAAACTAAAGTAAAAATTAATTTGACTGATACCTTTTTTTTTTTTTTTTTTTTTTTTTTTTTTTCTTTTGGCCACAATAACCGTGGTGTGAAAAATCTAATCATGACAGTCCTAGTTGCAATAAGTCTACTTAACACATTGGTTTGCCACGGCACTGTTTAAAAAGCAATCTTTATATGGGACCTTTTGACTTTCTCAATTTTGTCATTGATCTCTGGGCTGTTGCTTTTTTTTTTTTTTTTTTCTTTAAATTAAACTCACCTCTTTGTTTTAGGTCAGGCTCCCCGGCCCGCTCTAGATCCAGAACCCCTGTGCGCCGCTCACGTTCACCTGTACGCAGGTCAAAAAGCCCTGTCCGGAGGTCCAGATCCAGAACGCCTGTCCGTAGAGACAGGTACTGCGTGCACAATTTACTCATGCTAATTTGTTACTTCATTTTCACTTTTATAAAATGAGATGTACAAGTTTTGTAGATGCAATTTAAATCTTCTGTTTCTTTTAAAGTCGCTCACGCTCCCGTTCACGGTCTGGTTCTAGACAGAGGGAACGTAGTGTGTCCAGATCTCGCTCTCGGTCTCGTTCGGTCAGTCACAAGAAAGACGGGTAAATGCAAAGTTACACAATAGCACATATCAGTTGTCATTCAAGGTCGAAATTGTGTGGATACTGATGCTGTGTGTGTGTGTGTGTGTGTTAGTCATTCCAGGTCTGCCAGCCCAAGGAGAAGTCCAACACCGGACGCTGACTGATCTGAATGCTGATGCTTCACCCCTATTCCCCACCTTTGCCTCAGGGCTAAAATACATTTTATCTTCCCCA
Source organism: Elopichthys bambusa (assembly GCA_037101425.1). Classification (NCBI taxonomy): domain Eukaryota; kingdom Metazoa; phylum Chordata; class Actinopteri; order Cypriniformes; family Xenocyprididae; genus Elopichthys; species Elopichthys bambusa. Next base: position 21,888,175 of record CM074434.1, read on the forward strand.
TGATTTCAATACTGGTTCTACTGTAGCTAGCTACAAAGCTTTATTTTATTGTTCTTCTCCCTCCCTCCTTTCTCTCCCCACAATTCAGTGAGAAGCTTCTCCACATTGTAAAAACGTCACTATCATCTCAAGCAGCTCATGAATCTTTTTTTTTTTTTCTTCCTTTTTTACATATTCCCCTTTACTTCTAATTTTTTTTTTTTTAAGAGCTCCATTGTTTTAATTTCAGTGTTGAGCCAGTGTCCTGTGGTCAGTGATTTGTGGGTAAGGTGGTGAATGAGCTATGTTGTGATTTAGTCAGTGTATTATATGAATTGAAGAGTACGCTGTGATTTGTTTGTTTGTAGAAGGTTTTTTTTTTGCATTGAAAATGGCAACAATCTTTTTAATAAAGTAAAGCTTTACAAACCCAACTGTTTCATAGTTTGCTGACCTGAGGTTTCTTTATTCATTTTAACAAGGGATTGTGGTATTCATTTCTTATTGTTTAAGTTGCTTTTGTTTTTTAACTTGTTTACTTTCCTTCAGTAATTGTTTGGTCTTTTTGCATTAGCCTAGTATTTTTGCTGTGGTTTCAAACTTGTTATAGAGAATTTTGGTATTGTAACTGCCTTACTTTGAGCACAAATATAGTGATATCATTACTGCAAAATAAAATTAGATTGTGAAATATAAAAATATTCTTTAAAAAAAAATTTTTTTTCCTTTTGTGTGCAGCTTTTAGTTATGTCTTAAAAGAAATGCATCTCTCGGAGGTTTTGTGTGGGTGCATGCAGTGCTCAAACAAAGCTGTTCAGTAGTGCTTTGATTGCACTCCATTCTTGAGTCAGCTGTTTATTATATCAAATTATTAAACCATTTTACGTAGAATTGTAGTACACATTACTGTTATGTGGGAAAATATAGCGAATTATATTCTAGGCAAACTAACTGCTAAATCAAAACTCTTTTCAAATTAAATGGAAGTTCGCTCAGACCAAATATTGTAATTAAAGTTAAGTGTCCTTTAGTTTTAAGCATGTTTTTATTTTTAAAGGGATGGTTAAACCAAAAATTATTTACTCACCCTCAAGTCGTTTAGACCTGTGAGAACACATCCCATCTTCGGAACACAAATGAAGGGTTTTTTTTTTTTTAATGAATTGAGATTTTTCTGTCCCTCCATTGACTTTGGGTTTGGAACAACACGAGAGTGAGTAAATGATAATTTTCAATTTTGGGTGAACTAATCCTTTTAAAGACTACGCAACCTCTCGTTAACACATTAAACGGCATTTTGGTGCCCCAGACACATTCGAACGCGACTACGCAGCTTTAAAATGATGTCTATGTAGGCAGCTTAATAGGTGTTGAAGCGCAGCCATTCCCAAAATTCCCCTTCCTCTCGCGTTTCCACCTCCTCCTGTGGGTTGCCGTAGCTACAGCAGTAGTGTGTTCCATTTTATAACATTTCATTTGAGACAACATGGCTGCTGCGGCAGGCCATTATTACGGCGACGGAGGAAGAGCAACAAAAAGACAGAAAACAGACAGCGACGGAATGGCCACGGTACTTTAATTTCATTCTTGTTATTGCATGGTTTATGCTTGTGGTGCTAGAAGTTCATTTTTTTCTTAAAACGCATTTTTCTCCATTTAGTACGTGGTGCTGTAAGGCTAGCTTGTAGCTAACGTTCCAGTTAGTCTGTTCAGTTATGATGAATAATTATGCGATTGTGGAGGATATAAGTATTACCTATAAGGTGATATAAATAATATAATACATTTCATTTGTCTCTGTGGTTCGGCTAGGAGTGCTTTACTCAATGCTCATTCATTGTTCTGCTCTGTCGGATCAGCCTCTAATGTAAACCATTCATACTGCTGCTTACAGACTTTTATTATTTTTAGCCGAATAAAGTGCTCGAGAGAACAACTCAAAAGCAGTACAGTATTTCAGGTTTCGTGCGAAACACTAACCCTGGCTAGACTAGTCTCATCATAGTGTCTGTACTCGGAATGTGATGCTGCTAATTAATGACCAGTTTGAACCTTTATTTACTAGTCTTACTGCGCTGATTTTAACATAACGGCTAACGTAGTGAAGAAAATTCATGAATATTTTTTTATATATATTTTGCTTTAATAATTCACAAGGATTCTATTTTTATACTATTGTTTGATTTAACCTTGTGCTCTTTCCTTTGTATGTGCAGGAGGGTTACAATGACCCGCACAAGACCTTGCCCTCGCTTGTGGTGCATGTAAGGGGGCTTATTGACGGCATTACCGAGGCTGACCTGGTGGAGGCGCTACAGGAGTTTGGCACTATAAGGTAACGTTCATGGTGGATAAGAATAGGGTATATGTCGAACGTCACATGACCAAACCGCAAAACTGATCTCATTGCATCCGCTTGTCAGATAAAGTGATAACAGTAGTATGAACTGATGGCATATCTATGGACTTTTAAGGTAATCAGCGAAAATACCTCATTCACATTGTTGTAGGTGTTTTATTCTATTAAATATCTAAATGTTTTTGCTTTGCTCGCTCCTTTTCTAAGTTATCTTGAATTAGGCAACTAATTTTTTCATGAAGCACATACAAAAGACCTATACTGGAAGCGATCTGATATGTTTTATAGAATACGGAAGTTAGATTGCGCATAACCCCTATTGTCCCTGTCCCAAATGGTATCCTCGACCCTTGCTGTTCTCATTAGAGTCCTTATTTTGGTGACCGTGATAAGTGAGATAAGGGTGATTTTGGGATTAATTTAGAACACTGATAACAAAAGTTCCTTTAAACCAGTGGCGCTTAATCTTTTTGACTCAATTGTCCAACACAATATTCAAAGGCCCCAATATTTTCTCTGGTATTTCTGATGTAATTATGACTGTACTGCTTGTGTTTTCAGACTGGGAGTGTTTGAAAACACAGGAGAGGCAGAACTGTTTGAGGAATTCAAAGTTGTTATTGAGTGTGTGTGCACGTGTCTGTCTTCCAGTTATGTTGTGTTGATGCCAAAGAAGCGTCAGGCACTGGTGGAGTTTGAGGACATGAGCGGCTCCTGTAACGCAGTAACATATGCTAACAATAATCAAATCTACATCGCTGGCCGGCCGTCTTACATCAATTACTCTACCAGTCAGAAAATCTCTCGGCCCAGTGACTCTGATGATACACGGAGCGTCAACAATGTACTGCTCCTCACCATCATGAACCCCATCTACCCCATTACCACGGTAAGTTGTTTAGATATTGATCATGTCATGTATTATGATGGTGTCGCTTAGTAGTCGCTGTCTACTACTGCTAGTTTTTTTTCCCCCTCTGTTTATACGTTTTCATTTCTTGTCCATAGGATGTTCTGTACACCATTTGTAATAACTGCGGACCTGTGCAAAGGATTGTGATCTTCAGGAAAAATGGAGTTCAAGCCATGGTCGAATATCCTTGGACAAAATGACTTTAACCTTTACTAACGTGTTTTATGATTAGCGTATGGGGTTTTTCAAAAGAACATGGCCAAAACCTTTTAAAAATGTATTTTAGGCTTTACAATAGAAAATTGTTCTCCTTGACTCTTGGTCACATTTGACTCGGTCCAGAGTGCGCAGAGAGCCAAAGCCTCTCTCAATGGAGCTGACATCTACTCGGGCTGCTGCACCCTTAAAATTGAGTATGCCAAGGTTAGTTCCCCATAAAATGACATCAAACTGTAATGTATTAAAATGTTTGTGCTGTACAGCACTCTCTGCAGGCCTGGAATCAATATGGCAAATTAAAGGAATAGTTCACCAAAAATGAAAATTCGGTCATTAATTACTCATGTCGTTCCAAACCCGTAAGACTTTCATTCATCTTCGGAACACAAATTAAGGTCTTTTTGATGAAATCAGAGCTTTCTGTCCCTACATAGACAGCTACACAACTACTATTTTGATGCTTCAAAACGTTTATAAAGAGATCGTAAAACTAATCCATATGAATTAATGGTTTAGTCCAAATTTTCTGAAGAGATGCTTTATATGATGAACAGATTTGATTTAGGCTTGCATGTGATGCTGATGCACAAGCTGACCAATAATGAGCCGGCGTTCGGATGTAAACATGGAAACGCAGCACTGCGCCAACTGCGTAACAAAAAAACTCTCGAATTTCAAAATATCTAAAATTTGTGTTCCGAAGATGAACGAAGGTCTTAAAGGTGTGGAACGACGTGAACGTGAGTAATTAATGACAGAATTTTCATTTTTGGGTGAACTAAACCTTTGTCATTCTGAACGTTCATTTTACAGTAAAATGCACTTCCTATTGGTCATTATATAAAACAACTGGAACAAACCTACATGAGATATTGCTGTAAAAACTGATTCCTAATAAAATCTCACTTATTATTGAACAGCCAACCCGTCTCAACGTCTTCAAAAACGATCAGGATACATGGGACTACACCAACCCCAATCTGAGTGGCCAAGGTACTGTACAGCTCACGCACTCTGTCTGTGCTGCTCCTTATGTTTTATGGGGATGGGTGTGTGGACAGGCCTCCTCAAGTGACGCCCTTGGGAAGTTTGAAGTAGCTTGAATAATAGGTCTTTTCCCCAAGTACGTCACTTCAGTGATGCTGCTTCATTCTTGCGTTCCTTCTCTTTGGCTTATAATACAAAATATTTACACCGTTGTAGTTGCAAATAGACATTCTTACATGGACACACATTCTTGCACATACGCAAAAAGAACATGCGCTTTTTAGAAAACATTTGTTTATTGTAAGGAAAGACATGCACTTGAGAGGGCATGATTGTCATACTGATGGCAGAAGCACACATGCTTCTTGGCTCGTATTGACGTACACTGGTCTGTTGCACATGTCACCTGTCTCGTGTTAAAGCACAAGTGTTTCTCATATACACACAACCTGAGAAGCAGGCACTAATTTCACTTGTACTCACTAAGCATGACACTGCATCTAGCAAATATTACATGATGGAGATTTTATTTCTTCCTTTGCAATAGAAAAGGGGTATCCAGTCCTGTTCCTGGAGGGCCACTGTCCTGCAGAGTTTAGCGCCAACCCTCAAGTAAACACACCTGAACCAGCTGATCAAGGTCTTCAGGATCATTAGAAATTTCCAAAGTGTGTAGGGTCAAGCTGAAGCTAAACTTTGCAGAATGTTGGCCCTCCAGGAGCAGAATTTCACTGAACAAGGCCATAGAGCCAGGCTGTATATAATAGGATTCACAATGTGCCAGGCAAAATTCTTTTGAAGGCTAAGCTTGTTTGTCTTTTGCCAGAGTTTATGTATTTGCTCTTAAGCAAAATGTCTATGTATCAGATCTCACAGGGTAAACTTGCTGAGCATTTTTACTCCTGAGATGTGATACATTAAGCTCCTGTGCTTGAACTAGCTGCTGAACACATTTTACATCCAACAAAACATTCAGTTTTAAGTTTCTCTGCAAGACACACTCGCAGTACTTCAGCAGGCCACATGGAACAGCAAAACGGAACTCACGGCAACTTTTAACACTTCAAAGACGGCAGTTTCACTCGTATCGAAGTCACACGGATAGAAAACACTCAAGATATCCTTCCACTCCATTCTCTACAAAGGTGACGGACATCTCTCTGAATTAACGACACATTTTAGGGACATGAGTCTAATCTCTTTGGATAACACATTACAGCCCATCACCGAAGACTTTCACACATCAACACCGACCAAGCGACTGATCAAGCAGCAAACACATGAAGGGAAGTGGTACAGATACACAGAATGACAGAAGAATTACACAGATATTTTCTTCTCGTTCCCTGCCTAATGTTGTCATGTTTCTTGGGTGTTTGGGCTACTTTTGCTCTCGCTTCTCTCCTCTTTCCTGAGAACATCATGCGAACATGCCGCACTGACATAACAGTGACAACACACCAGATCAGGATTGCTACAACATTTGGGTTTGGTCAGAGATCGCCATGACAACATGCCAAGCTGACATTGCCATGACAACATACCATCAAACAAATCGTTTGAGATTTATGCAGAGATCGTCATGACAACACGGCAAGTTGACATTACCATCATGACACAAGTCAAGAGTGCTCCAACACAGCGGCGGTGGTCTCATTGCGCGCAGCACGACAAGTTGAGATCGTCACTACTCACCCGGCCAAGAACAGACATTTGTCTATACATAACGAACAGATGACATCGACTTTACACCGTGACACATCCAAAACCGTATGATCGCAGGCCGCATGCTCTGACATCAACGTGAGATTGTTGCAAACACATCCTTCGCCATCTTGCTAACAATAGTGAAATGCACCAGACAAGACACTATGGGTGACAATTGCGACAAAACACCGCCATAACACACGGGAAGGACCGCAGCTGCCCACCGATCACACAGACAGATCCTCAGCTCTCCCTCCCCAAGCCCTGTCTCTTTGTGGACTGAAGTGCTTTCTCTCTCTCATTTCTTCATCCCTCCTCCTCCTCTTCCTCTCTGTGTTAAATCTGTTTTATTCATTGGGCACGGCTGACCGTGTTCTGATCCCTGTGTTACGCCCCCTGTGTGACGCAGGTGTGGATAAGTCTGACTGCTGGTGTGGCGTCTCTTCTAAACTCGACACCGTCTGCTGTCTGCTATCCACCTTTGCTACTACGGTAAGCACCTATGTGCCTGGAACGCACCAAAAGCACATGCAGTGGACTGGGAGGAATATCCTACAGAACTGAATGAAAACGAAATCATCAGGAAAAGGGCGACTGGTAAAGAATATCACATTTCCACCATGGTGCCTGCTGCATTTATTTATTTTTAAATGAGCATATAGCACACTGCTTATTCAAACTCATCATCCTGGCTGGATCAGCTAGAACTTTGTTGGTAAGATATTTTATGGCATTTTTCGCATGGAGGGAAGACCCTTGAATAACACTTTCCTGTGGCCTTTTAAGCCTAAATAAAGAATCCTGTCATTTTTTTTTTTTTTTTTTTTTCCCCTCCCCTCCCAAAATGAATATGAATATAATGAATATATATAATGGATATATATTATATGTGGTGGATATATGCAGCTCTAACTTTAACTTTATTATTTTGGGAGATTTTGAGTCTGGTTGATGTCGCATAAGTGACTGATATATATATAATGTTGTCTTTAGCAGTTTACGTTTCCTGTGGGAGTGAATACTCCTTATAGCCCTGATCAATTCATCTGTGTGTGTTTGGTGACCGTGATTTCATCAAGTACAACGTGTTCCTGGATCAGCATTCCAGTCAACTAATCAGATTTGAGAGACAAGTTTACAGTTTGTCAAGTTTAGGCTTACAACCAGGGTTATGTGCTTCTGCATTAGTGTTTCCCCTTGATTTTAGGGATAAATTATGGGTAGGGTTAGGTTTAAGGTTAGAGATGGGGTTAGGACAACATTTTCAGACCGGAATGTTGTTCCAGGATCAAGAAATGTTGACATCTTTCTTGGCAAAATCACGGTGACCATGTATGTTTAGTTATTTATTGTTTTTGACCTTGTAAGTTTTAATCAGTGTTATCATTTGATCTTCCAGTGATGTATGCCAGACTCTCCAATCATTTAGTCCCTTTCTTACAGTCGAAAGAAGCTGTCCCCCCCAATTATCTGTTTAAATTAAATGCCACAATACAGATCCAATACAAGAAAAGATCCTTCGGTTTCATTATGACTTAATATAACTCTAAAAAGACCTACCCCATACCAATTGGCAGCCTTGTTTGTCTAGTCAACTTGAAATCAAAATGGCCCCTGTTTACTTTTAATGCATTTTTTTTAGCTTATTGTCCATTATTTATTTGTGCACATTTTATAAACTTTCCACATGCACATTTATTTCCACATAAAATAGGATATTCAGTGAGAACACTGGGATAAGTCAGATTAAAGAAAGTAAAACTGGTTGCAAATAGTGTTTAATGTTCTCTTCAACTTAACTCAACTTTTGTACTTTCTAAAGTTTTTGGTATTTTATCAATTTAAGTAAAACAATTCATTCTGTGTTTACTGAAATCCCTGTGTAAAATGTAGGTAAATAGCACTATGTATTGTTTTAATAGTCTCTGCTCTCCTTTTCTGTGAACTCTTGTATTATGACATTGATGTAATTTGGGTGTCATTTGTTTTGGTCTCGCAGGCACAGATAAAATTGTTTTGATCATATCTAGAACCAGGCTACTTGTCTGAAGTGCTAATTCTTCATCCAGACCTTTTTTTTTTTTTTTTTTTTTTTCTGGCACAGACCTTCAATTAATCAATACATATTGTGCTTTTGAACCTCTCTTGGAACCTGTAGTTTAACAGTCTGAACCAAGTGAAATTAATAAATGCATATTTAGTTTTCAAAATATGATTTAATCATGTTCTTGTATTTATTTTTATTATTTTAATCTGATTTGTGTGTATACCTGTCTGTGCAGATACCGATGCAGATGGCAATTGGAACAATTCACAAGGTGTGTTTGGTTGTGTATGAAAGATTTTCTTGGATCATGTAAATATAGTTGAATTTCTCTTTGATTAACCTGATGTCATTCAAAATCTCCATTATGGCTTCCTGTAGTATTGCAATAATTGGTTAATGATTTGGTAGTATTAACACCTAACTCTCACTGCATGTCACTCACTGAACTGCACAGCCCTTCCTATTTCTTTTGTTTGCACTCTTGTTCACAGCAGTTGAGATGTATTGTTGTTCTGTCTCTTTCAGACCCCAATGCTAACCCAAACAAGCGGCAGAGGCAGCCAGCATTGCTAGGGGATCATCCACCTGAATATGGTCAGTTTGATACACACATTAACTAACTGCCCAAATAGAGGCACTGAAGGCAGTCCCTCTAGCTTTTATAGGTGCTTATTTTGTATATTTCTCTGTTTGTCTGTCTGTCTGTGTAAATATACACGAGTGTGTGTGTGTGTGTGTGTGTATATATATATATATATATATATATATATATATATATATATATATATATATATATATATATATATATATATATATATATATATATATACACACACACACACACGTTCGCTCTAACTGATTTGCTGAAATCAAAACGGGGACATTAATAGATGAGCACCAGCCAATGAGGTGTGCCATTTGCGCATTAGTTCTGCCCCCTACCGGAGAAACCAACATCTCTTCTGTTTGTTCTTAAAAGCTGAATAATTCCAAATGAACTCCGTTATTTTGACAGGAAAATACAACAAAGAATATTTACATGTAGCGTGTCGATTCTGCGTGGTATGTAAGACTCTCTCTCTCTTTACGTGTGTGAGAGAAACAGCGCTCTCAGTAAAGCTACGGCGAGTCATGCGCCTTCACACTAGAGTTTGCGGTAAGTCAAATGCAAGTACGCTGAGCATCCATTGAGCTGAATTGAAATGGTACAGAACGCTTTACACAGCGAAAGCGCTTGGAGTGTTCAGCGAGTGAAAATATATCTATGCTAAACTTACACACTGGGAAATAAAATCTAAGTATGTGTTAGAGGCTAAGAATGTATTAGCCGATGGCTAATAATAGGCATTAATTATTCACCCAGAGTGAAGATTTAGTTGCAAATGCTGGTGATTTACTCACATTGTAGACTGTTGTAAATAAAAAAAAAAATTTTTTTTTTATAAATAGCTGGTCCCCAGAGTGGCTATGGTCACTATGATGACACATATGGACCACCTCCTCCACCCGCTCACTACGAGGGAAGGCGCATTGGGCCCCCAATGGGGCGTGGCCGTGGCGGACCCCGGTATGGTGGGGCACAGTACGGACATGGACCTCCTCCACCAGACTACAGCGCTCATGCTGACTCTCCTGTGGTCATGGTGTACGGTCTTGAGCCCACCAAGATCAATGCAGACAGAGTGTTCAACATATTTTGTCTCTACGGCAATGTGGAAAGGGTGAGTGGAGCTCATGATCCTCAGATGAAGAACTTGTAGGTTCAACAGCGGCTTAATTGCTTTCAGCCATTACATGGTTATATTTCTGTCAAGCAAACCCTAAGGGCCTGTTTACACCTGGTCATTTCATGCATTTTCTCTGATTGGATAGCTATCCGATCGTGAAAAGACCAGGTCTAAATGCCCTCCGAAACGCATTCGAGACTGATATAAATCCGATCACTCAAACCACTTCAGGAGGTGGTCTGGGACGCATTCCAGTCAAAACTGGAAATCATTTTTTAAATCACTGACCACAAACTTTTAAACAATAGTCTCCTTATGTGTTGAATATTTGTGTGCTCAGGTGAAGTTTATGAAGAGTAAACCAGGTGCTGCGATGGTGGAGATGGGAGACTGTTATGCTGTGGATAGAGCCATTTCGCACCTTAACAACAACATGCTGTTTGGACAAAAACTCAATGTCTGGTGTGTGTATAATAGAATGTCTTTTTGAATATGCATATCCATTATATATCTATTTTATTATACATTTATTTATTTTGCCTTTTATTGTTTATTTAAAAAAAAAAAAAAAACCCTTTTACAGTTAATAATTAGTAAATGGACTAGACCATAAAGTTAGCTTCTCCTTTCAAGACAAGTAAAATTAAATGCATGCTTTATCTGTCTGTGTGTACTAATTTGTTTTGTCTATTGGTCTGCAGTGTATCCAAACAACAGGCCATAATGCCAGGTCAGTCATACCAGCTGGAAGATGGCAGTTGTAGTTTTAAGGATTTCCATGGCAACAGAAACAACCGTTTCACCACTGCTGAGCAGGCAGCCAAGAACCGCATCCAGCAGCCCAGCAATGTACTGCACTTCTTCAATAGTCAACCAGACGGCACTGTTGAAGTTTTCAGTCAGGTCAGAGATATTATCTGTCATTAAGGTTGCCGTATTTATTCTGAATGATATATTTTGAGTTTTTTTTTAGTTTTTTTTTACGTGCACTTTTAATCTTTTAACAAAAACATTAACATGCCCTCCCCTGCTATGATTTCTTTCCATTTTACTCAAATAAATGGAATACTCGAATAGTCATTTGGACAAAGATGTCTTGTGCTTTAATGATCTGGGTGTGTGTAGGCTTAGTTTAATGTTCTTTTCTGGATCTTCATCAACAGATTTGTGATGAGTTGGGAATAAAGAGTCCAGCCAGCGTCAAGCTGTTCACTGGCAAGAGTGAGTTACTAATTAAATAAATGTGTTTGTATATAAACAGTCAGTTTGTGTGTGAATTATGTTGTAAAGTGTATTGGTGTTGTATGTGTGGTTCTGTGTAAATACACTTGTTTGTGTGTGTGCTCTTGTGTTGGTGGAACTGCAGGTGAGAGAAGTTCATCTGGTCTGTTGGAGTGGGAGTCAGTAAATGATGCTATGGAAGCTCTTGCCATGATGAACCACTACCAGATGAAGAACCCTAGTAAGCACTCACCTTATGTAGACATCCAGCCTGCATGCTTTAACACTACTGCACTATAACTGTACTATGGTCATGGCAACTACACATTTTTATACTGTTATGAGTTATTTCTGAGCTGTTTTGCTGTAATAGTAAGTCACAATATGTTTCTTAAATATGATCTTTCTTTTTTCCCTCAGGTGGGCCTTACCCATACACTCTTAAACTGTGTTTTTCAACTGCACAGCATGCCAACTGACACCAATAATGACCACTAACCTTGCCAGTGACCTTTTGAACCCAGCACCATAGCATGTCCTAATTCTTGACCTGGAGGGCAAGAAATGGGACTGTTATTTCCAGAATAAGACTGGACTCAATGTTTTGTATTGTTTCATTTTAAAACAATTTTTTTTTAAATTGCTATTAATATAATTCTTTTTTTTTTTTTTTCTTCTTCTGTTGACCAGTCTTGTATAACAGTAATGTTGTGTGAAAATGTATTAAATTAGTAAAGACATCATTGTGAACCGCTTGTCGTGTGCATGTGGTTTGGCTCAAAACAGTGGGATTGCTGGTGTGCTATGGAAGCAGCCAGCCAAGCGCCTAACCTTAAATGATTTAATGCTCCTTATAGCCCTGATCAATTCAGTGTACACTAAACAGTGTTCAAAATGAATACAAACTTAGCCAAACATAAACAGAATGGAGATCAATACACATTTGTGGTAAGTGGTTGCCCTAAAGTAGCCACTTAACTGAATTCGATAGAACTTTTTTGATTTATCGGTAGACCAAAACTTGATTTATTCGCTACTACTCAAAAGTTTGGTGTCACTATGTTACAAAATATTTATTTCAAATAAATGCTGTTCTTTCTAACTTTGCATTCATCAAAGAACCCTTAAACTATCACAGCACAAATGTCAACAATAAGAAATGTTCCTTGAGCAGCAAATCAGCATCATAGAATGATTTCTTGAGGGATCATGTAAGACTGGAGTAATGACTTGAAAATTCAGCTTTGCCAGGAATAAATTGCATTTTCAAACCTATTAAAATAGAAGTTATTTAAAGTTGTAATCATTTGCAATATTTCTTTTTTTAATGTGTTTTTGATCAATTAAATGTAGCCTTGGTGAGTATAAAAACCTTCTTTCAAAAACTTCTAAAAACTCTTACCAACCCCAAACTTTAAACGAAGTGTCTTGTAATTGCAGATTATTTTTGTTCTTTGTAAACAGTCCTTAAAAATTAATAAAGAAGACATAATGCGCTATATATATATATTTTTTTTAATCTATACACAGCTATTGGAAAAGTAATTGTAGTGATGGGAGCTATCCATCGTGCTGAATTTGACAGATTTTCTCACCAGTGCTCTTTGAGAAAGCAGTAGTATCCAACTGCAGGCCTTCGGCGCCATTCGTGACCGTATCAGACCATAAATTAGAGTGGAGATTATAGCCTCATTAATGATAGGGTAGACCGTTTCGGAGAGGCTAGGAATAGCAAGCTAGCTTTGAAAACATGAGATCCCACCCTCCTTTCAGAGCGCTCTCCAAAGCCACGCTTCCACCAAAACGCATGAAGCTCACCGCAGAGTCTGCAAAGCATCACGAGACGCGAGAGACAACAGTAAGGCCTGGGACACACTAATCGATTTTCAAATCTTAACTGATTTTAAAACTGGGAGACCACAGACACATTGACATTTTCAATTGATTTTTAGCATTATAATCCTCTGAACGCACACACTAGATTACCTGATGTCTCAAAGCACCTAACAAAAAAGGGTTAGTTCACCCCAAAATAAATATTCTTTCATTAATTACTCACCCGTAAGACTTTCATTGATCTTCAGAACACAAATGAAGATCTTTTTGATGACAGAATGCTGTCAGATTCCCTTCTATTGACTGCCTTGCAACTACCACTTTGACGCGTCAAAAACTTCATAAAGAGACCGGAAAACTAGTCCATATAAATCAAGCGGTTTAGTCCAAATTTTCTGAAGAGAATCGATCGCTTGTTATGATGAACAGATTTAATTTAGGCTTTTACTCGCATGTAAACATTGATTAGCGAACATAAGCAGAAGCTCAACCTAACCTGAATGACGCACAAGAACAAACTCTTCCAGAAGCTCAAACGACCCCAATCTGTTCTCTGAAAAATGTGGTGGATTAAAATGTGTACTATCGTGTGACTTCAAATGTAGTAAACTTCCCATCAAATTATCTAATTTTCCCAAGCAATCTCTAGACGCATGGAAAATTGCCTTTAAACATAATTTCTCTCCACACTCATGCATATTGGAATAACCAATATGTGTTATCTAAAAGAAAAAGTATATTTAAAAGAGAATGGAATTATAAGGGAATTATATTTATTTCAGACTTACTAAATAATGTTGGTGAGATTTATATTTATCAGGAATTTCTTTCACTCTCAGGGCTTGAATCTTCATATAGAGATTTCCATATGGTTGTAAAAGGCATCTCCACTAAATTACTCCACCTTATGAAAATGCATCTCAGTTACAACCCAGTGTGCCGGCAGATTGCAAAACTTGTTACTGGAGGTGGTAATATCTTGGATATGAAGTGTAATAACTCTTACATTAGGAACTGTCTTACACGAGATAACAGTTGTTATCCAACAGCATTTTTAAAATGGAAACAATCTTTCTCTATACTCTCAACTGAGAAAATTTGGTCAGTAAGTAATACGTTTTTACTGCCTAATATGGTAAAGGAAATACATTTTAAAATATTACACAGGTATTATCCATGTAAAGTTTTTCTGAAAAAAAAAAAAAAAAAGACATACCACAGTGTTCTTTTTGTAATCTTGAACTTAAAACTCTCACATTTATTTTGCAATTGTAAATATTCAGAATACTTTTGGAAGCAGGTTTCTATGATGGTTTTTGATACATTCTATAAAATAATTAAAATAGATGAATCTATGATCCTCTTCTTGGACTGTAATACCGGCTCTGTTATAATTGAGAACACATTAAATCTAATTATTCTTCTTGGGAAGTTTCATATACATAAAGCTAAAGTAATGTCTATTACACCCTCATTTAATTTTTTTCTGTAAAGCCCTTAAAATATTTTATGACTCACTGAACTCAATTAATAGAAATAAGAAGTGTATAAAAACATCTCTCATACTGGAAAAAGTAATTTGCAGAATTTAAGGCTCTACCCTGTATCACGTAAGATCTGTTATATGTATCCCCAATTTTTGTTTGGTTGTTTGTTTGTTTTTTATGTTAAATGTCATTGAATGTTTTTCTGAAAGTTGAAATAAATTTAAAAAAAAAAAAAAAAAGCTTAAACGTGTTGCTTAACACGAGAATGAACCTCATTGGTTACGCAGCACGTTTGAGCTTCTGGAAGAAAGTTTGTTCTTGTGCATTATTAAGGTTGTATAAAACTTAATTAAATTTAATAATCAATTAAAAAAGGAATTTATACATGTATATGCTATAGCCACATTGGACCATGGTTTGGAAAATGGATTGATGCCCGCAGCTGATCAACATCTGGTTAGTCCCATCAGTTGTACACTCGTTATTGTGGTGCATTATGGGATTGAATGAGTGCACTCGATAACATCCACTATGGTTTTGGACACCCCTGTCCCCTCAAATAGTAGCCTATTTAAGGGTATAGCGGGCGATTTCGGACACAGCCGTTGAGAGGCAGGTAGGACATAGTATAATTGCATTCAGATCGAATGATTGGACGAACATTTTTGGTTCCTGATACTTCCACATAAGTTATATGTATGTTTTAATATTTAGACCACTTCTGTTATTGATAGGCCCCAGGTCACGTCATGATTTCAGGATTTTTGAATGCACCGAACAGTGACACTGGATGCAGTGTTAACCAAAGTCCCTCTCATAGTTTTTGGTGTTAACTGACTGAGGGCGCCCTCTACTGGGGATATGGCAAAAACACAACAAAATTACTGATGATTTTTCTAAAATGTATATACCCCTGTAATTAAGACAGATATAAGTTAACTATACACGAACTATACAGATATAACTATACACTATGCACTTACACACTATGTACTCATCCATGTAGTGTATGGATTTTATGTTTATTTTGTCATTCAGCATCAGAGTCTGATCCCCCTTCCCCTCCGCAACGTAATTAAGGCTGTGACAGTTGAGTGCATGTCTAACATTCCACACTTCATTTTTTCCGTTAATTTAGTTTATCATCCGGGTATTTAAAATCCATGTTCCATCCCAAATTCAAGGACACAAGACCACCAGCAAGAAGCCATTTTCATTTCAGTGCTTGAAGAACTGCCTGTTAGATGGATAATGGCATGGATTCTTACATAAACAGAATGAAATATATACAATTTCTCATTCCTAACCACTTTTGGAATAAAAATAAATCTTTCACATAAAAGTCAGTGTTAGGTGGCTAGAGCTCTCTGTTCATTGCTGATTGAAATGGACTGCTCTTCAGTATCTGTTGGCTGTTCATTTGAAGAAAAAGGCAGTCTTGATACTAAAGTGGACAATCGATGAAGAACGAGATCTGCTGTTGTTTTCAGACTGTGCTGTTGGGGGGAAAAATGACATGAAAAAAACATAAGAGGCTTAATTAACTGAAACCATCAGGATAATAATAATTAATCAGCTCAGTGATAGTCACCTGAAGTATATGCAGGCCTTTTAAGGTAAGAACAGCTAACTCTCTTAGTCCGTCTCCTGCCAGGTCAAGATAAATCATTGACAGCAGGGGACTTTTAAAACTCCGTCTCCACAGCAGCTGTAACTTATCCTCAAGGGCTCCTCTTGATTGGGGAAATTTGTAGCAGAGTAGGTCCTACAGATCACAAATCAAACACAACATTGTGCATACTGGTTAGCTGCTTATATTTCAAATTACCACCAGTTTTATAAACTCTTTCATTGTGGCATAATTTTGTTCCCTAGCATGTGTTTCTGTATTTTGAATCCAGCACTTTACCTGTCCATACGTTCCCAGCAGCAACTCGTGCTGTCCATCGAAGTCCAGATCAACAACAAGAGCACAGAGAACCGCATCACACTGGTCACTTTCTGCCAAACACAGCTGTCTGCTCAGTCCATACTGCTCTACATCCCTGAACACACACACACACACACACACACACACACACACACTATTTTACACCCAACCAGACACATGGTGCACAACAAGCAACATACTAAAGAGGCTCTAACCTGTAAACAACAGCAATCTCTATTGCACTGGTTACCAACAGATTAAATGTTTCCCTTTGACTACCTGTGGGAAAAAAGACAGATAAAGAGAGACTAATAACAATGGTCTAGAGCATCCCCCTTGTTGAAAAAAAAGAAAAAGAAAAAAATGACAAAAAAGCATCTGTAAAACCACCATCCCCATTAAATTAACAGCGTTGTGTATTATGTAAAACTTATCATGTAGATTAAATTTTAAAATGCTCTATATGATAATTAACAAACTATAAATAACAGTGATCGACCAATTAGAACTCCATATTGTAACACTCTGCATTACAAAAAAACTATGAGTTATGTTCAGAAACTCTGCAGAAACCATCCATTCAAGCCACAGCTAAGAAAGACTGTCCCGCTTACTGTTCAACATCCAGACATTAATGATGTTTAGTGAGACAGTAATGATGATTTGCATCACAAGAATAAAAAATTACATTTATATATATATATTCAAATGGAAAACAGTGATGTTCAATTGTAATTTTACTGTATTTTTTTTACCAAATAAATACAGCTTTGGTGAGCATAAGAGATTTCTTTCAAAAACATGTAAAAATCTTTTGAATGGTAGTGTATGAATTTCTGTATGAAGCCCTTAAAAGTATAAGCTCTCAATCTCCATATTCATGAGCTTTAAAACTCTAGACATGTTAGACAAAGGCATTAATACTTTCTTTGTTTTAAATACTCTTTATAACTGGTGATCATTCGAGCTGTATCACTCACTGTTCGTCTCTGTGTTCCGGTGCTGTTCTTTCAAAGGGAACAGCAACACAGTGGAGATGGGACTATCATGCTGAACACGCCAGTTCTGGAGAATCTCTAATAAGGCAAATAAAGCCAGAACTTTTATAAGACTGTATTACATTTTAACAAGAGAAGAGAAAAACCATGCAAGTGTGTTTCTCACCGGGTCCCTTTTTTTGGTTGACAAGAGAAAGACCCACAGAACCGTTCTGACATCCAAATGCAGTGAGGCGCCGATTTTGATCAATACTTAAGACATCTAACCATAATACACTGCAATGTACACAAAGTGCATATTAATTACCATCAAACATCTCACATAACAGCATGTCTCATCATCCAAAACTTAACTGCAGAAAAGTAAACACTCACTTGCTTGGTAACTCCTGCAGTTCAGGAAAGAGTCTTTCCACTGGCTGTTCCTCAAACTGGTGCAAAGAGGCATTCTACCAATCAGACATAGAGGATGGACTTCAAATCATTAGTATGAAAGTAAGAGTCAATACCTTATTCTAAATAAATTTATCAGCTGGGCTGACCTCTTTGTAAAGATGTATGCGCTGATCATGCCCACTGAGGAGAAAGACGGTCTCGCTGGATCCATCTCCACAATGCACCCTGCAAATTAAACATATACTTCTACAAAGCTTTGTTGATTTTCAAATACCACAACACACTGGATTTCATCTATTTATACAGACCTTGACCTTACTGGCTATTTTCACTGAAACAATGAATGAATGAATGAATGAACAACACAATGACACACTCACTCGGTGTGATAGAGCTGGAAGGGAGTGAACTGGAGCTCCAGGTTTAGACAGCTTTCTGTCAAACAAGATGAAACCTCAGATTATTCAGTATGGACCCGTTTCACTCCCGTTTTACCATATAATATGTAGCATATAGTATAATTTAAGCCATATAATGTGTGAATTCTACCTTGTCTCAAGAAACCAGACATCACTTCAAAAAATTAAAGAAAGACTCACGTGCAATAGACTCCAGGTTAAACTCTGACCCTGGTTCATAATCACAATAAATGTTAAGGAAAGGAGTTGCTTTATCTCCTGAGTCCTGGGAGGAAAGATATAAACATAAAATAAATGCAGCAAAAATGTCAGCTATCATGGATGGAGAAAGAGAGTGAGCGAGTTAAAATTTCCGTCTGGTTTGAAACCAGTTACTTATGCCAGTTAACGATGAAGCACACCTTGATGAAGGTTATTCCTACAACCAGTCCTCTTTTAGGGGCTGATTTGTTGAAGGCGTCAATGGAGACGATTTCGGCGTCAACTTTATTAACAAAACAAGAAACATGTTTTGCATTAGACAGTTAAAACAAAGGACTTTCGAAGCAAACAAACAGGTTGTCACCTGGTATATATGTAAACTGAATTTCTCTAGTCACAGGTCTGATCTTCTTCTGCAGGTCCTGGTATCTGAAGCAGACTACTTTCCCCTTCAGAGTCGCTGCCAGTAACTCCTGTTCGCCTGCCTGGCATAGTCCGTATATGTTACTCTGCGAGGGAAAACGACTAAAACTGTCTTCCACAAATGGACACAAGCCTTTTATATCCGGCAACATCTTACTGCTGATCACAATAGAAATAGAAATAAAATCAAAATCATCTGGATCTTACTGGACTGCCACACTAGTGACAAAAACAACATCCGGGTATGGGCGGGTTGTGAGTAATTTCAACCAATCATCTGTGTTTTTCGAACCACTTGACAAATCAGAGATTTCCAAATGAGGTAGTCGTCATCAGCTGTCGCCGACAATGATACCAATACACTTAAGTTTAAGTTTATTAAGTGCAAATATTCCACACCATGTTGTTTCTTGGCCATTTCCCATCTGATTTATTCTTTGTGGTTAAGAATATATTAAAATGAAACTACTAGGAGGTTACTGCTATTATTCTATTAGTTGAATTTCTGTCTGCGATGAAGAACCGGGGCCTCCAACAGGGGGCGAAATGACTTGCATTAATTAATTTCCTTTATTTACAAATTCACTAAAACGCCTTATTATTCCAATTAGCAGCCATAACAATGAATTAAATACTCTGACCAACATTGAGGATCACAAAGGATCTAAATGTAAAAATCAGCTAATTTTGCATAATCCTTTGCATGATCCTATTTTTGTTTTGTCATGCCAATGAATGGAAAGCATATTATGGGACATACAATACAACTAAGATCTGATACAATTAAACTGCAGAAGTCAAAAAAATCAATTTCATTACATTTTGCACATTTAGATACAATAGGCTACTTACATTCATGTATACATAGCAAAAATGTATTGAATTATTAATACCATTATTGCATGTATGTACATTATGTTTGCACTGAAAATGTAAACTTTTGAATTGATTTAAGATAAATGGACATGATCTCCACTAGAGGGCCAGACAAGCTGTCAATTGGTTATTGGGGCCCTTTTCAGCATACAGCCCCACTGACATTAAAACCCCTTTAATCTGACTGTGACCCAAAGTCTGTCCACATGGGACATATTGTGCTTATCAGCAAATAACTGCCTCATCACAACATCTTCCCATAAAAACACATCTACACTCTGCATTAGAAATTGTTCACCAGTTGTTTTAAATACCTGTATTATAAAGTGATTACAGTCACTGGTTTGTGAGGGATTAAAGTAGTCATAAGAAGAGCCCCTGTTTTGTACATATAATTAGCACATTTTCAAAGTTTTTGATTATTTTGATTGTGCAGAATATTTATATATGCATGCTTAACTCACACTGTTTAGTGTGTGTGTGTGTGTGTGTGTGTCCAGCATGTGTGTTTCTTTGGGGATTAGAATTGTGTGAGTGATTGGTGCTGACAGTGGTCTGTGTATTACTGGCTGGCCTGCAGATTAAGCCGCTCCTTTTTAGACTGCCTAATCTGGATTAACTGATGCAGTGTGCCTGCAATGATGCGGCCCACTACCCCTCTCTCTCTCTCTCTCCCTCCCTCCTTCCCTCTCTCTCTTTCTTTATTTCTATCTGTCACCTCACTTGCCCTTCTTCACCCCAATCCATCTTCACATTTCTTTCCTTTACTACTATTTGCATAGGAACATTTTGTTTATTTCATCTAACTCTCCACTCAGATTAAATGTTTGTTGCAATGTCACTGTGTCGGCTGTGTATTTCTGTGCTAATGTGTTCTGGACTGTGTGTGTGTGTGTGTGTGTGTGTGCCTGCGGATTAGAGTTTAGTCCACTTCCATAATTGCTCTTGTGCCTGCGTAGCTGGTTGTTGCCAGATGGACGAACTGGTCCCCCCACCCCCCTCTGCATCACCCTCCACAAAACTTCACCTTCTGCAAGCGCACAAACCCAGATCCTGAACACATAAACATACAAACATCCTATTCTGACACAGAACAACAACAAATCATCTCTGCATAATTTTACTGCTTTTACACAAAAAAACAACAACCATCACTAAAAAAACTGCCATGTTGTATGGTGTGATAATCTGAGCAAAGTATTAAAAAAATTACAAGAAAACAGGGATTTGTTAGAAGCCTGGTTATTAATTTGTCGCATAAATAAACAGAAAAACAAGTAAATAAACAGTTATTGTTTGGGAATGATATTGTCTGTTCTCCTGTCCTTAATATATGTATATACAAATGAATAAATTGTAGCTCATTTGGCTAATAATTATTCATGTTATTTCTTTACTTGCATATTTCACAAAGAAACAAAAGCAAAAAATTATATTGAAAGCCATTGCTGGGAAGCGATGGACAATTGGATACTTTGATTGAGTGTATATTTTTTGTACGTTTATAGCAAAATAATCCCTTTTTTTTTTTTTTGTTATATAGTAAAGCAAGCTAGAATCCAAAGCAACAGTGTCAGCAAGTCATATTCTGATTCTTTTTGTCACCATATACAGCAGATATTTTTTTAAACTCTCATTCTTGTATTCAGAATGCAGTACATGCACGTTTAGGCAAGTCAAATTCAAGCATTTTCATCATTTAGAGAAAGGCTTGACATAATAATGAAGGGAATCTGAAGACTTTTTGTTGCCCTTTGTTCCTTTGGCTGTGGAGTTTGTGCTGTACTTAGGAGGGATGACATCGAGTCACAGCCAAATAACCCTGTCTGCACTGTGTCTGTTTAAAGCCACCTATCACATTCAGTTCATCTTGAGTGCCAATTGACGCCTTTCTCTCACCTTTCTCCCTCTCTCTGTCACTAACATATTTACACTTAAACAAACAATCCTTTCAAATAAAACATACCATGTTCTTTCTATAGATTACATTCTATTTCAAATTTCAAACAGCTACATTACAGCAAATTCAGATGAAACCCTCTCCTTTGTCAGAACTGGTCAACATCCTTCCAAATGGCCGTTCTCCTTTCTTCTTTTATCAGGCCCTCCATAACTGGTCAAGATAACACGTGTCCTTATTGTCTTCATCTTGTTTTATTCATCATTTATCTATATATTCCTTTGCTCTGCTTCCTTTCACCCCTTTGGGTCCTGTGATTTTTTCCATGTGGTATTTATACATTGTGTCTGTCTACTCTTCTCTTATGGACTGATGAGAAATCTCTTTCCTCTCTTTATCCAGGGTTAAGGGACTATTTACATAAAGCATATTATGATAATTCAGCAGTGTGTGTGTGTCAGGTTAGGGCAAAAATAAAATGTAAAGAGTAAATACTAATTTTAAATGCTTTACAAATCATTGTTATGTCAGATGTGGTGTCAAATATTTTAGTGATATGCTTTTAGACATTTAGTTAAGAAATGATAAAAGATTTTAATCAGGCAAGCAAGCAATTGCAAGCAATAAACAGTACAAATAAATTATGATACAAATAAATGATTTATATTATGCAAGATGCTATGCAAAACAGAGGACAGAACAAGACAATGTCCACAAGAAACAGTTAGCTCATAACCGAAAAAACAAACAAACAAAAACATTAATTTAACGAATGAATTTCTGTGTAGTCGTCTTAATTTATGGGATTCATATAGTTGCGTCATAACAGCCTGTACGAAGTTTAAACCATTTATATAGCAAAAATATTATTATACAAATTATTGTTTTTCGTTTATTTATTTATAAAATAGAAATAAAAATCGAATTCTTAAAGATGCAAAATGTAAAGTGAATGTAAATTATTTTACGAACAAACATGGACAAGCATTCAATATAAGCATTTAATTTATTTACATTATAAATAATATATATATTAAGGAACGATTTCTGGTTTTCAGGAGAATTTTTACATTTTTGACTTAAGTAGCCTACATTTTTAACCTATAGCCTAATTCGCAGCGTGTCAAAAACATTTATGTAAAATGTTTCACTGAATCAATTAATTTTTCTACGGTTTTTAAAATCGATAGGCTAACTACTTATAGAGAATATTAGGCTATTAAAAACCTTTAAAAAAAACTATTATTATTATTATTATTATTATTATTAAACCCGCGGCATTTTGGGGCATCTTTCATTGCATTTTTTGCCCCGAGCCCTGGTAACCTTCTGACCATAGGGAGTCAATTCGCGACATTTCGGTAGGCTATATATTAAGAGATTTTATTTTGTAATCGTTTTCAAAGTTTAAAATAAATCTAATTTTCTTTACTGTCATAACCACGTGTTAAGATACACGTCAAAGGTGGAGAGAGAGAGAGAGCGAGAGAGAGAGAGAGAGAGAGAGAGAGAGATGCCCCTTGATTAGCTGCTCTGTCTCTTATTTCTCATAGTGTCCCGCTCCTGTCCGGTCTTGCCCAAGGGACACGCGCCTTAACCAACGCCAAAACTCTGACCAAGGGTCTAAAACTTTTGTTTATAATAGTAAATTTGATTTTACTATTTCCTCACATTAAAAGACCACGCTCTTTTATATTCTTTAACATAGCTAAACTTGGGCAAGAGTGTAAGCTTGTTCTACACACCGAGAAACGGGAAAACATCTACAGGTGTTTGGAGCCGCGAGACTAAAGGAGCATCGCACGCGCCAGGCGCGAGCATAGACACGCGGCCGTCAGGGGCAGAGCGCGACCCCCGACCAGTACAAAAAAGCGTCACAGAAGAAAAAAGAGAGTGAGAGAGAGGGGAGAGAGAGGGAGGGGGAGAGAGAGCAATAGAGAGAGTGTACGAGAGACGCGGCCGTCCCAAGAATGATGTCCTACATAAAGCAACCCCATTATGCTGTGAACGGGTTAACACTGTCCGCCTCAGGAATGGACCTGCTCCACACCGCCGTCGGCTACCCAGGTCAGTTCATTCTCATTAATCATTTATAATATGTTTGTGTCAGACATTATTAATTTTGGTGGTCGTTGAAGTAAAAAAAAAGAGGGGACAAGTAAAACTAAAAGGTAGCCTCATCTTCCCTGTTTCGTTTGACATGATTGTCCCCCTTTTCCCCCTACAATTTAGGCAAAGTGAATATAATTTCACCAGTTGATAGTCACGTTAACTGAACTTGCTCACGCAGAAACGTAGTGCCCACGTTCTAACAAAACGGTTATTACGTTCTTCTGTAGACAACATTTTATAAAACATAAATGTATCTTTCAAATTTTAATTTTATGTGATGGTATGTTTGTTTGCTTGTTTATTAAAATATATAGCCCATTCTGAAAAGCTTAATTTAGAAAAATAAATATTTCGACCGTTTTATTCGACCGTTTTGTTACAAATAAATTAATGATCATAATAGTAGTGAATGAATAATAAAAATAAGGGTGAGTGGATTAAATATAAATATGTAAATATCAATAAATCACTAATTAAAAAATAATGACGTCAGAAACTATGTTTATATGCGCGGCCTTAGTGACGGACCTCAGTCACTCACTGACTGGACTCAAGAAATACACTAAAATATCTATCTAATCTTATATGATGACAATAAATAGTCCAAACATCCCCCCCCCCCCCTTTTTTTTTTTTTTCTCTCAGCAACATCAACCATGTTAATGACTGTTACAAGCTCACATTAAATGATTAACATTGATGATGCTGCCATGTAAAACATTTTCTCTTTTACAGTGAATAAATGTACATGTATTTTTTTCAACTGGAATACCTAAAGATGTTTCTTACTGTATGATGTCCATGTTTTTATAAACAGCCACTCCGAGGAAGCAGCGTCGGGAGCGCACTACCTTCACACGCACCCAGCTGGACATTCTGGAAGCCCTGTTCACCAAAACACGCTACCCAGACATATTCATGAGAGAAGAGGTGGCTCTGAAAATCAACCTTCCTGAGTCCAGAGTTCAGGTGAGTCTTCCTCAAACTGAGACAAACATCTCTGACTGCATAACATATTTCTAAGCACACCTGGCCTCGCTGGGTCTGATGTAGCAGAAAGAGACGATGGTCTTCAAATAAAATAAAATGCATTTATCCCAGCACATGCTATGATGCAAAGAAGGTAAACTGTTTATCTGCAACTAAATATGTACAGTGTGTTTGAAGCTGAATCTATTTTTAATTTAAAGTATTAAAAGTGACCACAACTTTGACAGTGAAAGCCAGTGTTTGTGAGGCCCTTTATTAAAGCAGGTCAGCATATCCAGATTGAGATCATAATTTCTACAGAATATATATGAAAAACACATCCTTTTTGATCTATAGAGAAATTAGCCAAACGTTTATTTAATCTTCTCTTATTTCTTTCAGGTGTGGTTTAAGAACCGTCGCGCTAAATGCCGCCAACAGCAACAGCAGACCAGCGGTCAGCCCAAGCCCCGTCCCCCCAAAAAGAAGTCCTCCCCACCCCCTGAGCTGACATCTGACCCTGGCGCCAGCTCCTCGGTGGCGGCTGCCCCAGCCCAGGCAGTGCCCCCTAGTGCCAGCGCAGGCACAGCACCCGTTTCTGTGTGGAGTCCCACTTCTCTATCCCCCCTTCCCGATCCATTGTGTGGCTCTGGCACGCCCTGCGTGCAGCGCCCCGCTCCATATCCCATGAGTTACGGTCAGCCCTCCACCTATAGCCAGGGCTACAGCTCCTCTCCTTACTTCAGTGGGTTGGATTGCAGCCCGTACCTCTCTCCCATGACCACTCAGCTGTCTGCGAGTGGGGGCGCCCTTTCTCCCCTCACCGTGCCCTCCATGGGCGGCTCGCTCAGCCAGTCACCCTCCCTCTCCTCCCAAGGATACAGCACCTCCTCGCTGGGTTTCAGTTCCGTAGACTGCCTGGACTACAAGGACCAGCAGGCCTGGAAGCTCAACTTCAGCACCGTGGACTGCCTCGACCATAAATTCCAGGTGCTGTAGAAGAGAAAGTGAGCGAGTGAAGAAAAAAAGCAAGAGGGAAGGAGAATTAGGAGAAGACGCATGAAGAATAAATGAAACAGAATTATTGCTTGAAATGCCGGAGACATTTTGGTGATGAACAGAACTGAATCAGCAGAATTCATGTGATCTCAGAAGTGAAAAGGGGTGCCCATTTTGGAACAAGTGAAGACTGTTCCTCTGTAATCCAGATCTTCTCTGTGATTGGCTGAGAGTGAAGGGACTCCTCAAGTCTACTGATCAGTCATCATTATTAACCATTTACCTCACACATACACACACATACAATCAAATAGTTTTCACAACACATTGAGAATATTTACCTATTCACTAAAACACACACACACACACACACACACCACACAAAGACATGATAATGTCTAATAATGGAGAGAAACCTCTTGGTTTCTCTGCAGATACAAGCTTCTTGTGGGACAAAGTTCTTTCTACTTTTTTCATAAGTTTGGTTGGTTTGTCTGTACTGGGAGGCATTAGGAGTTCTTGTGTTGTGCTTTTAGCTTGCTGTTATTTATGTATTTTTAAATTATGTTAACTTATAACAAATAATGTTGTTTTCTGTTAGTTTGAGTTAACCGTTACTTACTTAATTAAAGTTCATTTAATGGCATTGTAGTTATGCTGTTGATATATTTTCTATTTGGGTGACTTTGTGTTGAAAAATGTTGGTGTTTACAATTGTCTTTATATTGCTTTGACCGAATACATTCAGATGGGAGCTAAAGGTTTTAAATTTTACTCTTAGTTTAACTACACAATTAAATGTGGCTTCGTTTAACAATTGTCGAACAAGAGTTGTCTAACTTTGTGTCTTGTTGATTATGCAAGATGAAGTACTACTGTCATTAATAAAATCATGGCTGGAAACTTAGTTTAGCACATGGGGGGAGGGGGGGTGGAGATCCCCTATTAATTTCTAATAGGGGATTTTCTGGTATCAGCAAGAGAACTGGCAATTCAAACTGTAATGAACTTTAAATTGATTTAACCAACTAAACTGAAAAGAGATGAATTGCTCTTGCAAAGTTCAGTACTTTGGGTTTAGAAACATGAAGTGCAGAGATTCACATAATTCCAGCATCTTCTCCTTGAGTTCCTGTGACACCCTGGGGTTGGACACACAGGTGGCCCACACGGTGGAGGCATCTGGGGTCCACAAGGTTGTTGCGATGGTGTTGTCTAATCGTGTTGCTGTGATGGTGTGGTGTGGTGTGGGTGGCCCCGCCCATGTAGCCGGGTGTGTGGGGTTATTTTAGCCAATGACCCAGAGAGCACCTCAATCTCCTTACTGTCGACAGAACACTACCCTAAAGCAATTAAACAGGATTACTGAACCTCCCTCTCTCTCTCTTTCCCTCCTCCACACCTCTCCTCCTGCTGATTCCAGTTCCCGCTCTCTCTGCTATGACTCCTTCACTATGATTATTCCATCATTCTTTATTGCGGTCCCAAATTAGATTCAAAATTAGAATCAGTATTAGAGTTACAGTGGTCCGCCCAAATGTATAAATATCTTTGCATTAGGTTATATAAAAAATTTCAAATTAAGTGGAATTTAGAAGAAATATTGTACAAACACTCTTAAAACTAAAGGGTTCTTTATTGGCATTGATGGTTCCATGAAGATTCTTTAATATCCATGGAATCTTTCCATTGCACAAAAGGTTCTTTTTAGATTATCAGAATGTTCTTCACACTATAAAAAATGGTTCTTTTAAGGAATGTTCACGGAAAGGTTCTTCTGTGTCATTGCTGCATTTGGAACCCTGTTTTGCAACCTTTCATTTTTTTTTTTTTTTAAATGTGTCAAGAAAAAACAAAACAAAAACAACAACAACAACAACAACAACAACAAAAAACATTTTACAATATGTAAACAGATACATGAAAGAATTGTACATTTTGATCATTTATGCTTAAAAATCGGTCTGAACAGTGTGAAACTTAAATAAAGTGGACTGCGTCTGTCCCTCATGCAGAAAAAGCATGGTAACAAATTCAGAGCTTACTTTACAAAATGTAAAGGACAAATATATAAGGACTAAAACTTACGAATATAAAATAAAAACAAAGTACTAAAAAATAAAACACAAAATGCATTCATGCCTCTGATAGGGGATTTTCTGGTATCAGCAAGGGAACTGGCAATTCAAACTGTAATGAACTCTGAATTGATTTAACCAACTAAACTGAAAGGAGATGAATTGCTCTTGCAAAGTTCAGTTTAGAATCATTTATTTGTAATTGGCAATTGGTTTGGTGTCAGATATTTCTTGTATGTGTGTTGCATCTCACGCATGGTAACAAATTCAGAGCTTACTTTACAAGTTACCTTTTAACAGATATATAAACAACAGATACATGAAAGAATTGTACATTTTGTACATTTACACAGGACTTTTCAATTTAAAAAGCACACAAATAGTGTTCACTGTAATTTCACTCAGTAACCAAGGTCAATTTAAATGTAATGACTTCTCTCCATCTGTACTCCCATTACTTCTTATTCTACACCATGTACATGTCTGCTTTCTCCCTATTTTTCCTTTCTGTCTCTCATAAGTATCCCTATATGAAGAAATGAAAAGATATCTCTTTCCTCTGTGCCATCTTTTATGCCCTCTTTCACTTGTTGTCTCTCCATCCACCCCCCTCCCCACCCCAACCCCTCCTGAGTGCTTCATAATCCCATTCTGACCTGAATAAAACCACATGCACTGAACCAGGATGAAGGGAGTGTGTGTTTGTTTGCAAATGTTTATGTATAGGTCACAGTGAACATATATTTTTGTCTCTGAAAAGTTAATCATGTGACATTGTTTCTTCATATAAACATTTGTGTGTGTTACTTTGCTTAACAAATTAATAAGTAAAAATTACACAATATTTCAATTTCTTTCACTCGCTATTTCTCTCTATAACTATTTATGTATGCATGTACTTTTATCTATCTATCTATCTGTTATCTTTCTCTATCAACTCTCTTTTCCTCTCACCCTCCCCCTGTTTCTCCAGATATTAATCTATCTCTGTGACAGATTGTCTGTAGTTCATACAAGAAGACAAAAGGAGAAGCTGCTGAGCCTTCAAATCTAACAAATCACACACAACACACATTTACTCAAAACCCACAAACCAGCAATGTAGACACGTGATACTTAACCAGACAAATTCATTACCCTGCGATGTTACACTCATCTCTTTCTC
This sequence comes from Elopichthys bambusa, assembly GCA_037101425.1. NCBI lineage: Eukaryota > Metazoa > Chordata > Actinopteri > Cypriniformes > Xenocyprididae > Elopichthys > Elopichthys bambusa. The sequence continues at coordinate 21,917,123 of CM074434.1, forward strand.
TCCCCACACTCACACACATAGACTTGGAACTATGCAACTGTGTGAATACACTTTAAACAATGCTAAAAGTGAAACCTAAGGGGCAATATAGGTTTTGAACAATAGGAGTGTGTTAATGTGAAGTGAACAGGTGAAGTTACAAGTGCTCCTGTTTAAAAACACCTGGTGACTGCAGTGACCAGACAGAAAGACAGAAAAATCAAACAGGCCTATCATAAACAGTCATTTTTCTGTTCGTTTAAACCATATAGGTATACTCACTTTATATGCTGTTGAAGCTCATATATAAACGGTAGGCCTAAACAAAATGAGTTTGTTATACCCTCACGCAGTGTATCATGGGAGTACAAACAAAGTTCATATGTCGAATAGTAAACTGGGTGCTGGATGTAAAATAAATTTAATTGTGTACTATGTCTGCTTTAAGAATCCCGCTGGAAAGAAACAGCTCCATCTGCTGTGACAATAGAGATTCAGTGGAGGGACGTCAATATAGTTAATATAACTTTCCAGTGTGATCTTGCCTGTGGTTAAAACCAGCAAACACCTGGTTATTTAAGGATCACTATCATGACATTTTTTCTGTATTCTCAGTTATGGTGAAAGTCAAATGTGTAGGCAAAAGTGTCAAATGTGTATATTTATTATCGTGTCAAATGAGTATTTTTATTTTATGAGTGAATGCTACAAAAAATGTACAGCTGCATGTGCAAGATGATCTCTTCCTGTAAATTAAAATCCATCCACTTTTCTTTGGTCTATAGTCTTTAGACTATAAACACTAGAGATCGACCGATATTTCGATTTACCGATATTTTTTCTGATATTTAAGCATTTTACCATAATCGGATATCGGTTTTGTAATATTACCGATAAACGCCGCCATCTTGTGGGTGTTTTGAGAATTGCGCACAGGATCGCCATTACAGCGCATCTGAGGGGAGATGAGACAACGCCGTGCACAGGTAAAGTATACTTACCTACTTTGCTGTAATTTGTAAACTTTATTTAACATAACAGCCATTAATGCACAAATTAGATGTGTTACATAAATGCCTGAAATGTAGCTAGTTTATGCAGCTTGTCTCTAAGAAATAGAGTTGATATTTCTCCATTTGAAAACATTTATTATTGTTAACATTAGTGTTGCTGCTGATACTTTTTTTTTTTAAATACAATTATTTTTGTAATATGAAGATTAAAATTAACATGAAAGACTACTAATTTTCAACAAAAACAGTTTAGTAACGGTGCACTTTTTAATTTTTTTTGCACTTTCAGACCCCTCTATTTATTGGTGTATAAATAAGATTTGTTTTGCTTTCTATGCAAGAAGGGAGTGATTGTTATAAATAAAATGGTTTGTTCAGTTCAGTGGTGTTGTAATTGTGTCAAAAACAGAAGTATAACAGTAAATAAATATTAGTTCTGTATATCGGTTATCAGGCACAAACACACATAAGTTTAGCGTGTTTTAGTAATTATTTTTTGTAAATGCTGGAATGTTTCTTAAAAAAATTAGCACAATCCAACTTTAGACCTTTTTTTCCAATCAATTTTATGACATTTAAGCAACATTTAAAAGTTACTATATACATTAGATCACAGGACTAGGCCATGTGTCCAGATATGTGTTTGGGTATGTTTATAAACGACACTGAAAGGTCAGTTTGTGTAACATCTATTTATTACCACCAGAATATGAGAAATTTGGAAAATACAAAGATCAGCTTATTTAAATTTCTGAATAAGAAAAATAAAAGAAGCACAAACATGAGGTTACATTGTGTATCACAAAGAGAGGGAAGGAGCAAAGTTCTACCCAAATAAAGTGAAAGACTCAGAACTAGAGTACTAAACATAAAGAATATTATTTGCTACACTCTGTGACTCTAATGCCGATCTTTAATTTGACAAAACTGGAATTGAAAGAGTGGAAAACGACAGAAAAAGAGGAAGAAAGACAGAAGAGAAGGGAGATCAGGATGTTAGTTGAACAGTGTGGTTGAATGAGAGGCTGGTTTAGAGCGCCCCCCTGTGGCTGCCTGAAGTTATAACAGGAGGAGCAGGATCGGCTTTCACTACAATATGAAAAAGAAAAAAAGAAAACGAATTCAAACTGATTCTCGGCGGATTAATCTTTTTTTCCTAAAGAACAATTCATGTATGCATTGTAAAAAAAAAAGACACCATATTAACAATAATAGTAATCATCAATATTACAAGTAACAACTTTTTAACCAATAGATGCTGGTTTGCAGCTGAATACGATTCTGCTTTGCTGATCACGTCACCCACAGACACTCACAGATAGAAGAAGTCTGGCTCCACACTCACCTCCACTATGAAGGGCAAGTAAGGATTCAAAAAGGACATGTAAGGACTGGATGGATCAGGAAGTGGCGGGGCAAACCGAGTGGGATTAAAACAAAGTTAGGGTTCTGAAGGGGACTGGCAAGGACAGGTTTCAGGAAGGTGGACTGAGGCAGTTTTAGTAGCACCCTGCTGTGGAAGTTTCCGCTCCCCTTAAGCAGACTGACCCCAGACACCACCCTGTTTTTCTCTCTGTACAGTGGAGTAAGTGTGAGCGCAGGGTGAGACGACTTCTCCTTACACGCATGTTGAATGTGTAGCCCTAAACCGGGCATAAGTGGACCTCGTTTACACTCCAAATGTGAATGTGTGAGAGTATGTGTTTGTGTGTATGTGTTATACACGTGCGTGCGTGCGTGTGTGTGCTTGTGTGTGTGTGATCAGCAGCACCTGTTACATGCACATATAGGTACCCTACGCGTAATTTAGACAGCACTAGCAGACTGAGACAAAGTTACTCCCCATCACTGATACTCTAAACTCTATCAAGAAAAGCAGGAGGAGAACAAGTGGAGAGACAGAAAGAAATAAAGAGAGCGATAGAAAGAAGGGGAGAGTTTAAGCGCGCTCTCCACGGATGCGGCGTGCCAGCTGGATGTCTTTGGGCATGATGGTGACACGCTTGGCATGGATGGCACACAGGTTAGTGTCTTCAAACAGACCGACCAGGTATGCCTCACTGGCCTCCTGCAAGAATACACACAAAATCAGTCCGTTAATTAAAAAAGTTCAACATAAGGAATAAATTACAAGAAAACGCAAGACCAGGTAACAGGCTATACACACCTGCAGTGCACCAATGGCGGCGCTCTGGAAACGCAGGTCAGTTTTGAAGTCCTGGGCAATCTCTCGAACCAGACGCTGGAATGGCAGCTTACGGATCAGCAGCTCAGTGGACTTCTGATACCGACGAATCTCACGCAAAGCCACAGTACCGGGCCTGCAGACAGGAAAGATGCTTGATCAGGGTTCATTACAGTAAATTTTTTGCACAATTACAAGTCTGGAATATCACCTGTAGCGATGAGGTTTCTTGACTCCTCCAGTTGAGGGAGCGCTCTTGCGGGCAGCTTTGGTAGCCAGCTGCTTACGTGGAGCTTTTCCTCCGGTGGACTTACGAGCAGTCTGCTTAGTACGGGCCATTGCTAGTCGATATCACCTGAGAATAAGGAAAATACTTAATGTTTTAGAGTACAGTCAAGTCAGTAAATCATGGGCAGTTTTATGACATACAAGTTTACTTACAATAATTGTACAGTGCTTTCTTTTAGCTAGCAAGTTTTAAGCTGATAAACTTAAGTATTGAGTCTCATGCACAGACAGACTAAGCTATAAAAGTGAGTGAACTAAAAATAGAATCGGTAGTTTTACACTTGTTTTGGTATTTGAGTCCGTGCCTCATATGCTATTTCAGGCCACTTCCTATAGCACGTCACATTAAACCCAATAAATAAAAGCAACCACTCAGCGTGGACTGAGACAGCCTTTCAACCAATTACAGACGACCATACAACAACAGTAAAGCAGTAGGCAGTAGCGTTTGAGGAGCATAAAAAACTAACCAATCAGAGGCCGTTCTGCCAGTTGTGGGGGCAAAGCAGTCCGTCTAATCCCCGCCCTAAACCGCAAGATTATGGCTGCAATTTGAACAGCAACTGAAGTGAGTCCGTGCATTGAGGCACAGGGGAGGACGTAAACTTTGAAATAAAATTGAAAATCCAACACATACACCGCAAAACCAACAACACAATACGGTAGCAGGCATCCTTGGGCAACTAAATAGTCGCTTAGAAGGAATATCTGCCGCGAATTTACGCCGTTTAACCGAAGTAAACAGAGACATACGAAAGTGGGACGGATTTCAGTGTGTCCTCCGACACGAAAAGGAGAGCCTATTTTCTCTCGCGTCTCGCCATCGGCTTTCTCATTTTCAGACGATGAGATTTTAACGTTTTAACGCTCAAAATTAACATTATTCTGCAGGAAAGTTTCACAAAGCTGTTGAAAAGTATATCAGAGAGAAGACAGTGATGCATTGGGGCACTTACCTCAGGTGAACGTGTTTTAATTCGCGCAGTGAAATATGTGCTCGGCTTGTCTGGCAGTGTCAGTATTTACTATCTCACACACAATGGGTGCAGGGCGGCCAGAGCCAAAATGGCCGCGATGTCAATCATTTTCTCCCAGAATGCACCTCAATAAAACCAAACACAAAATTGCCAAATTTTACAGTACAAATTCAATTATGATTTTCCGTTTTAATTAGCATGTAAACAAAGTGATTAATATTAAGTATCTAAAGTACTGTGTTTCAGACGAGGTTTTACTGCAATCCGTTTGTTTTTCTGTTTTTGTTCCGTGGAGGTCATCGGGTTTCGAGGAGACAGGCTGATGGGTTCATCTACTGCTGGTTATATAATAATAATAATGATAACAACAACAACACCGTTTTATATTATCATTACAAATTTTAAACATTTTCCTTTTATTTATCAATTTATTATTTACAAAAACAGCTTTTTTAACACTGACCTCTTTGATTTAAGGTATTTCAGTCCATGCCCTGATATTTTGTATGGATGCAGAATTGTTTTGGGGCTCTAATGTATGCCTCAGACATCACTTGTTGGCCATAGATGATCCTAGATCAGTCACTCATACAATGTTTTACTTATTTTAGGCTGACATTCAAAACCACCCTCCAGCCATGCAGTAACTCTATCATAACCAAAGGCTTCATTCCTCTCTCTAATGCTCACTATCTTTAAGGCTTCAGTGACATTTCAGGAAGGATGTGCCATTTCCTATGTACCAAAACACATTGGGTTTTTTATTATGTGCCTCGTAATAGTTGCATATGTGGAAAAGCAGTCTGTATTCTGCTATTAAACAAAGTATATTATATAAAGTCTGACTGGACTGTAATATAATCTGGTGTGTTGAGCGATTGTCTCAAGGGTCCTAAAAGCTTTTAGTTAAGGATCAGTGAGTCTCAGAAGCTAAAAGTACTTTGAAGTCTTTAATATGACACTCTCTAATTCATGTATAAAGTGGGTAATGCATCACAAACATTTTCAGATTAGCTATGGCTGCTGGGTAAATGCAAAGTGGTCTTTTAGTTATTTATTTACTTACTTACTTACTGACTTATACCCATAAATGGTGGACCAGAAGGATTAGCTTACAAATGCAAATAATTTGAAAGAATGAATAATATTAAATAATATTATATGCTTATATTCCCAAACCTAGTTTAGATTATAGAATCGCACCTAAACATGAATAATTACATAACCTGTAATCTTTATTTTATTTTATTTTAGAAATGCACAGAAAATTGTAACTACATATGGTGAATCTGTCACTGTTACCATAAGTGCAGATGTCCACCTCTTATTATTGTGAGATTAATTACAGACAACATGAGATGCCCCACTGAGATGTAGAATGGAAATACAGATGGTATGGTAATACTGCAAATTCAGCAATTTTTTTGCAGTATTTTTCATTCTACTTCCTTGTGCTTCTCATGGGAATTTAAAGCTCATTCAATGCTTTTTCCTGATACAACTGCAATGCCTTTCACAAACAACAGAGAGCACTGTCCTCCTGATAAAATCAAACAGACCGTCTGATTAGGTAAGGAGGTAGTGGAGAAACTCTGATGGACCCATTCTTACAAACTGCTATGCTGTTGAAGAGCCAGCTTAATGAACACAGACATCCCCGTTTCATTTATAAAAATGATCTCAACAAGCAGCCTTCTCTGTGGCAGACAATCATATTTTTCATATCAGTATCTATTGTATTTTGCCTAAACATGCTATTTGAGAATATTAGCACACATTTAAAACATAATTTATATGAGACCTTAAAGTGGTGACAACTTGTAAATTTAATTAAATAGCTCTCAAAAAAGATGTCAATGGAGTGGTTAACATTTTACAATGTACACCTTGGTACTTTATTTAGCTCTAAAGAGTGCATAAGTTCCTTAAAGGTACATATTAGTACCTTTTGACAGGCCGCCCCAGTGACAGCTTTTGTACCTTTACATAACTGTAAAAGTCTCTTATTTTGATGGGATGTTTAGAGTTTCTGCCCAACATTTCTCATATACATCATAAGAATTACATATTATATACACAGCTTTAGTTCACAAATAAGGCAAACAACAATCCAGCCTAATCCTCCACCCACACTCATCGCCTGTGTGCTCTGAAAGGTCAGCCAGGTATCACAGCAAGGTGAGACTCAGTGTGAAAACAGTTACAGACCATATGTCCTCATCTCCACACACAACACTTTTTTCCATCCCCAAAGTTCTGCACCAGGCTTCTTCCAAAACCTCTGATGTGCAGTGTGCCGTTTAAGAGCATTTACTTACTACTGAGGCGTATCCCAAAACAGCTGTATTCACCCAGTCAGATTCTAAACTGATAGTGTTGTTTGGCAGAATGATACTGCTGATTAATAGCAAGTATAGGAACTCTGGAGTGCTGTAGGTAAGTAAGGTTTAACAATGACCACATTTATGAGCGTGGTCAGCAGCTATAGCACAGTATGGTATGGCAGCTGCTCTATCTGGGCTTGCAGAGAACTGTGGTAAAAATTGCACAACCATCACTGCTACAGCCCTTCAATTTTCACATCCCTGGCAGCTACATAATAACTTCCATTCAACACAAAAATGTAATTGCACTTAAATGTGGAATTTTCTCTAAATTACACTCTATTAACTGTAATACAGAAACAGAATGAGATGTTTGCTGAGCTGCCAGTCTGTTGTTTAAGCATGTGTTTAAATCCTTTCCCCTTAAAATGATAACACAATTAGACTGTATTTGGGGAGGTGGTAGGACAATGATATGGACCAAGACTACTATAGACAGAAGGTAGAGATTTGGAGGCAAGAGATGCGATCTGGCTCCTTGTGCCCTTGAGCCAAACACTTTGCTCCATATTATTCCAGGGAGGGGACTGTGCCTGCAATTAGTGAACTGTAAGTAGCTTTGGATTAAAAGCATCTGCTAAATGGCAAAGATAAGTAAGAAAACCCCCAGCGGCAGTCATGTTGGTTTCTATCTTGCCCACAAACGCTCATATTTTAAAAACACAAAGCTTTGTTCTTGGTCTCAAAACTAAACCCGTTGTGGATTATTTCTTTAGTTTGCAGAGTCTGGTATTCTCAAATTACTACGGCATATGTTTTTACAATTTTTGGGCAAATTATTATTATTATTATTTTAATGATGGCTAAGCTAACAACAATATCACAAACATATTACACATGCAGTAAAACACGCAGTAAACACACAGACCTGTATGTTAGAAATGTCTGAACAATATGTACTATAAAGCACAAAGCTGCTGACCTTTGTGTGCGTGTTCAAATTTCCAGGTTGCACATGAGTTCTAAACTAACACCTTGTGTTGGATTAACCATGAGGCTTTCCATGAAAATATGTGTGTACAACAAGGTTATTAGTTAACTAAAACTAAAACCATAAAAAACATTTTTGTAACTTGAAATAAATGAAACATTACAGTTTTATTCCAGGCGCTTTGGTAAATTTTTTGAATCATCCTTAAAGTGCTACTATTATGGATTTTTGAAAATTACCTTTCATGCAGTGTGTAGCTTTATGTAAATGCAAACAGTCTACAAAGCTGTAAAGCTGAAAGTGCATCATAAATAAAGTTATTGTCTCTCAAAGGATAGAGTCGACCCTGAACCACTTAAACGAGTTGTTTGTAATTGGAATCCCATCTCCGTGAAGTTCACATGTCACAAGTTAACACATTTGCATAATGCCCACTTTATTTTGACCAACTTGCTCCTCAGAATCACATCCTGTAAGTATGATGAATTATTAATGTATATATTTTTTACTGAGTGTTCAAAATACATAGTTTTGTGTTTTACCTATATTGTGTATGTCTTCGGCAAACCAGCTAACTCATGTTATTACTGTCTTACTGAAATACTTCTGCAAATCAGCTGTGATGGCCCACTATTACCTAGAATAATGATAAAGGATGGAGGAAGATTTGTTTTATTTATAACTTTAATGTTACATCAGTCATTCACACATGCTCAGCTAACATATGTGCTGTTATTACTGTTAATGATACAGTTCCCATATGTGCACTGCAATAAATTAGAAATATACACATCGGTTTGTAGATGGACATACACATGCTGATGGTGAGGAAGTACAGTTGCAACATCTCATAATGTACGTCAAACTGAGAAGTGTATCACTGAGAAACATCCTGCTCAAGTTGTCCTTGCGATAGTGGTTCGGGTTGAATAACTAGTTCTTCTAATATTTCATCATCAGACTCACGCTCGGATTGATATGGGAAAATCAACACCATTGTTACTGTCTTTACAGTGTGTACAATCGTTGAGTTTTAGGAAGCCACCAGAGCCGAATCAGTTATGGTACCAATCACAACAGACTGGGCCGTCTGGCCCATGAGAGCAGAGCAGAACAAGATTTGTAAACAAGTACATTTCTCAAAACAATTCATACAAACAGCACCACACATTACCTGCAAAAGCCTGTAGCTTGCTCAAAATCCTTAGTTCATCTCTCAAAAATAAGTATTTATGTCAATGAACATATCAGTGCCATCAGAATGACAAGTCTGTATGGTATATTTAAATATTTATTCAACAATACAAATTTACACATTACTCTATGTGGGATATTGATTGGAAGAGAGGCTGGACAGGATTCGCAGTTACACTTTTACTGTCTGTCAACAAATTACAGTTCAATGTCATTGCGATATAAACAAAAAGATAAGACTATATATATATATATATACACACATACACTATATTGCCAAAAGTTTTGGGATGCCTGCCTTTATGTGCACAAAAACTTTAATGACATCCCATTCTTAATCTGTAGGGTTTAATATGGAGTTGGCCCACCCTTTGCAGCTATAACAGCCTCAACTCTTCTGGGAAGGCTTTCCACAAGGTTTAGGAGTGTGTTCATGGGAATTTTTGACCATTCTTCTAGAAGCGCATTTGTGAGGTCAGGCAGTGATGTTGGCGAGAAGGCCTGGCTCACAGTCTCCGCTCTAATTCATCCCAAATGTGTTCTATCAGGTTGAGGTCAGGACTCTGTGCAGGCCAGTCAAGTGGCCAGTCAAGTTCTTCCACACCAAACTCGCTCATCCATGTCTTTATGGACCTTGCTTTGTGCACTGGTGCGCAGTCATGTTGGAACAGGAAGGGGCCATCCCCAAACTGTTCCCACAAAGTTGGGAGCATGAAGTTGTCCAAAATGTCTTGGTATGCTGAAGCATTAAGAGTTCCTTTCACTGGAACTAAGGGGCCAAGCCCAACCCCTGAAAAACAACCCCACACCATAATCCCACTCCACTGTTTTCCTGGCAACCGCCAAACCCAGACTCGTCCATGGGATTGCCAGACAGAGAAGCATGATTCGTCACTCCAGAGAACACGTCTCCACTGCTCTAGAGTCCAGTGGCGGCATGCTTTACACCACTGCATCCGACGTTTAGCATTGCACTTGATGATGTAAGGCTTGGATGCAGCTACTCGGCCATGGCGAGCCGTCTCGGGCCATAAGGTCATGATTGAGAACCTGATCCACAATTGTGGCCCCTTATTTCATCAGAAACATGTCTACAATCTTGGCCTTTTCTACTTCTTCCACTGTTTTGCCTCCGTGCCCTTCCACCACGTATCCTTACTTCTCTTATGCTTCCCGGCTTTTGAGCCTGTTTGTTTGCTTGTTGTTCTTCCATTGTCAGAAATTGTAACACTGTGTTGCTCTCTCTCTATATGCTTGCCAAATGAAGCTTCATGAAATGCACCTCTGAGCTATTTTAGAGAACTGGTTGATCATTGGTTGATCTAACGCTTTACATTTCCCTTCATTAGTGAAATTCAATCCATATTTTAAGACCAAACGTTTTGTGAATCCTGCAATAAACTCCCCGAGGTTTGAGAAGCAGTCATCAGTAAAATGACAGGAACAAAACAAAATATTGTACTGCTGTGGTATTGTTGAAAAAATAAATTTTCCCTGGCGCCTGTGTGCGCAATAAGTGGGCGGGCAATATGCTAATGTTTTGTTGTTACATCACAACGGCTTGGGATTCATTTTACAAACGACTCATTTATTTGACTCAGAGTCGACTCTTACTTTTGAGAGACAATAACTTTATATACGGTGCATTTTCAGATTTAAAACTTGCAGGATGTTTTCATTCACTTAGAGCAATGTTACACACTACATGAAAGGTAATTTTTAAAAAAAAATCTATAATAGGGGCACTTTAAAAAAAGAAGAAAAAAATATATATAATAAGAATGAAAAAAAAACCCCACAAAATTATTTGAAATATGAATAAAAAGTAAAATGTCATGTCTCTTTTCAAAGTAATACTGATTTGATGCAATAAATATCAATTAAATTTCAATAATGATAATATTCTGTAGTTACACACACATGCAACAGAAACAATTAGAATCATTACATTTCTTTATGCTAAATTACCTTTGTTAATAGAATTTAGCAATCCCTGACAGAATAATGGTAATCCTCCTGACATTCTCATGAGACGTCTTTTTTATAGGCTAAAATATTTCAGAACTTGCTAAATACAAATTATGTTCTTACTATAATGCAATAAAATCATAAAAATCTTATCCACATGATGTTTTCCCCTTTTAGTCTTGTGCACACGGGTCCACTTCCTTCCAACCCCATTTCTGCTAGTGGCCTGATTTGGTACCCCAGCAGAGTAAACCAGCTCTATATTTAACTTCACATTACTATAACCTCTGTAGCAGGCTATAGGTGAATCTCATTTGCAGTTACCACTAAAATAAATGTATAGATTAGCACACGCTAACTCAGCATACAACCCAATTGATCCTCCGTTTAGATTGTGTTTCTGTGACCCTAAATCCCTATATGTCATTTAATTAGTACAATGGCTATAGGAGAACAACTGCAAACGTGCCTGTCAAAAATGCATGTGTTGTAACATTTGCTCCTGAGGAAAAATAAACCCTATGATTCAATTTCCACTTCTAAGAATGTCTTACAAAAATATGATTTATATTTCAAATACATTACCTTAATTAAACCAGCATGCTAATATTTCATCTTCCAGAAATCATTCTAAGCTGATTTGGTTCTCAAGAAACATTTCTTATTATCAATGTTGATTTTTTATTTTTTTTATTTGTTATTTTTTTATTGTGGATTTCCCCCCCCAGGATTCTTCAATGAACATAAAGTTCAAAAGAACAACATTAGCACTGGAAATATATATCTTTTGTATAAATGCAAATCATTTTATAAATGTCTTTAGTGTCACTTTAGATCAATTTATCCCTTTAGAACAAATGCATCACTGCAGAATAAAAAAAAAAAACACACTGACCCTAAAGACAGACAGACAGATAGACAGGTGCTGGTCATATAATTAGAATATCATCAAAAAGCTGATTTATTTCACTAATTCCATTCAAAAAGTGAAACTTATATATTATATTCATTCATTACACACAGACTGATATATGTCAAATGTTTATTTCTTTTAATTTTGATGATTATAACTGACAACTAAGGAAAATCCCAAATTCAGTATTTCAGAAAATTAGAATATTACTTAAGACCAATACAAAGAAAGGATTTTTAGAAATCTTGGCCAACTGAAAAGTATGAGCATGTACAGCACTCAAAACTTAGTTGTGGCTCCTTTTGCCTGAATTACTGCAGCAATGCGGCGTGGCATGGAGTCGATCAGTCTGTGGCACTGCTCAGGTGTTATAAGAGCCCAGGTTGCTCTGATAGTGGCCTTCAGCTCTTCTGCATTGTTGGGTCTGGCATATCGCATCTTCCTCTTCACAATACCCCATAGATTGTCTATGGGGTTTAAGGTCAGGCGAGTTTGCTGGCCAATTAAGAACAGGGATACCATGGTCCTTAAACCAGGTACTGGTAGCTTTGGCACTGTGTGCAGGTGCCAAGTCCTGTTGGAAAATAAAATCTGCATCTCCATAAAGTTGGTCAGCAGCAGGAAGCATGAAGTGCTCTAAAACTTCCTGGTATACGGCTGCCTTGGACCTCAGAAAACACAGTGGACGAACACCAGCAGATGACATGGCACCCCAAACCATCACTGACTGTGGAAACTTTACACTGGACCTCAAGCAACGCAGATTGTGTGCCTCTCCTCTCTTCCTCCAGACTCTGGGACCCTGATTTCCAAAGGAAATGCAAAATTTACTTCCATCAGAGAACATAACTTTGGACCACTCAGCAGCAGTCCAGTCCTTTTTGTCTTTAGCCCAGGCGAGACGCTTCTGACGCTGTCTGTTGTTCAAGGAATGCGACAGCTGAAACCCATGTCTTGCATACGTCTGTGCGTAGTGGTTCTTGAAGCACTGACTCCAGCTGCAGTCCACTCATTGTGAATCTCCCCCACATTTTTGAATGGGTTTTGTTTCACAATCCTCTCCAGGGTGCGGTTATCCCTATTGCTTGTACACTTTTTTTCTACCACATCTTTTCCTTCCCTTCGCCTCTCTCTTAATGTGCTTGGACACAGAGCTCTGTGAACAGCCAGCCTATTTTGCAATGACCTTTTGTGTCTTGCCCTCCTTGTGCAAGGTGTCAGTGGTTGTCTTTTAGACAACTGTCAAGTCAGCAGTCTTCCCCATGATTGTGTAGCCTACAGAACTAGACTGAGAGACCATTTAAAGGCCTTTGCGGGTGTTTTGAGTTAATTAGCTGATTAGAGTGTGGCACCAGGTGTCTTCAATATTGAACCTTTTCACAATATTCTAATTTTCTGAGATACTGAATTTGGGATTTTCCTTAGTTGTCAGTTATAATCATCAAAATTAAAAGAAATAAACATTTGAAATATATCAGTCTGTGTGTAATGAATGAATATAATATACAAGTTTCACTTTTTGAATGGAATTAGTGAAATAAATCAACTTTTTGATGATATTCTAATTATATGACCAGCACCTGTATATATATAATTTATAATTCCCAGAGGGAGAATTCAAGTGAACTCATGTTTGTATGAGTAGGCGTGAGTCCAGATTGAATACCCCCATGTTTACTCATGTTTATGTAATTTAATTGTATGTGTGTCTGAGAGAGAGCAAAAGAGAAATAGCTGTTCTAGGTCACAGATGACACACCTGTGCCTCTTGCCTTCAAGCCCACATATCGCCCAAAACCTGACAACCCATAATTTCCAAAAGTGTGCATTCCCCCAAACAGCAATCTTGACAATTTGACCATGAAGCAAAAACCGCAGTTAACATCTTGAGTACTCATGCGTGTGTGCATTATAAGAGTAAAAACACCTGACATAGCCAAAGTCAGCGTGTCCTTACCCATAATGCCCTCCTAATAATGACATTGCTGCTCTGTGATTAACTATTTCATTTTGGAGTCACTCAGGCAGTGAGAGTGTGGGAAAGGTTAATGGCTGCTTGCTTATGTGGATAGTGAACTCCTCTCCTCTCTCTGTGCAGTACAAGACTAATGTAATTATACACAATGTTACCATGACACTGACACACACACACACATGCCTGCACACAGTATAACTGCATCAGTCATCACACAGCAGGTACAGAGAGCCGTACAAATACACATTCATTTAAACTGTAGTAGGTGCTCTATCAAAACTGATTGGACATCAAGCCTTCAGATGTTGGTTAAATCGTTTTCTTTCCCTTTCCCCCTGACTTCACACCCCAGTCTCTGAGTCACATGGCGGAGGTGAAATGAGGGAACGTGCAGGAGGAGGGGAGGGGGGAGGGGAGAGAATCAACCCAAAATATTAATCAAATAAATGCAGCATTCGGAGTCATGTGGCCACAGTGATAGGCAGTGCAAGGAATGAGGAAAGAGAGAGAGATGGGAGACATAAGAAAATGAACTGAATGAAATATAAGTGCATGACAGGTAGTGATGGAGCCAATCTTTTAAATATGTGGGTGCATGCTCTAGAAATGGGATAATCTAGAACATACAGCTATTCTCCTAAATAATATAACATGAAATAGCTATCACCTTACATTGTAAAAAGTGATAGCCTGCAATGTTTAACTTAAAAGGGATTGTTCACCCAAAAATTAAAATTCTGACCCTCATACGCAGTTTACGTTAAAGACACATTGCAGAGCTTCCGTGTTCAACATCAGAACCCTGACTCTGTATTGGCCGGCTCCTGTGTCAGCATCACGCGCATGCATCACCGTGCTCACGTGAACAGTGTCAGCCAATACTGAGCCGGCGTTCGAACATAAACACGGAAGCGCTGCACTGCATCAACTGCATAGGAGAATGACGGTAGAGAGGAAATTGTTGAATAAAGTCATTATTTTTGTTTTGTTTTTGCACACAAAAAGTATTCTCGTCGCTTCATAACATTAAGGTTGAACCACTGTAGTCACGTTGACTATTTTAACAATGTCTTTACTACTTCTCTGGACCTTGAATGTGGTAATTTCGTTGCTTTCTATGGGAGATTAAAAAAAAAAAACATATTTTATCAAAAATATCTTAATTTGTGTTCTGAAGATGAATGAAGGTCTTGCGGGTGTGGAACAACATGAGGGTGAGTAATTAATGACAGAAATTTCATTTTTGGATGAACTAATCCTTTAAAATAATGTTTACTGAAATGCTGTATTCTGACTGGCAAATCCCAGCATTCAATGGTCAGATGTTTCCAAATATTCTGCTTCATTCATGGCAATTATATATATATATATATATATGAACTGCTCTTCCGGATACCTGAAAATGGCACTACGTTCATGTCTTTCGTATCACATTGTGCTCTATTCTGTTTCATACAAACACAACTGCCGCC
This sequence comes from Elopichthys bambusa, assembly GCA_037101425.1. Taxonomy (NCBI): domain Eukaryota; kingdom Metazoa; phylum Chordata; class Actinopteri; order Cypriniformes; family Xenocyprididae; genus Elopichthys; species Elopichthys bambusa. The sequence continues at coordinate 21,932,402 of CM074434.1, forward strand.
ATCTTGTGTCTCAATTATTGATTGTAGTGACAATCACCTCAAAGGACTTTTTCGTTAATATTACTGTAATGTTGCTGTAATGTTCATTTTGTTGCTCATCAAATTTGATCTGTATACTTTTTGTAGCAGAACCTTAAGATAACATACAGGTAAAATGATAAAACATTTGCAACTCAAATACATTTTGCATTACATTATCCCTTACTTTAATTACATGTTAACCTAAAATGTGTTTCAATAACCCTGAGGTGTGTGATACCCACTGGGGCTTGGATATAGATGACAGGAAGAAAAAGGATGAAGAACAGAAGAGCTGACCAAAATAATAGAAGAAGAGAGGTGGGGTTAGGCAGTGCAAAATCACAATTCCCCAATAATAGTCTTTTGACACTAAATACAAGCCTAATTTGAAAAAAAAAGTTCCTTAAAGTGCAGATGTGTCGTTATTATTAATATGTACGTGGTGAGGGACAAAATGAGAGATGAGTGCACAAGGTTTCGCTCCTGCAGCACAGATAAACCTGAACAGCAGCACGAGTCAAACAGTCAGCAGAGCAGAGGAGAATGAGAGAAAGAAGAGGGGAGGGGAGAGGAGAGCAGGTCCGGGATGAAGGGAGGGTGGGTGGCATGCTTACGGCATGTGACAGAGGGAAAGAGAGAGAGAGTGGAGGAGGAGGAGGAGCAGAGGGAAAGGTATCATCAGCAGCAACAGCAGTGCAGCACAAAGACGAAAGGAACGGGGAAGGTGAGGGGAGAGAGAGAGAGCGAGCGAGCGAGAAAGAGAGAAGAGAGGCTGAGGTTTGAGGAAGACTGAACCGCAGACATGACCACGAGCTCATCACTCAACCGGACGTAACCTTGACGATCCTCATCTGCTGCTGCTGCCACCACACACTGGAGCACAGGCGATAGTGTGTGTGTGTGTGTGTGTGTGTGCGAGGGTGCGCTCAGGCGTTGCTATGAGATTCAGAGAGTTGCATCTTCATCCGTGCGCTCTTGCATGTGTGTTCCTTTAGCTTTCAGCTCAACTAATGGAAAGAGAGTCTGCAGTGACCGTCAAGTGAGTGAATGTGTGTGAGCTTGAGTTAAGTGTGCATGTGGTAGAAAAGGTCAGATAGGTGTAGAGAGTGTTGTATTTGTAGCACAGGGTACGATGCAAGAGCAGGTAGAGTGTCATACAGCCTGAGAGAGACAGATAAAGCAGTGAATGTGGACAGTGTGTGTGAGAGAGACCGAGAGATGCAGTATGGTTGAAGTCTCTGTGCCTCAGCATCATCAGATTTTCTGCTGCAGATGCTACACTAGCTCATCTCCGCACTAGAGCGCTACCCTGACACACACATACACACACACAGACGCTCGCACGCACAAACGCACACAGCTGCGGCTTTCAAGAGGAGCCCGAAATATCCGTTCAAAGGTCAACAGAGGGACACTGGAAGAGTTGCCGAGGGCAGAGGTTGTGACACTTCAGGCTGAAGGTCAGAGGCGGAGTGAAAGTAAAAAGCACGGCATCATGGGCGAGTGGACTATACTGGAGAGATTGCTGGAGGCTGCGGTACAGCAGCACTCTACTATGATCGGCAGGTAAGAGCTGTAGTGCAGCACACACACCTCACACAAGGACTGTGCATGTGTGGGGAGTGTGCAATACAAGTATTCTCATAGCACTTTATGTATTAAGATTCAATTTGTTTACTTTAGTAAATGCAGTCCATATAGGTGAATATTAATTTAATACATTTTGTGAACATTTTAACAAGTTCTATCTATAAAAATGATTTAATTCAGCAAAGATGCATTAAATTGATCAAATCGAGTGACAGTAAAGACTTTTATTAAGACTTTTGTTATAAAAAACCTATTTCAAATAAATGCTGTTCTTTTGGACATCAAAGAATCCTAAAAAAGATGTATCACATTTTTTACAAAAATATTAAGCAGAGCTACTGTTTTCAACATTGATGATAAAAATAAATGTTTCTTGAGCAGCAAATCATAATATTAGAATGATTTCCGAAGGATCATGTGACACTGAAGACTGGAGAAATGATGCTGAAAATTCAGCTTTGATCGCAGGAATAAATTACATTTTAAAATACATTACAATAGAAAACAGTTATTTTAAATTGTAATAATATTTCATATTTTATTTGTTTTATGTTTGATCAAATAAATGCATCCTTGGCAGGTAACAGAGATTTCTTAAAGAAAGAAATATTTTAGACTGTAGCCTATACATTCCTCTCCGTCTCACTCTTTGATGCATGAGTAAATTGTCAGTAATCAATAGGCTGCATTATGGGCCTTAAAGACTCAGAACAAGAGATTTTCCATTAATAGAGAGATTACAAATATGGCTGCTGAAAAGGAATGGTTGATATAAAGCATATTAAAAATGTCTAGGAAGAACATTACACATTAACACACAAACACGCACCCACCCACACTAACCATGTGTGTCACGAAGGCATGTCGAGATAGGGAGCTTAAAATTTGCACCTTTTTGCACGTTTGTGTGTTTATGTGTGTGTGTCAGAATTGAGTAAGCACTACTCTCTGCTGTGCTCATTAACCTTAACTGCAGGTAGCCCCACATCAAGGGCACGTCCTTCTCCTGTCTCTGAGAGGATGTGTGTGTATGTGTGGGTTGTGGCACAGAGGGCATGTAAGGGTGTGTGCAGGACACTCAAGTTTATATATTTCACGTAGACATACAGAAAATAAAATTCTCTGGTTTTGTGAAGAACGTTCATATCTAGTCAATTACATGTTACAACACAAGAACACATAAACAGACACTTTACTCACTCCAATGACAATTCATTGGGCATCCCATCTGGGTCGTCAACATCTTCTGTTATGTATTAACTTCATCGTTATATGAGGGTATTTATTTATTAAGTCTTGTACTTTTCCTACTCAGTATTTTTGTCAAATAGCTTCTCATTAGATGTTTTTGCCGTTTTTCATTTAATGGAACTTCAGCTTATAAAAGAGTACTGATTTCACGTCAGGTGATGTAATAAACTTCCATCAGTCCAGCACTGCTTTAACCAGCAGTCAGTCACTTCACATCAATCGATCACAAAAAATCTGACACATAATGGAAAGCAGACTTGCCTTCATTTAATGAATCCTTAATGTGGGGTTGTCTGAGGTTAGTTAACTGTTTCATATATTATGCAACACTTTATGTGAGGGAAATGCACACACAGACATACAGCCATTATTCTATCAGGGTGAGAACTTTCTATTGACTCTATTGTTTTCTATCCTCTAACCTTAAACCTAACCATTATAGACACCTTTCTGCATGTTTAAATTTTCATCAAGACATTATATAGTGGGTTTATTAAGTGATTTTTTTTTCACCACTAGCTGCACTCTAGGTATTTGACTCAATTTTAAAGAACCCTTTAAGCCAAAAAGTAGAAATGTCTTGCATAATGATTGCATAATACTTTCATGTTTAACTGGTTACTTTAATTTTTTTTTTCTAGTGATACAGTATATTTACGAGCTGTTTAATTCATAAATGTAGTTAAAATTAAATAAAACTAAACTAAAATTGAAATAAACTAAATTTATGAAATAATCTAATGTGGAAACCCCTAAAAGGTTCTATATATGAATCGCCTGACAGAACCCTTTAATGTTCTATATAGAACCTTTTCATCTAAGAGAATGTGTAGGCAAAACCTGACCCACATATACACATATAGACTGATGCAAGTGCACACAAAATCACTTCATTTTTCAAAAGCTGGAGCTGTTTTGGAATCTGCATGGCTGTGTTGTGTTGTTGAAAACACGTGTCTGCTGATATATGTGTCTCAGTGTGAGCGTGTGAGGTAATCAGCTCTGTTCCTTTGAGGTCTGATCAAGCACTTGAGGCCGGAATCATAGCGACAGAATGAATAAATGAATGAACAGATGAATAAAGCCTTTACTATCATTCATCAGCTGCTGCAATCCCACCCGCCCTCAGAACACACATAAAGACAAACACACTGCAGCTCAGATACGCTCAGTCCCAGGCTTTATGAGTATTGACACTCACACGCAGTCTATTCTCTTTCTCGCAGGGAGAGAGTCTAAATAGTGCTGAGCAGTTTGATCTGTCTGTACCTAGCAAAAACACTTGTATGTGCGGTTGTATGTGTGTGATAGATGATAGATGATCTGTTGTAGTTTCAACCAATCAATGTTTTCTTTCCACCGTTGTTTTGAGTGGTCACAACATTGTAATCTATACCGTTCACCATTTACTGTCTGGTCAGGAGAACGTTTGGGTCAGCACACACACACACACACACACACACACATACACACACACACACTGGGTCTTCATGTTCTATAGGGACATTCCATACATGGTTTTTATATTGTACAAACTGTATATTCTATCCCCTAACCCTATATCCTACCCATCACAGAAAACTTTCTGCATTTTTACATTTTCAACATATTTTTTACAAGATGTTTTCCTCATGGTGAACAAAAAATTACCTCACAAGAATTTCTGGTATAACTATCCTTGAGGTGACATACCTGAACAACACACACACACACACACTATCTCTCTCTCTTTACATTTCATTACTATAACACATCCCTGCATTCTATAGTCAGCGGCTATATCCATGCTGAAATCTACTAATATTCTTTCACAGATTAAATATAGAATCATCAGTCTCTCAATCTTTCATAAACTCTTGCCACACACATCCTGTGCAAATGCAGATGATTAAGCGGCACCTGTGAGATGGAAGTACAGAGAGTAATGTGCTCATTGAGAAAGTGAAATAAACAAGCCCCATATCTCTAACATTAGCATTAGCTCCTACAATAACTACTTAGCAATCTATCATTAACCCCATTCCTAAATGAAAACTTTTAGTATTTGTGTACATATAATACCATTTAAAAGCTTAGGGTCAGCAAGAGTTTTTGTTTTTTTAATTCTGGAAGGACATAAATGAATCAAAAGTGACAGTAAAAACATTTATATTGTTACAAAAAAATTATTTCAAAATACATGCTGTTCTTTTGAACTTTCTATTTATTAAAGGATCCTGAAAAAAACAAACGCCATTGCAAATATCACTAAATTAAGCAGTACAACTGTTTTCAACATTGATAATTATAATGTCAATATTTCTTGAGCACCAAATCAGCAGATGACATAAGCCACGTTCACACTGTACATTTTAGGGATTGACAACTGCTTTTACTTACAGGTGTGAGTCTCGAAATGTCCCGTTCACACAGCAAATTACAGTAGCGTTTCGAACACTGTCTGTATGAATGTGCAACGAGAGTCAAGCCCGTATTCTCTTACTAGTAACCATAACGACAGTGACCAACATGATATTAAAGATGGCGACGTCCATAAAACTGAAAAGTCTTATCACTTTTGACATGACAAAAGACTAATTGAAACACGAATTCGTCCATCAAAACTTATTTAACCAACAGCAGCATGCAAACACGCGCTAGCCGGAGTCTTCCGTTGCACTCGCGCATGACACGGCATTTTAATTTGGAAAAGAAACAAAACTGACAGGAGCCGCTCCGGTGGAGAACAGTGACTGGATCTAACACCTTCAGATGACACAGAGCTCAAAGCTCTGTCACTGTAAGTTACTGAAAGCGAAGCCACACACAAAACACTTTAGAAGAGCGGCTCTCTCGCACTGTATGACGTGACAGATAACTAGTTGCCTAGTGCGGTTCTGTTCATACAGTGCAGATTTTCTGAGAATGCGGTTGTGAGTCCTGAAGATTTACAGGTGTGAGTTTGGTTATAGAATGCGGTTGTCACTCCCGTAAATAACTGTGTGTGAATGTAACCGTATTAAGGACTCAAATACAGGACTGACAACCGTATTCTGCTGCTGTGTGAAAGTGGTTATAGAATGATTTCTGAAGGATCATGTGACACTAAAGACTGGAGTAATGCCTGCTGAAAAATCAGCCTTACCATCATAGGAATAAATTACATTTTAAAATATATAAAAATGGAAAACAGTTGTTTTACATTGTAGTAACATGGTAACACTTTAGAATTCTGATATTAATGAATAACTTAACAGGAAAAAATGACTTAATGCAATATTAAAATTCTAGTAACTTTTCACTAGCTAATCAGTAGCTAACTACTATTTTTAACCTTACAAAAACCTCAAAAGCGTACAATTATTTCAGTCATTACTAAAGAGTTATCATGTTTTTCACTTTAGAATACTGATCCAAATAACTAATTCCTTCTGAAGGTTTTGGTAATACTTGAGTCATTCCTAGTGGGTCCATAATCTATCATGCATTATTCACATTAATTATGAACCTGTATATTGTAGTTCAACTGAGCGCTATTACTCACTAGTTCGTTAATCAGAGTTTCTTGTTAGTTATAGTAGTTACTAGAATGTTAACACTGTGTTTCTCATTTGTTCCTGTGTAGTTAGTCATTAATGACAGAACAATACTCTAAAGTGTTACCCAAAATTCATACATTCCCTGGAAATGTAACCAATGGCCTTGCTGTTTTTAGCTCCACACTCTACTGACTGAGCTACAGTAACACTATTTAAAAGTGAAAACTATCATTTCGCAGCCCTTCATTCTCTCTTATCATACCACACACACACATACAGGCATTGTGAGTGTGTAGATCAATACGCTTTGATAAAGTCTGTGTACAAATTGTTTTCTGAAGTCATAGCCCATACGTACAGATAACATTACCCCACATTTTCTCATCCTTTCATCTATTTAGTAGGGTTTGTCTCTCGAGAATTTATTATTTTTTTCTGCATTCCATGTCTTTTTTCACTCAGGATGTAGGGCATTACTAGTTGTATCTTGTTTGAAGTAGGAAGTCTTTATTGATACAGAGGAGAAGAAAGAGAGTGAGAGTTAGTGGAAGAGATAGAGAGCATATGAGGTAAATCTCTAGAGTGCTAGTCATTTGCAAACACATATCTGTCCCGGTGTCCTCGTTTTCTATGTTTGAATAAGTGTGTGTGTGTTTTGGGGTTTATTTAGCTATCCTTTGGAGACACGTGTGTCTACAGCAGTTATTTAAATATGATAAAATCTCTCTTTAAGGGCATTTGAGGACGCCTGCATTTGGAAAATCAATTCATAATGTTTTTTTAATTCTTAAAAATTCAAAAATAAATAAAGTAAATAAATAAAAGAGTAGGGCTAGGGTTAAAGTAACAATTAGCTTTTTATAAAAACAAAAGAAGTCTATGATGTCCTCATTTTGATAACGGAGTACATATGTGTTAGTCTCTATATGTATATGATTAATTGTTGCATGAAAATAAATGAGAAAAGCACACGTATTAGGCACTTCTTCAGAGCTCTATCTGTGGAGAGGCAGGGGCCCTGGGACGCATGACACAGGTCAGCTGTATAAAATAAAATGGGATGGTCAGCTATAAATACATGGCTGTTGTAAGTAAATGCTTTCTTACCAGGGACATTGTTTCTCTGAAGAGCAAATGTGTGTTTTGACGTGGAGAAAGAGAGAAGATGGACACAGAGAATGTGAGCTGAAAATCACTGAAAAGCTCTCGAAGTTTATGAATGATTGATAACCTGCGAGATGCTGTTAGTTTTAGTAAACTTTCCTTGTTCTTTCGGATACATAAAAATAAATAAAAAACTTTTGGAGTGTTATTTCACCCCTATAAAACTTGTATAAAAACTATAAAAACTTGTTCTTTGTGTGTGTGTGTGTGTGTCAGTATAGACCTACTTGGGAAAGAGAATTCTATACTGTTCTTACTGTATGTGAATGCGTGTTCTCTTTTGTTTGCATGTGCACCGCAAAAAGTTATTTTCTTACTCACTATTTTTGTCTTGTTTTTATATATATATAGGCATATTTTTTTCTTCTTTTAAAGGGTTAGTTCACCCAAAAATTAAATTTCTGTCATTAATTATTCACGCTCATGTTGTCCCAAACCCGCAAGACCTTTGTTTGTCTTTGGAACACAAATTAATTATCTGATCCACACAGAGGCAGCAACTTCATTGCACCTTTTGAGGTCCAGAAAGGTATTAAAGACATCAATAAAATAATCAAATCACTTTTTTTTGTGAATTGTGGGGACATTCCATAGGCATAATGGTTTTTTATACTGTACAAACTGTACATTCTGTCCCCCTACACTACCCCTACCCCTAAACCTACCCATCATAGGAAACTATGCACATTTTTACTTTCTTTTTTTTTTTAAAAAAAAGAAAAAACTCATTCTGTATGATTTATAAGCCTTTTGAAAATGGGGACATAATGTCCTCATAAGTCACCCTCTCTTTGTAATACTTATGTCATACCCATGTCATTATACAAATTTGCGTCCTGATATGTCACAAAAACACGCACACCACACACACACAAACACACACACACACACACACACACACACACAAGTTTGTTTTGCTATCAAAGTGAGGACATTCCATCGGTGTAATGGTTTTTATACTGTACAAACTGTACATTCTCTCCCCCTACACTACCCCTACCCCTAAACCTACCCATCACAGAAAGCTTTTTTACATTTTTAATAAAACATTGCTTAGTATGTTTTTAAAGCTATTTTAAATATGACAACTCATGAAATATTATACTCATATTTCATGTTTACGTCGTAATACCAGTGTAATACCCATTTCATTATACAAATTTGTGTCCTTATAAATCACAAAAACACACACACACACAAAACCCCACCATCACACATGCTCCATTCACTGTATATTACCCTGCTGCAAACTGACACGCTACACACAATATGCGTGTTACTGCACACACACACCAGGTGCTGTAAAATGAGTCCTTCAGTGTGTTTTATTTCATAAATATGTTGTTTCTCAGTACATGCTCTCAGTCGTCTCTCTCCATCTGTCTCTCCATATCTGTCTATTTGTCTAGTTGCTTCTCTAGTCTTCCTCTGCCCATCTGCCTCTCTCCTTCCCTCCTTCCTTTTCTCATCATATTCAAGCTCTTTCTTTCTCTCTCTTTAGTTCACCTTAAGATGTCTCTCTCCGTCCCTATGTGTTTTTCATCAGCCCCCATTTCCACACTTATTTTTCCTCTCTTTCTTGGTATGTAGGTTTGTGCCTGCCCTGTGCCCTTGCTACGCTTACTTGCTCTCTTTCTCTCTCTTTCCCAATATTCCATCAATCATTCCTCCCTCCCTCCTTATTGCTCTCTCTCTCTCTCTCTCTGGTACAGTGCAGAGTGCTGAGTGGTTCACTATGTGGTTACTATAGTAACGGCAGCAGGGAGTGGGGGATGTGCTGCTAATTTAAAGACCCACCAGGGCCGTTAGCCATTGATACAGTTAAATTAGATATTATGCATCCTAATGTAATTATTATAATTGTTATATAAAGGTTACACCATCTGCTGTTTGAAATGAGAAACATCTCTTGCTGTTATACAGTAAAGTGTCATTGACTTTGATCAAGAGTCATAACTGTCCTACTTAGCGCAGCGCAAATGTTCACCATATGTCCATTAAAACCAACTAGACAGCACTGAGCTAACATTAGCCTTTCTGATTTAGACTCGGAGCACAAATTACTTCTCATTATTATTTTCACATTCATTTTCTCTAGAGCGAATTCAAAAAAAACAAATCAACCAGCTCCAGAATGAATCACAACATTATAAATCTTTATTTGGTCAAATTAAATTTCACAATATTCAAATATGCACAAATATTAAAACTGGTCTGTTGTGCTCTATATCTTAACATTTAGCGTTGACTGCCCATCACAATGCTAGTAATGTATAAATAGCTTTGCTGAAGTAATTCTGAAAATGAATTGGGATCTCCTCCAACTCCAACCACCTTTATTCACTATAATTAACTAAGTCCAGAAGGGGGAACCTGCGCTTGAGACTAGAAACTTAAACCTGTTTGCCTTCATCACTCTCTTTCTCTTGAGTGTGCCATCTTGTAAAATATAGTATCATTCAAAAGTTTGGGGTCACTGGGGGAGTTAAAACTGTTAAAAAGTTGAAAAGATACATTCAATTGATCAAAAAAATTACAGTGAAGACATTTATAATGTTACAAATGATTACAAATAAATGCAGTTATTTTGAACTTTCTATTCATCCAAGAATCATGAAGCTCTATTACGTTTCCACAAAAATATTAAATTTTTTAGACTTCTTTCAAAAACATTAGAAAATCTTACCAACCACAAACTTAAACATCAGTGTATATGTATATCTTGTACATCTTAATGTGCCAACTGAATCACAACAATGTAGAATAATCGTTTATTTATAAGGCTGGTGCGCATTGTTTCTACAAATTGAATGAAACTTCACTGTAGAATGGCACTATGTTAAGTTACAAGGACAGTCTCTGTAGAGAAACCTGCTCAAGGACACATACTGGTTATAATTCAAGCATTGCCCCATACAACCTTTTTTTTTTTTTTTACCAACCCAGATCTTCAACCACTAAGCTACACTATCCAATATGCTAAAAATAAGCTGAGGGACTCGGACTGAGGGCTATATGAATCATTCTTTAAGGATAAACAGAAAACACCATTGTTGCCGTATTAGTAGCTTAACACAGCTAACAGGGCCTAAATTAAGTACTTCAATCACAATACTGAATGTAAAATATATGTACTAGCTCTCACAATGTGTGTGTGTGTGTAAGAAAATGTATGTTCACATGCATCAAGACCACCCTGCAATGTAATAACGTCATGGCTGGTTCTAGAGCAAGGTTATTGTGAGTGAAGGACGGTCTCAGCACAAGTGTGTGTGTGTGTGTGTAGGTGTGTGCGAGGATGAGAGTTAGACAGACTGAGAAAATTTGTGTGCTCAAGCTGCATCTGTTGAGAGAGAGAGTGTGTGCGTGAGACAGAAGGGTGGGGATGTTTCGCTCTAAATGGCACACTCACAGGAGATCCGGCTATGCGTAAAGCTTCAAGGTGTTGTACTTCTCATCAGGACACTCACGCTGTGTGTTATATGTCACATTAGTATGCTGCATGTGTGATTGTGGGACTGGTGTCTGAACTTTGATCACGCACATCTACTCTGTACTTATCTGTTACTATGATCGGATGAGTATTTTTGTGTCTAGATTTGTGTGTATGTTTCTTCATTTATTATTCCACTGAGTACAGATTTAAACGTACAAAAAGCAGAGATGAGCAGAGATGGGGATAGAAATGCATACATGCACAGTCCAACACAAACTCTAATGGTTTTGATGCAGTATGCCCCAATTATCATCATCCTGAAACATATGCCTTCACACACACACACACACCTACACAAAAACACACACACACACACAAATAAATGAATGCTGAAACATGAAAGGTGTTCTTGAATGGCCTACACAGACATTTTCAGTCAGTGGCATGGGGGGGGGGGGTGATCATAGGGGGCTTGAGCCCCTGCCCCTTTGATCGTGAAAGTGAAAGTGCCCTTTGCGGTCACATCCCGTGTTCCCATTTCTCCCACCCCCCGGAACACGATTTCTACCGGACCGCAGCCGTCAATTAGGACATTGTTTCTGCTTGCACTGTGTTGCTTTCTTTATCACAGAGGAAGTGGATAAGATGTAGTATTTGTCAAATAACAGACGTTAACATGTTTCTAAAGAAACACTTTTCATTCAATACTTTACAGAAAGTACAGTGCTTAATGCAGTTCCTGTATGTACAAGAATAGAGTTCTACCTAAGCGAATACTATTTATATAATGATAAAGTGGGGTCTATATTTTTAGCAGTTTTATTTTGATAATACCTACACAATATAACATTAGGCTCACAAGATTTTTTTACTTTTATGAAAACAAGGATTTGTGTCACATTACACAACTCTTGACTGGATTTTGCAAGACAAGGATAGCTGCAGGTCAAAGTAATGGGTGTGCTAAAAGGGGGCAGGCCAAAAGGTGAATTGCTACAACAGAACTAACCCCTATTCCTACCCAACACCCTGACAGACAGCATTCGTGACTGATAATAAAGATCTTTCGGCACGCCCAATACTCCAACCTGCAGATACCCAACGACAAGGTGGAACTAATCCAGTCAATCACAGTGCAGATGGTATAAATCACGTAATCACTTGCATGAATTTCTCGCATGAATTTATGTGAGAATTTTTATTTTTTGCTTTTGGTTAGGACTGCCTCTTGTCTTGGCCAAATATCTTGTAGTTTGTGCACCTCATCAGCGTCGTCTTGTGTACTGCTATGACAAGACAATGACAGATGACAAGAAAACTTGTTTAGTATGAGCACCACAGCAATTCAGCTAGTCTTACAGTCCTGTAGTGTAAGCTTGCCCTTAGCGAAACTGAAGCAATCAGAATAAACATAATTCAGTGTGTTCATCAAATGTTATTGTTGTTACCGGTGAGTCTAGCCATGGCGTCATTGCGGTCTCAAATCAGACAAAATTTCAAATCAGCATGCACTGCTTGAATTCAAACACACCACATGAATTCGATCACACCTAGTGAATTTTTTCAAACAGGTTTACCCATCTTCCATTGGTTGTACAGATAATCTCACACCACTGGTTGAACCAGTGTTACAATGTCGGGCTGGTCTAAGTAAAAAAAGTCTGAACAGTTTACACTTTTTTTAGGGAATATAGGAATGGTTTTTTAAAAAAAATTCATATTAAACTAAAATAGAAAAAAAAATTTAACTTAAAAAAATAAAACATTTGAGCTTTAAATCAGTAGCAGGTAATTTAGAAATGCTAAATACCTGTTTACCTCCGCTTCTTACAGCAATTACTCATTATTTTGTCATGTTTTGTGCACATGTGTCTGCGTTTGTGAGATAGAGGGAGAAAAGCAATTTAACAGTGTGCTATTTGTCAGTCTTCTTCAAAATGAAAAAAAAAAAAAAAAACTCTAATCCTTTTTTCTTTTCACTTTTCCTTCCTTTCTCTCTTCAATCCTGTTTCTACCACTGCCTTCCTCTTCCTTGCCTCTTTCTGTCACTTCCTTTCTCTCCCCCAAAGGATCCTGCTGACAGTGGTGGTGATATTCCGGATCCTGATTGTGGGTATAGTGGGAGAGAAGGTGTATGAGGACGAACAGATTATGTTTATCTGTAACACGCTGCAGCCAGGTTGCAACCAGGCCTGCTACGACAAAGCCTTCCCCATCTCCCATATCCGTTACTGGGTTTTCCAGATCATCTTGGTGTGCACGCCCAGCCTCTGTTTTATCACTTACTCAGTGCACCAGTCTGCCAAGCACAAAGATCGCAGTTACACCCTCCTGCACGGCCCGTACATCGACCACGGACATGGACCGAGCCGCAAGCTTCGCAACATCAATGGTATCCTGGTGCACCCGGAAAGCAAAGATGACCGCGACTGTCTGGATTTGAAAGACATTCCCAACATTCCGCAGGGGGTCACGTACTCCAAAAGTGCCAAGATTCGTCAACAGGAGGGCATCTCCCGTTTTTACGTCATACAGGTGGTGTTCCGGAACGTTCTGGAAATTGGCTTTCTAGCTGGCCAGTACTTCCTGTATGGATTCAATGTTCCCGCCATGTTTGAGTGTGATCGCTACCCCTGCGTGAAGGAGGTTGAATGCTACGTGTCACGTCCCACGGAGAAGACAGTTTTCCTGGTGTTTATGTTCGCTGTTAGCGGGATCTGCGTGGTCCTAAACTTGGCCGAGCTTAACCATCTGGGCTGGCGGAAGATTAAGGCGGCAATCCGTGGCGTCCAGGCTCGCAGAAAGTCCATTTGTGAGATCCGGAAAAAGGATGTGTCCCACCTCTCATCTGTGCCCAACCTGGGCCGCACCCAGTCTAGTGAATCGGCCTATGTCTGACAGCGAATAGGGGAGGGGCTTAGACGAGGTTGGGAGTGGCTGGTGAGGCGACGGCCACGCCCTGTGCTGCAGACTTGACACTGCTAATTTTATGCATAGATCGGACAGGGTGAGAGAGGGGTAGGGTGAAAATAAAAAAGCAAATGAACCAGTGAGGACTGTAGAAAATCAGATTTGGGATTCTAAACTTTATGGACAATAAAACTGCTTTTTCAGACTTTAAGGATGAGCGCTTGAGAACAGAACAAGGGCTCATACTTGGTACACAAACACATTTACACCGCAAACATACACACGCACACATACTGATATCCCTGAGCTCCGCTGAACAGCAAAAGTCTTCCAACACAATTTAAGAAACAAAATTGAGTTGCTCAATGTCAAAAGAGATAAAAACAGAAAAAGATGGAGGGACTGTTCAGCATGTGACTCAGAAGCATTGTAAAATATAAACAATTTTCTCTAGAGTCAATGCTGAGACACTCACATTTTGAACAGCCAGAAAGAGAAAAAAGGAGGACAAACAAAAGAGTATAAAAATGTACCTCAGCACAGACTCCTCTACGCCTCTTCCCCAATTGCTTTCTTTCATTTCATTTCTTTCTTTCTTCTTTCTCTGTCTCTTTCTGCATAGTTTTATAGATATAGCTATGAAGTATACAAGGCAAACGAACGAACATTCATCTTCTGATAAGCTAGCCCCACATTTGCTGGAGGGCCATAAGAGACTCCATCCACAAAAATCAACACTGACACACCACAGTCCCCAGTCCTCTGTTTCACCAGCCCCCCAGTCATTACTGTACATATCTTAGAATATTGATATTGCAACATGTATTTCACACATTGAAGTGTAGCTTTTGCCATTATTTAAAGAGAATTACACATTGATTGCCAAAAAGAAAAGAAAGAAAAAAAAAACAAAAAAGAAAAAAAAACAAACAATAATTGTGTTGTTTATCTGCATTTGTTCTGTAATGGACAGGAAAAATAGTGATTTTATACTATGGGCATTTCCAGACAAAGGCATGTTACGATGCATCATTAGAATGGCTAGATAGTGTTACGAGCTGTGTATAGAAACAGACTGTTTCTTTTTTGCACCCAGTATTTTTGAGGTGTATTCTGAAGCATGCGGGAGGAGATCTATAGCTCTATGGGAATGGCAGAGAGAGTCTATACCAAGTAAGGCTCCAATGCAGCAATAATATATAAAGATATATATAAATTATAAATAAATATATGTCATAAAAATAAATGAATAAACTATTAAAGAAATAAATGAAATATAGTGCCATGAAGAGTTCTTCTTTACTTGTTTGTGTGTGGACATACGTGTATTTCCATCCAAGTGGGCATACTGCTGGAGGGTTTTTATCCAGACTGCAATTATTGCAGGGATTGAAGGCAGTGAAAGTATAAATCACAGACTCTCTCAAACCAATATACGCAGCACTGGATCGCCTGCATAGATGCATAGATAGTTTAAACCATAGAGATGAAGAGAGTGTGTGTGTTTTACCTTGATCCAGTTGGAAAATCAACACACACTAAATAGGCTGACACTAATTGGGTTTTCATCTAAATGTTTGACATTTTTAAGTGAATTACTAAAAGAATGTGCAACGTTACATGTTTTTATCTGCTATGCACTTTATTTGAAGGACCCTCTTCTGTCGCCGTTTTTGTTGTGAAAATCAGCGGAAACATATTTCCAAACAGTCAAAATGTCAAAAACTAATTTCTCCATCAGCTCAATTTTGACATGAGAAAATGAATTTTGGGAGTTTATGCACATATCTATCTTTTACATTCAGGATTTCTTAATTCAGAATATGCATACAAATTTATTGTTGGATAGAAAGAAAAGTGTTAGCCATGAATAGCCAAATGAATCCATGATCTTACCCGATTCATTAGCATTAAAGAGAGAAGCTGCTAAATTAAGACTTTTGAAATGAAATGAAAATGAGTATAGATAAGACAGTGTAATAATTGCTAACTAATGTGGAATGAGTCAGAGCTGTTAAACAAGCTAAGTATAGCTCCTATTGTCTGTGCTGCTGGCATCTCTCTTCATATGGAATACAAATGATCTTGCACTGCAACTATGTTTTATTCAGGATCAGTGCTGTCCTCAAAGTTATTTCAATTTTAAATCATTAATACTGTTAAATAAATGTTTGGAAATAGGTCTTCTATCATATTTATAGTTTTCCCATTTAAGTGATCGTAGCCCATTCTCAGAATTCTAATAAACTTTATGGGGACATAAAGACCTTAAAGGGGTGGTTCATTATGATTTCAACTTTAGTTAGTGTGTAATGTTGCTGTCTGAGCACAAACAACATCTGCAAAGTTTCGATGCTCAAAGTTCAAAGCAAAGGGAGATATTTCCTTTAAAAAAATTCTCTCTACAACAAACAGTTGGTGACGTCACTAACTCTAAAATTTACATAAACCCCGCCCCCGAGAACAAAGGGGTGAGGCTATGTTAATGAAAAACAGCACAAATGCAATAGCATGTCATAAAAGCAAGATGACAACATAAGTTATAACCGTATAAACTAAACTATACCTGTTCTATCTTCATGCAGCATATATCCCCTGGCTCTGTAGGATCTTACAACAGTTCCCATACGAGTGATTTATAGATTATCATGACAGAATATGCTAATTAATGACTTTAAGATATCCCACATTAGCTACATAAATTAAGCAACTAACCATTCAGAAACGTCCTGTTGCAGTCTCTCCATCATTGTCAGACTCCAGTTTGAACATAAAAGTCAGTTTCTGACATTTTCAGTGAGTCTTTGTGAGGTGATCGGCACTGCTAACAGTACTATGTGCTAACACTAGCTCTCACTAACACCCTGCTCTCTGCTTAGGAGCAGCAGCTCATTTGCATTTAAAGGGACACACAAAAACGGAGCGTTTTTGCTCACCCTCAAAAAGTGACAAATTTAACATGCTATAAAAAATGATCTGTGGGATATTTTGAGCTAAAACTTCACATACACACTCTGGGGACATTTTTTACATCTTGTAAAAATGGCATTAAACCCCTTTAAACCTACCCATCACAGATTTTTTTTAATTATTATTATTTATAAGCTGTTTTCCTTAAAACAGCTTATAAATTTCCCAAAAAAAAAAAAAAAAGTCCCCACAAGGACAAGGATTTCCATATTGCCATCTTTGTGGGACATTTTGTCCTCATAATTGAGGGTTTGTGCTAACATGCTGAGGACTTTCTATTGACTTCTGTTTTTTTATTGAGTCAAACATGTTTTCTTTCCACTACCCCTAAATCTAACCCTCACACGAACCTTTCTGCATTATGTTACTTTCATTTAGACATTATTGTGTTTATTAAGCTGTTTACCTGTTTTGGTCCCCACAAAATAGACAAAACCTGATCTAAACACACGTACACACAATTATTCTAACAGAACTCTTCTTTAAAGGGTTAGTTCACCCAAAAATGAAATTTCTGTCATTTATTAGTCACCCTCATGTCGTTCCACACCCGTAAGACCTTCGTTCATCTTCTGAACACAAATTAAGATATTTTGATGAAATCCGAGAGGAATATGACTCGTCCATCCATAGACAGCAATATAATCACCACTTTCAAGGCCCAGAAAGGTACTAAAGACATTGTTAAAAAAGTCGACACAACTACAGTGGTTCAACCTTAATTTTATGCATCAATGCATTCACTGCACAAACTAAATTGAATAAAGCTGTTATTTTTGTTTTGGCGCACAAAATGTATTCTTGTCGCTTCATAAAATTAAGGTTGAACCACTGCAGTCACGTCGACTGTTTTAACAATGTCTTTAGCACCTTTCTGGACCTTGAAAGTGGAGATTATATTGATGTCTATGGACGAGTCAGATACCTCTCAGATTTCATCAAAAATATCTTAATTTATGTTCTGAAGATGAACGAAGGTCTTACGGGTTTGGAACGACATGAGGTTGAATAATTAATGAAAACTGGTTAGTAACTGTAAAACAAATCCAAATTAATCCCAAATGTAAACTCTGCAACGGTATAGTGAGAAATCCTTTTATAGAAATAGCTGTTAAATTAATTTCAAGCTGTTTTCTTAGTAAAAAATCTACTTTGCGTCAACACTGACATCAGTTTATTTTTTGGTGACTCACGTCCTTACTAAGAAATGCATGCTGCTGTGAGCACCAAGTTGTGCTGAGGAACACTTAACGTTTCAATAATACCAGAAACATCTATTATTTACACTACTACAGTGATACTGCAATCACACTCTCCTGTACACACCAAATGACTCAGCATTAAAAATTAACTCTTACTGGAAGAGTGAAAGAGAAAGGCAGAGTGTGTGCAGCTATAAATGAAATAGAGAGAGTGGTATGTGTATTTGCCTGCTAAACAAGTGAGAATAAAAGATGCACAGAAAAATATGAACCTATCTGACCTTTGATTCTGCTGACCTTTGACAGTGAAGCAAAATCTATTTTGGTCTTTAACTGAAAAGCAGTAAAGCAACAGTAAGCAGGAGGAGCAGTGGAGACTTTTTTTGACAAAAACTCTCTTATAATTAATTATAATATATAATATATTATGAACCAGTGCAAAAAAACACAAGGTGAAAAGTGATTTTAATCATATAACCCGGGGAAAAGTTTCACTCATGTGAATATGATGAAGAGTATAATGTTCAGATTTAACTGTAATGAAATTGACCTGAAAATCCATTAATGAAAACATTGATTCACTGAGAACCAGTAAAATGAGAAATCAATATATTGAAATCAATCAGTATATTCTACTCATATGTGAAGGACACACACATACAATGCGGTCTTTCCCACATTTAGATGCAAAAGATCACAAAGAATTTCTTTCTAAGTGATCTGAGAAGAGGGGATTCTCCAGAGAGAGAGAGAGATGAAGGAAGAAAGGAGAAAAAAGGAAATCAGAAAGAATCACATCAGAGGAAGAAAGCAGACCTAAGTGCTCACAGCTAATTTGCAGCGCTCAAACTCCCAGACAAAACTGCACAGTCATGCATGCACACATGAGCGCTTAACAAACTGTCACTTCAGCTTCACAGGTACAGTGCTTTAAGTAATCTAGACTTCTCATGATTTCCCCTGTGAGTGCCAGTGTGCTCTTGAGATCCTGAATCTCTATAAACACAATCCCTTTCTACCACACACATTAGAACCAAAAATGCAGTGTTTGCTTCAGAATGCAAACACCAGAAATATTTATTCTCTGGTACAAGAACCACAGAGTAATGAAAGTGTGCTTAGACTGGTATATAATAGCAAACATCATCAAATATTTACCAGGAGTATCAGAGTCACAGTCTCAGCCCAGCTGTACTTGAGCAGCAGAACCAGACGTTATGTTTCTTACATGACTCATGTGAACGGTAAAGAGGGAGTGGGAGAGAGATTGACTTAGAGAGATGATAGATAGAGACAGTAAAGATGTCCTGACATTCAGAAAGGGATCTTAAGGTGAAGACTACCACATACACCTATCAATGACACACACACACACAACCAACACATACATATTCGTTTAAAAATCCCATTAAATCAAAATGAAAGTTGTTAACACTTCAGAATACTGTTACGTCATTAATGAATAACTACACAGGAACAAATGAGTAACGCATTATTAACACTAATAACTACTAACAAGAAACTCTGATAAATGAATTAGTAATAGTGCTTAGTCGAATGTGGCAGTACAATATTAGCTAATCAATAACTTTTTTCATATCTCCCAGAGAACTACAAGAACTACTATATACAGGTAAGTGAAGGTCATGGTAACCCACAAGTAAAGACTCAAGTATTACCAGAAATCGTTCAGAAGGAATTACTAAGTATTTAGATCAGTATTCTAAAGTGAAAAACATGATAACTATTTAGTAATGACTGAAATTTAAAAAAGCGTTTCTGCTACCTCGCACTGGGCCGCGCCCCAAGCTTGTGACGGCCCTGGAAGCAGTGATTGTGATGGCAGAAATGAAAGATATAAATCATAGATTGTTATGGAAGTCAGCATTTTGGTACATTATCAGTTTGGAAGATGTGATCCACACTACATCAGGAAAGAAGCCACTGCCTATTGGCCTCACTAAACTGACAAGCAAATGCTACAAAAATGATGACTAAACAGTTTAAAATTGAGTTATGTGTGGAAAGTGTGGAGTACACTGAAAAAGAAGAGTCTTGTTTATTTTCACATGTTCTACAATCATCGATTTGGAATTCCAGGAAAGAAATAATGTTAAAGATTTTTTTTATGTGTTTTGAAACACTAAGGCATGGTTTCACTATGTGTGCATTTGAATGTGTGTGAAGTTTCAGACAATTTGCCAAAAATAATTTACCCTAACAGGACAAAGTTATAAATGACGAAACCCCAAAAAAGGTCAAAGGTCAGGTTTTGGAAAGTACTGACTCAAATTTTACTAGATACTTCTAAAGGAAATACAAATTTTTTGGATCAGTATTCTAAAGTGAAGATCATGTTAACCCACTCAAGTGTTACTACATCCACTGGAAGGAATTACTATCCAAAAACGTACAAAAACCTCAAATCTTACAATTATTTCAGTCATTACTAAAGAGTTATCATGTTTTTCACTTTAGAATATTGATCCAAATAATTAATAATTCCTTCTGAAGGATTTCTACTTGAGTCATTCAACTGAGTCATTCACCTCATTCAGCTGAGCGCTATTACTTGATTCTTTAATCAGAGTTTATTGTTAGTTAATAGTAGAATGTTTATAGTGACACTGACATTATACAATAAACATTGTATAACTGATTCAATTTGATATAAATTCTCACTAAATGCCCATATACTTCAAAAAAAAGTAGAAGAAGGGAAAAAAGCTCTTTTTCTCCAAATGTGAGGCAGTGGTCTACCCACCTTATTTTTCAACGCATAAGTAAGCTATTTCCTCAATGTATGAGACTTATGAGACTTATACATACTTATAATGTATGAGGCACTATAACTAGAACAACAAAGTACAGCAAGTGGTAAATCTATTTGTGATACAAACCAGTGTGATTTTGACTATGATAATAAGTCTAAATAATATGATAACAAATACCAGTTTGTAACATTTCGACTGACGCTGCAGCCTTGGACATTCAAGTTTAAAATGCAGCGCCTGCTCTTACGTGAAAATAAGGTGACTAGAGTGGCTTAGCTGTTCAGTGCTAGATTGATTTATCAATGGTGCAGAATAACCTGCACATGGACAGGCCATCAAGATGCCCTATTGGCAGTTGTGACTGCAAACAAACATAAACAGAGCTGGACCGCCAAGGTCACTGCAAGGTAACATGGGAAGAGATTCTAACACAAATTCTGTGAGCAGTGATGTGATTGGTGAGTTTTTGAAGAGTGGACTATAGTGGACACTAGTCATGTGTAGCTCATTATCAGTCTTAATTAGGTCACTTCTAAGCTCAGGGGACCTTCGTTAGAGAGAGTAATGTGTTTATTTTTTGATTACTCTTCATTTAGCTTCTATACAGGACTGAAGGGTACATAAAGGTTAGCATAAAATTAGTATGTGATGGTACTGCAGTGGGTTTGCGGAGAAGATATTTAAAACATACTGTAGATGAGTTTCATGATATTTATAACAATTTAAATCAACTGACTGGTTAAACTTTATTTTGATACTTTAGACATTCTACTAACTATAGTAGCTTTGCATGAACCTGGAAATCAATTTAAGGCAATATATTGGCCCTTAATGGAAAAGTTCATTTCTGTCCCTGCTGTGAACTAACCACAGCACAAAAAAAAAGAGAAATATGTAAAGTTTCAGCGTCAGCAGTCCACGACCAGCCTAAATCAGCCATGGTACCAGCACAAAAACACACTCAAGCAACATATTGTGTATCGTTATCAACAAAATCTGAGTTTTTGTTAATATCACACACCCCTATTAGGGATAGCAAATATCATTTGCTTAGTATCAAAACAATAGAAGTCAATAGAACATCCCCACCAACAAACATATGTGTGAGTGTGTATACTTAAGAAAGCAAAGCAAGGGAGAAATGGAGAGAGAGAGAGAGCACAAGTAGGTATGATAGCAGCTGGAATAGTTACATAATGCCAATACAGCTCACCTTATATCACATGGATAAATATGAGCTTTATTATCACTATCAGGATGTGAAACATTGCATGTTTACTAACTGAATGTATAAAGCCCACTAATGCTGCTTTTGTACAAAATAATATTAGACTGGAAAGCAACATCTATGTGATGAGTATTTGATTGTAAGCAGACCTGGATGATAAAACAACGATTGCTGTTTTCCTAAAGAGAGGGTCTTTATCATAATGAACTTGTTGAGTCTTCTCTGCAGTGCTGTGATGGACTCTGACTGTGTGGGCTGAGCTAGTTTTCCTCTACTCAACATTCACAAGCTAGCACATCGTTCTAAGTCCAGAGGCTTTTTATAGAGTAAACAAACCAAGCAGTTTAAAATTTTCTTTTTAAACACCATAAAACCACACTCCAGGCAAGGGGTCCTTTTGTGCAGTCTAGATACAATTCCCTAGTTACAAGGCTGGGATGTTTTTTACAAGTGTATTGTTCTTTTGTGTGTGAATGTTGATTGTATATAGCGCAGTGCAGCACTGCAGTGCTGGTTCAGAGTTAATACATGACTGAGAGTGTAACTGAGATTAGGAGTCTCTTATAGCCTGGGTGTAAAGCGGTATGTGTGTGTGCGTGTATGTGAGTGTGTTTCTTGAGGAATGACCAGAGAAAAGTGCAGTGGCAGCAAATCTGGTCTGCAGCTCAGCATTCACCATCAGCCCCCCGTCAAAGCTCAACCCCACCCTAGAGAGGGATTCTCCTTCAGCTCCTCGCTTCCATTTCAATAATCGGCATGCTCATGTTGAGCAAATTTGAACAGTACAAGATAATACCTGAACTGCCTGAATCTACCTGAATCTCTTCTACATTCACACACAAAGCAGACTTTCACAATCAATTAGTTCTGCATCCAATTTTACACAGTTTTTCCATCCATCCATCCATCCATCCACACATTCACACACAAGTTTTTGAATGGCCATTGCAGGCAGGCTAAGAATGAAAGATGTGTGAGATAAACATACACATTCTCACACTTAATACTGAGCAATACAAGCATACTTTTCTTTCACTGTTATGGGTTGTTGATCAATAAAAAAAAAATTAAAAAAATTTTTAATTTTTATTTTTACTAGGTATTTTTACTTTTATTTTTAATGAAGGCCTGTTTAATTGATACCAATACTGATACTGATGCCTACATTTTTTCTTTAATTTATCTGGGGATAAAATGACTAATTACTGCCAGTATATTACAGCATTTGAAAGCCAGGCCTATATTATCAGATTTGTTTATCAGATGTGTTTGTATTAACAATTACAGAACATTAAAAAACAACTTTTAATATAAGTGAACAATATTAACTTAAACCCATTATAATAAATGTAACCAACCAGATCACATGAGACTGCGTATCAATAGTACGCGAGTGTAATCTCGTAGAATATATACGCCAAAATTAGTTTTGGCGTGCATATGATAGGCTACGCACTTTATGGCGTGCATATGATAGGCTACGCACTTTATGGCGTGCATATAATACGTTTGGTAGTCTTGGGTAAAGTGTGTGATGTGGGGTTCATGCTTATTGCACGGCATAAACTACATATCATATGCACGCGAAAAACTCATTTTGGCGTATATATTCTACGAGATTACCCTCGCGTACTATTGATACGCATTCTCATGAGAATAGTTTCAATGTAACATATAGCCTATATACAGTCAAACCAAAAATTATTCAGACATTTTTTATATTTTGATATATATTTTTACTAGTGGGTGCAGGACACTATAGTTAATTTATGTACTGTAAGTGAGGATAGCAAAATAAAGTAAACTGTGACATTAGACCCAAAAATTCTTCATACAGTGGACTACCAGTAAAACTGATAAAAATTTGGAACCAAAAATTATTCAGACATTTTGACCTGACCATGTTTTGCTTAAGTATTATCTGTATTATCAAGGTGTCTGAATAAATTTGGGTTTGACTGTGTGTGTGTGTAGCATATTAAAGATTTAAATGTATTAATATAATATAATTTATATATATTCTGTATAATTATTTTATATTTGTTCAATATTATATTATAATATAATTTTATATTATATTAGTTGCACTTCTCTCAGGAAAATGTTGCACACAGCTCCATTCTGAGATCAATAGGTGGTCTCTGTAAGGCTGCATAAATTAATTGCAGGGCTAATCTTATTTCCTAATTGCTCTTGACAGAGACTGCAAACATCCATCACAGTACAGACCACAGCACAAAGGACGTCACAGTGAACAGAGCAAAGCACAGTCTACGGTACAGTACAAAGAGAGGAGACCACAGGCAATGAGCGATTGACAGAGCAGTAGAGCACAGTGAGGTGCGGCGAGAACAACTTATAAGTCAAAGTAAAAACATGCCTATCATGCCTCCTTGTCTTTTTTAACACACACTCCTTCTCTTCTTGAAGGAGATTGATGGGTATAGGAGTGGGTTTCTTATCAGAAGCATAAGGAGTCTGTCCCGCTGAAAAAACTGCAATGCAGATACACAGAGACTGAGAGAGAGAGAGAGAGAGAAGGTGGGGGGGGGGGGGCAAACTTAAACTCTATCAGCAGTCCCCTCAAATTCTATCAACATCCCATTCAGCCCAACACCTTTTAGGATTCTCACATGCCCATGCACATGTCTGTTTTTCTATCATGGGAGCTTCTGTTGACTTCTGTTGTTTTTATACTGAGCTAATGATATTTTCTATCCCATAATCCTGCCCTTAAACCTCACAGAAATGTTCTGCATTTGTAAAAAATATTTTATTAATCATAATTTATTATAATTATAAGTAATTTTCATTGAAGAGATCATTGGCTACTCTTAATGTAAATGATTTAGGGTTTTACTCTTTCTGCGGTGACATTTATTCCTCAAAATGTACACAAAACCTACACACATACACACAGAGAAAGACTTTCAAAACACCTTTTGTTATATTCAATGACTCTTTCTTTCATCACTCTCTCCATTTAGCTTCATAGTCACTCTGAATCATCCTACCCTTGATCTACAGTGACACTTATGATTAATACAGGGCAAAAAAATTGTCCTTGCCTTGAACCATTTTACTATTTTTTGTGCTGTTTCTGGTGTGTTCACACACACACTCACACACATTTTTCCTTAATAAATACAAAATAGAGCACACAAAAAATAAAAAATAAAAATAAAAAATACCATGAACAATGACATCATCCTGTCATTGGTTAGGATTAATTCTTTTGTTTACTAGAGAGAGTGGCACAAATATGAAATGAATAGATACACTGCCACCTGGTGTCTGATATGTTTAAAATACCACTTCCTTGCCCTGTGAGTTTTTTTCCATAGCTTTCATGAAAAAAGGCCAGTAGAGATAATTGACAAAGGTAAATCTAGATAGTGGAGGCCAGGGAGTGTTGTAAGACAGGGGGTGAGTTGTAACACCATCAGTTTAACAAATTAGAAATGAGCTACAGTGATGAAACCACTATCATATGACCACAATCTTCTGAGATGAAGTTTTTTCAGAAGTTTCAAGACTCTGTGTGAAATATAAACGATTTACAGCATAAGAAGCTTCTCATATATAAAAGAATGGACACCCTTTAGAATTTTAACATATCAGAATATAATAAAAATCATCTGGTCATTAGCAGGTCTTAAAAAGAGGTAAATACATCCTCCAATGTACAACAACAAATGACATATTAAACCATGTCATTATTTATTTAACAAAAATAAAGCCAAAATGGGTGACAAACTAAATACACCATGTGATTCAATTTCTTGTAGAGCCACTTTTAGCAGCAAAAAGTTGAAGGAATCATTTTCTATATATGACAGTATCAGTCACTTGAATCGGACATTGAATGCAACACCTTGATTCTTTTCTTTTTTTTAGCCATTCTATTGTAGATTTACTGGTGTCCTTGGGATCATTGTCCTGTTGCATATCGGCCAAGCTTTAGCTGTCGGACAGCTGGCCTCACATTTGACTCTATATACTTTAGTATACGGAGTTCATGGTCGACTCAATGACTGCAAGGTGCCCAGGTCCTGTGGCTGCAAAACAAGCCAAAAATCATCAACCCTCCACCAGCATGAAGTGTTTGTGCTGATATGCTGTGTTTAGTATTCGCCTAACTTGGCACTGTGCATTATGGCCAAACATCTCCACTTTGGTCTCGTCTGTCCAAATGACTTTGTTCCAGAAGTCTTGTGGTTTGTTCAAATGCAACTTTGCAAACCTAAGCTGTGTTGCCGTGTTCTTTTTAGAGAGAAGAAGCTTTCTCCTGGCAACCCTTCCAAACATGCCATACTTGTCCATCTTTTTCTAATTGTACTGAAATGAACTTTAACATTTAACATGTTAACTAAGGCCCGAAGAGTCTGAGGTGTAGTTCTTGGGTGTTTTGTGATTTTTCTGAGCATTACACGGTCTGACCTTGGGGTGAATTTGCTGGGACGTCCACTCCTGGGAAGATTGGCAACTATATTGAATGTTTTCCACTTGTGAATAATCTTCCTTGTTGTAGAATGGACTTTAAACTGTTTGGAAATGACAGTATAACACTCAGACTGCTGGCAGCAACAATTGCTTCTCTAAGATAATTTCTGATGTCTTTCCTCCTTGGCATTGTGTTAACACACACCTGATGGCTCCAGACCAGCAAACTGCCAGAACTTCTGCTTCTATAGAGTTGGTCACACTTGCTGATGATCAATAAATCCAATATAGTGCTACCTGTCTACCTGGCAGACAAAAAATTTGGAACAGGAAAGTTTGAAACGCATATTTCGTATTTCCTGGTCTCCCTTATTGTTCTCTAAGTAGGCTGTTATATTATTAATCTAACACACCCAGGCTGCAAATAATACAAAACAAACAATTAAAAGACAGATCAAATGACCACGCCGTTTATGTGCCTTGCATTTAATGACAGCTCAAATTAATAACCACTTGAAATTCCCCCAACAAATGCAACGCGATGGAATTCCCAAAGAAACTAATGTAACCGACAATTAATTATGTGCGTGCTACGCATGCGCGCCTCGACCCCTACGCATGCGCACCCCCCGACGGTGTCTGGTTACAAGAGTGGCTTTGGGAATTCCCCAGGAAAACACCTACGCATCCACACGGCCTTTTCTGGACAAACTGGACAACAGTAAGCCGCTCACAAGGTGAGCAATCTAGTTTTATAATGCTCCGGACATGGAGGGAATCTGAGGCTTGTGCGACAGCGCTTGCCGCTGTTGTTTGGGAATTTGTCCAGAAAGAGCTCATCTTGTTCCCCTAAAAACGATCCATCTGGATAGAAGCGAAAACGGCGCAAGCAGATAGCTGTTTGTCAAAAAAGAAAGAAAAAAAAGCAATTTCTCTTATTACAGCTGGCGTCATTTCAACGGATGATTCATATATAAATGGAGGGGACGCAAAGTATTCACGGTGAATCCCGAAGACAGAATGCACGGCCTGGACCGAGCTACACTGTGGAGAAACGGGGCGCCGTGGAAGCTGCCCCGGAGGACTGGTGTGACAGCGGACTAGACTCCTTAAGCGGGGTCGGACTCAGTTTTGAGGGTCCATACGACACTTGCACAGAGGCCGAGGAGATGTGGACACCTGGTCGATCTGTGTCTGACATCCCACCTTCGGACGAGTCCGACAACAGGAGCACCATGGATTGTGTGTCGATTGGCGGCGGAGAGAGGCTCGACTCTGCCATCGGGGACTCGATTAATGAGGATGCGGTGGTGGGGTGTCTCTCTGACGGGATCGGCACCATGATCCTAAGCGAGCCTGCAGGTACAGACAGACTGGCGGTCTCAGACACTGAGGAGGGTCGGACTCGGCAGCGGAGAGAAGAACTCTTCAACACGCTCAACTTTCTGTCAGAGGACGGTGACACGTAAGCCTATGTAGTTTTCTGTTGCCTCTGTATGTTTTTCAGGTTGGAAGGCCATTGTATTTAGAAAATTTGTAAATTTTGTTTTTGTCTCTCAGGGTACTTCATTTGGCGCTGATTCATGAGCAGTGGGGTGTTGTTCAGTGCCTGCTTGAAGAAATTGTGGTGGACAAGACCTGGACTCCTTACCTGGACATCCAAAATGACCTGGGCCAGGTAAACGCAAACCAGTGTTGCCAGATCTCTCTTGAAAAACAAGCAACTTGCTCTGACTGGACAGCACCTATGGATCAAGAAGACTTGCTTTAGTAATCTGATTTATTGTTGCATAAAATAATGCATATTAAATCAGGCTAAATTGCATTTTGCACTTCTTTTTTTTTCACATTCGAGAAGCCATTTCACTCATATGTAAAGATGAGTGCAATTTCACTCATTTCATTAAATCCTTCTGCACAAATTATTAAAATTATCTCACGTACAACCAGTGGCGGATGCTCAAAGTGGATGATGGGTGGGCCTCTAAAGGTGTGGGTGGGTTGGAATAATTCTCATCACCCCATGTTTTTTAACAGTTTTTTAATTTGGAAGTAAAAAAAAGAAAGATGGACTGGTCCTTGCGCTGCACTATAAATACATTTTAGAAAACCCCTTGCTCACAAATAGTAAATGCAAATATATCATAACCATGCCATGGTAGGCCAGACTAAAAACCTACCCATAGCTTATCTTGTGTGGCTGATGTTTGTTCTAAACAAGTCGGATTCGGCTGCCCTGTCATCTTTGCTAGACGTGTTTATTTCTTAAATGTGTCATAGATAGTGGTTTAGCCATTTTTGTAATAACATAAAAAGGACGCTGCTAGTTGGAATCCGAATATTGTCGCGAATAAGAACATAGGCTAACATTTACTAG
The DNA here is from genome assembly GCA_037101425.1 of Elopichthys bambusa. Lineage (NCBI taxonomy): Eukaryota > Metazoa > Chordata > Actinopteri > Cypriniformes > Xenocyprididae > Elopichthys > Elopichthys bambusa. The sequence goes on from CM074434.1 coordinate 21,961,286, forward strand.
TGGCATGATGTAACTGAAGTGACGAATTAGTGCGGGGCAAAAAAATAGATTTTTCAATTAATCGTTGTTTTTTTAAATGTGGTCGATTCAATTCTCAAAAGCCACAAATTGATTTTGTCCGTATTTATTTGGGCAAACACTGAACATAATGACGTTAATCACACCGGACTCAAGACAGTGTGCAAATAAATTAATTTTCTTTCACCTCTCCTTGCGCCTAAACGGACAAATTCACACAAATTTATCTCAAAATGCCCTCCTTTGCAAGTATCTAGGTAAACACAGTAGTTTACAGTAAACCGTAAATAAAGAACACATGTGTATCATTACTATATCCGTGCATTAGTCTTAAAGTGACAGCCACGTAATATTCCGGCAGCTGTCTGTGTTTTAATGTTAATCTAAACTACAAAAGACAAAGAGAAAATCACTCCCTGCTCTTCACTGAGTAACGTTTTCATAACTTTAATAAGGATTAACCTTTATTTTTGTACTGTGAATATTATATGCAGTGTTATTTTTACATTTGATTACTTTATTCATTTTATGTACCTGAAAACTACTGTTAGATCTACCTCAAAAACCTTAAAAGCACGGATGATTTAATTTGTATCTTTGTTCTATTGTATTTATTTGTTTGTGCTATTGCTTGTAGTTTAATTATTTGTTTAATCATTTGTTTGTTTACTTATCTTTAATAATCTTTGATATTTATATTAGTAGTTTTAGCTGTGGTCTCAAATGGAATCGAGAACTGTTAAATTTCACTGCTATCTAAAATATTGGGTGTCATAACCTTATTTATTACAATATATGTATACATGGGTCAAAAATGATGACTTTTATTCATTTATTAATTTTTATTTTTATTTTTTTTTGTGGTGGGGCATGTTGAATCAAAAATCGAGAATCTAAATCGAATTGAGACCTTGTGAATCAAAATTGAATCGAATTAGGACATCTGAATCGATACCCAGCTCTACGAATTAGCATATTCCTTCTAATATTAGGATAGAGTTCTAATACATGACAAAAATATAAAATAATTATTGAAGAATTGTTAAACGTTAGAAAATTGTATTATTTAAAAAATGTATTTCCCTGGATCTGACCGAGTGGGCCAGCTGTCACCCCTGTGTACAACGAAAGACTTAGAAATAGAAAGACGGAACTTCTATTAGTTATGAATGGGAGAAACTGCAACACGCAATATGACACGGAAAACGTCCCACCTTCTAAGTAAAAGAGCCAGTCGCTGATTGATAAGTCATCGCATTACTGCAGCTGCTGTTAGAATCTCCCGTTGCTATAGAAACAGTCAGTGTTCTGAGACCCACGCATAGGACTGCACATACGCATTGGCTCGTCCAGCCTGAAAAATACGCTTTTTTTTAATGCTATTCACATTATATGCCGAACATTGTGAGTTCTGCAAGCAGTTTTTGAGATTTCAGGATTCCCCCATTCAAGTAGATAGGACTTGGTCTCGGATGCCTGAAATAGCTGCCCAGAGGCTTTGCAAACATGGCCGCTGAGTTAACAGACTTTCCTTGATAGGGACTTTGCTTATAGTGTATGTGGCAACACTGTTGTGTCACCAATGTAACTTTTTCTACCCTCTCTACGCTCAGACTGCTTTACATTTAGCAGTCATTGTAGACCGGAGTGAGTGTGTTCGGGCGCTGTTGTGGAGTGGAGCCAGTGCAGAGATCCAAGAGAGGGGCGGCAACACACCTTTACACCTGGCTGTCCGAGAGCTTCGCACAGAGTGTGTGAGAGAGCTCACCAGCTGCTCACGGACCCCACCGGCACACCTAAGTATCACCAATTATGCAGGTACAAACTCAACTCAAGCAAACACATTTTCACCCCGATTAATGTTTTAATCTCATTCATTTTATCAATATAAATCTCTGTACATCTGTGTCTTTAAGGTGTGAGTGCACTGCACCTGGCTGTACATAGGGGCAATTGTGACATCATGAAAATGCTGCTGGAGGCAGGAGCAGATGCCAATCAAAGGGTGATTAATTACGGTTTGATTTAAATTAGGGATGCTAACGATTAATCAACGATTGATGAAATGTTGATAATAATTTAATCGTCAGCTTATTGATCGTCAATTAAGCAAGGTCATGCACATGCATACTGTTCAACCGCGAAACAACCGTGAGGAAAAATGAAGCCATTTTACGTTAAAAGGCTAGTTGAACCTTGGCACATCCAGAACAGGAGTTCATTGTTGGCTGGCTCCTGCGTCAGCATCACACGCACGTGCCATGCTGCTCACGTGTTACAGCGTCGGCCAATACTGTGTCGCCGTTCTGTCATAGAACCTGGAAGCGCTGGACGTAAGCAGCGTAGCAGTAAGGCAGAAGAGAGAAGATATTGTTAAATAAAGTCATTATTTTTGTTTTTGCACACAAAAAGTATTCTTGTTGCTTCAAAACATTAAGGTTAGAGATGCACCAATTGCAGTTTTCTTGGCCGATTCCGATTTCCAATTTTTTTGTTAATGTGATCTGCCGATACCGATTTTTGCCGATTCCGGAAAAAATTGCAAACAACAGCACAAATAAATGCAATAGAATAAAGAGAACTATAAAACAAAGTTTTTCAGGTTAAGTAGGTTTTTATTCAGGTAAGAAATACTAGAAATTAAAGTAATCAAATATAAAATAACACATACAGTTTTATTTTACATTGGTTACCTTAATTTCTGTATTCTTTATTGTAAATATTAAATACAGATTTATTCTTACCATTAAAGTTATAAAACGTATTCAGTCAAGAGCAGAAAGTGATTTTCTTTGTCTTTTGTTCTTTAAATAACATGACAGACAGCAGCAGGAATATTGGACTGCTGTCCCTTTAAGAGTTTATGAACGGACCCAATACTGTTACACAACATGCGTTCTCTTTCTTAGCTATTTAACGATCCAGAACTGACTGTGTTTATCTGAATAATCGCCAAGACGGGCATTTTGACGCAATTTTGTATGTATTTGACCATTTAAGCGCAGTAAGCCACTCATTTTAGTACTTGTTGTGACTGTTTGACTTCTGTCTCTGTTTGAGACTGAGCGTGGCTTGTGCGCTCCACTAATATAGATCAGTGGTGCGCACGCAATTTTATACTAAAATTATACGCAATACAAGCACTATTTAACTGGAGCGAATTAAACGAGTGAGAGAGAGGAGGCGCCCGTGCAGGTGTGCATCACTTTGTCGTTGGAGAGAAGAGAGCGAGAACGCGCAGCTGACGTTATTGCCTGTACCACTGGTAACAAAACAGATTGGCTCGGAATCGGTAAGAAGTGAGACTGATCGGCCGATCACCGATCCGGGCCGGTCATGAGGAAAATCAGCCGATTCCAATCCCTGGCCAATCGATCGGTGCATCTCTAATTAAGGTTGAACCACTGTAGTCACGTTGACTATTTTAACAATGTTTTTACTACTTTTCTGCACCTTGAATGACGGTAATTACGTTGCTTTCAATGGGAGATAAAAAACCTCTCGGATTTCATCAAAATGATCTTAATTCTAGGTCTAATGGGTGTGGAACAACATCACGGTGAGTAATTAATGACAAATTTAATTTTTGGGTGAACTAACCCTTTAATTGTTCACCACAAGACTAGTAATGTGCACTAACAAAGTAAATAGGGTCCGTTTTGATGTCATGACGACTTAAAGGCTAATGATTAATCGATATTGTGTAAATTGACATCCCTAATTTAAATACAACCATATTTTTTTTTATAAAAGAGTATAATCTTCTTGAGTATTTATTTCAGTTTTCAAAGCTTTTTTTTTTTTTTTTTAAATCATTAATTGTGGCTTTGTAGGATTTGGGGTCAGGTCGGTCTCCATTGCACTGGGCGGTGGAAGGTCAAAGGTCGGCGGTAGTGGAGTTATTATTGAGTGCTGGCGCATCTGTGAATCAGCGCTCATATGCAGGCCACACCCCGTACTACTGTGCCCTTTACAGACCCAGCAAAGAGGTACAGGCCCTACTTAGTGCCTATGGGGCCACATACACACAGGACGATGAGGAAGAGGAGGAGTACAGAGAGAGTGAGGAGGTTCGAGCCAAATCCACACACATTTTCTAATAGGATGCTTAAAAGTATGTTTCTGTACTTAACAGTTCTCTGTCTGTCACAGGAGGAGTTTGATGATGTCATCATTAATGGACAGCGAGTGCTGTAGCTGTAAAACATGGACACTACTCTGCCATTAGACCCTTTGAGCTCCAGCTGAACGATTGTGGTGTTTGAGTGTTTTTGGTGGAGGCTATTATGTGTGTCTGTGTGTGTATTTTGTTTTAAGGTACAGTATGATGTCAGTATGCTGCTTCTGGTTCAAAGGAATACATAGCTAAATTCTGTTAAACATGGAGGATCTAGGTTATTTAAGCCTGACATCACGCAAAGTCTTTTAAAGCTATAACAATGGAGGCAGCTTTTTATTTAGTAAAACCTCTCACTGGCTCATCTTGTATATGGCATAATTAAAGGGGTAGTTTACCTAAAGATTAATATTGTTACCATTTACTCATCCTCATGATGTTTCAAACCTGTATGACTTTCTGTAATTTGGAAAAAAAGTTTTTAATTTGGATAATTTGGAAAAAAAGTTTTTAAAAAAAGGTTTTTTTTAATGATGTTTGGACAACATGTCTATCAAATCTTTAGGTAAAATATCTTCTTTTGTGTTCCACAGAAGAAATAAAGTCATACATGTTTGGAATGACATGAGGATGAGTAAATAATTTCATTTTAGGGTGAACTATCGCTTTAAGAAATTCCCTGGATGATTGCAAACACCTTAGGCAAGCAGCATGGCTGCAATACTCCCACTAGTGGGTAGATCAGTTATGTCTACAACATGACAATAAAGGCTTGCTTTCTTTATTTTTAAAACTAAATTATTAGCCAGGTTTAGCTGAAGAAATCTTGAAGAGAAAATGAATGGTTTTTAATAAACTGTTTACTTACCATTACTGTTAAACCAACTATTGGCTGTGTTTTTTGAGCGGAGTGTCACTGTTTCCATGCATGGTGACCTCCCAGTTGTCTATTGTGTGTTCTCAGTGGGTGTTTATTTCTTCTTTCGTCACATGTAATGGGTGTTAGGGTTGAAATAGGATAGACAAGAGGTGGATATGCTAAATACAGAGACTGATAGTAGGTCAGACAGAGAGGATAAACTAAATGGATAAAAATTACAGACATCATAGAATTCTACAATACAAATGGCAACAAACTTAAATCTTTGGATTGAATGCACAGAAATAGAATTGGAGCTAAATTCTTGATCTAAGAGACTCAACTAACTGCTTACAGTTACACTCATATTATTTTAACTGTGACGCATCTAACAAACATTCCAAATTACATTAAATGCATGACAACGCAATTACTTTTCTTGTCTTTTTAAAGCATTTATTTTAAGTATAATTAAAATATATATATATATATATAATATAAAAAAAATCTGATCTGATTAACCTGGTTCTGTCTGACAGACTGTTTTGTTTTCAATTGTTAAAAAAAGTGGAGCATTATCTCTATTCACTCACACTGATGCTATTGGGGCATTATGGTTGTAGGCATTTACAGGCACCCATTTTTAGGCCTATTTTTCAGATTTTCTGTTTGTTGAGGTGAGTGTGAAAATTTCTCGATGATTGGTGCCCCCTGTTGGTAATACAGCCACTCTTTTGGAAGTCAGGGCTCCTGATCGACTTGTACTTGTCCTCTGTGAGTTGACTGTATACTGTTGAGCAGATTAAGTTTGTCCTGTTTTAAATTACTATGTTAATGGTTATTCATCCATTGAGAATGTCATTCTAGATGTAAGAAGAAAGAGAGAGGAGGGAGTATCATTTAGAGATTAATGAAATGAGTGTAGCCATGTCTTAAACGTTGAGAGGGAAAGTTGTAATCTATGTGTAAACAAACAAACCGCAGAGTGACGAATCTTTCCTCTCATCTGTACATATTTCTGTTTACTCGGTGATGGGTAAAATGACTGAAAAGCTCTTAAAAACCATTCAAATGGACAATAAACAATAATGACGAGAAGACTTTTCATTTGTCTCATGCACTTAATCACTCAAATACAGAGTTTTCTTTTGATGTAGCTGCATCTCCTGTCTCATCTGAACCGAAATATTGCGGAATGTATATTATGTGTGAATCTCTGAAATAACATTTCATTGGAAAGAAATCATCCTGACTGGATTAGCCTGCTTTGTTTTGTTTTTTTCAACATGTCTGCTCTCCTTTTTTATACACACCCTCTTTAAGATGTAACTTAATTTTTTAAAATAATATTCACTGCCACTAAACCACCTTTGTAGTACTTGTCCCTTTTTTTTTTTAGGAAGAATAAGCACATTCTACCCTCATTTCTGTTTTTCTCATTTTTAAACGATGACTCATTACTGTAATAGACCTTAGACAGGTAGCATCATATTTTTGACAGGAATGAAAATGAGGCTGTGAGGAACAGAAGTAAAGTGTTTATTATTATTTTAAAGTTAAAAATAAAGTATCACATTAAAAATATTAATATAGGAATTAGAGAATGTATTTAGCATTACAGTAATAAGAACTGCAAGGTAAATTCTTCTGAAAATAATGTCACAATAATCATCTTAACCCCCACCACTCAGTATAGTCTTAAATTCAATATGATTGTTAATGTCATGGTTCACCCTTCCAAGATTCTGTTTGATTAATCTATAAAAGAGCTCAGGGTCAAAGGTCAGATCAGAACCCTTTAGCGGTATGTTCGGTAGTTCTTCTCCAGCATGCACAGAGTTACAGATGATCCAACGCCAAACCCAGCATACAGTGGTTCAGAGAACTTGGCCTGAAATCTGTGGATGAGCTCCATTGTCTCAGACACAGTGTAAAAGGTTACAGATCCTCCAGCGTAATCCAGGTACACACCGATCCGTGTGGCACGAGCCGTACCCGGCAGATCTTTATCCATCTTATTGTGCCAGGCAGAGTATCCAGAGTCTGAACACAGGAGGCTCCAGGATTTATCATTGTATCCCAGAAGGCTGTTGGAGTTCTTACCTTTGCGGCTGATGCTCTTGTAGGCAACTCCAATGGAAAATTCACCACTCCACTCTGCCTCCCAGTAATGCCGCAATCCACTGAGTGGCTCCTTGCACAGGATCTGGCAAAACCCATCGAACCGCTCCGGGTGATCTGGGTAGAACTGGGTTGTTCGCTTTCGTATCACCCGACGATTCGCATCTGAAAGAACTAGCTCTTTATAGGCGGTGTTGAGATCAAATGTAAGTTTACAAGAATCTGTGAAATAAAATTGTAGAAAAAATAGGTTCATTCAGCATTTAGCACTTATTAATTCATTCATGTTACTTGTATATACACTCACATCTGAGGAAATCCAGTCTTGATTTAGGCTCTGGAAAGTCAGTTCTTATCGAAGCTGAAAATATAGTATAAGTGATACATAAATGAGTAAAGTTGTGTTATAACTTACTTTATTCTAAATAAACACAAATGTAGAACCTCAAGAAGTGCTCTTACCATTCAAACGTCCTCCAGACCTTGGAATCAGGACATAGACTGAAGTGTCACTCACTGAAAAATCATGCAAAAAATTAATAGTAGATAAAATATAGCATTATGTACACTATGATCAAAAGTTGAGTTGACTTTAAAAAAAAATATATTTTTTTTATTAATATTGTAAATTTGATCAAAAGTAAGAGTAAAGACATAATGTTACAAAAGATTTATATTTCATATAAATGCTGTTCTTTTAAACTTTCTATTAATCAAAGAATCTTTAAATGTTTCTGATGGAGAATAAATTAAATTTTGAGGCCAATTCACACTGCACCGACCAATGCCAACAGACACGTTTTTTGAGTTTTGTCAGATCAGTGTGTTATTCCTCTCTGCATCTGTCAGCACTAGTTTTCACCAAGTGAAATAGAAAACAGTTATTTTAAATTACCGGTATATAATAATATAACAATATTACTGTTTTTACAGTATTTGATAAAAAAAATGCAGTCTTGGTGAGCTGATAACATTTTGTTTGCTCTTGTCTGTGTCTGATGCAGAGCAATGCTTTCCACCTAATAGTTATTATTATTATAATAATTATAAATAATAATTATTATTATTTTGTGGATTTTAGATGTATATATTACAAAAGTCAAAAGAGGTCCCAAGCCTCTCTGTGATTAAACGTTATAATCTTCGTGGTTACCTCGTTTGGAGATGTTTCCCAGCTCTTTTTTGCAGATGTCGTCCAGGTGTTCTTTCATGTCAGAGACGGTTTTGGTGATCTCACTGAAGGAAAACTCTGGGTTTATCAGCACTTTGGGCACCATGGGCTCCGGTGCAACTGATAGTGTGGGAAAATTCTGCACAAATAATGAGGACACCTCACAAAATCTGCACTGATAAGTATCCAGAATGATAAAAAAGAAAACTAGTTAAATGTGATTGGCTGTTCTTTACCTGTAGGAAGTGAATGTTGTCCTCTGTGTCAAGTATTTGACGTAGTTCAGCATCTCTCTTCTGAAGCTCCATGATCTCTTGTTCAAGTCTTTCTATGTAACCCTGAGCCTGTCAGTACATTAAAGCTATCACAGTCTGAGAGCGGGAACAGCAGCTGTAGTAGCTTTATAGGTACAGTACGTGTGAAACATATCAGTTGTCTTTTTTTCCATGGCAACACTTAAATTGAACTTAACAACAAAATAGTTTTTCTCACCACAGATCCCCATTAAGCAGCTGGGGTTTTAAATAGATGAAATTAATGCATCACTGATTTTAATTCATTCACATCTGAATGTAATGTGTATGCACCTGAGCCATGGAGGCCTGTAGGTTAGCTTGTATGAGCTGGCTTATCTCAGCATGCCACCGCTCTACCGCCTGTAACATCTCGCTGAAGATTTTATCACTGTCAGTCTGTGCCCGCTGTGCATTTCCCTACAGAGAAAAAGCAAAATAGTTTGAAAAAAATACTATGGAAGTCAATGGGAGCCTATCAACTGTTTGGTTACAGACATTCTTCAAATTATCTTCTTTTGTGTTCAGCAGAAAAAAGAAATTCATACAGCTTTGGAACAACTTGAGGACAAAATGATGACAGAATTTTCATTTTTGTGTGAACTACCCATTTAATCCACACAGCCATTTCATCCGCTTTTTTAAAGTTAACTACCATAGTACAATGCATCGCTGAAGAAACTAACCAGCTAGTCACGACTGATTTCCGAAACCGTAGTAACATGGTCACACTCGTCATTTAAACCACATTAGTTCAATAATTTAAGACTTTCATATCATGCTCAGGTGGAAAAGGTGGAAATTAATCTATTTGAGATCTCCAAAATGCTTCTGTAACGAACATGGCACCTAATAACTACTGTTTTTTGTTCCATGTCATTTTGCTTTATTTTATTTTTATTTTTTTTTAGCTTTATTTGAAGTTTGATTCATAGCAGGTTCCTTCATACGTCATACTCTGGAATTGCCTTGCATGTTTTACACACATTCTGATTGTTGACACTGATTGTTATATATATTTACAGTAAATAGAGTTAAATATAATGTACTGAAGGTTAACTTGCTTATTGTGCCCAAGATCATGATCTATTTAACTCCACATGCCTTTTTATCAAGAAACTATGCCTCTAATCACAGCTTGTTGGTAATGTTGGTAACGACGGAACTTGCGACCATAGTTGGTTAACAATGCTTTTGTGCATGGCCTACTGCCATGTTCAAATGACTTTTTTACTTTTGTAATTCTTTTCATGGGCAATAATGGATCAAATTTGGGTCTAGGTTAGGGTTTGATTTGTGGTTTTGTCTGAAAAGTAAGAAGTACAGAGCTATAATTACACTTAAACATAAAAGCAAGAAATGTTTCACCCTAAAGCTTGTTTGGGACTCCCCTGATTGGACTAACCTTGAGAACATCCACATTGTGTCTGAGTTCTTGAAGTTCTTTCATTCGATCCTGGATAATGTGCTGAACCTCTGTCTGAGTCACCACCAAGATTTTCTATAATCACACACAAAAATGTAAGAAAAAAGAGAGATCTGAGAGTCTTCATTAAAGCTGCGGTTTGCTAGACAAAATATTTATTCAGGCAGATCAAGAATACAATACTGTTATAATAATACAATAGTCCCAACAATTACTTTAGGTCTGCATCAAAGAAATTAAAGTATTAGTTCACTTTCAAATGAAAATTAGATCGGTATCGCTCACTGCCACTATAAAGCTCAGATGCGTCAGGATATTTATTTATATATCTCTGATTGTGTTCATCAGAAAGAAGAGAGTCATATACACCTAAGATGGCTTGAGGGTGAGTAAAGCTTGGGGTAATTTTCATTTGAAAGTGAACTAATCCTGTAATAATTGTATTCATCGAGGATGCATTAAATTTGTCACTGTTCCAGTCATTCCCGACTCCGTTTCCCATAATCCTCCTTGCCAATCACCTGCACTCACTCACTCCACCAATCAGCAATCATCCACACCCAGCTGCAGCTCATTACCTGGACTATTTAAGCCTCTCACTTCCTCACACTGATTGCGAGGTCTTGTAATACTACGGGTTGTGTTTCTGAGCATTTGTCATTGTGTTTGCCTGCCTGTTGTTGACCCTGTTTGTTCCCCGTTCACGATTCTCTGCTGCCTGCCCTTTGGATTATTTGCTCTGTCTTGGATATCTGCCTGCCCTGACCTACTGCCTGTTCTACGACTACGATTCTGTACCTGTCTGCTGTTGTTTGTTTGACCATTGCCTTTCTCACTACGAACATTGTCTAATAAAGCCTGCTTATGGATCCCACGTCGTGTCCCGACTCGTTACAGACTGCAGCTGGGTGTGGATGATTGCTGATTGGTGGAGCGAGTGAGTGCAGGTGATTGGCAGGGAGGATTATGGGAAATGGAGTTCGGGAATGACTGGAACTGTGACAAAATTGATCAGAAGTGATTTTTACATTGTAAAAGTCATATACCAAATTATTCGTACAATACAAACTTTTGATAAGAGTATCGCATAGAGTAGGGCTAGTTGTCAATAATATATATATATATATAATTTTTTTTTTTTATCTAGAAAAGTTCTCTGGATAGGTTAATTTTTTTAAGTCAAGGCAGATACCTTAAAGATTTATCTTCAAAAAGCTATTTCTACTGTTAATGCTGGGAAACAACCAGGTATAAACCAGTTCAAACCGGTTGTGACAACTTTCCCTGACTTTTACAAAAATGACTTTGACGTTTATGAAAAATATCCTTATCCTGAGAACATAGTTCAACCTTTCAGTTAAAATCTTCCTTCAGAGTACAGTTGACTAAAACCCTGAAATTCACAAAATCACAGATTATTCTCATTTAATTTTTAAGATGTTTGAAAGCAACATATAAAATTACTGATAGAGAAAATGCATATTTGTTTAATTGGACTTTTGACTCAAAAACGGAATCGTTTCTCAGATATGACCCCTGTGACAACTTGCGACATTATAATCTCATGTCTCACCTGTTTCTCTGTGCGTTCATCATCTGCACTGACTATGTTGTGGCTGCGATGTTCTCTTACTGTACACAGCACACAGATACACATCTGGTCTGAGCGGCAGAAAAGCTCTAAGCCTTTTTCATGCTGTGGGCAAATCTTCCGATCCAGGTGTCCTGTCTCATCCACCAATTTGTGTCTTTTAAACGTGGCTGATTCATAGTGAGGCTTGATGTGCGTCTCGCAGTAATAGGCCAGACACATCAGACACGACTTCACTGCTTTGCTCCGCCGACCGGTACAGAAATCACACAGCGCGTCACGCTTGAAGTACGGAAACGGGGTGAGCTCACGTGGGGGCGGCCGAGGCTCCGGGTTACCTACATGGGGTGCGTTACGTCTGAGTATGGGCCGAGGAGTGAAGGTCGCCTGGCACTGCGGGCAACTATAGATGCCGAGGTGGTCAGAATGGTCCCAGTAGATCTTAATGCACTCCAGACAGAAGGTGTCTCCACACGGGATGGTGACGGGGTCTCGCTGGGTGTCTGTGCAGAGTGGGCAGGTGTAGTCCAGGTATTCGGATTCTGCCATTTTCTAAAAAATAAAATAAAATAAAGCTGTGAGAAAGACAGGTGAATTAAAAGAGCAACTGAAGCAGGAACACACCTGTATTTATAGATTAGCACCGAGGGTGGAGGTGCTGAACTACAAACACAGTATGAGTTTAGATGAGGGTTTATGAGGCACATGTATCCTGTTGCAGGAAGTCACTTAGAACACAATTAGAGCAACTGTTATAGCAAGCATTAAACAGAAAGAAATCCTGTATGATTTTCTTTTTTCTGTGGAACACCAAAGAAAATATTTTAAAGAATGTTTTAGTTCATGCAATGAAAATAACACTGGTTCCTATTGACTTTCATTGTATGGACCAAAAAAAAAAAAAAAAAAAAAAAAGAAGAAGAAAAGATATGTGTGCAAAATATATTCTTTTATTTTCCACAGAAGAAAGTGGAACGCCATAAAAACATTCATTTTTCACTTTAAGGTTCTGATAATGCAAATTCTAACAAATACAACTCAAAGATAGCAGGTGCTCTCTCTCTCTCTCTCTCTCTCTGCATACATGCACTGCAGCGAAATGTGAAACTGTTTTGTCAGTAAATATGGAAAGAGGTTAAAATAAATTGGTCTAGTCAGTGCTTGCATTCTGTGAGTAAACTACTGTAACATGACAGCACAGTGTGTACTGTACACACGGCCTAGTGTCATGCAGGTAGAGCACAAACACACATACATGCTGGATCTGAGAGAGGAAGAATTTCAAGGTCAAACTTTCTGGTGTCATGAAGGGAAAAAGTTTCTCTGCTCTTGTCTTACGACAATCTTCCTGGCACCTGATGGATCTGTCTTATACAAAGGGAGTACAAAAATGATTACTGTTATTTTATTTTAGAAAGTAATCCAAACACTGTTTTTGTGTAATTTTTTTATTTGTGTCAATTATTTTTTTAACAAAAATTATTTTAAAAATGTAATAATTTTCATCTTCAGCTTTAGTATCCTACTTATTTTTCAACAGAATTTTGATTCACACTGTTGCAGAGTTATTGCCTAAAAATTGCTTATTATAAACGCCACCTTTTGGCCAATTTTAGGTAAACATATTTATTTTTCTTTTTACACAATATGTCCGTGTTTGCAATGGTAGAACAACAGATTTGATGATATTTGATTGGCTGCTGACAGGCATGTGTTTTGTGTTTTTTTAATATTAAAGGGGTTAGTTCACCTAAAAATTAAATTTCTGTCATTAATTACTCACCCTCATGTCGTTCCAAACCCATAAGACTTTCGTTCATCTTCTGAACACAAATTAAGATATTTTTGGTGAAATCCGAGAGGTATCTGACTCATCCATAGACAACAATTTAACCACCACTTTCAAGGTCCAGAAAGCTACTAAAGACAATGTTAAAACAGTCCATGTGACTACAGTGGTTTAACCTTAATTTTATGAAGCAACTAGAATATTTTGTGTGCAAAAACAAGACTAAAATAATGACTTTATTCAACAAGATCATCTTCCCTGTCATTCTCATACGCTGTTTACGTTGTATAAACCGTGCAGGCTTCTGGGTTTTATGTCAGAGCACTGACTCATTATTGGTCGGCTCCTGCGTCAGTATCACACGCATGCGTCGTGCTGCTCACAAGAACAGCGTCGGCCAATACTGAACCGGCATTCTGGAAGAAGGTAGATCCTGGAAGTGCTGAACGTAAACAACGTAGGAGAATGACACAGAAGAGAAGAAACTGTTGAATAAAGTCGTTATTTTTGTTTTGTTTTTGCGCACAAAAAGTAGTGTTGCTTCATAACATTAAGGCTAAACCACTGTAGACACATGGACTATCTTTACTACCTTTCTGGACCTTAAAAGTGGTGATTAAATTGCTGTCTATGGACGAAAGCTCTCAGATTTCATCAAAAATATTTTGTGTTCTGAAGATGAACGAAGGTCTTACGGGTTTGGAACGACATGAGGGTGAGTGAACTAACCCTTTAAAGGGATGAAGAGATGAAGATAAAGAAGATGCATACCAATTTTCATGGATCACACTATTGCAGAGTTTTAGTGCCCCTGGTGGATTTTTTAAAAAACTCAGTGTGTGTCAAAATGTCCTGTTGTCTATGTGTGCCAGGTTTGGTTAATCTAAAAATCCTTACAAATACAATAGGGTTCTAGCACTTTGTGCTTGGACCCCTAATAATAATAATATGATAACAAATACCAACATCAAGCTGCATAACATAATGTTTTTGTACTGTTAAAATAACTGGAAGTGGATGTTACAGAAGCCTTGCACATTAAAGTTAAAAATAACGTGGATATATTAGGCCTACTAATAATCCGTGTCCCTGTGCATTGACAATGGTGTCCTTGCAGGTCCAGGAAGGGAATGGTAAATGATGCTGAGCCGCCATCTGGATGAGCTGCCAGACCTGCACTTCACAGAAAAGACACACATTCTTTGCACACATTAACATTCCCTTTGTATGAGTTGAGCATTGTTTATGTAGCAGCCCATGTGCATCCTTTTATTATCATTCTATCCGTCTTCTTAAATATGCTGCAGCTACATACCTAATGGTTTTGTTTTTTTTTTCTCACAGGGACCAGAATCTTCAAAGAATATTTCCAGTACCTTGCTGAATCCATGTCACAAATAATTAGGCTATTTTGGGGTCAACTGGTGCCCTACCCAGTTTTAAAAATGTGTACCTAATAAAGTCAAAATTGCATGTGTATGTAACATGTTAGTAAACTGATACATTTAGTTTTAGTGAGTACTCTTATATTAATGTCTTCAGTATGAAACAGTTTATTAACTACGCATAGGCATCTCTTTGACGTTTTTAGAGAAAGTACTTTTTTTACTTTTTTAATTTGTCATTAACTGAGGATCAAGTGTATGTGAGTAGACATTTCTAAAGCTTTTTGCATCTTGGTTATCTATAGCTTCAACAAATAATGTGGTATGAATTAAATTGATGTTTTTAATAATTTTGACCCTCAGGATTCTTCTTCAGACCGTCTTTGCAGCCATTGGATGTAATATGCTAGCAGTTCATCAGGCATGCTGCAGAGGGAGCTCTTGCAGTTCATACAAAGCAAGGTTATGTTATGTTTATAATTCAGCAAGGTCTTTTTCCGGTACTGGTTTTAAACTGTTAAAATATATTTATTCAGATACAAATACATAAATAAATAAACCATTTATACTAAGGTTAAATGTTTGAGTTAATACTGGAGATGCTCATTCTCAATCTCCATTAATGCATTTGAGTTATTTTGTACTTTGATTAGCTCATTATTTTTCACTGATATCCTTAACAATAACACAGCGTGAATTACAAATTATAGGCCATGAGGTTAACTGTAATGAATCTAGAGTCTTCATCTCTCTAAACAGGGAGCATACTGTATATACAAGACCAAACAAGGAACTAATGTGCTAATTAACGAACAACAGGCGAATTGAATGAAACTGACACAGACTAGAAACTAGGACACACCGGCAAGCAGGGATGAACACAATGAAACATAACATACATGTTACACACATTTACATTAACTGGAATACAACCAAATTCCAGTTAATTTCAGAGTTTTCTTGTGCATGTAAACAGTCACTGTTCCTCTGTGTTGTCAGAAATGATGAGTTGCTGTAAGTGATTCTTTGATCTGTGGTTGTGTTGTCAGTAAGAGTCGCTCAGAGCCATTAGACAGAGATGCACTGAAGCCATTAAAGCAAATAACATTTAGAGCATCACAGTCCAACAACATGTGTGTACGTGTGTGGGTTCACTGTGTAACATCTGAATGCTGCTCCACTGAGACTGATGGGACAGGGTGTGGCAGCAGAGAGAGACAAAAACAAAGACAGAAGGAGGAAAGGACAAGGAGGGACAGAAGGTTGAAAGTGAAGGAGTATTTATTCAGCAAAGTAAAAAAGAGGACAAATATGAAGAAAAGAGTCCAACAGGCAGAGAAAATTTAAATAGCGGGAAGACAAGGATATGTGGCAGAAAGAGAGAGAGAAGAGCGAGTGAAGTCATCATTTGTGCTGGGCTGTGCTCTCTCCTCCCCTCTGTCTTGCATCATTGTGTACACACACATAGCACGGGCAGAGAGGAAGACGGAGAAACACACACCCACATTCAGCATCCTTTCAGTAGCAGCTTAGCATCAGTATCTAAGATTGTCCACCTCACTGTCAGGTAGGCTGAATCTCTCCTTGTCTTTCATTCTCCATAACACACCCATCCGGAAGCATTTATGTTATATCTACAAGGCCAAACAAGCCTAGCAGGGATTTATGCATGATACACAGCTTGTATTTATAGTACAGTTTTCAGATAATATAGAGCATCTGAATATGTATTCTGCATATACAGAATTAAAGGAATATAGGCTGCATTACTGGTTTACCAGAATCTTTTAATTTCTCATAATGTTTTCATAAGTTTCATGCATTTTTTGAGTAATTTTTGAGTGATGTAATGTATTTTTACTTAATTATTCTATAGGTCTATAAAGGAAAAATGCAGATGCAATTTTATGACTCTTTTACGGAATATGTAGTGTTTTTACGAATCAGAAATACCCAATATTAGAGAGAGAGAGAGAGAAAGAGAGAGAGGAAGCCAGCAAAGAATGCTGAAGCTAATTTAGTAAAGTGGACTTCATTAAATTACGGCTTTTAGTGTGAGTAATATACATTTGTGTGTGTGTGTGTTGGGTCCTGGTAAACCCTACTTTTCCCCCACAAAGATGGCAATATGCAAAATCCTTGACCTTGTGGGAACATTTTTGGTGATGTTTTTTGAAAACTTAAAGTTAAACTTAAAGAAAGTTTTCTGTGTGTTATGGGATAGAATATACAGTAATATACATAGACATTATGTCTATGAAATGTGTCCCCATAAAACATGAAAACCCAACATGTGTATACTTGTACCATCAGAATGTGGACCAAGAAAGTAAAGAGAGGACATTCAGCCGGTCCTCACTTTCTGAGAACTTTAAAGGCCTGCTTGAGGGTCAAGACTTTGTTTTAGGGATAAGGTTTTGGGTAAAGGGTAGGTTTAAGGGTAAGGGTTCCGGTTAGGCGCTTAGTTGTGATGGGTAGGGTTAGGGTAAGGAGCTATATTAAATCGTGTCAGTGAATGTCCTCACAAAGATTAATGTACAAGAACGTGGGTGTGTGTGTGTGTGCGTTTTTGTGATTTATGAGGACACAAATCTGTATAATCTGTGATGGGTAGGTTTAGGGGTAGGGGTAGTGAAGGGGGAGAGAATGTACAGTTTGTACAGTATAAAAACCATTACACCGATGGAATGTCCTCACTTTGATAGCAAAACAAACCTGTGTGTGTGTGTGTGTGTGTAGTAAATGAGATAAAGTAGTACAGCCTTGAGTAAAACAGTACTATAAATTAATTTAAAAAAAAAAATATATATATATATATATATATATCTATATATATATCTAATCCCTCCCATAACAAAATGCTGCTTTGTACCAAAAATAAGGATATGTATAGTGATAAGATGAACAGTTGTTTATAGATGTTACCATATCAAATATTTCAACACAGCTGGAACGCTGTATTGACCAGTGTTGTTATTGTTAACTAAAACTAAAATTAATAAAATCTTCTTTTATTTTAAGATTGAAATTAAGCTGAAATAAAATTAAAATATAAATATTAGATAGAAACCTTAAACTTAAAAAAGCCAATTAAAGATATTAGTAAAGATATATTAGTATATAATAGTAAATAATTATAAGTAACTATAATAGTAGGCTATACTAAAACTGGACCAATCAAAAGCCAGGACTGGAAAGATCCATATAATGTTGCAATAAAACATCATAATATTACATATATATAAAAATAAAATAAAAAATAAAAAAAACCCTCAAAACATCTTTCTGTCTCTTTCTCTGCTAGATCTGACAGCATGGCTGAGGGTTCAGGTGAGGTGTCCCTGGCAGAGTTGGAGACAGCATTTCGTAAATTTGCAGTTTATGGAGACACCAAAGCAACAGGGAATGAGATGAATGGGAAAAACTTTGTTAAGCTGTGTAAGGACTGCAAGGTCATTGATGGGAAAAGTGTCACCAGCACGGATGTGGACATTGTCTTCAGCAAAGTCAAGTATGATTATTCACACTATGACTGATTGCAAACAGTTTTATATTTAATCCTGTGCATTACAATGGATGTATGCATGACTGGGCCTAACTTTGTGTCTGCTTATGTGTCTTAGGGTTAAATCAGCACGTGTCATCACGTTTGAGCAGTTCACTCAAGCCATGGCAGAGTTGGCTACAAAGCGTTTTAAAGGGAAGAGCCAGGAAGAGGCAGTACAGCTTCTCTATGGTCTCATTGCCGGCAAAGAACCTGCCAACTTTGGCGTCACTGTGAGTATACCAGCCAATCAAAACAGTCTGTTTTCATAGATTAAGCAATAACCATGTACAATAACCATGAATAATCTGTTTCTCTCCACAGAAAGTGGCAAAAGCCTCTGCTGTGGACAGACTAACAGACAGCAGTAAGTTCACCGGTTCTCATAAGGAGCGTTTTGATGCGTCTGGAAAAGGAAAAGGCCGTGTTGGGAGGGAAGACATCCCTGACACCAGTGGATACGTTTCGACATACAAAGGCCAAGGCACCTATGACAGCAAAGTAAAAGAGGACAAATGAGAGAGGAAAGGACGAACAGATGCTTTGTGCATGACATAATGTGAATGTCTGAAATCTTCCTAGTTTTATTTCAGCAGCTGGGTCATGGCTTGCCTGCAAAAACAAACCCCCTGGCTAAAACTTTGCACGGATACCTGTGTATTTATCACTTTTATATCAGCGAATACTTCAAAAATAATAGTGTGCTGCTGTTATAAATCATAAATACCCTTTGGTGATGCTTGTGTTTGTTTTGAGACTGGTTCTTCTTACCACCATGTAGCAACCTGTCTGTCTGTACCTGATAGCTACCCGAAAAACATTTATTTGAATCCCATTGAAAACAAAACATAAATACCCTGAATACTTTAAACAAAAGCGTTTGCCAAATGTGTAAATTAGTATAACACTCAACACACAAAGCAACACTCCTTTTTAAAATAAGAAACAGATTGGAGTTGACAGATGAGAAGTCATACAACAATCTGTCATCATCTTACTGATTTTTTCATGTGATAAAAAGCACAGTCTTTGACCGACTTGCCTTTCATAAATTAACATCATTTACATTTTTATGACTAAATAAAAAACCAAATAAAAACAGTTAAAGGGATAATTCTGTCATAATTTACTCATCCCCATATCTTCTGTGGAACATAAAAGAAGGTTTAGAATTCACTAAAAGATTTTTTTTTTTTTTTTTTGTCCCTACAATGGAAGTCAATGGTAACCATTCTGATTGGTTACCAAAATATCTCCTTTTGTGATTCACAGAAGAAAGTATATAACTATAAATTATGCATAATTACTTGAAACTAACCCTAAGCCTATAGTCTGTACATGTTGTTAATTAATATTACATTAATTAACTTAAATTTATACTTAAATTTATAATCACACTGCAACAAGGACACCTTAAAATAAAGTGTAACCCGAAAGTCTTACAGGTTTGATGAGTAAATAATGGCAAATTTTTCATTTTTGGTTGAACTATCCCATTAAGTGCTTCTTTCTTTCTGCTGGTGTTAATATGTTTGCTGGATAAATGAGCTTTGTTGTGTGTTTCAGCTTTGTTGCACTGAGATGTCTATCAGACTGTAAACACTAAACTTGAGTCGACACAAATAAAGTCAAATAAAGAAATGTCACGTGGGAATACTTTACTTAAATTACAACACACAATATTGTGATGTTTTGCATCATTTCTGACAGTCTTGTGTTGTATTGTAGACAGAGGTGTGGTGCGTTCCCTTGAAAAGCTGTTCTGGGGCTTAATTCAATAAGAAACAGAGATCCTTTCCTGGGAAAGTGCCTGTTTGATTGCTCAGAAAAGATAGCAGTTTGTGGTCAGTTTCATCATATTTCATGGCTTTGATACGTGGCATTGTGTTGTATTGTGTGGTGTTATAGTTTAAAACTTAGTGGGGTTTTGTATTTCAGTGTATCTGAGGTAAGTCACAGTTACACAAACCTTGTTGTAGTTTTTTTTAAAATTCATATTGCCCATGTAAAGCTCTTCCTTACAAACACACAGACACCTGAATCTCTCTTCCTGAATACAGAAGAAGGAGGAGTGCTGTCAGGATATAAAGCTGAACACAACACAGACTCTGATTTTCACTTGCTCCCACTGAGACTCAAAAGGCAGAAACAGAAACAGCTGTGAGACATGGAAGGTGAGGAAAAAAAATCACTGTTTCTGTACAGAAATAATTATTCGGACAGTAAGTGCCTAACCTAATAAAATTGGCAGATCTTAGGACCTGATAAACATTCAGGGAAAAAATACCATTTAGATGTTGCTTGTGTGTCTTATAATTAATATAGTTTTGAATAAGATAATATTTATTTTGGTAATATTTTATATAAAATGTAAAATATAATATTTTACAATTAATTCTGAAACTCGTCTATTGGAAACTCACAGATACTTCAGAAATTATTTTATTATTAATTTAAAAAACAATTTTATCATCAAGAAATCATCAAGAATGATTTGTACAGACTTTAAACACTAATAAACATCTCAAATTCAAGAGGCAGAAGCATAATATTGTTTCAATTTGTTTATATTGTGCTGGAATCTGCAGACTTCTCAGATTTTGTAGGAAAAAATATGTGAAATTCTAAGGAATCGATTTTCGTAATGTGTTTAATGGAAGTGAAATGACTGCAGTTTTACTGGTAGCTGAAAGAATGATTAAATTATGCTCAAGAAGAAGTCTGCAGATGTAGTTTCCATTTGGGCTAAATTATAAGTGACAGATTTGTATACTTGGTCTCATAGTTCTGTTTTCATGAGTTATGAGGCTTAAAATAAACTGACTCGGAGCCATACAGTGGTATTATAACAGTTATGACAGAATGCGATTTAATCAGGAAAAGGTGTTGTGCTGTTCTTTGTGTTGCCGCTGGTGCTCGGCCAGCAAAGGACCTACAACTGGGACGCGCCAGGACAAACCCTCCCTCCAGATCCCATCAACCGTAAGAATCATCACACCTCTCCTTGAAAGTCTTAATAATACTGTAATAATGTATAAATTAACAGCATAGACAGATACCTTTTGCTAATATCTTTATTCCTCTCTACCTAGCGTGCCTGACTGACAAGGACTCATGTGGTTGTTGTGTGATGCAGAGGAAAAAATGGCAGTTAGAAGAATATTTAAACTCTAGTATGAATTCACTGGAGGATTCGCTGGCCAGAGCACAAAACACACTGAGAAACATAAGAGGTACACACACAAACACACAGCTTTGAGCACAGACATCATCTCAAGCTCAACGGACTCTATGGATCTTTAGACAAAAAATGTAAAATGTAAAGAGCAGACATTTTCATATAACTAGGGCAAAATAAAAGTGGCAGACTCTTTAGTTTTCTAGGACTAATAAAACAGAAATCTGACTAGTCTTTTTAAAAGTCCTGTTTTGAAACTACAAAGAAAAACATTAAATTTGAGAAAAATAACTGCATCTGCATTTGTGTTATATTTTTACATACATGTTCTTTGTTACTCTTTAGAGAATCGAGTGGCATTTTCTGTAGGTCTAACCGACAGGAGACGTTGTATTGGTCCAGTGAGGACGGCAATAAATGTGGTCTATCAGAGCATCTTTATCAACATTGGAGAGGCCTATAACTCATCCACTGGTGTGTTCACGGTTCCACGGTCAGGCGTGTATAACCTGGCATTTACCGTGTTCAGCGACGCAGGCTCACCAGGTGCACCGCTCTCCATCTGTACCAGTATCAGGAGGAATGGTGTGGCTCTAGCGGCACTTAGGGAGGTGTATGGTCAAGACCAGGAGGACCAGGCCACAGCGGTCTTACTTGCGCAGCTCAGCGTAGGAGACCGTATTACCATCAGTCTCCAAACTGGCTGCTGGCTCTGTGATGATCAGAATCATTACAACACATTCAGTGGATTTCTGCTGTATGCTACAGAGTGAAGCATACAAACATAGACTATGAAACCTATATTAGTGAGGAGCTCTCATAGATGCAATGGTTTTCATAGGATCATTTATCCTAAACCTAAATATCACACAAACCTATTAAATTTGAAGCAAAACTTGATTTGGCAAATTTTATTTCAGTTAGTGGGGATCACTTTAAATGTCCTCAAATTTTGGTTTTCAACATGTTTCACTATATTTGGAAGGGTGGTTTTCAACTATTTGACACACTCACACACACTTATTGTAAGATAGAAGAATGTTGTAAAAGGCACAGATGTTGAACTAACATTAATAAAATGCTGAAATTTTAGAATTGTTTTTTCATTGTCTTAATTCTCTATATAAAATATTTGGTTGATTCTGTACACCCATCCTCTCTTTAACTAGATTCAACTATTTTAAATTAAATTTAAAAATGTCTCATATTATATATTTTCTGAGTTTTAATATTATGGTTTATGTACAATAAATAAATGTAACAAAACAGTCTGACATTAATGGCCTTGTGGTAAGGTGTACCAAAGGTAAAAGTCAATATAAAACGCACTAAGATCCTAAATTTCCCATTTTACTTAGCAATAATTAATAATTTAGCTATGTACCTATACATATTTATCAATATATTTATTTTACTGTATTCTATTGTTTTATTGTTGTTACTTATACAAATATATTTAAGGAGTAAAGTTATAAACTTAACTCGTATATATAAATATATATAAACTGCTGAAATCATTGTATAAACCACACACACACACACACACACACACACACACACACATATATATATATATATATAAACGTGTTCTCCAACCAATACGCCTATAAGGTCGTTTGTCACTTCCCTGAAATACGACCCAACAGGACACTTTCATTTTAATGCATTGTTCCCTTTTATTTGCATCAAGTGGCAGAGCATTGCTATATATAACAATATGCAGTCATGTGATCATGCATATACACTATGAGCACATGGGGTGGGTGGGTTGTAGTCGTTAATAAAAAAATTAGTTTTGCTAAATGGAAATAGGACAAATGGTATAAAAAGTCCACATATTGCATTTAAATGAACACGCATTTTGATTGGTAAGGACAGTCATACGTCATTTCATGACGACAGACGTAACACGACACTGTCGTTATTTTTTCGCCAGCTAGAGGGCGCATGACTTTAAAACGTAAATATAGGTCGTAATAAGGAAAAACCTATAGGGGTGTTTTTTTTTTTTTTTTTTTTTTTGGAGGACAGCACCTGTTAGTGGGTGGGATATATCAGGCAGAAACTGAACATTTTGTCCTTAAAGTTGATGTGTTAGAAGCAGGAAAAATAGGCAAGCATAAGGATTTGAGCGAGTTTGACAAGGGCCAAACTGTGATGGTTGGACGACTGGGTCAGAGCATCTCTGCCACTCATGTGGGGTGTTCCCGGTCTGCAGTGGTCAGGAACAGTGGTGAACCGGCGACAGGGTCACGGAAGAAGACAAGCCGGCGGAGGCAGTGTGATGCTTTGGGCAATGTTCAGCTGGGAAACCTTGGGTCCTGCAGTCCATATGGATGTTACTTTGACATGTACCACCTACCTAAGCATTGTTGCAGACCATGTACACCTTTTCATGGAAACAGTATTCTGTGGTGGCTGTGGCCTCTTTCAGCAGGATAATCAAAGCAAAACAAAACAAAAATGGTTTAGGAATGGTTTGAGGAGCACAACAACGAGTTTGAGTTGTTGACTTGACCTTCAAATTCCCTAGATCTCAATCCAATCGAGCATCTATGGAATGTGCTGAACAAACAAGTCCGATCCATGGAGGCCCCACCTCACAACTTACAGGACTTAAAGGATCTGCTACTGACATCTTGGTGCCAGATACCACAGCACACCTTCAAGGGCTATTGGAGTCCATGCCTTGACGGGTCAGGGCTGTTTTGGCAGCAAAAGGGGACCAACACAATATTAGGAAGGTGGTCATGTTATGCCTGATCGGTGTATATATACAGTTTTTTACAAACCTGACACTCTAACACCAGAACCACACAATAATTCTCGGCCTTCGACTCAGTTTTCAATTTTATAAAACACTTTTTTCAAAACACAACACACAAAAATCTAACAGGAAGTATCTTGATTTCCTTTTTCAAACACAACCATTGTTTCTGTCCAACTACACATGGTTGATGTATTTCTTTTCTTTCACACTGTGTAATACTGTATTCACAACCACAAATACTTACAGTAAAAAAATAAATAGTTTGGTTTCAATCTTGCTTTTGTGTTTACTGTGAATTTTTCAACATCTCTCTGCCAATTACTTTCAGTCTTGTACAGAAATGTACATAGGAGCTCATGAAAGACAAGCTTTAGGTTTTGAATAACTGTGTGTATATGATATATCAAAAAATAGAATATTATGGCAAATGTGTTTGCAACGTAAGACAAATGTTTGCTTTTGATATGTGTTTGTGATATTTTTAATGCAGAGCTTCATTTTGCAAGAGATTTAAGGCATTTTGTGTGTGCAATTCTTGGATTTGTGTGTAAAGTTTGAAAATGTGTGTAAGCAGTTGAATTTCACTTTCAAAATGCACTAAAACTACCAAAACACTTCATACATGTGTCAAATCAACTAACAATAAAAATAACCGTAACAATAGCAAAAGTTGTCATTTAGCACTTTGTCACTCATAAAACAACCTAAAAAACACTAACAACAGGCAGCATAATACAATGTTTGCTTTTGTAAAGTCTTTAGAAAACAAGTTATTCATATGTTTCCCTTTTTGTGTATGCTTGTCTCCTTTTATGCCATTATGGCTAATGCTAGAGACCTACCTATCTTTTTCCTGAGTGGCATCAGTAGCCTAAACTAACACACAAAATGCCAGTTACTCTCTATAAGAGCCATAATTTGAATAATTCAATTTAATATTAAATTTTAGAAGTATCATTTTAATGTGTTTGGATTTATATGTATATTCGTTAAACACCCCCATGTTTATTCTGTAATGGTTTGCTCCATTTTATTATTGGACTGCCTTTAAGCGCCCTTTACTTTTTTTGGCACCCCTTTATATATAAGAAAGAAAGATGGAGCTACACAGTTTTTTGTTTCTGTTTATTGTATAAGAACATATAGTAAACGATTGAAATTCGAACGAAGACCCGAGTCAATTCTTTGCCCGAGAGAAGAAGAAAGATATTTGCTACTACACTCTCATTTCCCATTTCATTCTGCCATATGATAATGCTGTAATTTGAGAAACTTTTGAGTGATTAATATTTTTAACATTACGCAGATGAAGCTGCGAATTTACATCACTGGGATGAACCATATTAAACCAGACAACACAATACACAAACATGTACTGTTTTTGATCTCACTGAAGAACAAAACGTCACTGTCCCATTGATAATAATGCTGTTGATACACCCATAACAGATAAGATCAACCAGTTGTTCACACAAACACATGTGCAACCAGAACCAGGTGACCTACTGATACTATTGTCCCTTTTTCTGTTTTATCAGTTCTCATCTCCTCATAACACACATCTGGGAGTTTATTGCAGTTCCTTGGGATTTTATATCAGAGCAGCTATGTGTACAAATATGTTACGCGCACACACACACACACGCACACACACACACACACACACAGACACACACACACACACACACACACACACACACACACACACACACACACACACACACACACACAATAAAATTTGATGGGCATCAGGGTGGGACGGCCCTCTGTGCCTGACATCAACACAAATCAAAGCTATAAGCACCAACAATTAACAGAGCAGATATCACTGCTCTTCACACCTCCACCACACAGGGAATGAGCAGGACTCTTCATGTTCAAAGCCAGTTTGAGTGTTAAACAGGGGTGTTTTTGCTAATAAGGAGTGCCATTGCTGTGAACTTAACAAAGGACTTAAAGAAACCTAAACAAAGCTAGTTTGACTGGAGTAAAAAGTTATAGGTCACAGAAAAGGTGAGTATTCCAAAGAAAATGTGTGTATATATGATGAATTATTCTTTGTAGGCTGGAAACAGCTTTTCAGATTTGTGACAGAAGCTTTCTCATCAAAGTCAACAAAATAGTTTTGATTACAATAAAATAATAAAAAATTACCTAACAATTCAGTTACCACAAATGACTAAAATTGTAGCATGAATGATAATGCCATATTAAATATAAAGCTGCAAATAAATTTGGAGAAATGTACATGTAAATTTATGTATGTATATGTATATGAATATGTATGTATATTTGAAAGATTTTGAGTTTTGAAAATCAGTAAAATAAGCACATAATTTCATACTTGGATGTTTTGAATCAGGACCTGCTACTCTAAAGAAGTTTGTTCATACAGTTATAGATATAAAGTGTCATTATGTGCAGTACAAAGTTGTTCACAAAGTGTACATACAATAAAGAGCTGCTTCATAGTTTATATATATATATATATATATACTATAAAGTTTTGTTTCCTAAAATCGAGGAAATATATCATATTTCAATATATCTTTTTTTCTGTTTTAAGTACTGCTACAAATAATTCAGTGCATGTGTGAACTGTCCGAATTAATCAAATTGAATCACAAACAATTTCAAACCTTTAGATCAAAAGAGTGATTCGTTTTTTTAATCTGGCATCGCTAGTTCTGATTCTAAACAGCTAACAGAAAACACACATGGCATGAGTGCTGAAATATTGCCAGTGAAAATGACTCTCTCAGGTCGGTATATGGTAATCTTCATTGTCAGGCAAGGGTTTATCAGGGTGGGATTATCTGTTTGATCCACCAATGAAGGACAAAAATATATATATATATATTTTTTTGGCAATTCCATTCCATTTGGTAACTCAAATGACACAACAAAGTATATGCTGCTTAAAGAAAATTTTCAGACTGTAAAAAGATCTTGTGTCTGTTTTCAAGCACTGCTGGATGTAAAGATGAACACCGCAGTCATCAGTGTGTGTGTGACGGTTGTGCTGTTTGTCACCCGAGAGACAGCCAGCATTTCTCCAGAACTGCAAGCAGCAGCAGGTCTGAATGTTTCATTTTTTCTCTTTCTTTTCTAACTAGACAGCACTGACCCCTCGTCTCTCATTCTTTCAGATGCATGGCAGGGCTCTCTGCCGTGTGGAGGATGGAACTGTGAGTGCGCATTCGGGCAGCAGAGCTGCTGTTGTGCAGCTGCACAGATGGACAAGCTTGAAGAGCACATTTTTAATCGCCTCATGAACATCTGGACTGGACTGTTAGAGCTTGAGAAGCACATTATGGAGACAGCAGGTCACTCCACTCTTTCTACAGATTACATTGTGTTTATCTGACATTTATTGACATTTATATGACGCAACTTTATGTACATGAATCTGTTGATTCTTATTTATCAAAAGTTTACGTTTCTCTATTTGTTATTGCAGATGGCAGAATGGTGGCATTTACTGCCACTATGTCTCAGATGTCTGGATGTTTTGGCCCCTTTACTTGTGATGTGCCCATTCCCTATAGCAATGCCACACTCAACCACGGCAATGGATACAACCCTGCACTAGGTACACAACACCACCTCTCTCTCTCTCTCTCTCTTAAAGGGGACGTATTATGCAAAATTCACTTGTACATGGTGTTTAAACATAAATGTGTGTTGGCAGTGTGTGTACACAACCAGCCTATGGGGCCGTTCACATATTGCATCTTTTGCATGCTCAAGTTCGCTGTTTCAAAATAGAAGCGACCCATATGTGGTGCGACGCGCTCATGTTTTCCAGGCGCATCGAGATGAGAAATTCTCAACTTTTTAGAATGCCGCAAGCGCACCGCAGGTCATGTGACAAGAACCAACCGATCAGCTTCGCCTTTCAGTAATAACATAGAAAGCTCAGCCAAACAGCTGATCATAGCTGTACAGGGCAGGTTTTTATTTCTCATCTCCATAAATATATCTAGTAGTAGAACTAATGCAAGGGCTAGAAATCAATTTATCCTTCGCTGAAACTTCCTCGTCGGTGTGGAGAGCACAGTTCATGATTGCATAGCAGTGACAGACAGCAGGGAGTGCAAGCTGCCGAGTGCTTTGGAAAGAAGGAAAAAGCAGCGCAGCCGTGCTTTCCACTTTTCTTTTTTTTAGATATGACATGTGAACGACCCCAATAATGATAAAAAACAACCCATTCCTTTTTTATGCCCATAAATCATAAGCAGTGTCTCAGAACAAGCTGTTTGTAGATTCTACCTTTTGTGATGTCAAAAAAATGCCTAGGCTCCACCCACGACTGCTGAAGGCATAGTTTCCGCCCTGAGTGAATTGTACACTGTTCGCCATTTTCTCCAGGCTGGACCAGCTGTAGCGACAAGAATGTTTTGTAAGCAACTCTTGTGTTTTGTTGTTGGATGTAAGAGTGAACATAACAGTCTTCATGTACTCTCAACATCAGAGCCGCTGAAGATGTCGTGGATTAGTTTTACTTTTAAAGGGAATGCTTCCCCATATACCTAAATGTCTGCGTGAATCATTTTACACCAGACTGCTTTGTAGAAAGGGACAAAAGGGACAAACAAGTTTTGCCTGGATATAAAGTTTACCCCACCCCCGTTGTCGGTATGCCAGAGTATGAAAGTGGCACTCAATTCAGAGTCTCTGATGACCAGCTCCGCGTCTCTGGACATCCAGTGGGGTGGAGGGATAGAGGTCTCCACCTCTCTGGACATGGAATGGGGTGGAGAGATAGAGTTGTGGGTAGAGTTAGGGTGTGGTTGTACATTCACTCCTCCTCGCTGGACACGTAAGCTCCACTCATTTGCTCTGCAGCAAGCACCTTCTCAGAGCATGAGCTCTTGAAGCCCCACCCTCTTCTTAAAAGGGGGCCGGGAACACCAACTCATCTGCATTTAAAGGGACACACACAAACTGCGCTTTTTTGCTCACCCTCAAAAAGTGACAATTTTAACATACTATGAAAAATTATCTGTGGGATATTTTGAGCTAAATCTTCACATACACACTCTGGGGACATCAGAGACTTATTTTACATCTTGTAAAAAGGGGCATAATAACCTTTAAGTCAGTCAACAAAGATTCTCTGGTAAACTAGAAAAATAGAGTATAAAATAAACTGAAATAAACAATACAAAACATAGATAAAGAAATTAAAATTATAAATATTATAACAAATGTTTTTACAACACAATGAGAAAACAAATAAATAAACTAATACTATTTTTAATTGTTAAAGTGTTAAAATTAAATACACTAATAATAATATTTTATTTTTATAAAAAAAGTAAAATATATAAATGCACTAATAAAGAATAATAAAAAAAATCAATATGTTATAAAATTGGAACAAAATGAGAATAAATAAATACACCTATATTTTTAACTCATTTTTTAAAATTAAATTAGAATGTATAAATATATATGCTATTAAAATTAAATAAAAAAAAATATGTTGTTAAATTGAAACAAAATGAAATACATAAATTAAAACAAATGTTAAATTAGAACAGAATTATTTAGAATAAATAAATCAACAAATACACATAACATATTTAAGGAACGTTATTAGTGTACACATACAAATTTGGTCATTTGGTATGACGCATCTCTCTCTCTCTCACACACACACACACACAAATGTATTAAAATGCACACATAATCAATCTGTGTCTGACTTACTCAGGTATCTTCACGGCTCCTTGTGCGGGCGTCTTCTCCTTCAGCCTTACGGTGTATTCAAACAAGGGATCTGAAGGACAGCGTTTGTACCAGCGGGTGGCACTAGTAAGACAGGGCCGTTCTGAGGCTGCTACGTGGGAGGACAACAGAGAGGATGCCGAAGACAGCGCCACACAAACTGTCCTGTTCAGTCTCAGTGCAGGAGAGCAGGTTTATGTACAGCTCATGTCCGGCAGAGAAATCTGCGGAGACATGTGGGGCCGAAACATCTTCAGCGGATACTTGCTTTATCCTACTGAGGGCTAAAATGGCTGCAAACACATCCAAACATACACAAACACACAGACAGTAATGTTTTCATTATGTTCAATAGAATAAACTAGGACTAGTGGAGACAAACTCATTGTTATGGCCTCTGTTTACTCTTTAAGACATATACACCTCTCTCTTAAGACATGCATTCATTCAGACATACTTTTACACGTATGCAGTTGTATCAGCAGTTTTTTTTTTTCACGCAGTTGCAGGCTATTATAAAGAATTAATTCATCGTTACTGTCACTTTTGGTGAATTAAATCCATGCTGAATAAAATAATTATTCATTTCAAAGAAAAAACGTATTTGACCACACATTTTTAAACGAAAGTGTAGTTAAAACATCATTTGTGTGTGAATGGGGAACCACACCCAGAGCCACTTTGTGTTATCTCATCTCACATCAGACCAGTGAATGACACACACCCCTGATGAATCTCAACAACACAAGCTCAGCGTGAGGCCTCACTTCAATGCGCTGGTTTACAAGTTAACACAATGAACAGCATTTTATGAACTACCAGGAAAAGTTACTTGATTTCCATCATTAGATGCCTAATATGCCTATATCCATCATTAAACCATTACATCATTCCAACAATGCAGTCTCATAGCCTTCATTTACTGCACCCCCCATCAGAATTGTTGACCACATTTACAAATACACCTTGAAATAGAGTAATTTACAGGTAAACAATTTATCAGTCCCTACAGGGAAAACTCTTATTGAATGTCATAGATACTGAACTAATCATATGCCTAAACTTGAGACAATATATTTGATATTTAGAAAACAAACCTAATGTAGCCTATAACAACGTACAAAGAATAGACAAGGTAACAGAAGGTTATCTTACAAAGACTAAACATAAAAGCAAAGGGAAGTTTCTCAATTCTGTTACTACGGAGGCAGAAGTAAGATGATGATATCATTACAGTTCACTTTGTCCAGTGATGTCATGCCATGTCAGGAATGGTATGCATGTCTGTCTGATGTTTTCTTTCTCTCACTTTTGCCACATTTACTTTTTTGAGGCTTGTTTAATTCAGCTGTCATGTGTGCACTCTGTGATTTCCTGTTTCATCAAACCCCTTAATCATCAGCCTCCAAAGAAAATGCCAAGATATTTTGTCATTCATGCCCGTGTCATTCCTCTCACCCTCTGGGCGGAGTGGAGGAGAAGGCATGTGAAGAAATTCCTTGCTCTGTCCAGACCGCTTCTTTTCCCTCTCCCAAATAAGGACGCACATTGCAATACAGGAAAAAGAGAGAGGAAGGGAGGGACAGAAAACGGCGGAGAGAGAGAGAGAGAGACAGAAAAAAGTCATGACCTTTTATGGATGTGGTTACCTCCTCTTTTGCCATTCTAGCTCTTGTCCTTCACTCCCTCTCATTCTCATGCTCCAGCTCGCTCTTGGTGAAGTCATTTCCATGAAGGTGGCACTCCCTGAGCTTGGACCCTGAACTCTGTCATAAAGAGGAAGAGATTCTCTTTTATATAAACACACAGTTTGTGTGCACCGCATTTCTATATCAAGACTACTGGGCAGGGTTTCTACACAAACTGGTAAGTACTTTACATATAAACCTACGTATTGCTATGTTAAAATGATTTTGTAAGGAATAAATATGTAATATAAACCAAGGTAGAGAGACAGAGTGAACAAGCAAGTAAGAATGACAGAGAGAGAGAGAGAGAATTTGAGTATTTAGAGATGTTTTAGTGGTCTATAGAAAAGAATGAAGGAGTCCCATGATCTTAGTTTGTTCTTTAGAATTCTGTTGAATGCCTCTGCCTCTTTTCACATGTTCTGTGTCGGTAAAGTTTTTTTATTGGCAGTAGCTGATGACATGTTGCAAGCTTTCTCTGTCTTTCGCATACACACATATTTTCAAACTACATCTTCCAAAACTGAATAATAATCTGGCTGCATGACGCACATGTTTTTTCTCTGCAAATGAGGGTTGTCCTTATTACTCCTCTCTCTCTCTCTCTCTCTCTCTCTCTCTCTTTTGTGAGATTCAAGTGAGAGTATCAGATCTCTGCAAAAATGCTTTTGGTTTTGAACTGAAACCAACTCCTCTAATAGCCTCTGGTTTCCTGTGTTTGAAGACTAAGTGTTACTGGGTAAAGCTCAGTTGACAATTTGGTTTTTTGATTTGACAAACCATAGCTAAACTGAATATCACATAAAGTCATTCTTAATAATTTGTCCCTGCTTTTACCATTCAGAAGTGTTTGCTTACATACCACACCTCATCCTCAGCTAATATTACTGAAGAGGGAGTCGTAGAGTTGCATGTTATCGAGCCTGAAGCCAAACAGCAGATAAGGTGAAAATTCTTACGCAATCTAAGATATGAGGACAGAAAGAACAGTTTAGTAACGCAGTATGATTGCATCAGAGACTCCAGGTGTGCTTGTGTGTGTAATCATATATGGACCAACAGATGGTGTTCTACGGCTTACAAATAAAGGAAATGCTCACCGGATGTGAACAAACTGAACTGAGATATGCATAGTTTTTTCATTAAGACAAAGAAACACACACACACAAACACACACACAGACACAACACAACACACACACCTCCAAACATGGGCAGGGCAAGATGTAACTTGTCATTGTGCATATTTACCCATAGCAGTGAGTTTATGAAATATGTGTGAATGTCTGTAATTAAAACAATGTCATAGATAGCTGTGGAATCGGAGTGCAATAAACTAGAAAAAGGAGGAAACGGCAGGAAAATTGCAAGACAGAGCGTATGCTTTTTATGTTTTAATGTTACAAAGGAATCAACTGGTAGTTCTGACTCTTCATTGACTAGCAAACAGGCCACAGTTTTGTTTAGTTGATGAGGGCTGGACTTTGACAAATCTATCTTTGAGTTTTAGCTTGTATCTCGCTTTCTATCTGA
Source organism: Elopichthys bambusa (assembly GCA_037101425.1). Lineage (NCBI taxonomy): Eukaryota > Metazoa > Chordata > Actinopteri > Cypriniformes > Xenocyprididae > Elopichthys > Elopichthys bambusa. Next base: position 21,994,501 of record CM074434.1, read on the forward strand.
ATGAGTTTGCCTATACTGTTGTGTTTGCATTTTAGTTCATGATGTGGTGCTTGAAACAGTAATGAATTCAAATGAAGGCCTGATAAATCCAATATGGCCTAACAGCTGAAAGGTCGTAAGAACATGTTGACACAAAAGCGAGTTGCAGCATTTTTAAAACTCAGTGGTCATCAGTTTCTGATTAAGATCTGAGATGTCCGTCTCTTTGCTAGTTCAGAGGTTGTGTTGCTACATGCTCTGTTAAGTACATGTCCTGTCTGAAGATACACTTCAGTGAACAGTGCATCCAATATTGGCATTGGCAAATGTTTTTTGTTCGTCACAGTTAGATATTCCTTACAAAGCTCAATCCTCTGCCTACACAGATTCAGTTTTTTTAACATTAAAACCAACCCTGCCTGAACAGATCATGCAAAATAGCCAGGCAGCTTAAAAACACAAAGAGCACATCTGCTTATTCTTGTACAGGTTTGGTCCAGTGTTATCATTCAAAAAAAAACTAAAACGGGGTGTGTTTTCTCAGTTAAAATGGCAAATAAAGGTCCATCCTACGGTCTGAGTCGCGAGGTGCAGAGTAAGATTGACAAGAAGTACGATCCAGAGCTGGAGGAGCGGCTGGTGGCGTGGATAGTCGCTCAGTGTGGGGATTCTGTAGGAAGACCTCAACCTGGAAAACAAGGCTTTCAGCAGTGGCTTAAGGATGGATGTGTAAGTCACCACAGTCAATGTGTATCTGAGAAAACATTCAAGTTTTATATCTTTATATATCTGAAATCTTTAATTTATACTAGGTTACATTATAAAAATCTTACGTAACATCACCACAACCGTTTCACAATTATAATCGTCTCTTTTTCTGTTCTTTCTTTGTAGGTTTTATGTGAGCTGATTAACAGTCTCCATAAGGATTCAAAGCCTGTGAAAAAGGTCCAAGGTTCTGGAATGGCGTTTAAACAGATGGAGCAGATCTCTCAGTTCCTTGGTGCTGCTGAACGCTATGGAGTCACCAAGTCTGACATGTTTCAAACTGTTGACCTCTGGGAGGGTGAGCGCCTGTTTTCACATCATGTGTTCTTAGAGTAATCAGATCAACAATTGATTCGTCTGAATCAGAAACTGACAAAATGGCATAATTTATCGATCTACATATTTGTGTGTGCATAGGTAAGGACCTTGCCGCTGTACAAATGACGCTGATGTCGTTGGGGAGTCTGGCTGTTACTAAGGGTGATGGCTGTTACCGCGGTGACCCCAGTTGGTTTCACAAGTAAGTGTGGTTGTAGTTTCCTCTTCCTGTTCGCAAAATGAACCAGCCGCTATAGCAACCAGATAACAAAAACAAGACACTGTACTGGCCGATTTGCAGTTGTGGCTTATCGTCATAGCAACATGATTACAAACACTTATTAGCCAGACATTTTTAATGTGTCCAGCATGGGATCAGCAAACACAGATAAGTCTCACAGAAATATGGTATTGTAAAACTTTACAAAAGAAAAGACGGCTATAAACAAACAGCAGTTATAAACAAATATAACTTCATTGGCAGCCAAGAGTAAAAGTTGCAAATAACAGTAACATTGTTTCAAACAATTACATTTAAAATAGAAATCTTTTGTAACATTCTTAATGTCTTTACTTTCACTTTTGCTCAATTTAGTTCATCCTTACTGAACAAAAGTATTAATTTCTTTCTTTCTTTCTTTTCTTTTTTTTTTTTTTTAAATCTCACTGACGTCAAACTTTTGAACGGTAAACTACAGTATGTGTGTGTACTGAATTGTTTGTTTTTATCTTTACATCAGAAAAGCCCAGGAGAACAAGAGAGAGTTCTCTGAGGATCAGCTGAAAGAAGGTCAGAGTGTAATCGGCCTACAGATGGGCACTAACAAAGGGGCATCACAGGCAGGCATGACTGGTTACGGTCGACCTCGACAGATCTTAAACAACAAATAAAGACCTGACAACCAGTGATCTATCTTTCTGGGCTCATCAGTGGGGTGGACCAGAAGTATAGCCTAACTTAAACCTTCAGCAAACCCCAGCTGGACAACAACAATAAACAGAAGACAACCTAAACCAAAGTTTACAAACGCATTGTATCATTTCAACCTAAAACTGCTTTACGTCCTTGCTTCAGAAACCAACCATTCCCCACACATGACATCCAATACATTCCACTAGAATCAAGTCTGCCTTAAATTCTATTAGGGCACAGACAGACATACATTCCATTATTCTATTACATACATTCCAAAGAAATGCATTCTGCTGCACTCCATGGGAACAAAATGCATGTAAATGGAATTCGGCCTTGCACAGTCAGTTGTTTGTCTTGTCTTTCTGTGGATCTGATTTGTATGCTCTGCTCCAAATTCACTCTATATCCCTGATCTAAAAATCAACATGAATCTAGGGCTTTTCATTGATATGTTAATACATTGTACATGAGTCACTAATAATTGATTTTGCTAATAAAATTCAGTTACATTTTGAAATCTCCTTGTGTTCCTTTGTGTTCTAGCCTTGGCTTAGTTTCTTTGCCATTGAGAGCTATGTAAAATGCTGGCAGTTACAGATGCCAGATAACAGTTTTTCTCTCACCCTTTTAATCCCAACATATTTTTTTACTTTCTCTCCTTGCTTTCTGCTTTTAGTTCAACGTCAACGTCCATGTTTTAGATGTGAAATAAGAAAAACTGAATTTTGAAGAAGGAACTGGGTTCAGAAATCAGGGATATGTCTATGTATATGTCTGTTTTGGTTTTTGTGTTTTGGTTTAGTTTTTGCTGTTCCCGTTTTGCCTGTGTTCCGTAGTCATTAATTCCTGGACGCTTATCTTACCAGTATTATTATATGGATCTGAAAGATGGACACTGCTAAAAGCAGATTTAAATAAACTAGAAGTGTTCCAAATGCGTTGTCTGCGTATCAAGGTGTCTTTTTATGTGACCAGCTTTGAAATTACAACATGAGACTGAGGTGCGGGAATCAGCCAAAATTGGAAGAAGAAATCCAAAAGCGGTTTGGTGGCGTATGCTGAATGAACTAATGACGTCTACCATATTGACTACTTTGGCGGCAACAGCCTGCGAACTGGAAGGTACAACAAATGGCGCCCAAGAAAACCTGGGCAAAACAGATCAAGGCTGACCTTAAAAACAAACAACTTAGCCTTCCTGATGCCAAATATAAAGCCCTTAACCGCCAAGACTGGAAAAGCATTGTATAAAACTTTTGTGAGCCAGCAGCACCTACAGCAGCTTATTGACTCCAGGATAAATCCTGTCCAATGCGTTTGCTAACGGTTGAAGAAGAAGAAGAATGACAGATGAGCCAGGGGATAGCACAAAATTATACATAAACCTCTAAAATAATGTGATAACTATGCAATAATGTGTGTGTTAACTGAATGAGTATAACCTGAGCACAGCACAAATCAAATAGTCGCGCAGCCATCTCATGTTTCTCAGAAAGCTTTGTCAAGAGTAGCCTACTATCAATAAAATAGGCCTACTGCATCATAAACATGTTCTACTATTTGATATATTTAAATGTTTTAAATCTTGAGAGGTGATATGACAGATGATATGATACATGAATGAGGGAAAACTCATTGTAAAATCTATCGTAAAATCAAATAGCCGCGTTTCTCTCATATCTCTCAGAAATCAGCTTTGTCAAAAGTAGGCTGCTATCAACTAAAGCACTACACCATACACATTTTCTATTATTTGACATATGTATTTAAATGTTTAAAATATTAAACAATATGATAAATGAATGAATGCAAACTATATGAATGAAATGAAACACGATAGAGCAAGTCAAATAGTCGTGTTACCGCCTCCATGCGTCTCTCTGAAACATACACAATTTTTGTACCACTTGATATGTCTATTTAAATGTTTTAAACCTTGCATGATATGATCTTGTTGTTTTTAACCAATGAATAGCTCAGCGGTTATGTGCAGTGTATGTCTTACAAAGCTGTCTTGGCTTATGGAAGCAAGAATACAGGTACATCTCTACAGCGATGGATTTCAGGTTCGGGTCGGGTTCGGTCTAAACTTTAACAGGTTGGGTTTGGGTTTGGTTGGGTCAAACGATCTCGGGTACGGACCAGGCTCGGGCTTCAGTTTAAAGCCGTGTAGACCTCTACTTTAAACTCCATTTGATTTTGTGCATGTTTTACTACATGTGACTGAAGACCGAACCGAAAGACAAGATTTTTTTTTGCTGTGTTTTGTTTTATTTTTTTCCCTTATGGATTTACCTGCCATCCAGCTACTCTGCCTAAAGCAGAAGCACCATTCCCTGGAGGACCACACAAGGAATTTTCTCTGTCTGGTGTGCCTCACACAAGACCTGGACCTCTCGCTCTGCATTTTCTACTACACCAGCCTCAGTGAGCAGTCCAAGGCATGCCTGCTTGTCGATGGTCCTCAGGAAATTTTCGCTGTCTATGTGGAGTGGGTGCTGGCGAACTCTAAATTTTCCTTCACCGTCTGCCTAGCGAAAGAGGACATTGCCAGCACTACTCCAAACCCTGAGCCCAGCCAGCCGCTTCACTCACTCTGCACGGAGCCTAAAGCCCAAAGTATACTTTGGCCATCCGCGTCTGCGCACCGTCCACATGATGTAATTTTCGTCATCAGGAAAGTCCGCAGACGTCCACAAACCCCGACCACGTGCAGCCCAATTTTTGAGACCACGCGGACAGTTCGTGTACAACAGCGCATGTGCGAGTGACTTGAACGCTTGAAAAAAAACATCCACTAGATAGTGCACACATGCCAAACGCGTCTTTCTGCGCTCATGGACAAAGGAGTATATTTTAAATGGCTCACACACTCAACTGTATGCGAGATAGAGCGGAACGTTGAAAATGAAGTATACCGGGGCATTAAGCCAGTCCTTTGGCCCTACCTCCGCTGGTTCCCTTCAACCCCTCGGCACCCGCTCTGTTGACTCCACTCTGCTGCGTGGATCTGCCTTGGGTCTTCCAGTCTCCAGCTCCACCTTGGCAAGGGGATCCCCTGGCCCCACCTCCAGCTGCCAACCCCTTTAATCCACCTCAGCCAGCTGACCAGTTGGCTCCACCTTGGCTCCTTCCTCACTTGGCTTCACCTTGGGCTGACATCCATACGGCTCAATCAGGCTCCCTTGTCCCTCCAGCTTCGCCTTAGTCAGTCATCACTCTGCCTACGCCATGGACTTCTGGTCCTTCAGCTGTGCTACCTCCCTCCTCACATTCTGATTTTGCCAAGTTAGACGTGTTGCTGGATCAACATATTTTGTTGACCCTGGAACAACATTCCTGTCTGAAAATTTAATTCTAATCATATCCATACCCCTAAACCTAACCCTACCCATAAGTTATCCCTAAAATCAGAAGGAAATGATAGGTGAATAAAGCTGATGTAAAAGCATCTAAACCTGGTTGTAAGCCTAAACTTGACGTAAACTGTAAAAGTGTCCCTCAAATCTGATTGGTTGACTGGAATGTTGTTCCAGGATCAACAAAGATCATTCTGTGTAACATTCTGCACTTGGTAAAATAAGGTTCTGCGGTTTCTCCCGTCACCAGCTCCTCTTGTTTCCGGCACTTCACCAGCCCCTCATCTAATAGGTGGTCATAGTAATGTCAGGGTTATGTCTATGTCTGTTTAGTTTCACTGTGTTTTGGTTTAGTTTTCCCTGTTCCCGTTTTGCCTGTGTTTCATGGTCATTAGTTTCTGATTAATCCCGCAAACGTTTCTGTTTTGGTAATTAACTCTCCCTGTGTTTTTAAGCCCTTAGTTTCCTCAGTTCTTTTTTCTGTCTTGTTTATGTTGTTGTGTAGTTGCTGTTCTCATTCTCCTGCGTATTCTTCTTGTTTATTAAAAGACTCTGAAATCATTCGATTTTGTGTGTGTTTTACCACACATGACAGAAACAGAGGGAGTGAGACAGAGGCAGATCTTAGATGTGAAAACTGACATGGAATGTTACAGCAATTGCAAAATGCTATAAAACATGGGGAAAATTGTTCTAGGAGTTTGAGGGTGGAGTCCAGCTTTTTCCCCTACCATCATTATTTTTCTCAGTCAGACCAGTAGTACCATGGCAACAATCTATGTGCAAAATAATTCATGGACACTGCTTGAGAGTAAAGAGATTTTTATCTGATCCTGACTAACACACACATACAGTACCAGTCAAAAGTTTACAAACAATTACTCTAAATCTACTCTAATTCTTTATTAATTATTTCCCCCTATATTTCAAAATAATTCTATGAAACCATAAAATAAAATAAATGGAGAGCATAGGAATTATGTAAAAAAAAAACAAAACAAATCTTGCATTTCCTACATCTTCAGTTCTGCACACTCTTCATTCTCTCAGTCAACAAGAGGTGCATCCTGTGGTACTTATTAAAAAGCATTGAAGGAGTTTGTATGTATAAAGGATTTCTCCACTCTCTCAACCATTTCCATAAACAAAAATTGTAACAAAAATGTCAGTTTCTTTAAATTAAAAGTTTGGTTTAGTAAAGGATTTTATATGTTGGCACAAATTATATTTGTTTCCATGCCTTCACACCAAGGTTTTCAAGATCATTATAAACAAATGTTCAGTCAAGTGTGTCCAAACATTTGACTGGTAGGGTATATTTGCACACTCAAAATACACATACTGTAAACACTACAGTGATCACTGTCCACTCATTGGCATACCTCCTAAAACAAAGCCAAATATACCTAATCCACAACAGTCTCTGAATTAAAGTCTGCATGAAATTCACCCTGTTATTGATGTTATTAATTAATTTTATTATTATTATTATTACTTTGACCTAGTAATTTTTTATCAAAATGTCATGGTGAAATGACAGACAAGATCTTATTTAGATCTTCCTCCATCCAATCAACAATCGATGGATTGAACTTTTTCTTTTTCGTCTTTTTCGATAATTTCACCCGGATGTACATCACAATATGGATGATAAGATCTGTTGCTACTTCCATTACATTGCAATTTTAAACTGACACATTATATATATATATATATATATATATATATATATATAAAAGGTTTGATATAGAATAGTCCTGAATGCATACATCGTCACATTATGTATTTTGACATGATGGGTTTTTTTATTTATTTTTAGGGTGGTACAGAAAAGGTGTTTGTAACTAAAATAACACTATTCTCAGAAGTGCATAGAATGTCATTGTGATCAATACAAAAGAAATAAACAAGAAAAACACATCTCATAACTCTTAACATGTATTACTGACATCCCTTCGCCCTCCCCTTCCTTCCTTCTCTACATCCTGCCTTCACACTTCCTAGTCTGTCAGTCATATGATTTAACATATGTCTCTGGTGGCTCAGAAGATAACCAGAATTACATAACAAAAAATTCCAATGGCATTCATGTTAAAACAACAACAACAACTTCCAGAACAAAAACCACAGCCTAAGAAGGAACGTTAATAGCGGGAAAATATAATGATTATGACTTTTGTGGTTTTGATGCTCAATCAAACAGAACAAAAGTATTTTTCATGCAACTAAATGACTAAATGACTGTGAAAACAACAGATTTACTAAGAAACATATGGTAAGGGTGTTAATGATGGACAGGGACACATTATCTGTCCTATGCTGCCCCCTGCTGTTATACTCAAAGTGACAGCAACATTCCTTATACCACCATTTTAAAAAAGCAGTCTATGAAAAAATATGACAGGTCCAGTTACCTTTCAGCATGGTTTCTATGCTATTAAATAATGTAATTAATATAAACAACATACATAACATAAACTGCATTTGTTTGTTTATGTAACTACAGACACACAAACTTTGTGAGTAAGTAAAGCTTTATTTATAGCACCCAGTGTTTGCAAAGTGCTTTACAGAAGAGAAATACATATGTGCAAATACAACAATAAAATAAATTAAGGAAAGGCCCTAGTGAACAAATGTGTTTTGAGATCAGTTCAGTTTATTTATCAAGCACATTTAAAAATGGCCGCAGGCCAACCAAAGTGCTGTACACATAGAAAGAGCCAAGAGAGATTAATAACACAAATAATATTAAACACAGTTTTAAACAAGAGTCATTTATAAGCTAAAAGCAACAAAAAAACAAACAAAAAAAAGTTTTGAGACTTGCCTTGCCTTGACTGAGAGGAAACCGATCTAATATAAAGTGGAAGCTTGTTCCACAATGTGGGGCCAGCCACTTCAAAAGCTCGGCTACCCCTTGATTTTAGCTGGGTTCTGGGTATCTGAAGGAGGAGTTTTGTTTCAGATTTAAGACTTCTAGTGGGACAATATAAATGGAGTATATCAGACAAATAAGAAGGAGCTAAATCGTTTAATTTTTGTACACCAGTAATACAATTTTCAACTCAATTTTGGAATTGATAGGGAGCCAATGAATGATCAAATTTCCTTTTTCCCTTCAGGAACCTCGCCGCAGCATTTTGAACATCCTGTAAGCATGCCATATGGGACTTAGATATGCCAAAATAAAGAGAATTGCAATAGTCCAGGCGCGAGGTAATGAGAGCATGGATAGCAGTCTCCAAAGAACGCTTGGGGAGACAAGATTTAATTTTCGATAGAGAGCGAAGATAGATCCAATGACTGCACTAATTTGCTTATCGAATTTAAGGAAGCTATCTAACATCACACATAAGTTCCATACTTGGGGAGAGATAAATTGATCAAGAGATCCAGGGGGCTGAAATGACTAAAGGCTGACTAACCAATTTTTCTAAGTGTTTTTGGAACTAAACACACATACCTAACTACTAACAAGTTACTATTAGATGTTCGGAGCGATCTTGCTGGAGTAAATTCATTTAACAAATTAGAAAGGTATATTGGGCCGGTGCCATGAAGACATTGAAAAACTAATAAAAGGATCTTGAATCTCTTCAATTCTAAATGATACGGGCAGCCAGTTTCTCATTTTAGGTGAGATCGCATTCGTGTAGCTGTATTCTGAACTCTTTTTAAGCGTTTAATAGAGCTCTTTGGTAACCCAGCAAAACCCTTTTTTTCATTATAACCTACAACTTCTATCAGTCAGTCACCAACAGAGGATGCTGTTGCCCTTGGCTGAACCTTCATGAAGAATAAACATTTCATCATACTACAATTACAAATCATCAAGTAAATACATGCTTACTGAGCTGAAGACATTTGTATTTGATTGTCAATTACTTACCCTGATATTGTAATTGCTATTTTTGCTGTTAAAGGATTAGTTCACTTTCAAATAAAAATTTCCTGATAATTTACTCACCCCCATGTCATCCAAGATGTTCATGTCTTTCTTTCTTCAGTTGAAAAGAAATTAAGGTTTTTGATGAAAACATTCCAGGATTATTCTCCTTATAATGGACTTCAATAGCCTCCAAACAGTTGAAAAAATGTAACTGGTGCTGTGTTCATTCCATAAGTAGAATAGGGAAGGCGCAGGACATACAGCGTAAGCTTTTTGAAGAATACGAAAGTATGGTTTTGGCAGAAGCACTTGGAAGGCGATCATTTGCTTATATAAAGCATATACATTTACATTTTTTTCGACCGATCATTTCGCTAGATAAGAACTTTATTTCTCGTCTGGTATCGTTTAAAGCCCTTTGAAGCTGCACTGAAACTATAATTTTGAACTTCAACTGTTTGGAGTCCATTGAAGCCACAGTGTGGTTTCAAGCCTGTGGTCATTCCTTTCACTTGTACTCCTTTTCCTACCACAGTTTTTCCTTCCAGTCAACTTTCCATGAATATGTTTTGGCACAGCACTCTGCGAACAGCCAGCTCTTTCAGCAGTGACCCTCTGTGACTTACCCTCATTGTAGAGGGTCTTGATGATGGTCTTCTGGACAACTGTCAAGTCAGCAAACTTCCCATGACTGCTGTTGGGATTACTGACCTAAACCCAGTATTTATACCCTGAGAATGGTAATTTAATAGAACTTGAAATTAAATATTCTAATAATTTGAGATACTGATTTTTTTATTTTGACGAGCAGCAAGCTGTAATCTGTAAATAAACTGTAAACTTTACAAACTGTAAACATTTTGCATGACTAATTACTCTATTCTGAAACACGGCACCTGGATTCTACTGTTGCTATAGTAACGAACACAACTTTCACGCGCATCAGATCGACGGACAAATCATGCGCTCTTCTTATATCTTGTGGATTGTCACAGTCTCCAGATCAGTCACCAGCACCGGCACTACATTTCCCAGCGTCCCTCCTGTTCCCCACCTGCACTCAATCATCAATCACCCACACCTGTAGACCATCATTATCATTACCACTCATCAGCACTCCCTTTATAAGCAGTCACTATCCTCACCACTGTGTCCGGTCTTGTATGTGCTGTGCTGTGCTGTGCTGTGCTGTGCTGTGCTGTGCTGTGCTGTGCTGTGCTGTGCTGTGCTGTGCTGTGCTGTGCTGTGCTGTGCTGTGCTGTGCTGTGCTGTGCTGTGCTGTGCTGTGCTGTGCTGTGCTGTGCATGTATTATCTCCCATTGGTTTACTAAGTAAAGACTTGTTTGAAATTAATCTTCTTCGTCATGTGTTTCCTGCGCAAGCAACCTGTTACATGGATATTTCAGCAAAATGTTTACTTCCCTTAATAATAAAGTTTTCAATAAATAAATACATATAGGCTAATTAATCACTGTTCAATAAATGTACACTAAACATTTTATTTGTGTAATTAACATGTTTAATAATCAACAGAGCATTAAACATCTCAAACGCAGACAGAGTGCCTTCAGAAAGATGCCAGATTATTCTATAATTCTAAAAACTTTTAAAGCTGCTTGAATTAAACCCACTTTATTTTCCTCATTCGCTTGAAATAAAATATTACATAATGTGTTTGTTATTTTTATTCGTCATGTAGGATAGGCTGTGATATCATGTGCGTTAAACTGTCTTTCTCCTCCTAGCTCTTCCATTAAAAAGAGGTGCAATACTCCAGATTTCCTTTAATCCAGTTGATATAGGCTAAAACAATCTTGGGATGCTGTTTGAGAAGAGTGTTTATGTGTATGTGTGTGGTTTCCTACAAAGAAATGTAGAAAATACAATAGGTTACACACACTGAATTAAATGACATAGGCTATAAATCATATTTCTTATCAATATACATTGAGTGACATAATGAAGTAAACGAACACTGAAACTACGATTATTAAAATGGCGTCTTAAAGATACACAATAAGGTGCAAACAAAATACTATACAGTGACATCAAAATTAGTTTTAATAAGCAATAAGTTTAGTATCACACCAGTGGTAGTCTACGTGATACGCAGGTATACGCCGTATACCCACTATGAATGTTCAAGGATTTTCGTATATCCACTTAAAAAAAGCGCGAGGATACCATCCAATAAATCACAATATGATTTGTGGTTTGTTGCTTTTGACATGAAACAAAGTCTCGTATCTCTCAAAGTCTCAAGTTTCATATTTTGCCCATTTTATTTCGGAATAAAAAAACATAAATACCGTTTTGGCGTCTTTAATGTGTAGTGACAGATCGCTGTAGTTCAAGAGAAGCGGCAGCATGCAGCGTAAGTGAACTGATCCTCTCCTCCGCTTTAATACCAGTTACAGCGCGAAATAAACATGAATGAACATCTCAAGGTATGATGAGATGAAATCCGTATCATGTATTGTATAATTGCTTAATCAGAGTTTCAACCGCGGGAAGACGTTATAAACAATGTCACGTAATGTCACATTTAGGTATACCTCAGAGTAAACATATTCAGTGACCATAAACTTGTTAGTCAGCTAGAAAAAAATGAACTCTAGAGAGGAGCATTTAGCTAAAAATATACACCATATCAATTATAATTTTTAATTTTTAATGTTCTTCAATAGCCTATATGCATGTTTGAATAAATATGTCAAGTTGACAGCCACCATTTAAATGGTTATATTTCAAAAAACGAATTGGAGTAGAAATAATTATAAAGTTAGTAGGCCTAACTTTATTATTATAAAAATTTCCTTAAGTGTAATTTAAGTCTGTATACAAATCAGTTCATTTTAACCTTCAATATTAATGTAGTACCAACTGATTCCCATGTTACAGCATTAGTTGAAAGATTTTTTTCTTGAGAATTTTTTCTATTTGCTATGTACTGTACCTGATATACAGTATATCCAAAATAACTGATATCAAATCGAATTGCAAGTTAGTGAATTGAAATGCATAACTATGACAGACTGGCAGAAAATGGTGCAAAACAGAAAACAAGTCATATTGTGACATACTGAAGCTTCATCTTTCCATTATTGTTACACTCTAAAAAATGCTGGGTTAAAAACAGCCCAAGCTGGGTTAAAATTGGACAAACCCAGTGATTGGGTTGTTTTAAGTGACTATATGGATGGCTTAAAATGAACCCAAAATGGGTTTGGAAATCAGACACATAATTACTTGATAATCAAAAGGTGAACATTTATTAATAAACAATTTAATAAATTTTATTGTTTAATTATTATATTTAATATTAATAAATGTTAATTTCCAATGCAATACAGCAATTTTTGCACAATTGTTGGGTTAAATAAAACTACCCAGCAGGTTGGGCAAACATTTTACCCAACCGCTGGGTTTGTCTATTTTCAGCCCAACTTGGGTTGTTTTTAACCAAACATGTTTTAGAGAGTAATAATAGTTGCAACTTGCACTCTTAAATGTGCATTGAAACTTGCCATCTGAAAAAATATGCTCCAGGGACCATATTTATATAACATCTAAGGCTATCTTAACTAGCTGAGTTAGATGGTGATTGACACTAAACAGTAGAAAATCAGTCCAGAGTCTCTTCAGCTGTAAATGTCACTGGCTGTTAAAGTTTTTTGTTGATTATAATAAGTTGACATTTTGTTAAAACACACATAAGCAGTCTTTCAGAATGCTCTCAATAACATGTAGCCTAGATCAGATCCATACTATATGCATTAGTGAGGTGAGTGTGGTGGTGCTTATGGGGTGTCGCTCTGGGATGGGTGAGTATGAGGCTGGGAGGGAAAAATCACAGTATACTCACTACAAAAAACTAGACTACACCACTGTATCACACCGGACTATTGCGGTAGTGAAACTGTGAGTCATGCATCTAGCAACCAGAACGTAATGATAACAGATACACTTTCAAGCAAAATAATCATATTCAAGCATTTAACAGTTAAGTTAATTACTTAACGTACACAATACTGCACAAAATAAAGCGATCACAAACTCTCTCTGTCCGAAACTCATACAATCTGGGCCAATATAAACTAATACAGTAAAGTGGATATTTACCGCACCCCATCAGTTATATTTGGTAATATATTGCCACCTTGTTGGCACATTTGTGTAATTTAGAGCAGAGATTAAGTCGTGATCACGAGAAAACAAGATAGAAAAAAAATAATAATCCATGGCCGTTTAGGGCTTCCGTAGTAATGCCCTTTAACTTTAAGTTAAACTTTTTTGTTTCTTTTTATATCAATTATTATTGTTTCAATGTAAACTTATAAAATGTGAAAAATTGACTATATGCACGGAGCGGTCTTTAGAACTTTCCTACATTTTGAATCGTTCAGTTTTACAAATGGGGACAATCTCAGAAGGATGAACAAATAATGTTTGTGGTCATCACATTAAAAATAATATTTGAAGTGCTGGAAAACAATGCGTGTGCATGTCTCATTACAGACACGGCATTTCTTAAACGGTCTCAATAGCTTCGTCTTTATTGCAATCAATAAAACTAGTTTATTGGCAAATTAGGTAAATGTGATAACTGCATTAAAGTATGAAAACAACATTAAAAAGTCAACCACTGATGGTTTTGTGGCAATGTACAGCAAGTACAGAATGATCAGCTAGCAGTTCACCGGAAATGCCCAAGCTGGCTTAACGACAACCAGGAAGTAAACGTGCATATAGGCTGCATCTGAAAACCTAGGCCTGTTGCCTCGCTGCCCTATCAGGCAGTGACTTGTAAGGCAGCGTTTGTGCATGAAGGCACCTTACGAAACTGATTTCAGACAGACTTATGAGGCAGCGTAACAGTTTAATGATCTACCGCAAAATAGCGCGCGCTTTGGTGAGAACTAAACACATATTTAACTACTACAGTAGTAATTTCTCGCTAGAAATGACATCAAAAGTGGAAAATGTTGGTCAAAAAGGTACATTTACACACAAGCTGACCAGCAAATGCAACTTTCGGACGCCATCTTTATTTTTCTAGCTCAACTGTCACAGAATGGAAAGCACAAGATTGTGGGATATCAAAGGCAGCAAATGACACATCTATGCTGCCTTCAAAAATCGATCAGAGAAAGGTATCTCAGGAAACAGGAAGTGAAGCTAACATTGGATTTGAACATGCCTTGATGCCTTCCTACCTTGAAATGTGTTCTCCGAAGGCAGCCATTGTCAAATGTGAAATGTGTTAAGAAATTACGGTTGAAGTCTGTAATTTTGAAAGCTCAAAACAAATCTTGATGTTGCACCATGACATTCTGGTGAATTGCTACAAACATGCAACAGTTTGGAAAGACCTATTTCTAATCCAGCTTGACGCAATGTGCCCATGCGCATAGAGAGCTCCCTATAGAAATACAAAGGCCTACTAAAGAACTTCACTGTACTGCACAAAGAAATTAAAAGTAGTATGAAAAATTGTTAAAACGAGGTTCAGCACAGCATGAAAGTGGATGATGCGAACACTGAGCCTACTCCAAACGGGTTTCTTCCATTTGGAGCTGAACTAACATGGTCTTGTGCGTGTGAGTAAAAAAAGAAAAAGAGACCGCCATAGAAGTGCCAGTCACACAAAAAGTTTATTTCCAGCAAACACTAAAAATATGATTTTTTTTTTTTTTTAACAGTTAAGGAAATTCTAGGTCTAATTCTATTTGGGAAATAATCATTTTGAACTATTCACAAGTAATATTTGCATTAAAATATGCACAAACTTACTTTTATGTTGTATTCCTTAATTGTCTCGTCACACTCAGTTGTGGTTGGTCGTTTTAACATTTCTAACCTAAAACAGTTGACATGAATTGATTTGCTATTTACATCTTACCTCACTCTTAAAGGGTTAGTTCACCCAAAAATAAAAATTGTCATTTATTACTCACCCTCATGTTGTTCCACACCCGTAAAACCTTTGTTCATCTTTGGAACACAAATTAAGATATTTCTGATCAAATCCGATGGCTCAGTGAGGCCTGCATTGCCAGTAAGATCATTTCCTTTTTCAATGCCCAGAAAGCTACTAAAGACTAGTATTTAAAACAGTTCATGTGAGTACAGTGGTTCAACCTTAATATTATAAAGTGACGAGAATACTTTTTGTGCGCCAAAAAAAAAAAAAAAAAAGCGACTTTATTCAACAATTTCTAGTAGGGATGCACCGATACCCATACCAGTATCGTTATAGGGCCTGATACCAATGCTGCGTTCCAGGCAGGTCACGACTTCAAACCACAACTCACAACTTTGTAGCGTTCCAGGCAAGTCACGCCAAACTGCCTGAGCACAAGGAATTGTGGTAGCTAGATGTAAACAAACTAGCATGGCGGACCGTACGGGGCTTATGCTCATTTACAATTATTTCACCAAATCACCAAAGGTGCTAACACGATTTTGTATGTGTATTATTTATCATTATTACAAACCCGATTCCAAAAAAGTTGGGACAATGTACAAATTGTGAATAAAAAAGGAATGCAATAATTTACAAATTTCATAAACTTACACAATAGAATATAGATAACATATCAAATGTTGAAAGTGAGACATTTTGTCATGCCAAATATTGGCTCATTTTGGATTTCATGAGAGCTACACATTCCAAAAAAGTTGGGACAGGTAGCAATAAGAGGCCGGAAAAGTTAAATGTACATATAAGGAACAGCTGGAGGACCAATTTGCAACTTATTAGGTCAATTAGCAACATGATTGGGTATAAAAAGAGCCTCTCAGAGTGGCAGTGTCTCTTAGAAGTCAAGATGGGCAGAGGATCACCAATTCCCCCAATGCTGTGGCGAAAAATAGTGGAGCAATATCAGAAAGGAGTTTCTCAGAGAAAAACTGCAAAGAGTTTGAAGTTATCATCATCTACAGTGCATAATATCATCCAAAGATTCAGAGAATCTGGAACAATCTCTGTGCGTAAGGGTCAAGGCCGGAAAACCATACTGGATGTCTGAGATTTTCGGGCCCTTAGACGGCACTGCATCACATACAGGAATGCTACTGTAATGGAAATCACAACATGGGCTCAGGAATACTTCCAGAAAACATTGTCAGTGAACACAATCCACCGTGCCATTCACCATTGCCGGTCTATAGGTCAAATACGTCAAAAAAGAAGCCATATCTAAACATGATCCAGAAGCACAGGCATTTTCTCTGGGCCAAGGCTCATTTAAAATGGACCGTGGCAAAGTGGAAAACTGTTCTGTGGTCAGACGAATCAAAATTTGAAGTTCTTTTTGGAAAACTGGGACGCCATGTCATCCGGACTAAAGAGGACAAGGACAACCCAAGTTGTTATCAGCGCTCCGTTCAGAAGCCTGCATCTCTGATGGTATGGGGTTGCATGAGTGTGTGTGGCATGGGCAGCTTACACATCTGGAAAGGCACCATCAATGCTGAAAGGTATATCAAAGTTCTAGAACAACATATGCTCCCATCCAGACGTCGTCTCTTTCAGGGAAGACCTTGCATTTTCCAACATGACAATGCCAGACCACATACTGCATCAATTACTACATCATGGCTGCGTAGAAGAAGGATCCGGGTACTAAAATGGCCAGCCTGCAGTCCAGATCTTTCACCCATAGAAAACATTTGGCGTATCATAAAGAGGAAGATGCGACAAAGAAGACCTAAGACAGTTGAACAACTAGAAGCCTGTATTAGACAAGAATGGGACAACATTCCTATTCCTAAACTTGAGCAACAGTCTCCTCAGTCCCCAGACGTTTGCAGACTGTTATAAAAAGAAGAGGGGATGCCACACATGGTAAACATGGCCTTGTCCCAACTATTTTGAGATGTGTTGATGCCATGAAATTTAAAATCAACTTATTTTTCCCTTAAAATGATACATTTTCTCAGTTTAAACATTTGATATGTCTTCTATGTTGTATTCTGAATAAAATATTGAAATTTGAAACTTCCACATCATTGCATTCCTTTTTTATTCACAATTTGTACAGTATCCCAACTTTTTTGGAATCGGTTTTGTATATTATTATTAATTTGATTGTAACGTTATATTGTCCTAAAGCCTATTTCTCACTGTGTACCACTTGCATAAACTCTGCATCCATAGGGGCTGTCAGTAGGCCTATATTATATCCATGAAATCAGTCTTAAAATGACAGTAGCCTAATTAAATATTTGTTTGTCATTAATGTTCATAAAACAACAAAAGATGTTAAATTAATGTTTAATGTATTATATATATATATATATAATATATAATATAATCACCCTAGGTTGTTTACATCGGTTCAGTGTTATATTATTGTTATATTTGTTCTGTAATATTTGTTTAGCTATTTTTGAAAGGCTGGTTAAAAAAGACTTGATGTTTGGTAATTATGCCCTTTGAAGTTTATTGGACACTGTGAAATTTGTGCTTTAAGTTTGTGACAAGCACAAAGAAATTGTTACTTTTTTCACTGGAGTAATAATAAAGAAGCTGTCCTACATTCATTAGTCTCACTGTGTTGTGCTTGGAAAACTGCCACATGACCCAAAACGAACAAACAAAAAAATTAATAAATGTATAGGCATCGGTATCGGCAAGTACCAGAAAAAAATATTGGTACTGGTACTCGGTCCTTAAAAAATGGTATCGGTGCATCCCTAATTTTTAGTGATGGGCAATTTCAAAACACTGCTTCATGAAGCTTCATGAATCTTTTGTTTTGAATCAGTGTTTCGGAGCATGTACCAAAGTCAAGTGAACTATTAATATTTTGAAACACTTATGACGTAACGAAGCCTCGTTTACTGAAATCACGTGATTTTGGCGCTCCTAACCACTGATTCAAAACAAAACATTCGTAAAGCTTCGTTTTGGTGTGCAAAAAGTATTCTCGTTGCATTATAATACAACTCGAATTCCGGAAATGTTGGGACGTTTTTTAAATTTGAATAAAATGAAAACTAAAAGGCTTTCAAATCACATGAGCCAATATTTTATTCACAATAGAATATAGATAACATAAATGTTAATGTTAAATTTAACAATTTTATGTACAAAATGAGCTCATTTCAAATTTGATGCCTGCTACAGGTCTCAAAATAGTTTGGACGGGGGCATGTTTACTATGGTGTAGAATCTCCTCTTCATTTCAAAACAATTTGAAGATGTCTAGGCATCGAGGTTATGAGTTTCTGAGTTTTGGTGTTGAAATTTGGTCCCATTCTTGCCTGATATAGGTTTCCAGCTGCTGAAGAGTTTGTGGTCGTCTTTGACGTATTTTTCTCTATAGGTGAAAGATCTGGACCGCAGGCAGGCCAATTCAGCACCCAGACTCTTCTACGACGAAGCCATGCTGTTGTAATAGCTGCAGTATGTGGTTTTGCATTGTCCTGCTGAAATACACAAGGCCTTCCCCGAAATAGACGTCATCTGGAGGGGAGCATATGGTGCTCTAAAACCTTTATATACCTTTCAGCATTCATAGTGCCTTCCAAAACATGCAAGCTGCCCATACCGTATGCATTTATGCACCCCCATACCATCAGAGATGCTGGCTTTTGAACTGAACGCTGATAACAGGCTGGAAGGTCTCCCTCCTCTTTAGCCCAGAAGACACGGCGTCCGTGATTTCCAACAAGAATGTCAAATTTGGATTTGTCTGACCACAGAACACTTTTCCACTTTGAAACAGTCCATTTTAAATGAGCCTTGGCCCACAGGACACGATGGCACTTCTGGACCATGTTCACATATGGCCTCCTTTTGCATGATAGAACTTTAGTTGCCACCTGCAGATGGCACGGCGGATTGTGTTTACCGACAGTGATTTCTGGAAGTATTCCTGGGCCCATTTAGTAATGTCATTGATACAATCATGCCAATGAGTGATGCAGTGTCGTCTGATGGCCCGAAGACCACGGGCATCCAATAAAGGTCTTCGGCTTTGTCCCTTACGCACAGAGATTTATCCAGTTTCTCTGAATCTTTTGATGATGTTATGCACTGTAGATGATGAGATTTGCAAAGCCTTTGCAATTTGACATTGAGGAACATTGTTTTTAAAGTATTCCACAATCTTTTTACACGCTCTGCCCATCTTTACTTCTGAGAGACTCTGCCTCTCTAAGACATCCCTTTTATAGCTAATCATGTTACAGACCTGATATCAATTAACCTAATTAGTTGCTAGATGTTCTCCCAGCCATTTGTTGCCCCCGTGCCAACTTTTTTGAGACTTGTAGCAGGCATCAAATTTGAAATGAGCTCATTTAGTGGATAAAAGTGTAAAATTTCTCAGTTTAAACATTTATCTCTGTTCTATTGTGAATAAAATATTGGCTCATGTGATTTTTAAAAGTATTTTAGTTTTCATTTTATTCAAATTTAAAAACTGTTTTAAATATGTTTTTAGTACCTTTCTGGGCAAAGGAAATGATCTTGCTGGCAATGCGGGCCTCAATGAGCAAAGGTCTTACGGGTGTGGAACAACATGGTGAGTAATTAATGACTGAATTTTCATTTTTGGGTGAACTAACCCTTTAACGTTATACAGACGCTTCGCACTGGAATTCACACCCTGCTTCTTTGAACAGCAAATCTCGCTTACATTGATCTGATCATTCAAATCATTTTGACATTGACGAGTGCTGATAGACCGCTGAGGCAGAGCAACCTAAAAATTTAACTTTTAAACCTTTTTGTCATCCTAACAAAATACATTGATTGTTGATTGATTGGGACACTTTTCGTCACTCACCCTACTTGTTGTCAGGTTGGAGTTTAAGCTGCTGGTAGCCGAGCCTGGCACCTTCCATACATCTTGAGTCACTATTTCATTGTTTTTGTCTTCTACTTTCTGATGAATGGCCATGGTTGAATGGCCTGATGTGTGGCTGGACGTCAAGGTTGATGTCAAGGTTGATGTGCAGCTTTACTTGGAAAGTTAATTTCCCTTATTCCAGTGAAACCTGTAGCTCATCATGATGAACAACATAGCTGATATGTGAGATTTACAGTATTATAATGATCTTTATCAATTCAAGTTCATTCATGTTTGTGTGATGCCTGAGTATGAACCAGTGAAGCATTAAGTTTGAGTGTACAGTTTAACTGATAATGTTTAGTTTGATATGCTTGCCTGCATTTTAAAGCTCCCTTTACTTTACATACATACTGTTACCTTTGTGTTCCTGGTACATGCTACACTTTCTAAAATGTATCATTAAAACAAATATGACACACAGTAGAGATCTTTATTTACTGATGTATATATATATATGTATATATATATATATATATATATATATATATATAATCAATATTTCTGAAAAAGAAATATTTTTGTGATGATCAAATTTAGATTTAAAGATTAAGGCTGCTTTCAGTTTCCACATGTGCTTTGTGAAGGGCAAGTAAACGATGACAGAATTTTTAGGAGATCTATTGCTTTAACGACTTCTTGTCGCAAGCTGTGTCATAAAATCAGTAGGGAGTGGATACCACACTAACATGTGCAAATATTAAATCAAGAGGTTATTTGGAAGGTTATTTGCTCTGTTACAAGAAGTAAATTGGTTTACAAATGGAGGATGGTCGCTGGATAACTGTGGAACATTCTCAAAACCACACTGCTTGTTGCCTTGAAGAAGCTTTCTTTGAATACAGTGACACTGTTTCTTGGAGTAATGCAATGCATTATCTAAACTGTCATGACCCAAACATCATCATTCCAGTCACCATACATACTCACTAGAATTAGTCAGCCCTGGAAATGATGATGACCACGAGGAAGTTCTGATTAGGAAGTGAATGGAAATATGTTTTGTGTGCACTGTATTAGCTGTAGTGGGTGTTTTAAAGACTTCTTGTTGATTGTATGTATTATAAAAATGTACGCAAACAGATCATAATTTTAAGAAAATGTGATTTTAATAATGTATATGAAAGCTTGCACTTTTTCTGAACAAACACTCTTACTCATTCTTCATGATGTATGAGGTAAAATAACCTAAAATATTGAAAAAGTCATACATCAAGGCAAAACAGCAAAAAAGCTCATAGAAAAATAAAGAGTAGGCAAAACTGGCAAGATCATTGGCATTTGAAAAATCTATGAGTAACTTTTAAGTGACACATTTTATGTGTGTGAACACATCAGGTAGCATAGTGGCTTGGTAAACAAAATGCCTCATACATTCAGGTCAGTGCTGTGGTTCATTCAGGTCCACATATCTGTTCCACAAAATTATTGGTCCTAACAGCTGTCACTTTAAATGCACTACAAGGTAAACTCTGGAAGGGCGTTGAAGTCTCACTCCTTGGGGTTAATTAAATGCTTTTAGTGCAGTCTAGAACTGCGGAACGGTAATGCAGCATAGCAGGTCATAGGGAGCATCACTTGAAAATGGGACTGAGGATTGTGGGCACGGACTCATTGACCTTCTGCTTGTACAAAGTGTATAGGGCATCCTTCTTGCTGCTCTTTTTTATGCAACTGTGGTGAAGAGAAATGGGTTTTAGAGTCAATCTAAAACATCATCAGTGAAGTATAAACCTATCAACAAATCTGGATGTGCATCTGTTTATTCACTATTTGCCATATACTTACATCTTTTTAAATATCCACAGTGAAAGACAAAGGATGATGACTCCAGCAATGCTAATGACAACCAGGCCAACCAGACTGAGATGATTACATATTTCTATGTTTTGCGTTTCCTTCTCTTCTGATGGTGGCAATAAGGAGAAAAGAAAAAAGAAAAAAACATATGATTAAAATTAACGTAAAATGCAAAGGACTCTAAGAATCTAAGAATAATCTAAGAATAATGTCTAATGTCCTAACATCTTAGGAGCTACATTTGCTTTGTTAATCATATTTTCAAAAGCTTAAAAGAGCACATTAAATCAAGATACAATAACTGTCTTTAAATAGTCAAAAAACACACTTCAATTATGAATATTTTAAAAGATCGAAATAACAGACTTTGCATAATTTTCCAGGATTTGCTTAATTACATAATATGCACACACACACACACACACACACACACACACACACACACAAAAACAAAATCAGTAAATCTAACCTGTACACTTTGTTTGGCTCCAGTCACTCCAGCATCCTTCATCAGCGCAGTACATGTTCACCCTTGACCTGATTTGAAAGCAAGTTTTTTTACTTTCTGCTTCTTTCCGGAGGTCATAAGATGTGTCCAGAACAACATTCTTCAGAACCTTCTTTTGCTGAAGGGGACATAAAGATAACATGTCTTTGACAGGTAGGATTCCTGTTTTTTCTTTTTTTGTTTGTTTGATTTGGCACACAGCCTAAATCAGATCTTGGTTTAACGGTGCATGCCAAAATTCAGAATGAAATGCAATTGAATGGCAGCTGTTCATGTCAGCATGTGTTGGTAACAAATTACTGGATGTTACAAAGCAATAAAAATGACTTTGAGAGTCTTATCACCAGTGTTCCTAAGTCGTGTTCCCTGAAGGCATTTTAGATGTATCCCTTATCTAATACATCTGATTCTTATCAGCTCTTTGGTTGACTACTCTATAATCTCAATTGCATGTGTAAATGTGAGATACCTAAAATATGAACAAAACAAAACTTAAAAAATTGCATTTCTGAATAGAATAGGGAGTTTTAATCTTTAAATTGTGCTGGATAGATGAAAGAAAGGTAGAATGATTGGAATACCTGCTGTTCTTGGCCATTTGCCATTAGAGTGCTGCTCATTATCTCATATTCCAAGCAGTGTTCTGGCACCTGACCACTAGGTGGCGACCAATCTAACTTCAACAGTCCATCCATCTCTGACACATGCACCGATGATACCACTGCTGGTTTTACTGCAGAGAGAAAGAAAGTGAGAAGCAAATGAGGAATATGTTCTTTAATGCACTTTATTATTGAGTCAGTTCAGATGCTCATTCTGTATATCTCCCTAGACTCATAGTGAGATTTGTTCTGTCAGGTATAAAACTGTGTGTAGTTACCATGATTTTGAACCTCAATAGAGAAGTAGGCTGTTTTCAGACTTCCTGCTGGAGAGGATCCATTTACACACATATTAAACTTGGAGAACTCTATGAGCGATTCTCGAGGAAATCTGCATCCTCTCCGAGCCTCAGATAATACGATGTATTCTGGACATTCCTTTATTTCATTCATTTCCCTGTGCCTGGAAAAACATATACACACATTCTCGTTTTTCAAAAATGTGGGATATCAACATAAAACTGATTTGTATGTATTTTATTTGCATCAATAAAGAGAAAATAGTGCATGTCATTGACCCTAAGAAAGAAATTATGACTATATTCAGGGTACATTTACACGACAACATACTAAAAACAGACAAGTTTTCTTTTGCGTTTTTCGCATACAGACGAAAACGTTGTCAAAACGATGTCACTTTTTAAAAAAACAGTTCCCGCCCCTTTATATATAAACAATATATTTTAAGTTTATTGCGAAATATGCATATTTACAAATATTTAAATATTCAGAGAGCTTAGAGAGATCGATTGCTCGATCACTGAGTGGGCGGAGCTAAAGAGCTATTTTGTAGTGTGCTGCTTTTTTTTCGACTCACTGATTGGTGTCATTTTCTGTACAGCATCATGGGTAATATAGTTTTTCACTATAAATATGCTGTTAAATATAATTATTTTAAAAAATAAGCTGAAATAACACGCTGATGGCTTTAACAGAAGCAAACACCATGGTTTAACAGCCTTGTTATTGTTCAAAATCAATTTCCCTAGGGAGGAAATGAATGGAGTCTTTACTTCTGGAACCCGACTGTTGCACTCCATAGACTAAACATGTAATATGCATGAGCATGACATCGCCATTTTCACAAACTTGCACTCTGAAACCCACTTTCAAAAGTTTGCGTTTTTAGGCCTCAATAATGCCGTTGTTTTGTAGATGAACGGCCAAAACGCATAAAAAGTTTCCAGTTTTTAGTTGAATTGGTGTTGTGTAAATGGCCCCTCAGAATATGCATAGTTATAAATGGTATTTTGGCATTAAATTGAAGATTCTGTTGTATTACCACCTGTTACATACATTCACAGAAAAAACAAAATAGCTAAGCAATCCTGTCTTGACCTGTAGTGCATTAGAATATGCTTAGATCATAAAGGTTCATCTGTGACCACAAACAAATTGGCTTATGGTGAACTTTGCCAAATTCAGATGTGTGTATACTTTAGTGAGCATTGTTCCATGGAACAGATAAAATAGCAGACACTTTTGTATTTGAACACTGAAGTCTATAATGTCTTTCAAATTCAGGTTATTCCAAGTAAAATGACTTGTGCTTCAACCTGTCCTCTTCTCTCCCTGAGGCACAGCACTATAGCCCTTAATACTGAAACTGGAATGTTTTAGTGGTTTATTTTAAGCAACATTCACATGAAGGTGCTCACCAGTAATAGAGGTAGTGCTGTGAATTTGGAGGCTGTACAGGTCCTGACTCCCAGGTGCATTCCATGTACTCCTTTCCATAGTAGACACAATGAAAATCTCTTATTCTTGATCCTGCCATACCTGGAGCAAAACCACAGTTGAGAACATGCTGTTAAATGAGAATACTTAAAATAGAAATTAAACAGAAAAAAAGTTATTTTGTAGATCAAACAAACAAGGCCACATTTCAGATAAACTGTTTGGTGACAAGGCGAAGCAACATAAATATAATATAAAAATAGAGTAAGCCATTTCAAAACACAAAGGCAATTTAAAAACTATTAAAATGTAGATTTATTTGCAACCATGAATGCTCCATTCAGATTTCACACTTCAAGGACTCCTTAGGCTTTGAGATACCTACTTCTGATTGGAATTTACTCTTAATGTCATTTTATTGAATATTATGATGCTATATTCTAACAGTATGGATAACTTTGGAATGACAATTCTGCTTAGAAATGAATAAAGAACCATGGTTTCCTCAAACTCCATCATTTATATTTAAGGTAACATGCAATCTAAAAGACAGTCAGGGCTATAGTGACTTTTTTTTTTTTTTTTCAACCAATTTCTTAGAATGACTTAAACTAAATGGTGCAACAGCTGTTTCACTTTTCAAAAGCATTTTTCTTATAAACAAGATATGATAGATTCCAGATGGGTGTGTTTCAACTAGCACGTTTGCTTATGCAATAAAGTTAAAAAAGGCTCCATGGGAACAGAGAAGTAGAATATATTAACATGCATCAGTTTAGATTACAATTTTGTGTAATTATTTATGTTTCAACATTAAATGTATATGTCTGAAAGTCTAAGGAATTACGCCACACACAAATAAGCCAACATATTAAAATGCCTTGTTGATGTTTGTTGAGTATTCCTGTGGAGTCTGTCTGACTGACCTTTTCTACACATTTTTTTTTTAATGAGTTTTCAATCAGATACACGCAAAATCTGGAGCTTACAATTAGATACTGGCAAAAAAAAAAAAAAAAAATGAAATGCGCTTTTCGCCACCAGCCATGAAAAATAATTTCAGCAAAAGTGTCAGTAATGGAAATTACTGATATAAGATAAATAGTAACTAAACTGGTCATGTGATCTCAACCACATTGAGACAACCCACTGTATGTCAAATAAAGCTGCTTTTATTACATACGGGAGTGATTTTTAAAAAACGTATTTTTAGAGATAAAATTATTTTAATTAAATTACTGAGTGCATATTTAAAAGTAGCTACAAAGCAATAAAAGTATTATGATTAGGGTTTCAGTTAGATTACGTGCAATAACAAATTATGTATGGCTGGTCTTTGCTCTTGTTTGCTTCAATGGAAATGAGAATAGTTTTTAAATCTTTACCTGTAGGTTCAGGTGTGTACACTTTCTCTGTCTCCTCCCCTTGGACCTCTGTCCCATTGGTGCAGGCACATTTTAATATAGTGAGCATTCTCACCTCGACTGGTTTCTCAAGGTCAAACTGGGCAGCATAAGTCAACTTTACAGTTCGGACACTCTGTACAACACAAAGAGAGGGCAGTTTTGAGTCACAAATCACTAAGCTTGTAAGAATAATTGCATAATATAAGGCTGCTTTGTTTTGAGGATGCTGTAGAACAAATATGTCTATCCTGAATACTAAGTATATCGCCCCAGGGAGAATGGTTGCCTTAAATGAAAACAGATTTTTGGCTCTGATTCATACTGAGTTTTTAGGAGTTCCATGGAACACAGAACTCTGTTTATGAAATGGACCGTTTACAGTATGAAATGAGACATGGCTCTGAAACCAGCCTTGTCATAATTTTTTAGAACAAAGCACTAAATGCTATTTACAAATTGAATTTGACAAAACGATCAGGTCTACAATGTTTTCACAGAAATGAAAAAGAAAAAACAAAGTTATTCCAAAACATTTACAAGTGTGAAATACACTTGTCCTAATAAGTAAATATTTTCTTGCTGAAAGGAAAACAAACAAGTGTGTTTGCGGTGTGTACTGCAGATTCTCAAGGATTCTCACCCTCCATCGTTCCTCGTAGGTGTCATAGTATTGGAGTTGATATCGTACTCTGCAATCTGTAAGGTTCTGAAGGCTGGCTGGCTGCGTCCAGTGAATACTGAGGTAACCCAGGAAGCCAGGGTCTTTTATTTCAATATTGGCAGGTGGATCTACTGTGGAAAATTAATACTGTATGTCTATAAACAATGTTTTTTCCACTAATAACACTTGGCTTGAAGACAGACCAAGCAGCTGCAACAAACATCTAGTTGTGCAGTAATTCTGAACTGTTTTGTGTGTATTAGGACAACAGTTGCGAAATCCAGTGAATTTAGACAAATTATCAGTGATCTGTACTATGGCATGCTGAAACCTCTGTCTGTCCAGTCATATGTTAGGCAATCGAGGAAATTATGTCAAGATAAAAACATAAATTCGTATCTAAATCCTTTCAGAACTAGGCACCACAATATCTGACTTATTGCACCCATACATTCTGTCGAGATCACTTAGATCAGGTGATTGGGAATTACTTCATGTTCCCAGGACTAAAAACAGAGGTGATCATGCTTTTTGACCTAGATTATGGAATAGTCTCTCGGCTTACATTAGAACTGCCCCAACTTTATCAATTTTTAAATCTACTCTTAAAACATATTTATTTTCACTGGCGTTTAATATTTCTAGAGTTTTTATCTTGAACCTTACCCATTTTTTTTCTAGAACCTTTACCCAGTTTTTATACTCTGTGCAGCACACTGGTCAACTTCGGTTGTTTTTTAAATGTGCTATATAAATAAACATTGTATTGTATTGTATAAACAAAATAACAATTGTTGAAGACAATTTATAGACTATATTTGAGAAATGTCACATAAGTTAACTATTTGCTAGTATTTACCTACTAAAGCATTGATAAATGTCATGTTCTTGCAAATACTTTACTGTCTTGTATGTATCTGACTCTGCAGGAGCAGAGGTCTGGAATTGTGCCAGTTTGTTTAATCATTTCATTGGAATCAGCCAGGAAGCTTACCCGCCACTCCACAGGCTGTGACCTCTGATGTGGAGACAGAGTCCGGAGTCAGCAAAAGCAGAGTAAATGCAGAAAGCCATACAGGAACCTTATTCAGCAGCAACATGTTCCTTATCTGTGTCTAGAGAGGGATAAAACACCGAACATCTACATCAGTTATCTCTCTTAACACTGTTTGAACTCCTTTTCAAGATGATGGAATGCTTCCGTGATCTAAACACTCAACAAAACAGCACATTGTTTTTTGTTTTTGTTTTTTTTAAAAAAGGGAGGTGAATCACCCACACAGTCACCCATCATCTTGCCCCATGTGGTTTGAAAACAACTAAATGTTCAAACACATTAAACGCTTACGCATAAGGTGTGGCACCTTTATTTGTTGCAGCCAGATGAGTTTATAGTCTGCGATCATGTCAGCTTTTTTGGCATCTTAACCCTAAAACAGCTGTTCTGCATCACTGTGTATTAGTTCTCAGCCTTAAAGTGTTAGTTCACACAAAAATCATTTACTTGCCTTCAGGTCTTTCCAAACCTTTCTTCTGCACAACATAAAAGAAGATATTTATAAAAAATAAAAAAAATGTTGGTAACCAAAAAGTTTCAATGTCCACTGACTTTCAATGTATGGACAGAGAAGGAAATTTCCCAAAAAATCTTCTTTAATGTTGCACAGGAAAAAAACAAACAAACAAAAAAACAGTCCACTCATATTGACTGCAGTTTTTTTTTTTTTTTTAGGTGAACTAACCCCTTAACACATTCGCAAATATGATTTTATATATTAATACATTGTATAAATAGAAGGGAAAGCAAATTACAAATACACAAATATTACAATATTATATTAAATATGATATTACAATTTCTTTATATGTTCAAAATGAAAAGATGGTCACAATTTAAAAAAATAATGATCAGAGAATCAGTGTAAAAATGCAATGTGTCATAGTTATATAGTTATATGTGCTGTTATTCTGTATTCTAGGAGCTCTGGTTTTTAAATATACTATATTACACATATACATTATATAGCCTATAATACATAGCCTTGCCTTATATATAATGTATTATAATAAAGGCTGCTATTTTGATCAACTAAAATATTTACAATAAATATTGATATCTGCACACACAAAAACAAATATAGAGAGAGTGTATTCAACTAAACTCAGCCTATATAAATAAAGCAGGTCTGAAAAGGTGTTGACGAACAAAAAGTTACTAGGCTACAGTACAAAAGATTAGAGGAAAAAGTATACTCACTGTCACTGTCCTGTGATAGAAACTCCTGATGGTATGAGCTCATATATGGTTGGACTGAATGAAATCATCTCATGGTTCCTAAATGTCGTACAGCGCTCTTGTGTGTAAATTGTGCGTCATTTTGGGTCATTTGAGCGTCTGCGTGCGGGCGCGCGCGCGCGTGTAGAAGCACGCTGTTATTTACAGACTGTCTTCCTAGTAACCTATATAGTTACTTTTTTTTTCTTTTTCTTTTTAAACCGCATGCACGTGACTTTTTTTTTTTTTTTTAAACCGCATTGTGATACCGTTGAACGTTTTAATTAAATACTTGTGGTTTTGTCATTTGGTATGAACTGTTATGTTCAACTTATTCTTCGAGGTGCTCTATTATTTTGCACAGATCATTTGTGCTCGAGCGTTCTGTCGGTCGGTGTGTATGTGTGTGTGTTGCTCTGTGAATCATTCTAGTTAGAGTGTTTACTTAAATTTACTCTGTTTATTCACCCCTTATGTGCATAAATATGGCCACTATAAGGCAGCAAGAAAAAAAAATCTGTTTGTAGAGCAATGTTCATGTTGAATATGAGCATTGGGCCGTTTTAGCTCTCAGAAGTACAGACATTTATTTTCCTAAATGTAAGTGATAAATGTATCCTCTTGGACTTCCATAGTATTTAGGTTATACCCATATTCTTCATAATCTTTTGTGTTCAGCAGAAGAAAGAAATTCATACAGGTTTGGAACAACTTAAGGGAGAGTAAGTGATAACAATTTTCATTTTTGCGTGAACTATCCCTTTAATATAAAATAATATATAGTGGTTGTAACAGTACACATGTAGTATCCATAAAATTGCATAAATTCAATGAAAATTAGCTTGAGTAACAAATATTTGTGGTAAAATTCTTTCTCAAGATTGTTAAATTGTTAATGCTTCAATAAATGGGTTCATATTTCATAAACAGGCCTCATCACTTCTCGTAAGTACAAATTGTATTGGACAGTAGTGTTATCTTTCTTTATTTTGTTCACTGTCATTTGTCAAAACTGTCAAAACTGTCATTTGTGGCTGTTTTAAATGACTCAAATTATTCTGATAAAGTCTGGTTTGACTTGAACATTCCCAAATATGAGAGCTGTGAATAATATGGAGTTAATAGTGTTTGCTAATCTTTGTTCACGAATGTAACTCAAAAAAGCACAGCGCTTCCTTCCTGACCACCTGCCTTCTTTGGGGATTGATTCTCAGGAAGAGAGGTAAAGGCTTTACTTGGAAATGGATTCATAGTACTTGAATCATTTAGCAGACACAGACAGATGAATGGTCAAATATTATATTGCTTGATGTTTTTAAACAATGCTTATTTTAGTTTGTCACTTAGAGAGTGTATTTTCTCCCATTCCCTTATGAAAAAGAAGTTTAGTCAAGTGTGCGATTAGTATACTTCTTTTAAACTAAATATAAGAAAGTACACTTTGACTACTTTCTATGTACTTCTCATAAATATTTATTTCTCATAAATATATTTAAAATTGCACAAGTGTACTTGATAAGTACAGTATAAGTACTGACAGAAAAGTCTAAGTATATTTGACCTGCACTTGTACTCAATCTTTTGATCGAGATATACGTAAAGTATGATTAAGAATTCTAAGTATACTTGTCTTGTAGTTGTATTTCCTCTTTTTTCTAAAGGCCATCTGACTGACATGTAAAGCAACCAGTCACAATTCGTTTTGTTCCGGGTCATGTTTAGGGGCGTGAAAATGTAACGTCTATGTCCCTACAATAACAGGCTGGTGTGTAAAACTCTTGGACATTTTAAAGCAGGGGTGGGGAACGTTGATCCTGGAGGGCCATTGTCCTGCAAAGTTTTGCTCCAACCCTAAAAAAAAACACACAAAAAAAAACACTCACCTGCCTGTAACTTTAGTAATTCTGAAGACCTTGATTAGCTTCAGGTGTGTTTAATCAGCGGTGATTGGGCCGGTTAGATTTTAGGAAATGTCTGCAGCAGGGGCGTCTATAAGAGTCCAGTAACACAATACCATATGAGACTTAAGCTTCAAAGCATGTATCGAGTACATAGTGCAATTTCTCATGAAACTCTGCACCGGAGTGCATATTGTTTTCAGAGAAACATGTAATCAACGAAAAACAAAGCCTTACTTTCTTTCCAGTCATGTGAATGCTTCACTTTTGTGTTGGAATGTTTGAACCCAGACCAGTACTCTACGGGGTTTATTGAAGTTCAAGTCTATGTACTAAGATTTTTTTTATATGTATACGCCTATAGCCTATATTACATGATCATATTCTGCCATATAAACAGTATAAAACCATAAAATAATTAGAGCACCATTTACTTGCATCAAACAAATGTATTGGTATTATTATAATTAGGGGCCAAGCACCAAAGGTGCATAGGCACCTATTGTAATCGTTAGATTTCTTTTTAATTCTTCTTCTTTCACTCTGGGAGTCTAGGGCTGCCCATAGAACCGCTTGCGGGAAAGTTGTGAAATTTGGCACACAGTTAGAGGAAAGTCTGATCTGTGTCCATAGCAAATTTGGTGTCTCTAACTCAATCCCTCTAGCGCCACCAGCTGTCCAAAATTTCACTCATGTTTATGTTAATAACTTTTGAACTATTATATGTAACTATTATATGAATGCATTGGTGTACCATTACGAAACTCAGTATGTGAAACCACACCATGCTTTGAAGGTTCTCAAATGTTGTAATAACTTTTATTAAAAATGCTAATAGCTTTATGTAAATGTGGCCTATTGTAATGAGACTTGTCTTATTAGATTCCGTGGGTCATACTGAGAACATTGATGCCAATTTTACAATAGTCAGCCAAACTTCCTGTCCGCCATTTTGATTTTCTTTAAAACCTACTTTTTCAAACTGCTCTTAGACCATTCATCCAATTTTCACCAAAACTGAATCGTATCATCTTCAGACCATGTTGAATAAAGTTATGGATTTCGTGTTGATAGGCGAAACCGTATTCATATATCACAGCGAAGAATTAGAGGCTTGATGCCAAAATGACTCTTGAGGCTGTATCTCTGCAATGCTTTGACATATTGACACCAAACTTTGCGATTGTCATTGTCACCTCACTCTGAAAATCTTTATTATTGACTGTATTTGTGATTTTTCAGCTCTTTTGCCTAAAATGATCTTAATAGGTCTTTAATTGCTCACTGTTGCAGTTGGTCTGATGCTCACGGCCGTGTTGGTTGGCTTGTTGTGCTGCTTTTGTGCTTGGCCCCGTAAATGCTGCTTGCAGCTTTAATTAATATTATTATAATTATTACATTTAATTTATTGCCACACATTAACATGTGAATTATATTATAAGAAAACTGAACATTTAGCGTTGTCAGGCTTTTGTTTGTGCTTAATGGATAAAACAACGGAGCTGCACTCTCGGGTTTGATGTAAATTTGACTTGCCACAATATGGCACTGTTTTCGACACTCCTGGTGCTTCGAATCTTTTCCTGAAACAAACAAGAGGCTTCTCCATCCCTATGGGAGGGTGTGTGTGTGTGGTTTCTAAACAAAAACAGAAATACAAACGCTTAAATCTGCTTAAATCCGAATAAACCACACTAAGATTACACTGTCAAAGATACACAATATAAAAAAACAAAAACAAAACAAACTTACATTGCTCATGAATACGCGCACACCCTTACAAACATCAGGCAGCTCCAAAGTCTCTTAGTCTATTGTGCATTGATGCAGGCATTTACAAATCAGGACCTGTTAGTATAGGGCTGCAGTGATTGGATAATTAACAGAGGGCGAATACAAGTCAGTTCGCCTTATTCACCTCGAACGTTCTAAGGAGCATGAGGGGTACATCTACCACTTCCAGGAAATCTCGTGTCGCGATTTCTCTTAGTGGCAATGGCGCCGCACTGCTGTGTTCCCCAGTGCACTTCGTCACACAGGAAAAAATCCAACAGAGAACAAACCGTTCACTTTCCAGAGGATAAGGGACTACATTGAGAGTGGATAAAAAAATATCAGAAGGGATCCTGGTCATAATTTTAAGGTAAGTTTTCAGATAGCTGGTGCTTTAAGTCAGTCTCCATAACTAGCTTGTATTGCTAACCAAGATAGCTAGAACTAGCAAGTTCAAGTTTTAGTAGATAGATTAAGGCAGAGAGCCAGGTTGTTGACATTTACCGCCAAGTCCAAAATTAGTAGTATGTTATTTAAATCTACCAACACAGATTCACTCGTATATAAGTATATTCTGAGTGAGCTTGTTGTATTAGCTTCTAGTCACTAGCTAGATAACCTAGGGAACATCAGTGTTCACATCAGTGTCCCTAGCTAGGAAGAGGATGCTCAGGAGTCACGTTGAGTCTGATCAATAAAATTATTCTATATTTAAACGATTACATTTTCTTTATTGGTGCAGATAAAAACACACACAAAAGTGTGCTCTGAGCATTTCCTCCCAGACTGCCTTGTAAAAACCAAGACTGGCTTCACCAAGCTGAAAGAAGGTGCTGTGCCAACTGTGTTTGCATGGAGTTCGTTCAGACCAGAGAGGAGGATCGTTGTTAGAACTGCAAGGTAGTATTTAGTATTTACATTTTGCATTGTTAATTCAGGCAGACCCGTAAGATTCGTAGTCCACAAAGTTTCCATTGCTGCTACTGATTGATAGTACCGTATCGGAGTCCAACTTCCGGGTTTGTGTACCCCTCAGCGGCGTTCGAGTTTTCAAAATGGCCGCCAAGTGAATAAGGCGAATAGGCTTGTTCGACTTGATGCAACACCGCACAGACCAGTCGGCGGCTGACTTGAAGCAGTGCATGCCGGTAAGAAATTTTGTCTGACTTGAGACAGTGCTGACGCCATGTGACTGTGACATAGTGAAGTACCGCGAGAGCGATTCGAGATCAGCCACCTGCCAGCGCAGTTTTTTCAAGAGGAGCTGCACGAGCTCTGATGATGACACAAATGTTTCATGATTGGCCTGATTCACCGCATGACAACAATCACGTGTGTTTTGTGTTTATTGTCACGCCAGTTCCACTAATGCTCACAAATCTGTATTTTTATAATAGTTATAGCTCTTTTGATGTAGTCGCGATGTTATATTGTGTCATGTTTATCAAAATAATACTGATTAAAAAGATCCCACTACATTAGTTTTTATATTGTATATGCCTATATTGAACTTTATTCTTGTAAAAACAGACGCTACAAGCAGTATATAAAGTATTAAATGAAAATGTATCTGAAACATCAGTGTGTTAGTCGAATATTGCATTTATTTCACTTCAACTATGATAAAGTATACAAACGCAGTGCGAGCGTCACTACAGGAAGCAGAAAGTGTCCGACTTCACGTCTCCGTTTCCAGCCCCTCCCTGCCTGCACGCGGCTACTCTCGCCGATCGGTTACATCCAGCCGATGACGAACACACCTAACCAGCAAATTGGGGAGGAATTGAGGGGCACGACACCATTTTCAGCTAAAAACGGAAAACTTGTGTGTTTTTGGTCGTTCTATATGTATATGTATCCAGCATTCTATATGTATATGTGTTTGGGTTGTTTTAAATATTTAAAAAAAAAATATAATAATAATAATAATTATATATATAGTAGACTGGCTCCCTCGGTCAAAATCAAGGGGTTGAGGATCTGTCCATATAAACTACACTCGTCCACTTCAGGAAGTGGAACGCACTTCAAAATGGCGGTGGGGATTCCCCCGAGGGGAGGTGCTTAGGGAAGTTCACGAATGTGTGTCTAAAAGCGAATTGGAACACAGCCTAAGACTAGGTGAAGTTGGGGCATGTTATACTGAACAAAATTATAAACACAACACTTTTGTTTTTGCCCCCATTTTTCATTAGCTGTTTTTATCTGTTTTCAATTTAAATCACAGCACAATGCCACAGATGTCACAAGTTTTAAGTGAGCGTGCAATTTCGCATGCTGACGGCAGGAATGTCCACCAGAGCTGTTGCCTGTGAATTGAATGTTTATTTCTCTACCTAAGCCGTCTCCAAAGGCATTTCAGAGAATTTGGCAGTACATCCAACTGGCCTCACAACCACAGACCACGTGTAACCACACCAGCCCAGGACCTCCACATCCAGCATCTTCA
This sequence comes from Elopichthys bambusa, assembly GCA_037101425.1. Lineage (NCBI taxonomy): Eukaryota > Metazoa > Chordata > Actinopteri > Cypriniformes > Xenocyprididae > Elopichthys > Elopichthys bambusa. The sequence continues at coordinate 22,029,704 of CM074434.1, forward strand.
CCTCCAAGATCGTCTTAGACCAGCCACCCGGACAGCTACAGCAACAGTCGGTTTGCATAACCAAAGAATTTCTGCACAAACTGTCAGAAACTGTCTCAGGGAAGCTTATCTGCATGCTCGTCGTCCTCATCGGGGTCTTGACCTGACTGCAGTTCGTCGTTGTAACCGACTTGAGTGGGCAAATGCTCACATTCGATGGCGTCTGGCACTTTGGAAAGGCGTTCTCTTCACGGATGAATCCCGGTTTTCACTGTACAGAGCCGATGGCAGACAGTGTGTATGGCGTCGTGTGGGTGAGCGGTTTGCTGATGTCAATGTTGTGGATCGAGTGGCCCATGGTGGTGGTGGGGTTATGGTATGGGCAGGCGTATGTTATGGACAATGAATACAGGTGCATTTTATTGATACCGTGATGAGATCCTCAGGCCCATTGTCGTGCCATTCATCCACGACCATCACCTCATGTTGCAGCATGATAATGCACGGCCCCATGTTGCAAGGATCTGTACACAATTCCTGGAAGCTGAAAACATCACAGTTCTTGCATGGCCAGCATACTCACCGGACATGTCACCCACTGAGCATGTTTGGGATGCTCTGGATCGGCGTATACGACAGCGTGTTCCAGTTCCTGCCAATATCCAACAACTTTGCACAGCCATTGAAGAGGAGTGGACCAACATTCCACAGGTCACAATAAACAACCTGATCAACTCTATGCGAAGGAAATGTGTTGCACTGCGTGAGGCAAATGGTGGTCACACCAGATACTGACTGGTTTTCGGACCCCCCAATACAGTAAAACTGCACATTTTAGAGTGGCCTTTTATTGTGGCCAGCCTAAGGCACACTTGTGCAATATTTATAAAACATAGTTCAATTACGGCATTTAAGTAAGGCCTAATCCTGGCTTAATCTAAGCACCGTCTGTGAAACCGGGCCTTAAAGTGTCTTAAAGGAAATCAACATAGACAGGAATAGGGACAAGACTTGCTACAGGTCTGATGTACCTTTTGTCCTCAGCGATCCTTGCTAGGATGAATTACGGTGACCTTGCCTATAGGCCAAAGAGAATGAGGATGCTGGTGATCAAGTATCATAACAGAGTCAAGGAAGAGGTTAGGGTTTTCATTGCTCCATTTTATCCAGCCTATACGCAAGCATGCAGGGGGGAGATCAGCCAGTGAAAGCAGTGTAGCATACCTATCAATTCCATCTGTTGTGACTTGGGTTGTCTGACTTTCTAGAAGTTGAACTGCCTTTTGATCTTGCTTGGAAAGGACAACTTTATCACTTCTTGGTGATGCAGCATCAAGTTGCTGCTGCTTCTCTACATCCTTGGAGAAGTCATCTGGCAGAGAGCTGAAAGAGGTAATTAGAACATGTTTCGGAAATCTCTGACAGGCCCTGAAGTGTGCCTGGATGGGCATTATTAGTATAATCTGCACCAATTAGAAGCAAAGGAGTCACTTTATCAAGCTGCTGGAGGGGCAGTCTCCGCAAGTGAGGGTAATGGTGCTGAAGATTTGTCACTGGGTTAGAGTGTTCTGACAAAGCAAGATGTTCAGCAGTGAAATCTTGACATATAATAAAGGATTTCTCTGGACTGCATACAGAACTTATGGTGCATCTTCCTGCTGCACCCTCAAGGGTCTTAACATCCTGACAATGTTAAACTCTTTAACCTCCAAGCATAGTTGTTGAGTGGCTGGTTGTAAGATGATTGTCTTTTCAGATCCATCATCTAATATGGCATAGGTTTCCAAAGTTTTGTCCCCATTTGTCAGTGGTCACTGCTACTACCTTTAACAGCAGTCTGTTATAGTCACTAGGATGATCAAGGTACAGGTTTTGAATGTGCCTTTGATTAACATGGCAAAGAATCTGTTTCACCATTGCAAAGGTTACAAGGGTTTCTCAGGTTGCAGTCTGCTGTCATATGATCAAGGGCACACCACCAACATTTTTTCTGCTGAATCCAGTTGACTCGATTTTTAGCATGCTTTAGGAAATCATCACATTTACTGATATGATGCTCAGTGGTACTGCAGGAAGCACAAACAGGAAGACACTCTGAAGTTAGTTCAAGGATAATACTATTCACTGTAGAAGACTTTACTCCAGCTTTAAGAAAATGTCCTTTCTGAGAATCCTTAACACCATGAAAAAAGGTTGTAGCTCTGACTGAATGAGATGCCTGCTTTTGTCAGCTGGAGGCAGACAAATTCCCTTTGGCTGGCATAAAGACTCAACTTGTAGCCATTTGGAGAAATCTAGAAGATTGTAAGAGAATGGACCTTGGTTGGATCTTTTCATGGACATCTTGAATTCACAGAACTGCTCACTGGGTGGTTTTTCTAAACCTCTCTCTACATAAGATCCACAAGTGAGCTTTAAAAAAAACCATCACCGGCCCATGGATTGGAGTAGTCCTACAAGTGCTTGAACACTCAGGGAAAACTGATTTAATGCTTGACCATCTCCAGGACAAAGAGCTGGCATATCAAGAATAGCTCAAAGTTCTTTCAGTGCAAGCTGTCTTGGCTGACCATAACATTCATCAAGAGCTCTGATAGCTTGAGTATGAGGTTGAGGTGTGTGGACATAAGCCAACGCAAGTCTCGTAGCTTGGTCCACTTTCAAATGGTCTATCAAAACATTATACTTATACTGTTCAGTCTCACATTGATCCAGCAAATTAGACAAGGCCAATCTCTCAAGATGATGTCTATAAGGGACTGATGCTAAAGTTGTGAAGGAATGGGCTGCAGCAGGAAATACTTGATGTAGATACACGAGAGGCTTGAAATATGGCTTGTGGCAAATTATGACCAGCAGATAAGGTTAAAGATAGGATCTGAGCATAAGACTTATGATTTATATGAGGTGGAGACTAAAGCTGGAAAGGAGCTTGAACCTGAGGTGAGAATTATTGAATAACTCTACTAGGTGGTCGAACAAAAACTCTGAAGGTCTAAGGGTAGAATGTTCATAGGGGCAGGACCACCTGCATTCATGCACTGTTGGATTAATCTACTTGCATCTTGACTTCTGTAATCAACTGCTGAAGGAGTTCAGTTTGACAGTTAGGTTCTGTGACTACTGGGGGCACAGGAGGAGGATGAGTGATTTCTTCCAAGAAATGGATCCTCATTCATGGCTTTACATGGATGATACTGTGCACCACAAAATTCTCAGGAGACAACTCTTCACTAACCAATGGTGAATGTGATAAGACAGGATGTTGCATCACAAAGTCATCAAAATGGGCTGGGAGTTGAATCTGGTTATGTGGTCGGCCATTATGGGAAAGAGATGGCAAAGACTGACTGATCCTGCTTCTAATCAGTGAGCTCCGGCTTGAAAGACCATGTAAGGTGTGCTGATTGAGATCCATAAGCGGTTTATTAACAAACAGCAAGCTCACAGTACAGGCAGGCGTGGGTCGAATCACCAGTGTAAACAACAGTGTCAGAGACAGTCCAAACAATCCAAGGTTAGTAATCCAAACCAGGTCGATACACGGGCAGACAGAAAGAAAACAAAGAAAACGCGTTTAGAAATTGTTGTGGGACAAACAATACTTCACAAGGAGTGTGTGTGTATGTGGCTTAAATAGCTGGCTGATGTGAAACAGGTGCGCAGTAATCAAGCCAGGTATGTGGGCACTTGGAATTTGTAGTCCAGTTAATACTCGGGAGAGTGAGACCTCCGGTGGCCGACCGATGGAACTTCACTGGCATTCGTGACATAAGGGAAGTTAGATTTTAGGAAATGTCTGGCTTGTATCCAGCAGGGGCGTCTATTAGAACACAGAGTCCAGTAATACAATTCCATATGACCACTTTATTCGTCCATTGAAGCAGGTAGAGAAAAGATAAGCAGGGAGTACATAATGTGAATATGGGTGGGTGTGTGTGGTTTACAAACAAAAAGAGCAATACAAACACTTGTTCTGAATAAACCACACTAAGATTACAAAGTCAAATATATACAATATAAACAAAGAAACCAAAGAAAAAAACAAATGTGCATTGCTCATGAATACGCACACACCTTACAAACATCAGGCAGCTCCAAAGTCTCCCAGTCTATTGTGCATTGATGCAGGCATTTATAAATCAGGACCCCTTAGTACAGGGGTGTCCAATCCTGCTCCTGGAGGGCCACTGTCCTGCAGAGTTTAGCTCCGACCCCAATTAAACACACCTGAACCAGCTAATCAAGGTCTGCTAGGCATATTAGAAACTTCCAGACAGGTGTGTTGAGGCAAGTTGGAGCTAAACTCTGCAGGACAGTGGCCCTCCAGGGCCGACTTTGGACACCCCTGCGTTAGTATACGGCTGCAGTGAATGGCTAATTAACAGAGGGTGTATACAAATCAATGAGCAGCTAATTGGGGAGGAACCAAAACTAAGTAAGTGAAGTTGGGGACAAAGCAAGGGACAAGGACACAATGAAACATTGTAAAAGGTAAATTTATTCCAGTATTTTGACCCTTAAAATGTTTCCGTTGCTTTCCTTTTTAAGAACATCCTAATGTGTTGAAACAGAGATTATGTACAAGAACAATGGTATGATCCAGACATGCAATCCAGTTGTGTCATACAAAAACATCTATACATACAGTACGCACTGCATAGGAGGCATCTCCTGTCTATTACTTTTGAATCAAGACTTCTTTTTACAAACTGAACATTTTCTCATCAACATGAATGAGAATCAGAGCTGACAAGTGAGATCATTTCAAAGCTTTGCCAAGATGGGGTTTGATTGGGAAAGGGCATGAGAATGGCTTTCATCAAAACAGCATACTGTCATTTTCCTCATAATCAACAGTGTAAATGTGCATACTCAGTATGAGCTGTCCACTTGTTTCCCACAAAAAAATAAGTCTGTCATAAAATCTGTTTCAGCATTAAATTAGTCAATTTAAGGTCATATGGCAAAGATTATCTCTGCTACAGTTCAGTCATTACTGTTGCATACTGAGTACTATAGCATATTAAAAAATGTAGCATGCAGTATGAAATTTATACCTTATACCAGGAAACCAGTTTCTGGAATCTTGCAAGTGACAGCGTACATGGGCGTGTATGAGTGACAGATGGCTAATTGGAAAATCTTGTCATAAATATAGATGCTAAACAGGTAGAAACCACCAATGTAGATTTGAAACTGATCCATTATGGTACATATAACATGAGATTCACACAGATCTTATTTAATAGGAGTGACAGAGTGAAACTAAAAAAAACATTTTTTAAGAACTGTAGAAAACATTTTATATTCTTGGCTGAGATTGTGTCAAGGAGGCAATTAGCCTGAGGAACTGCTGTCATTAATCCATCACCAAGCTTTGGACCTGAACCAGAAGCAAGCTGCTATAATAAATGGACTATGGTAAGGAAGCAAACATTACTAATCATTGGAAATGAATGTCCAAAAACTTCTTTCCACAGAAAAGTTGTCAACAGCTGCTCCTACTGCAAGATGGTCATGTTTTTGAAAGGCATAAATCAAGGTTTACTCATCAGTCTCTTCAAAACATCAAGAAGTACGCTAACTTTCAAGATGTGCTTGTGCAAGATGTGTTATTCAGGCACGACAGCAATGAGAGGCATAAAATACCTGTATTTTTCACAAGAATACATGGTAAATAGTTATGAATCGTAAAAGACTGTAAACTGTGATTAGACCTTTGATACAGGTAGACACGCCTAAAATTGAAGTCACCATGTAATCAAAATTGACAATTCTTATTTTTTTTAATGGCATACTGCAGTATTTATTATAAAAGATTTATCCGTGCGCATCATTATAATTGTAGAATTCATGTGCACTTCCCCTTCTTCTTGCAGCAACATCTCTTCTCTGATGACGTGTTCATTGGCTTGAGGGCGGGACAACCTGTCACTCACATGAGATCACAGCAATAGCAAAACACAACTATCTAATCAATTCCCGATGGACAAAATCAAGTCTCGCCCTACATTTTTTTCTTGTTCGAGAATCAGTTTCGATCAGAAATGTCACAATAGGAAAGAAAAACTAATGTTTCATGCTGACTTTAATCTGCAAGCCTATTAAACCTATTGAAATGGATAATGATCAGGTAATGAGCAGAAAAAGATTAAAAATGCAAATGTTGAGTGACAGTACATACATGCACACTATAAAGCGGTTTACTCTGAGAAATCGGGTGAAGACACGAAAGTTGGTGTTTACATGCACAGTATTAGCGGCCGTTTTCTTACTTCCATATGAGAATGTGGCTTATGCAGTCATGTAAACACAAAAGCAGTGATCTTACAGTTTTTTTGATGAGTGCACATGGGAAAGCACTGTACAATTAAAGTTACATAAAAGTGTGGAAAAAGCTATTGATGCGCAAATAAAGGGATAAAGCTTGGCATGTAAATGTGAACATTCTGATCCTAATTAGCTTTCTCACAATAAACGGCTTTCTGGTGTGCATGTAAACGCAGTGTCCTGCAGAAATTGCAACTTCGAGAGCATAAACCTGTCAAGATGGCTCCTCAAATTTCCTTGTTTGGAAACATATATTACACTCAAGACTTTTTGAATGGTATTGCTGATTTTTGGGCAATACAGTTAATGTGTTTCAAAGGTTAATAAAGAAGTAAACAGACCTCAAAGAAATAAATAAAACACACAAAAGTACATAAAGGTAAATAAATAAATTCCTTAATAAAACAAGTAAAAATTCTTTGTACATACTAATATTTCTAAAAAGTCTTCAGTTTACAGATGAACTGTGAATGAACTGCTGCACATCAGATCCTTTACAACTTGATTAAATTCTCCAAGCCTTTGTTTATCCATCCATGAGACATTTTCTTTTTAAAACAAGCCTTTAGTTGAATGTAAATTTAAATCCATACAAGCAAGAGTATATCAATTATTAATGGACTGTTTTAACTCTATGTAATTAGGTGTTGCAATATTTTTAATTGGCCTATTTTTATTGCTGAAACTATTCATACCTGCACAACAAACAACGAGCACAAAATGCAATTACACTGGCGTGTGCAGAACGTTCAGGAATTCTGTTGTAAATTCCTGACTCATACGGTTCACGAAAACTGAAACAATAAATGAAACGTGTGGGGAAACCAGTCATTAATAAGAACAAACATTTGCAGGTACGTGAAAGAACATAAATTAGCCTGTGTCTTGTATGAGTGTGAGCAGTGTCTTCACGGTTAAAAGAAAACAGTCCAGGCATGCAGAAAGAAATTAATACTTTCTAACACACTTCCAATGACTCACCTGACTGTAGTATCAACAGCTATGACAGCCATAATTATTTTTTTATGGCAACATCTTTGTTGGTCCTTTGCAGGTGTCCTCACTGCTGGTCTGGTTATGATTACATGCACATCAATACATGTTTCTGACCCACTTAGTTCCTCAGACAGACAGGAAACCGACAGAATGTAACGAGATGACTGACAGCTCTTAGTGACTTCATACAGGAGAGGGCTGGAGTGACACCTTCCCTCTGGTCCAGAATCAGCCAGAAAGCTGCATACTTTTCCCCTGTCCTCGCCCGTTGTTGGGCTCACCGGTCCAAGAGAAGAGAGAGAACACGAGAGAAATGAGAAGGAGATACAAAAGAAAGGAGACCGAGGTGTCCAGCATTAAGAGGGGACAGATGGCATAGCCAGCGGTGGACTAGAAACAGTTATTTCCCCTCAGAATGAAATGCGTGGCTTTAACGTACAATTTCCCTCCAATAGGGCACAATATTGGAGCTTTAAAATGTCTAGACCCCTCCATAGAGGCGTATAAGAGGTAGGGGGAAGCCGGCCTGTTCACCACAGTTGAGTTAGGGCCATGACCTCCCCATAGTAGGTCAAAGATCAGCACTGAGAGTGAGGATGAGGTGGTAAGGCAGGGTAAAGGGATGCTAGTGGACGTCCCATGATCCAGCGATGCTACATGGTAGAAAGTTGGTTGGGCTTTGATGATGGAAGATCCAGCAGAGCCTGTACAGTGACACCAACTTTCACCAGACCTCGTTCCTCCAGGATGTGATGTGGCAAACACAACTTGTCCTTTCATAAACACACAAGGAAATATAAGCATAAATATAGATTAATATAGATCGATAATATAGCTCAAGAAACATTTCTCAAAGTGCTGCCAAATATTATTGTGGAAACCATGATACATTTTTATTTATTTATTATAAAGATTATTTGAAAGAGAAATGTTTACAACATAAATAGCTTTACTCTCACTTTTGATCAATTTAATGTGTCTTTGCTGAATAAAAGTAGTTATTTCTTAAAAATCTTACTGACCTTAAACCTTTGAATATATACTGTATAACAGATGGATAAATAATTCAACATTTTATGCATGAAACTTCTTTAACGTTCACATCTATCAATATCTTTTAAGTAAAAAGTAGATTATGTTCTAATTTTAAAACATGTAGAATCAATTAAATATTCAATTTCAGATTATATGATAAAAAAAATGCAGATATCGGATGAAAATGGATATATCATGGATTCATACAATGAAGAAATGCTCAGTCCTACCTGTGGCACTCCAAGCTTTTTACAAGCATCCAAGAAATTCTCAACATTCCGCCGACACTTAGCCATACTCAGCTTTGGCTATTAGAGACAGACACAGACAAGGTCCTTTATAAAACCTTCAGAAAGTAAGAGTATCTAACAATAAACAGATCCACACAACAATTTATGTGCTTGTTTTGAATGCTAAATAAAACGGCAGAGAATCTAATTTGAACTCACAGAAATACTGTAAGACATTTAATTAATTATTTCCAGAAAAGCAGATCCAAGAAAGTCTAAATGAAAGTGGGACTTACCACAGCAGGGGAGGGTACATGAATGCTGGCCACAGAACGAGGGCGAATATGATTGGCCAGATGGCATAAAACAACACCATCCATCAGGGCAGCACCCACATCATCTGGCAACAAAACCCTCAACCTAGACTCGAGGTTCTGCAAACACACACACACACTCTGTTTATTTCATTTGATTCCAAATAAGATACAGGTATATCTGTCTGCACCAGCGACTTCAGCAACCAACAATGACCAGGTCTGCAGAGAAAAACAACAGCAGTTGATGACAGACAAATCATAATAGCTGTGAAAAAGAACCCTGAAGTGATGGGAAAGCAAAATTGTGGAAGACAAAAAAAGGAACTGCAGATGATTCTAAGCATACAACCTCACCTGTAAAGCATGGTGGAGGTAGTGTCATGGCATGGGCATGCATGGCTGCCTCTAGGACAAACTTACTCAGCTTTATTTACACTGACCCATAACACACTTCCAACTCAATTAAGGAGTTTATAAGGGGAAAGAAATGGAAGGCCTTAGATTGGCCAAGTCAATTTAATTTAAATCCTATTGTACAGTGGGTACGGAAAGTATTCAGACCCCCTTAAATTCAATCCCCCTTACCATCCAACCTGACAGAACTGGAGAGGAACTGCAAGGAGGAATGGCAGAGGATCCCCAAATCCAGGTGTGAAAAACTTGTTGCATCTTTCCCAAAAAGACTCATGGCTGTATTAGATCAAAAGGGTGCTTCTACTAAATACTGAGCAAAGGGTCTGAATACTTAGGACCATGTGATATTTCAGTTTTTCTTTTTTAATAAATCTGCAAAAATGTCAACAATTCTGTGTTTTTCTGTCAATATGGGGTGCTGTGTGTACATTAATGAGGAAAAAAACTTAAATGATTTTAGCAAATGGCTGCAATATAACAAAGAGTGAAAAATTTAAGGGGGTCTGAATACTTTCCGTACCCACTGTACATGCATTTTACCAGCTGAAGAGGAGACTAAAGGCAGAAACTCCCCAAGTCAAGCAACAACTGAAAATGGCTGCATTAAAGGCTTGGAAAAGCATTTCATAAGATGAAACCAAGAGTCTGGTGATGTCCATGGGTCGCAGACTCACTGCTGTGATTGTATGCAAGGGATTTGCAGCGAAATACTAGCTTTTAAACTTGTACATTTGCTTTAAGTTAAACTGTTCCAATACTTATGCTCACATTAGATAGAGGGATAAAACACTAAAAGTGCTGTTGTTCTTAGTTGGTAAAACATTTATATGTTGAAACCGCTTTTGTCTCATATTCATCTTTTAATCATATTTCCAGATTTCTTTACTCCACGGCAAAGAGAGCAATTTTTTTTTCTTTACTGTCCCAATACTTGTGGAGGGCACTGTATGTTAAAGTAATTTAAAAAAAAAAAAAAAAAAAAAAAAAGTTTGAAAAAAAGTGAAATAACAACGAAATAATACATTTCTGTCAGGATCACTATCGTCAAAGATGACTGGCAGTTAGCATACAGTTTGGATTGGCGGTATGGTTCTGTTCTGGGCAAAAACAGAGCAGCAATAACCCCCATTAGGGTAAACAGAACAGAACCAAAGTATTGCAAAATCATTAATTTTCTTAATGACAATAATTAATGTAACAACATAACTGAAGAAGTGAGTCTGATCAAGAGAAATATCAGAAGGGCAAGTCCTGACTGGACAAAGGAGTAGCTGGGGATGGAGGAGGGTAATTAGCTCCTGAGCAATGCGATAAAGCTGCTGATAATACTGCATGGACTATACATATATACGAATGCGGTGATAGGCGTCGTATTACTATAGATCAATGTAAATCAGCTGATGCGAGCTTGACTAATGTGACCTGCCAGAACTAACGCTGCACTTGATGTACATTGATTGATCTATTTAAAATAGATTTCTGGTTACAAAATTGAACTGTCTTGCTGCCTAAATAGGGAGCTACTGTTTAAGACAGCACCCTAACTGAAATTCAATGCTATACATTAAGCGACGAACTGAAAAGCTCTGAATCAGCAGCGACTCAAATAGCACCCCTCCTGTGAAGCGCATGTAAAAAAAAAAGGTTTTAATCCATATATACAGTGCTTCAAAATCTAACCTTCATTCCCATCCTCAGAATTAAATAGGAAATGTTTGTTCCTGCCTATCTGATTACATGGTATTAATTAATGCCATAGATCTTCCTTGTCTTATATTATGACTCAACAAGTACATTTAACACTATTGATGAGAGCTTGTCAGAGACAAGTAGAAACATAGACCAGTTAATATAGAAGACTGTCCAAAGAAAGCAAAAAATCACTGTTATGACAGGTGGGTTTTAAAAACACTAACAATAAATTTAAAGGGAATTTTGACCAATATAAACCTCTAGGCTAACATGATCAGCAACTGATCTTTTCTGTTGCTTATACTTTTAACTTTGTAAAATATGCAAGGGAGGTTACGGTTGAATTCTGACCTGCCGCAGGAGTCTGATCTGCTCCATCTCCTCCCTGAGGTGCTCCATCTTTCTCCTCATGGTAAAGCTTGGGTCTGTGGAGCTAAAGTCTTGACGGTTTCCACGGGAGAAGGCTGAGTAATAAACACAGTCATCATCATCATCATCATCATCATCATGTTTTTCTTTATTTAAACTTTCCTTTATGAACTAACCTGTCTGATATTTGAGTCTGGTAAATCTTTGAATCTGCACACTGTGTAAACCTGGTCACTTAGTGTCTCCTTTCTGTTCATTAGCATTAGCTTTAACAGAGGAAGTTTTGAAGTCTCCCATGGCTGCCCTTTAAAAGTTTGTTCATGCACATCTTACTAATCAGTAATAAAATTTACTGTTGAATAGCTCCATAATTACAATTTTTTATCAATTGGCGGTTGCAGCCCTGGTTAAAACAAATAAATGTGCATTAACACACTTTGATGTGGAATAATAATAATAAAAATAAAAAAAAAACCCAGATATAAACTTTAAGGTTTCAAACAGTTTTCAGCAGTTTGTGGTATCTTTGTTCAAGCCAGATTTACTGGATGAAATTACATGGCCATTAAAAGGCCTAACCAACAACAACACTTCTCGATTCCTCCATTTTTCACAGCACTTGCTGTCAACACATTGTTCTCATTGCAACGGTGTAAGGCCTAATTTACATGAATGAAAAATATAGAGAGGCATGTTTTGATTTGTTTTGCTGATGTCTTTATGATGTATTATGCAGATGATAAACAGGTGATTTAATGATTGTTCACAAAGCAGCACTACCTCTGCAGCAGCTATTGGTGGGTCTCAGAGCACAAGATGTTTTAAATATAACTGACTCAAATTATAAAGGGAAGCATTTGTGAGACTGATAACATTGCAAAAACCAAGCAATTTGGGTATTGTATGCAGGTCAATTGTATTTCTGTGAGACAGGAAGCACAGGCCTTCCTTATGCTTTCCACTGAATTGCAAAGTCATGAGAAAAAAAAAAAAATGATAAAGAAATACCACCTATTTCTACAAACCTTGGTATCACAAAGTTCAAGAACACAGTTCAAGATGACATCTTTCCAAAGAAAAGCTGTTCTTGACCTCTAAATTCCCATTAAACAAGAGTTTTTTTTTTTGTTTTTTTTTTTTTACAGAGATTGTGAAATTTGAGTGCAGTTTCTGCAAACTAACATATCTGTGAAAAAAAAAACACTATGATGCTTCAAGTGTGATTGCTAGAAACGGTTTTAAAAAGTGAAATCTGTTTTTTTGTTTAACACATCAATATATATAACATTCATTGCTTACTTGCACTGAAAAATGCAAGTAATATGGGGGGGGGGTCTATTTACACCTTGTCACTTTATGCAATCGGATAGCTATCAGATCATGAAAAGATGAGGTATAAACTCCCTCTAAAATGCTTTCGAGACCGATTTATATCTAATCACTCAAACCACTTTAGATGGTGGTTTGAAATGCATTCCAACTCGGTTTTTTGGAGATTTGCAGAGACACATTAATGTGAATGAAAATGAATCAGATCGGATAGCTATTAAACCATCTCATTAAATGACAAGTGTAAATAGGTCCAAAGATTTACCTGATCTTGGTTTCAGGCCAAAGACAGTGAGAGTTGTGGTGAAATCATTAGATCGCATTCCCTCCTGTAACAACACAGACATTGTCATGTTGGAAAAAAAATAAAAAAATAAACTGTGTCCGTATGTAAACAGCAAACAATCCTGAAACAATCCTGAATCCTTCTGATTGAGATGTTTTACACAGATGTTTCCTTCCTTCATGAACTTTGTGAATGTAATATTGTGCTTCTACAAAATGAGAGAGGGCTACAAAAAACAAGGTTTCCAATGGATTTCCAAAAAACTTTACAGACTGCACTGACAAAAGAGCATGACTATAGACGTGTTTGTGGTGGAAACAAGGATTTCATTTAAAGAAGAATGAAATATGTTCTTTAGAAGACTGTTAATGAAAGTACTTAAGAAATATGGAAATTCTTAAACTTTATTTTATTTATGTTGCAATCAGCCAGAGAGGGCAATGGAACAATTGTATACTAAAAGTAGTGTGTGTTATGATTTTGTAGTCTAGAAAAGGTGCTTAGAAAAGAGTTTAACCAATCAATTTAAAGAAAACATGCAACCTTGCTATTTTTATGCAACATATAAATATGCACGTCATTTTTTGTCTGTGAAATTGTTTTAATAACGAGAACACTGGAGGTCATTTTTGGTTACTGCTGTGCTGCAGGTTAGTGGAGCATTACAGATTCTTATTTCCCAAGTGATGGTGTCCATTAAGTTCTGTTGGGGCCTGTTGGGGCCTGTGGGGGCCACCTGAGGATAATATCAGGCTACATCCACACGAAGCCAGAGCTTTCCCTATCCAATCTTTTTTTCCCCCTTGTCTCAAGAAATATCTGCGTACACATGAAACCACTGAAGTGACTCAAAATGATGTAGTATACATGCCAGATCAGTATGTGGCGCTGTAATTCTGCAATAGAGATACACTAAAAATCTTACGCACTGTATACAAACTTAGAAATAAAGCTTTATTTTAATAAAGCTTTAGGCTTGGTAGCTTCTGCAGCATGAACACAAGCATGTTCGGTTCTTTTCCGCGAACCGGTTCTTTCGGACAGTTCGTTTCAATAAACCGGTTGAAAAAAAAAAAAAAAAGGTTCACTGGTTCTTTTACGTTCCAACGTAATGATGTCATTCACGATGACGTCGTCTATCGCGGGCTGGGATGAAAATACACAACACATTCAAATATATAAAGTCAGTAATCATAACATCAGTCAACTAAAACATCATTATAATCTGAAACGTTTCTTACAATTTGGTTTTGCATCTAAAGCATCCAAACACATACAGGCAGTGATGTGCAAACAAAGTTTTACAGTTATAAAGTGAATAAATTAGTCTTCATCAGCACAGAAACCACGATCCACTTACTATACATAACCCATTACGATTTATTTGTAATTAAATAAACTTACGTTTCGCCAGATTGGCCCCTCATAGCATCAGTTGTCCTACTAGTTTGGTTCAGACGCCGGTGCTGTGACATTCATTAATGTTCGGTAGCTTCAAATCACACGCTGAATCACGCATACACAGTATCATCAGCTCATTGGTTCTTAAATCGGACATGTACGAAAGAAGCAGTTCTCGGTTATATACTGGTGATCCGAAAACCGTTGCAACCGATTCTACTCGAGAACGAGAATGAGATTCGAGAACCACGAGAGCGATTCAAAAGGAGTCGCTTGTTTGCTCTCGCTGTAGCATTAATATAGAAAAAGAAATTTTTAGAACTATTTCTGAACATTAGATAGTTTGACCTGTGTACAAAATATTTATGTTCATGTTGCATGTAGTTTCTTGTATGTACAGTCAGGATTTGACGTGTTGAATGTAATTTCAGCCTACAGCCAAATGAAAGGTAGCCAAGCTCGTTGTATCATAAAATGACAATTCAATCACAAAATTTTTTATCGATTAACTTGCCGTTAGTGAAGGTAGGATAGGCGGAATCACGCTGAATGACACACAACAGAAGCGCTCTCTCTCGCGCGCGATCAGTTCTCCTTGTGCCTGAATAGTCAAATACACGCGCACACACACAGATGTCAAAGTCCCATCGTACGGAGTAGGCTATCGTGTGAATACAGCCGATTATGGCTTAAGTGGATGTAAATAGATGGGTAAAAACTGGATGTGTCAGTATATTACATCCATGCATTCAGCAGCCCAATTAAATACCTGTCATTAATGTTAATCAAAAAACAAAAGATGTTAAATAAATGTATACATGTTAAAAAAACCTACTGTATCTGAAAAAATATTTTTTTTAAATTTACTATTTGTAATTTCTCATATTATGCTTATATTGCCCACCTGTACATACCAGCTGATATACAATGTAGTATTGATTTGCAAAATTGACTGGCAAAATTGTGGCCAGTGAAAATGCTGAGTGGCTAGTAACTTTGGAAAACCACTAGCCACAGTGGCTGGTGAGCAAAAAAGTTAATGTCAAGCCCTGTGTATATTTCCAGTATGTTTTATATTATCACACTTTCCGATGTTTAACAAAAAATGACTAATGTGCTTTTCGTTCTCTTGAAAAGTTACACGCAAACGCAGTATCATCAGCTCATCGGTTCTCAAATCGGACATGTCCGAAAGAAGCAGTTCTCGGTTGTGTACTGGTGATCCGAAAACCATTGCAACCGATTCTTGACTCGAGAACGAGAATGAGAACTGCGACAGGCCGTGCACGTTCGTTCGTGTGCACCGCCGCCGCGCATGCCCACTCAGTATATCAGCTGGTCTGCTGCTTGTGCCCATCATCATCAGTTCTCTCTTCACAGCAGGTCAAGTCAGTGTACTGTTGAAGTAACTGAATAACTCTGGGTTGTTGGTTTATTTTGAGTCAAAAAGTGAGTAATTTGTGGATTAGTGTTTGCTTACTGGAGATTAAACTGTTTCGAACGATTCAGCCCGATTTGGTGAACTGGTTCGCCAAAAGAACCAGTTCAAAAGATCCACTCTGGGACCCGGTTGCAAAAAAAAGCGGAACCTTCTGAAAACGCCGGACCGGTCTGGACAAAACGCCTAGAAGATACAAAATTTTTGCGTATACAGCTAAACTTGTCGCGTGTGGATGGGGCTTCAGGTGTCTGGGGCGTTAGGTGCATTAAGTGAATTTCTACTACATTTCCAGGACTTCACCATGCCTAAATATCACAATTACACAATTCCCTGATATTTTCAGGTTTTTCATGACCATGGAAACCCAGTGAAACAGTAGCACTCAAGCAGAGTGACATGCAGACAGTAACACACAAAGACTCACCTCACAATCATTGTCATTGCCACTGGAGTTTCTTCGGGCACTTTGACACTTGTACTGAAATGGGAAATAGGGAGACAGTAGATCAGATTTGTGATTATATATTTTTTTCAGCCTTTAACATCAGAAATGCAGTCTAGCTAGATAAAGGGATTTAATTCCCCAGATAAAGTGCTCACGTTTCACTGACTGTCTGATGCACGTTGCACAAACAAAAAAAGTGCACATGCTGACTGATATTACCACTTCCAAAGTAAATGGCTGGAACATAATCTGGACCAAAAACATCAAGTTACCAAGAACTACATATCTATGAACAGAAGTGTATAAACTGCTTTATTTTTTGCTTTATATGAAATAAACAGTATACTTATTACTTTTGTACCGACATAAATTCCAATTAAAAAACTGACACCTTTTCTACCATTTCTTTAGTGTTTTCTGTTCAACCATTTGTGGAGACTACCACAAACTGAATAACAAATTTAGTTTTTTTTTGCTTTATATGCCAATCAGACAGACTTTTACACACTAGGACATTAGTTCTTACACATTCGCACAATAATATTACAAATATACCTTGTGGCTCATTTAGAATAATTTGTTTAAGTTCATGTTCTTAGTCCAGTCGCATCTTAAGAACAGATTTCGGTATACCCGACACCAGAAAAGTCTCAGGTGGTACAAATCACATGGTCACACACAAATCGTTTATTTATTTGATTTCCCTTTTATGTGGATAGCTGGGATCCTGTCTGATCCAAACAAATTTGCTTATTGATTCACTCTCTCCTTGTCTCTTGACCTTGACTCCAAATTTCTTGACTTTGAAGGCTACTCATTATTCCAGCTCAACCATGACAAGCGATCACCTTCCTCTTTCTCTGAGACAAACATTTCTTACTCTTTTTAATACATTTATTTTGAATGTTAAAACAAATGGCTGTGTTTAACCGTTTTATAAAACAGTGGCTTTATTCAGGAAGGCAATACAACTCTCTTTTTAGAGAAGAGAGTAAGACATCATATAATTGTAGACAAAACAAAAACAGAATTATCAGCATGGCATCATCTGCACTTGTCTGAGCAGGGAGTGGAGTGCAGGGAGTGCACATTCTGTAGATGATTCCCATAACAGTGCCGGAGTTCATTCAGTGATGACATAAAATTAAGATAAACAAGATTGATACACCAGAGACAGATGCTGAATAATCTAGCATGTATCATCCTTCTTCTGGGACAAATCACGTGTACAGGAATTCTATTGTGTGGTGAAACTGAAATGTCACACTTTATGTTAAGTGTCTTTACTATGTAATTACATCATATTAACAACAAAAGTACAACATATATTTATTATATGTTCATGCTGTATGTATGTTATATGTATATGTTCATATGTTCACTTTCTTGCTGGGACACAACCCCTGTGTTGTGTTTCACGAATTCATGACATTGTTTAAAATGGCAACAGCTTTCTAACCTGTATGTGACAGCGTTTTATTTTGGGGGTTGGGTGGAAATTACAGAACTGTAATTTCTTTAATTTTTTAAAGGCCTAAAACACTGTGTCACTGAAGTTGAAATGCTGACTACAAACAGGTTCAGATTTTCCATTGTGGCGTTCTCTCCGTATTTATGATTCTTTGCTGCCTTTAGCTGCTACCTACAATGCATTGGATCCTTCACTGGAAATTGACAGTAAATCATTCCTGCTAAATATTTAGTAATGGGTGTAATGAAAGGAGGCATGCTGAAAGGTGAATTGCTACAACAGAAACTAACCCCTAACCCACACCCTGACAGACAGCTTTCGCGGCCCATGGTTAAGATATTTCTCTACACCCCAACCTTTTGCACACCCATTACTCCAACCTGCAGATACCTACTCTTGATACAAGTTGACACCATTGTGACAAAGTTTGCAACTGTTTTCTCTGGAAGCACCGATTAAAAAAAAAAGAAAAGAAAGAAAAATCTTTCTACTTTCTACTGTATAAGCAGCCAAGTTTCATTGAAAGCCTACTTTGCCATCAGTGAAGTACCCCTTTAATATAAAGTGGAACCTAATGTTCTTTCTTTCCATACCATTAGTATCTGTCTATAGCAGTAGTAAGAAACAACTTTAAAAGTAAAAGAGCATTAAACGCTAATGCAAATGTATCAAAATTAATCAATCAAAACAAACAAATCCTCCAAGAACTCTCATTCTTACTCTGTTACAGTTATGTGCATGGGAAATAGTGTTATTGTAAAGTCATCTGGACACAGACTGGGCTTGCCTTGTCTTTTAATACCTCCATGGAAGCAGAGTGTATGCAAAACAATGTTTTACCTCATGACAGTGTTTTTCTCAACAAACAATAAAAGGAAATTCCCCTCACAGAAGAACAGGTAGGGGAATGTACAAATTATCACTGTGCTACAATTCAAAGGACACGAAAAGAATGGACTTTTTGGATTAGAAAATTGTTGTGTTTTCGGTCACCATTTGACAGTTTTTCCCTCAAATGCTGAAGCTACTGTTAATAAAATGTGCTGTGATTTTGTGACTGTCCAAAGCTCTTGAAAATGTGGCACAATATTGGTTGTCTTTTGCTATGCAGCTAGTTGTAACATTCTAACACTGCAGTGTACAGGTTCTGCACTGCAATGCGAGGTGAAAAGTGATGCCAACCCCACTTTTAAATTACAAGTGTAAAACCTTCCTCTGCCGAGGGTAAAAAACGGCACTTAGAATGACGACAATCCGGGGTTATGCGGAGTGTGAAAAGTCAGCATGCAGGATGGAAAACTCTGTAAATCCTGCATTTAATAACCCGCATTTTGGCAGAAATATCCTCCATCAAATGTTTCCTGTAATTGTGGATCAGATGTGCACAATGCTCAGAAGCAGTTTTGAACTACTCCTCTTCACAAAACTCTTTCAGTCTCAGTCTGTCTGCTCTGAATCAACCTCTTGAGGTCATGCCAAAGTGAAGTCAGGATAGGCCAATCCAGAAGGTGTATTTTTCCTTGCCATTCTGTTGTTTATCTACTTCTGTGCTTTGGGATATTTTTTTCAATACTTCTGCAGCCTATCCCGATAAACCTTTGTTTATCTGTCAAAGACAGCAAGCGGTCTAGGCACCAAACCTACGTTACAACTGGCATGAGGCTTTGATGTTGGTGTTCTGTGTTCTAACAACTTTGGTTTCATCTGTCTACAGAATGTTTAAAGCATCATAGTCACGTCAACAGAGATGTTAACATGCTTCAGAGATTTCTGTGACTCATCATCTGACACTTAAAATTTGTGTTTTTATAGTGTAGGGCAACACTGCTAATCTCATCTCACTGGCAGGGATTCAGGTTATGTGACTGATTCTTAGCTTTTTTTGTGGAAGTCACTACCCTAGGAATTCAGACATGTTTTTCACCCTGCACAGTGTCCACTAGGGGTGGGACGGTTCGCTGTAAAAATCTTACCGTTCAGTTCTCCACCCACGGTTTGGCATGCGCTTGCACCGTGATTCATCCCAAATCTCACGACGCATCAATATGGTTTGTTGAAAACAACGTGCAAAACAGGCAGACGGATTCGACTAATATATGTTTCAGTTGATGGATATGCATTCTAGTTTCCCAATACGTTACAAAAGTGATGATCAAAAAACATGGACAAAACAGTCACTCTTTGTAAACAAATGTTCAATGACGTGCCGAACGCTCTATGACCAGTCATTTACGCCGTCACCACCCAGGTGTGGATAGCGCGCGATGCGAGTAATTAAATGACGCAATATTGATGTATGCATGCCCAGTGGCCTAGCTCCACAAGTGGAGGTGATGCATTTCCTGTTCGAGAGTGGAGCTCCACTCGCCCCATAAGTCTGCAGCCAGACCCTATTGGAAGATTGCGTTGATAGTGTTTGGAATGATTTTGGTATGTTTTACAGGACACGTTGTACAAACACTCGTGCTGTTGCTACAAATTGACAAGCTGATCCCCCATCTCTGCTATCCAAATCCATTTAACTTTGTGCTGCGCCATGACTGCGTTTGTTATGCTTCTGTCTTCTGTCAGCTCGCTTTCTGATTGAATATTGTTTTGTTTCACGTGATAATCTCCGTGTGCACATCTGACCTCGGGGTTCCCCCCCACACATCAGGATTTCTGATCGAAAATATTCAACATGTTGAATATTTACGATTCACGATCGGGGTGGTCACACCACAGGAAAATCTGATAAGAATCTGAAGAACCATAGATAATCAGGACATTATCTAGGATTGTTGGAAGGGGAGAAATCGGCTCAAAATCATCCCGATTATCTTGTGGTGTGTACCCAGCATCAGGAGAAAAACGAGACCGACAACGCATGTGTATCAGTATCAATGTATTGAGTCTGTGAATTATGTCTTAAACCTGTAAAGCATTGTTTATTTTATTTGTATCTTAGCTCTCATGTATTTATTTGTGCTGTTTCTTGTAGTTAGATTATTTGTTTTTATTTTCTTTATCTTTATTTGACAATACATTTTTTACTGAATATAGCACATACCGAACTGTACCGAAACCGTGACACTAAAACCTTGATACAAACCAAACCGTGAGAAATCTGAACCGTCCCACCCCTAGTTTCAACAATGAGTTCAATAAAGATATTAAGTGTTTATTTGTGTGCTATTTGTTCAAGCAGACAGTGTTGATCTAATATTGTTCTAAAGTTTTCAAATTTTAAGATCAATTTATGTAGCAATCCAAGCAAATCTTGCAATAAGCAATTCTGAGACTATACAAAGTGAAAGCAGCAAGGTACAGGGAAATGAGATCATTTTAATCAGGTGGGGTCTAGAATTTTATCCCTTTTTAATATATAACAATAACAGCTAATGTATGTGAAAGATCTGAACATTATAAGGAACTAATTCTAAACTCGCCATGCAGTGTTTCTAAAGCACCTCAAAAGAAAAAAATTGAATTGCCATGTTTTAGATAAGGACAGAAGTAAAGGAATCAGTCAGGCACTTTAACAATATTTGGGCCAAGATATCAGGGCTGAGACTACGGGTACTCTAACTAGTGGTAATCTATCAAAAGTGTCAACACCGCACAAAAAAACCCTTCCAAGCTGAACAATAAGCAATTTTCCAACAAATAGCCCAGTGACATTTACAAATCTGAAGCGGCATGAAGTGATTAAATATTTGTGTGTGTGGGTCTTTGACAGAACAAGTAAGAGAAAGAGAGGGATCCGTGAACAAAGCGTGTGAGTGTGAGAAAAACGAGAACATGTGCATGCTTGGGTGTGTACCTTCAGGTAGTCTTTTCTCAGGTACTTGTTTCTTCTCCGATCCTCATTCTGGTTGAGCACAGGAGGAATCTCTGGCCATCTTGGTTCTGAGTCACTGCTTTCTGATTTCAAACTTCCATCAAACGAGCAAGAGGAAGAAGGCTGAGGGACAAATCACAACATTACAGTGAATGACAGGACTCAACTATAAAGAGGCCTGAGGCTAGTGTGAGTGTTTTGGAACAGTTGGCAAAACTGTAACCTGCTTTTGGGCCAGTGCTACGCTAGCACTGAAAAATCAAAACATTCATTGACATTCACAGATAATGTTATGTGGTTGGCTAACACAGAGGAGTGTTTGTTGAAACAGAAAAAAATGACAATTGATCAAAAGCATGAAAATATCAGTAAGAATGGGTTGAAAACTACAAACAAATTAGCAATGTTTTGCATTGTATGCTATTGTTTTCCAGCAAATGTGTGTTTTGTAATTTTTTAGCTTGTAATGTAAGAAAATGTTGTAAAGAAAATGTAATGAAATATACACTACTGTTCACAAGATTGTTTTTGAAAAGAAGTCTATTATACTAACCAAGGCTGCATTTATTTGATCAAAAATACAGTAAAACAGTAATATTGTGAAATATTACTACAATTTCATATAACTTTTCTACGTGAATATATTTAAAAAAAAAGAGACTTATCTTTGACAAAGCCGAATTTTCAGCATCATTCAGTGTCACATGATCCTTCATGCCATCTCTTAATTATGGTAGTTACGATTCCATGACTGACGTCTGTCTGTCATTAAATTAGGGCTGAACGATAATGGTTAAACTGATAATCACGATATTGCTCAATTTTAATCACAATTATTAATCACGATTAAAAAAGGGGTAATGTAGTTATAGCCATTTTCTTTACCAACCTACGCTTCACCCAAAAGGCCTGTAGGTGGCACACCGACTAATTATGATAACTTTGTTAGATTGTAAATCAATACAAAACACATGGTTTTGGTGAGCGCTTTGTAATCTGTATTCACATTAGATTTTTAAAGCAACACAATTCGTTTGCAAATGAGACAAACCACAGATTCAGACTGCCCTGCAAATGTTGTTTTCAGATCATCAGCGCTTCTTCCGCATTTAAAGGGAGCGCGTGCACAGACTGCACAAATTAAGTAAAACACCGGGAAGAAAGTATATCTTTTTAAGGGAAAAGCTCTATTTGGGGGATTTAAGCTCTACATCTGGCAACCACAAGCATGACTGCTAGTGGAGGCTTGTTACCAATGCAATCTCATGCAAATCCCCCCCCCAAAAAAACATGTTTTCAGGATAAATAACGAGCAGGCCAATATCGTGACGATTATTTGTAATCAATCGAGAGAAGCAGATATCGTTATCGTGATTAAAATATGATTAATCGAGCATGAAACGCGCTGATGACGTATAATATCTGTGAGAACAGGGTGCAGGAGGGTATGTAAAACATGCTGACAGGCAAAGTTTTTAGACATCGTATTATTTCATTCGGACCAAATATAATGATTTGATGAACATTTTATGGTCCTATGCCTTCCACAGACATACAGTTGCAAGAAAAAGTATGCATTAATAGACGGGGGGTAAAAAAATGTGGAATTTGAAGATCAAGGTAAATTGTATTTAATTTGTCTTCCGGAAAACATGAAAGTAACTTCTGTTGCTTCCGAAGGGCAGTACTACATGAAAAAAAAAAATGTATATTTAAACAAAAGAAAAATTTGGACATCATCCTGTTCAAAAGTTTTCACTCCCCCGACTCTCAATGCATCGTGTTTCTTCTGGAGCATCAGTGACTGTTTGAACCTTTTTTAATAGTTGTGTTTGAGCCCTTCAATTGTCCTCAGTGTGAAAAGACAGATCTCAAAATCATTCAGTCACTGCTGGAAAGGGTTCAAATATGCAAAAGATAGTGGAACTGAAGAATCTGTAGGAACTGGAGAATTTTTCTGAAGAACAGAGCTCAGTTTAACTGTTCAGAACAAACAAGAGACTCATGAAGAACCATCACACAACAAACAAACAGTCGTAGATCATCCAGGTAACCACACACAGTATTAAGAATCAGTGGTTCACATACTTATGAATGGGGTTATTTTAATAAATTCAGCTATTTTTTGTCTTGTGGATTATATGTAAACATATTTTATGTAAAATATCTTACTCAGCAGAGTACTAAATAAAAAATAAAATGCATTTTAATAAAATGTATTATCTCATTTATTTTGTTAAAATTATTCACATTTTCACAGATTCTGCAAGTGGTTCACATACTTTTTCTTGCAACTGTATTTATAAAAATATATTTAGACCGTTTAACAGTGAGTGCTATCAGGATGAGTCAACCAGTATAACGAAAACAATATTCTGTAGAGAATCGCATATTGCACCTTTAATGCATTCTTGCTGAATAAAAGTATACATTTATTTAAAAATATCAACCCCAAACTTTTGAACAGTAGTGCAAATATGAGAAATTACTACAAGAACCTTAGACTTTAGAACCTTTACTGTAAAGACAGAAATTAATGAGGAGGAGGAGGAATGTGATGAAGGAAGAATGACCTCAGAGAAAGCTGCATCTTCATCAGTGAGATCAGTCTCCTTAAAAAAAATAAATACACACACAAAACAACAACAAAATAAAACCCAGAATGAGTAAGAATGGAAATCATTCACAGACACAATAATGAAATCAGCAGGCCCAGAGTAAATCTACAGATTGTTTCACTTTTTCTGCACACTGGGTAGGGGTGGGGGGTTGGGCTGATATAGATATTAGTATCTGAAAGCTTAAAGATGCATTCAGTAGTTAAGTGCCAATTTAAAAAAAAAAATAACAAAGAAATAAAGTGTTTTTGTGAAAAGTCATCTGAATGATTTATACTCAAATGAGATGAAGACTGTACTCATAATAGTTTTCTATAAAAAATATTTTGGTTATGCATGGTGCGGGTTACCCCGCCCAATGTGTTATGCTGAAATGAAAATTCCACAGTTTCACTAAAAGTCCGAGAGAATCCTCTCGCTCATTGGCTGCTGCCTCTTTAGATAGTAATGTGGTGTTGTTTAGTGATGCAAAGAGCAAACATTAGACAACTGTACACACTTATTTTTGTTTTTAACCAGCAGAGACAATGACAGAATCAGTACCTGTACCACAGAATGTTAGTCAGAAGACACAAACAAAAGGGCATTCAAAAGTTGATAAGTGTGCATACACACATTGGAAATATTTGATGAAAAACAAATATTTGGAGAAAATCCTGAGTAGTACTTATTAGTACTTATAACACACATATTCTGCATGACCATATTCTAGAACCCTTAACCCAATACCCCATACCTAAACATAACAACGACAACAACTACATTACTTACTATCAATAAGCAGTAATTAGTATTTTATCAAGGGAAAACGTGTACCCTAATTTAAAGTGTGACTAAACTTAGAAATAATGATGCTGATCAACATCAATAGATTGCAGGGCAGGGTCTAACGTGGTATTGATACTTGCAGTACATGAAAAACGGCTATGGTAACACTAGCTAAAGAACTACTGAATGCACCTTTAGAAGTCAGTCATGCATTGGTGGGGGATAAAAAGCATGATAGAATGGGTGGAGACTTCATGTGGGTTTGATGACAAGTTAACATCAGATAAGTCAACACACTGATAAATGAAGAAAATAATGAATGCTTTAGACTGACAGATAAAGTGCTTTCAGTGCTAAACAAGGGCGTGTACGAAGAAGCTAATCTCACACTTAAGTAGCCAAAGGACTGACACTTGGCATGGTAATAGTTCATAATTCAGTGACTTTCCATTGTAAAGTCAGCCTACATTTCTTACAAGGTGAGGTAAAGTAAACATGTGGCTACATGCATTATTGTATACAATGCAGGCATTCATGTCTGTGTGTGCATATAAACGTGCGTATATTGGTACCTGTCCACTTAAGGCAGAGGCTGAGCTGCTTCCTTCATCTAGTGATGCACTGTAAAGAAAAAAAAGATATTAATGTGTGCACTTTTGTGTACAGAAATGGGAATGTGTGTGTGAGAGGCCTGATGTGTTGCCAGATCATTAATGTGTCTGATCTGTGGAGGATGAGGGTGATGCAAGGCTCTATGCCATTCCTTTCACTTTTCACTGCCAAATGCACATGTGTGAAGATCTACAGTTGGCAGGTCATAATTCTAAGAAAACAAAATAATGTGTTTGCTGGCAGTGAGAGGCAAGTCTGGAGCTGTAACACTAAGGGTAGGATTGCTTTCTGCAGACAATGACAGGTCTTTAAAAGATATGATGTGCCTTGCAGTATCTGTCAAATTCAACAGAAGAATCATTATCAAATATGACTTTACTAAAACAATGTAGACAAAATTAATTAACAAATATATTTCCAAAGTCACGCTGGGAAAAAACCCACTATAATTACATCTACACACGAAGTGCCAATGTAGTGTCATGTGTCATGTGTCAGTGTCATGATCCTTCAAAAATCATTTTAATATGCTAATTTGCTGCTCAAGAAACAGTTCTTCTTGCTGAAAACAGTAGTGCTGATTAATATTTTTATGGAAAGCATGATGCATTTTTTTTCAGGATTCTTTGATGAACATTTTTCAAAAGAACAGTATTTATTTAAAATACACATTTTTGTAAAATTGTGAATGTATTTACAGTCACTTTTGATTGATGTAATGCATCCTTGCTGAATACAAATATTACTGACTCAGTATTTCCCAATCATATCGTGAATAAAACACAGCTATTGACTAATCAGAATCAAGGACAGGAACTAACCATATACAGTGGGTACGGAAAGTATTCAGACCCCCTTAAATTTTTCACTCTTTGTTATATTGCAGCCATTTGCTAAAATCATTTAAGTTCATTTTTTTTCCTCATTAATGTACACACAGCACCCCATATTGACAGAAAAACACAGAATTGTTGACATTTTTGCAGATTTATTAAAAAATAAAAACTGAAATATCACATG
This sequence comes from Elopichthys bambusa, assembly GCA_037101425.1. Taxonomy (NCBI): domain Eukaryota; kingdom Metazoa; phylum Chordata; class Actinopteri; order Cypriniformes; family Xenocyprididae; genus Elopichthys; species Elopichthys bambusa. Next base: position 22,056,280 of record CM074434.1, read on the forward strand.
GTCCTAAGTATTCAGACCCTTTGCTGTGACACTCATATATTTAACTCAGGTGCTGTCCATTTCTTCTGATCATCCTTGAGATGGTTCTATACCTTCATTTGAGTCCAGCTGTGTTTGATTATACTGATTGGACTTGATTAGGAAAGCCACACACCTGTCTATATAAGACCTTACAGCTCACAGTGCATGTCAGAGCAAATGAGAATCATGAGGTCAAAGGAACTGCCTGAAGAGCTCAGAGACAGAATTGTGGCAAGGCACAGATCTGACCAAGGTTACAAAAACATTTCTGCTGCACTTAAGGTTCCTAAGAGCACAGTGGCCTCCATAATCCTTAAATGGAAGATGTTTGGGACGACCAGAACCCTTCCTAGAGCTGGCCGTCCGACCAAACTGAGCTATCGGGGGAGAAGAGCCTTGGTGAGAGAGGTAAAGAAGAACCCAAAGATCACTGTGGCTGAGCTCCAGAGATGCAGTCGGGAGATGGGAGAAAGTTGTAGAAAGTCAACCATCACTATAGCCCTCCACCAGTCGGGGCTTTATGGCAGAGTGGCCCGACGGAAGCCTCTCCTCAGTACAAGACACATGAAAGCCTGCATGGAGTTTGCTAAAAAACACCTGAAGGACTCCAAGATGGTGAGAAATAAGATTCTCTGGTCTGATGAGACCAAGATAGAACTTTTTGGCCTTAATTCTAAGCGGTACGTGTGGAGAAAACCAGGCACTGCTCATCACCTGTCCAATACAGACCCAACAGTGAAGCATGGTGGTGGTAGCATCATGCTGTGGGGGTGTTTTTCAGCTGCAGGGACAGGACGACTGGTTGCAATTGAGGGAAAGATGAATGCGGCCAAGTACAGGGATATCCTGGACATAAACCTTCTCCAGAGTGCTCAGGACCTCAGACTGGGCCGAAGGTTTACCTTCCAACAAGACAATGACCCTAAGCACACAGCTAAAATAACGAAGGAGTGGCTTCACAACAACTCCGTGACTGTTCTTGAATGGCCCAGCCAGAGCCCTGACTTAAAGCCAATTGAGCATTTCTGGAGAGACCTAAAAATGGCTGTCCACCAACGTTTACCATCCAACCTGACAGAACTGGAGAGGATCTGCAAGGAGGAATGGCAGAGGATCCCCAAATCCAGGTTTGAAAACCTTGTTGCATCTTTCCCAAAAAGACTCATGGCTGTATTAGATCAAAAGGGTGCTTCTACTAAATACCAAGCAAAGGGTCTGAATACTTAGGACCATGTGATATTTCAGTTTTTCTTTTTTAATAAATCTGCAGAAATGTCAACAATTCTGTGTTTTTCTGTCAATATGGGGTGCTGTGTGTACATTAATGAGGGAAAAAAAATGAACTTAAATGATTTTAGCAAATGGCTGCAATATAACAAAGAGTGAAAAAGTTAAGGGGGTCTGAATACTTTCCGTACCCACTGTACATATACATATACATATACATATACATATACACACACACACACACACACACAGGCCACATTTGACTCTTGAGTTAGGAGGGGCAAGATTTTTTTTTTTTTTTGCAGTTACAAAAAAAAAAAAAAAAAAAAAAAAAAAAAATTGTACTTGCATCAGCAAATTATTCGCAGAAATTTTAAGCAAACAAGTTTAAATTTGCATGTTGTTTATTTATTCTTGTATTTAATAATTTACTACGTAGTTTTATTATCACGCGATATGACGCGGACGATATGAATCAGTGTCCATCATTTTGGTGGTCAAATGGTGATAAAGAAAAATATTGCAATAATGAAAACATTTCCATTTTAAACCATGAAGGCGAGCTAGTGGATATCACACAAACAATGTGCAAACTTTGTGTGAGAGTTATGCAAGTGAAGAAGTTTTAAACGCAAGTCAATTATTCACTACAGAAAATGAAAGTAAAAACTGGCCAAGCTTTTGGGATCTATCGCTGCATTAACAGGGCATATTCTCTTGGAGACGATGAGAGATGAATCCAATTAATTTTTTTAATATTTCTCTTGTGGCCCATAGTGAGAATTTTTTTTGTATTTTTCGTGAATCGAGAAGTATTTTGTGTTGAACAAGTTTTTAATTGAGGAGCTATCTAACTAATATTTTATTATCCTTGCAGCGCGTCAGTTATGCGGTGATGCGTTATGATATTGCGGGGCAAATGAATTGCAATATTAATTTAATAATAATTATGCATAATAATAAGAAGAAGAATTTAAAGGTCCCATGGCATGAAAATTTCACTTTATGAGGTTTTTTAACATTAATATGAGTTCCCCTAGCCTGCCTAGTGCCCCAGTGGCTAGAAAAGGCGACAGGTGTAAACCGAGCCCTGGGTATCCTGCTTCGCCTTTGAGAAAATGAAAGCTCAGATGGTCCAATCTGGAATCTTCCATATATGTTGTCATACGGGGAAAGGTTACCTCCCCTTTCTCTGCTTTGCCCGCCCATGAGAAAATGAGCTACTACCGAGCGCTCAAGGACAAAGACTACAGAGTCTTTCCGCGCTCAAGGGCAAAGGAGTATCTTTGAAAGGCTCGTGCGCGAGACTGAATGGAACGCGGGAAACGAAGTATACCCTTAAGTATAGGCCTTAACCGCTCTAAATTGTAGTGGACTGGAGCTGACGGCTCACATCGGGAAAAATAAGTCACCCCCCACAATGTCACCCGTATATATATATGTAACCTCACACTAATTTCAAGATAGTAAAAACATGCATAACAATTGCTGAAATTACATTTATATTTATTTTACTAAATATTTAACATTTCATCTGATATAATTTTTGGTTTTCTCTTAGTGATCAGTTCTGTCAGTTCTGTCTTTTCTGTTTGTGTTTTTTGGTCTGTGTATTATGTTTTGCCATGTGCTCTGTTGTTTGCATGTCCGACCTCTTGTTTCCTTTTCATTAGTTCATTTGACTTACCTGTTCTCTCTTATGCCCTATTCATTTCCCTTGTGTGTGCTGTTCTGTGCCAGATTGTTGTTTTTTATGTTTGAGCTTACAACATCCAGTTAGTGTTTTTGTCGGATGTCTAGTCTTGTTTTTGTTTTTTGGCTACAGGATTCCCTGCCTTTCCTGTATTCCTTTTTTGTCTACCCCTGCCTGGCATAGTCTCAATGATTTGGGCTGTTTCTCCTGACCTGGTTTTGTTAGTCTGGCCTGTTGGATCTCTTCCTTTTTCCTGTCCTGGGCAGCGTTTCCCAAAAGCATTGTAAGCCTAAGTTGATCGTAGCTCCATTGCCACTAATGGAGCTATGATCAACTTAAGCTTACAATGCTTTTGGTAACCCTGGACTGTCAAGCCAGCACACCTGCCTGTTTCCTAGATTCTCCACTGCCTGCCTTACTGACTCAGACCCTTACCTGCCCTGACATCAGTACCAGCCTGCCCCTTCTGGGTTTTTTTTTTGCCTGCTACTCAGCATCTGATTTTTCCTGACTAAGGATAAGAATATTGTTTTTGTTCTGACCTTCTTGGGCCAGAGACCTTGAGTTTTGCCTTTGCAAATAAACCTTTATTATTCACCTGCAATTGGGTTCTCTCTCTCTGTTACTTGTCCTGACAGTTTTCTAATTTAAATGAGCAGTTGTGTGTGTGGAGAAACAGTATGTTTCTGGCACATTAGTATGAGCAACTGATGCCCTGGTGCACTGGTTCAGTCATATTGTGATTCTTTAACTTCAGGATTAAGACTGCAGTTCTGAATAAAACAAAATCTGTAACTTTAACATTTATTCCAAGGAACAAATCTGAGATGACAGAAGAAGACACTAGTGTTTTGATACACAATAATGCATTGGGTCTGGGAAAAAACAAAAAACTATTTCCAGGTGTATACATACCTGCCTCTACCTGTTCAACTGTCAAAGCGTATAGCTTTCTCCACCCTGTTATCACCTCTCTCTTTGTTCTGTTTTTTATTTTATATTTTAAAAAAAGGGCGTTTCCACAACCAACAAAGAGATCTCCGAGATAGAACTCCTGAGCATTCTCCACCCTACAAACGCTTACCATTTTAAATCAATGTGCAAATGTGAAAGTTTGTTTTTATGAATACCGAATAGTCTGGTACCACTAGTCACACTTTACGATAGCATTATAAATCATTGGCAGATAGAATTAAAAACAAGGTAACATGTAAGAACACCACCTTACAATAAGGTTCCATTTGTTAACATTAGCATTTGTTTCTTGAACAAATCATTAACATTCATTGACATTAATGCTATATCAACAAAAACAAATTAACCATGAACAACGATATACTTATTAATTGATATTAACTTTAATAAGTGCTGTAAATGTTACATTAGTTCTTGAAACCCAATGTATTAACTAATGCAAACAATTTAATGTTATTGTAAAGTGTTATCTATTATGTTGCATGTTAATATTAACAATATTTTTTACAGCATTTATTAAAGTAGTCATGAAACCAAAATTGACCCCATTTACATTGTTAGGACACATTACTAGTCTTGTGATGAACAATTAATTAATGCAATTTAATACACAAAAAAAAGTGTGTTAGTTGTGGTACTCTTTAATCAAAATCTGAAAGTTTGCTTCCACTCTCCTTCTCCGATGACCTCAGTTTGACAGTTTGGGTTGAATATCCTTAACCACTCCCCTCAAACCATCAGTCTGCTATGGGCAAGGGATGGATGGAGAGGAGGTAAGCTAAAATGAACCCCCGCCCTCTATTCAATATTGTGTTTCACTTGGAAATACGTCACAAAACTAAAGTCGGTTGCAACTTACGGTTCACGGGGACTTTAATTTGGGTAATATTCATTTCTACTTAACTAAACTACCATTAACTGACTTTAATTTGCAGTCAAAAATCATTTATAAATTAGAATTAACCAAAATAAATAAATGCTGTAAAAATACTGTTCATTGTTATTTCATGATACCTTGTCAATATGCAGGACCTTATTCTAAAGTTTTAATGATAATATGAAGTGTCATGACATTTCTAATGTACATTAACCATACATTATCAGCTAATAAATATGCAACATAATGATGTGAATTTTATTAAAGTTTTAGGTTTCTGCTGTCATCCTCTTCCAGTTATTTTAGCTATCTAAAAACAGTCTGATATACTGCTTGATATTGCCAACTGGTATTTGTTATAATATTATTTTAATTTAATAGTATAATCATAAACTAACTGGTTTGTAGCCCAAATAAATGTATCATTTTAATAAATTTACTGTGCTTTGTTATTTTTTTAGTTATTTACCTAAAACAAAGGAATCAGACAACTCGCACATTCACAGGAAATAGCTTACTTGCGCTTTGGAAAATAAGGTGAATAAAGTAGACATTTCTAAGAAATGTGTGTGGAAGAGTTTGTGTGTGCACATCAGAATACCTTCTGACAGTCTGAGCTGGGGATCTCTGTTTGGTGCTGCTCCCTGAGTGGCTGAGAAACCTGCAAGAACAGAACAACCATTCAGTCTTTTATGACACTTCAACTGATGCAGAAAAACATTTCAATGCTGGTGTCACTGTATCTGACACTGTATGAGAATGAATGTAGTCTTTATCTTTGTCTGTGGGTGTTTAAACAATGTAAAAAAAAACACAAAAAAAAAAGGTGCTTGACAGCAAAACCAAAAACAATTCCTATCCATGATAAGGGCAATTGTTATAGACCTGGGTCTAATAATTTTTATGCCATTACCTCTAAAATGTACAGGTTCAAAACATGCTTTAGTTTTTGTACTCTGTACAAAAAAACCTGTACTCTTTTGTTGGAAATGACAGTTTATCAGCGCTAAAGATGAAATTTGAAAAACAAATAAAATTGTGCAATGATTTTATATTTTAGACACTCTTCTGAGCATTCTCAAATCATGATGTCTGCCTAATGTTCCATAAAACACATTGACTTAGTATTCACAACAATCTTTCAAAATGTATTCAACTTCTTTAAAATGAACCAACAAATTTAAAAGAAAAGTGTTGAAATTGCTACACATCAGCAATTTCAGAATGTGGGAAATTTTTTTTTTTACACACTATCATCACCATTTGAACTTTGAAAGTGGATATGCAATTGCAACACACTTGAAATTGCAACACTTGACTTCGTGACATCACTAAGCCTAGACATGCATGCATATACTTACTAACACACACCACACATAAATGCACATGGCTAGATGTACTGGACATGTGGCATACACTCTCATATCATATGACACATGTCCACCTTTTGAAATAAACACACAAACACAAACAACTCTCCTTCTACCTGTGAGCTCTCCCCGCTGCTCTTCTACGGTGTATTAGACTCTCTGCCCTACAAATTAGGGACCGCCTCCTGAGAGTCAAATGTCATGTGTGTACCAATCAGATCCCAGGATTAGGTGGAGATGGAAGGGATGGAGAAGGAGATGGAAGGAGAAAGAGGAGGAGGAATATGGTTCATTTGTTAGTAAACAGAGTGTCTGATCCAGTTACTTCAATACATCTGACAGCCATTCTCTCCTTCAGATGCAGCAGACTGCATGGATGAGAGTATCGAAAAGGCACTGCCAAATCTTACTTTCATCTGTGAATCCATCATAGATGTAACTTACAGTGAAAGAGAGTAAAGTCATCTGAGGTATCAGGATGAGGTTTAAAAGAAAGAAAGTGTGAATACATAGGAGAGAAGTAGAGTATTTTAAGATCTACATTATATAGGGAGGTAAATTTACTGTGTTCATTTAGTTAAAATTAACCCAAATTATAAAAACAGACTTCAGTTCCAACCCTGCTCCAATACACCCTTCCTGTAATTTTCAAGTAACCATGAGAATATTGATTTGCTGCTTCAGGTGTATTTGATTCAGTGGTGTAAAGTATTTAAGTAATTGTAATTAGTTACTGTACTTATAAATCTTTTTGGCTACTTTGTAGTTTTATGGAGTATCAAATATATTAGCAAATTTTACTCTATTACATTTTTGAATAAGTGTATGTACTCTGTACATTTGTGATGAGTAATACAGTACCTCAGAGGTGACGTGTTTTTTTAAATGGGTTTTTGCTAAAATCGCCTGAAATAAGGTCTGTGGTTAACAAAGCCTCTAAATATTTTCATGTTTTGATCTATGACATAAAACACACCAGTTATAACCCGCTTGTGATTTTTTAAATCATTTGTGTCTTAAAAACTGCGGTTGTTAACAAGTTGCTAAAAGACTACTTCCTTTGGTGGGGACTTTAGACATCATGACAAACAGGACATTTGGACAGCATTTCTCATTAAAAAAAAAGTGGATAAGTATTCATACACAGCGTAGATCATAATCAGTGAGCATGTTTTTAAATGAAGTTGTTTTTTAAATAAAGTGTGAGGAAGCTTGGTGGTGGTGACGTTGATCTGTGCTGTAGTCCGTTTATAGCCTACTGTTAGCTTTTTATATCTGACGACTTTATTTAGCCTTCAAAATGTATAAACGTTGTGTTATGTTATCTTGATAGACAAAACGTGTAAGTGTCATAAGCCTTTGATAAACACAGAGCTTATTTTTTGCGATTTTCCAAAAGTCTATAGGAAGTGCATACTTTAATCAAACGTCAGTGCATTAGCAGGTAGTTGCAGGTGTTTCGTATATGAGATGAGGACATAACTGCAGCCACTTATGAGGCCGAAACTGGCACATCCAGTGCAAGTAGGCTTTAAGTATTTCATTTTATTTTATTGATCCGTTATATTGAAGATAACGTTTTGAAGGATATTGGTTTACCTATGCCTTTTTTGAGCACTTGAGCTTAACCGGGACATACTTTTTGTAGATGTTTAAGAGGTCGTTCTGTCGACATTGATTTATTGCAATATTGTTGTGTTCAGTTTTATTTCCATTTTAGAAAATAAACATGTGATTGCTCTCCTCACAAATCAACTGTTTCTTGTTTTTCACTGGCATGTCTCTTAGTTACACTAGCACATCTTTTCAGTTAAATACTTAAGTACTGTTAAAATCAGATACTCTAAGATTTTTACTCAAGTCGTACTGGAATTGGTGAATTGTAACTTGTAATGGAGTCATTTTCAATGTAAACGTATCTGTACTTTTACTCAAGTATGGTTTTCAGGTACTATTTACACATCTGGTTTGATTGGGATTGGAGCTGAATTCTGCAGGACAGTAGCTCTCCAGGAGCAGGGGCGGAGACCCCTGGCATAACTTAAATGCCTGCACTAGATAGTGGGAATTTACTAAATGCCTATGTTAATCTGCTCTTAATGCATAAAATTTGATGCAAACTAATTTATTTTGTGACAGTACTCCTTTAAGTGATTGGAGAACCTTCAGTCCTACAGACAACCCTAAAAAAACTAGAGTAACTAGTTCAGGGGGTGCAGAACTCCGTTCCTGGAGGGCCAGAGTCCTGCAGAGTTTAGCTTCAACCCTAATTAGATTCACCTGATCCAGCTAATCAAGTCCTCAGGCTACAGATATCTGTGTTGAAACATGGTTGGCACTAAACTCTTCAGGGCTGTGGCCCTCCAGGTACTGAGTTTGACACCCCTGACCTAGAGGATTTATTGGCTTTTAGGTTAGAGTTGCATCCAGCTGTAACAAGCACAGAATATTTTACAGATATAACTCTGATAACAAAAGCAGAATATACACAAGACTGCAAACTTAAGGTTCTTGCAAAACCTTTATTACGACATGGCACCACAAACTTTGGTAAATAACTTAAACAGACATTTAAAACTGTTACATTATACCAGGGATCTCCAACCCTGCTCCTGGGGAGCTACCGTTCTGCAGACTTCAATTCCAACCCTGTTCCAACACACCTGTCTGTAATTGTCAAGCAACCCTAAACACCTCGATTAGCTGGTTCAGGTGTGTTTGATTGGGGTTGGAGCTGAAACAAAGCCACTGGAAGGCAAGCCTGCAACCTTTAGCTATAAAAAAAAAAAAAAAAGTAACAGCTAATGCTAACTGGCGGTACGCAGGGAGGAGTTTTGAACGGCGACGCGATATGCTGAGAGGTGCCACACGTGATTAAGCTAGCCATTACGCTTTCTTCAATGGTAAGAGATACAGACCCTCCTATCTCCCTATAATACGATCTCTGGCTGAAATCTGCAGGATGGTAGCTCTCCAGGAGCAGGGTTGGAGACCTTTGCCTTTTGTTTTGAAGGAAATCTCCTTACCTTAGCCCGATTCACAACAGTAAGCTTGTAATAATGTTTTATAATTTGGGTGGTACTGGTGGATTTTCGCAGGAAATTCGAGCATGTCGTCGTTTGTCTTTGTGTCATGTCTGTATACATAAAGAACGAGTCCGAGCTAGTAGGCTACATCGCATGTGAGGCGGATCATTTATAGCCTTTTCTTACAGCAGCTGCAATAATTAAACTTATCATTTGGATGGCAAATTGTATGGTATGACAAATTAACGTTAGTGATTAGACTACAGAAATTGAAATCTACAGGTAACGCTAATACACACTAAATACACAGTCGTTGTTGTCAAGTTGTTAACATTAACAATTTGAGAACAAAGTATAACAATAATAATTTGCACAGTTTGATATGATATGAGCTAAGCGATCATTAGATTTAAATCACCATTGGCAGCGCGATTTACTGTAATACTTTTTTTTCCTCAGTTAGTCAGAACAAAAGGTTTTTTTTTTTTTTTTAATCGATTGACATCCCTAATATTACATATAATGCCTTGTTTCCACCGAGCGGTACAGTACAGTACAATTCAGAACGGTAAACCCTGATCCGGCTTGCGTTTTCACTGGCAACAGTATCCTTACTTAATAGGCGTGGTGTATGCCGGAAAGTAATGATTAATGTCATTCTTGCGCGAAGAAGAAACAACAATGGAAGACATACAGCAGATCTTGTTCTTGCTTCTTGGCATGTGGCTGTTTCTCATAAGAAGAAGACAAGCTTTTATTGTGTTTCAACTGTATATTTTAAAAAATGGCACCTCTTGTGTCATCATTCCCCTTGTAGAAGTAACATATCTCTGTCAACCAATCAACGTTACCAATCAGTCTAGCTCCACCCTTTAGGTACCGGACTACTGTGCTAGGTACCCCAACAGAAGAGTCCCAAAAAAGTGGTATGGGACGGTTCAGTATTTTGGTACCATTTACAACTTCTGACAAACAAAACAATAACTGCATACTGTATTGTACCGTACTGCTCAGTGGAAATGAGCCATAGGACAGTGAGTCTGAGGGGTATACTGTATACGTGTTTGATGGGCTCTGAAGGTTGAATGACCATGTGTGATTTAGCATGAAAGATCACCTGTTCTGTTGCTCTTGTTGTAGCAGCTGTACTGCAATCTTCCTCAGATCCAACACTTCCTTTAAGTCATCCTCCTCCTCCTCAGCTAACTGCTCTTTCTCTGAGCTGAAGCAGATGAGCGAGAGAAAGGCAAAAAAAAAGAAAGACAAAAGGAGGCTATTGCTATTAAATTCTTAATCTATACACAATTTATATCAAACAGTTGAAAACAAATCCTTACACTGAGTTAATTTCAAAATTAAGATGCTATTATAACATTTCATTCCCTGTGAAGTTAAAGGAATTCATAAAAGAATGGATCGTTTAGAAATATCATATAATGTGGCATAACCAAAAAGACAAGGAATGTGGCTATGAATTAATGCAATAATGTGTTTAATTCATTTATGGTGGATCATTACCGAATTTACTAGTGCAAAAAAAAAAAAATAGTGTTTTTGGCTAGAAGTCCTGCATGATACAAGGAGTAATGTTATAGGACCTTAATGAAGCCTTTGATCAGATGTTAGGAATGTCACAGTGAGGAAATTTTCACACCGGTATATAAACTTGAGGCAACACTGGAATTACCGATAACACTGGGGCTGGAACATGTTGTACATCGTGAAATCACATTCAAAATCTATATGCGGGGTATTGAAATCACTTTTGAATGTATGCTTGCTTTTGCTTTAGAATCTGCAATCATGTGTACTCTGTGTATAGGGAGTGAAAGTACTGACTGCACACTTTACACAATAAGATATTTGTCAACGACACTCAGGATTTGTTGCGCACCAAATCCTCCGCCATTGTCTTGTCAGTCATCAGTCATCTCTAAATGTCAGTCAACTAAATGTTTTTTTTATTTCTATAAAAAAAAGAAAAATGACAGTAAGGGCGGTGGCCAAGTAATGTAATCGGTGTACGGCTGAACACAGTGTAACACTGACTACCACAGTAAGTCGCGTAGATGTGATATTGCATCTTACAAGAGCTGTAAACACTGGTAGGAGACAAACACATCAGTGAGTTTAGTGAATGATGAGATGCTGCAATATGCCTGAACAGTCTATTTAATAGCTGCTCTATTTCATTCCAAAGGTGTTTGATGGGGTTCACATCTGGGCTTTGTGCGGGCCAAGTTTTTTCTACACCAGACTTAAACCATTTTGTATTGTGATTCTTCCCAAAACTGCTGCAACAAAGCTGGAAGCACAACAAAATTCTAGTCCTTGTACATAACTGCAATTATCGGAATAGCCAAACCTGGCAACTGGAATGGACATTGCCACATACTTTTGTCCATATAGTGCATTTATCTCGGTTGCCTTCCTCTTTTATGGGCCATCTGTACACTATTATACCATCACAGCCAGTGAGAGACATCAAAAGCACACCTTATTTCAATTAATTATACAAATTCCAAGATGTTTCTGTTACAAGTTAGACTAAAGGCTGGAATACACTACACAACTTTTGCCCAGAGCCTGGAGGAGTCAATGTTACAGTATTTGCTGAAAATCAGAGCCAGTCTGCAGATACTAGGCTGTTGGAGTTGACAGCTTTCACAGAAAATCATGTAGTGTATGATGGCCACTCAGACTCTAATTTTTTTTTTAGCTTCAGACTATTATTCTATACAATCAGATTCTCTGATATTTTTATTTTATCTCCTATCAACGAGGCACATATTAATGCGTGAGTTTATGCGTTTGGAACAACATGAAAATCTGGAACTGAGTGATCCTCAGTCATGTAGTGTATTGACTACAATCATGTAGTGTAACAAAACTGTAAAACTGTCTAAAAGAACATGATTTGATTTTGTCTTGGATTAATTAAGAGCACCCTCAATCAAAACACAGCGCCACAGACATGACAGAACTACAGACATAACTCTGTTTTGAAGGCATAATTTAAAGTGTTGAATGCTCTCTGAAAATCTTTTGTCAGCATTTTAGAGCAGTTTTGCAATGTTTGCACTTATTGTGAAGTAGTCAAACCAAAATTTATTCAGACACCTTGAACATTTCATTCATTAATACAGTTTATTCACTATAGTTTAAAAAAAAATGGTAATAAAATATGACAAGATCTTGGAGTTAATCTGTGTCAGAAAAAAATTATCTTAATTATGTCAGATAACACATGGTCAGGTCAAACTGTCTGAATAATTTTTTGGTTTCAATTTTTTATCAATTTTACTGGTAGTCTACTGTATGAAGAATTTTTGGCTATAATAAGTCACAGTTTACTTTATTTTGCCATCCTCACTTACATAAATTAACTATAGTGTCCATTTTATAATGAAAAAAAATGTCTGAATAATTTTTGGTTTGACTGTATGTTTAGCAGTGATATAAATGCTTTGAGTTACGAATTTTATAAAAAGCATATTAAATCCAGCTCCCCCCCCCAAAAAAAACAAAAAACCAAAAAAACAACAACAACAACAACAACAACAACAAAAAACAAACAAACCACATATCAACCATAGTTTGGCACTACCCATTTTGACCATATAAGAAGTTCCTCTCATCCACGCCTATAAACAGCTTTCACAGCGGCATGTACACCTACTCAAGTGGATACATCGTAGGAACACTACATGACCACGAGCTAGTTATTCGGAATTTTCCTTATGACTCAAGTATCTGTTTGTTTCTGTTGGACATTTGGATACTACAGAATCTGGGAATTCCCCAGAAAACATTGTGATTCAACAACCTTAAAAGAGGACTACGGCATAAAACTCCTGCGAAGCTTCTATCTACGAACAAACTCCATTGTGACTTTTTCCCTTCCTTTATTATTTTGACATTTATATAACTTATATTAGCACTATTCAGATTCACTTTGCTAATAATGATTAAATTAGTTGATTATTGTTGATTAACAGTTAATGTGGCTCACCAAATGCACTGCAAAAACAAACAAACAAACAAAACAATTAAACCTTTTTTCTCTATTCTCTGGCTCCACCCATTATATTAGGAATCTGGAAATTTTCCACAATAATAGGAGTTTGGATGTAAATAACTCTTCTGGAATACCAAGGTCAAATGAAACAGACACGTAAAGCTTATCTTACCACATAAGAATTTGGCACTGGGGCCGTCAATTCTTCTTCAATGAACTGTGCCAAAACAAGCTTTGAGGGAGGGGAGTGTGCGTCATTACATGCCGACAGAATGGAGTCGACAAAGAGTCGCATATCGTATTTACCGTAAGTATATTGTTGCAAAAAAGGATCAGATTCTTATGTGAATTTCCCCTCCTTTATTATTTTATAAAGTGTATAAAATAACTGCTCATAAATGAATAATGAATAAAAAATTAACTAAGAAATGCACTGAATGTGATGAATTGGTGTAATAAAATATCAAATAATCCTCCATCCTCTGGTTCCACACATATCGGTAGTCTGCATCTAAATGAGATCCAATCCAGACTGATCTGAAGCTATGGGGGAGGTATGCCATAACCCTTTTTTTGGGTTCAATTCACCAGAACACAGGGGAATTTTACTGAAATCTAGATAAACCTGCATCACTTCCTCTTTTTGTTAACTTCTCTGGAATACTGAGGTAAGCTTGTAACAAAGGTGACAAAATACCCGTGGAAACACCCACCACCCCAAAATCCAGTTTGCTCTTCTCTGAGATGTCAAAACGCTAATGTCATCAAATTACGATTAGAAAGAAAAATGTATAAAATTAAAAAAAACAAACATTGTCTTTATTATTTATTAGTATAGTATTTATTAGTGAACTACTCACTCCTGCTAGAAGACACTCTTGACAATAAGGACTGCCCGATGTCCCCGGGGCCAGCGTGAATGACGCTCTGGATGGAACAGTCGCAGCCAGTGCTGCATCATCACTAAAGTTTATCATTTACACATGTTTTTAAGCTTTACCAATTTAAAAATTGCAATGACCATGTGAAAATCAAAGCTGAAGTCGGCGCATACATGAATATTCAAGAGTTTCCACAGACATGCATGCAGCTAAGAATTTTAGTTGGATTATTTCATAAAGGTAATATATATAGTTTCAGCATCATGCTGCCGTATGTCCAAAATACAATTGTTTACCTTTTCATAGCAGTTTATGTTTTTATTAGTATGCATGTTTTGTGCAGTCATCCATAATTAAATAACAGGCATTCACTTCATGTAACTATCGTCTACACTGATTTCAGTTTGTTGTGTTCTTTTGTACCTTGTAATGTAACAACCGCTCCGCTTCGTGCCTAACAACGCCCCTTAGCTGTTATAAATTCACTGTAAACCATGGCTTCTTGGGGATTATTGCTTTATTTTACCACTCTTTATATTTTAAAATATTTTACAACAGAAAAAAAACATTGTCTTTTTACATACAGTGGCCTCAAAAAGTATTTGCACACTTCACCACAACTGAAAACGCATAAATGCATTTGCATTAAATACCATTTAAAAGTCAGAAATGGGTCTTTTTTTTATTTTTTATTTTACATTTATGTTACAATATATTTCTATGAAATGTTCTGTTCATCTGTGAATCCTGGAAACAGACACATGTATGACTTTCATTAAGCAGCAAAGTTTTTAGGGCTGCACGCAATAGTCCACAAAACGTTAGTTGTCTAGAAAAGGCTTAGTCGACCAAGATTTTATTAGTCCGTTAATTGCAAAAACGCAGTCCGCGAGGGACAGATCATTAACTGCGGGTCCTTGTGGTAATTACAGTATGTCGGGCAGGACATACAAACATTCACCTATTATCCATCGCCCTCAAATATGGCTTATCATTTGAAACATGCAACAAGTAGCAACTTTACATGGTTGCTTGCTTTAACATTAACCTAAATGCATAAACATGCCTATTATTAGGCGCATATTCAAGTGTTTGTGTGGAGTGTGGAAGCTGAAGTATTAGCGTGATTACTGCATGACATGTTGCTAATAGTGCATCATATTGTTAAAAACGTCACTTCCTGTTGCCAGTAGGTGGCGCTATTACTATAACCGAATATTGTCATGTAGATGTTTTCAGGGCAGGACTCTTATCAAATGTGTGACGTTTGGGGTAGATTGGACATTGCATGCCTGAGTTACAGCAACTTCCTCTTTCACTGTATTAATAGCATGCTTTAACACTTAGCTAAGTGTTTTGCTAACATTTTTCTAGCATGTTGCTAGCCTGTTTAGAACTTGCTGGCACATTTTAATATGCTGTGTTAAACATGTCACTTCCTGTTGCCAGCAGGTGGCGCTATCGAACATTGTTTGCCTTAGTTACAGCAACTTCCTGTTTCATGGCGAAACATCAAAATTTGTCAGGCCGCCAGGGACACACCCTTTTACGAAAACTCAAGATCTTCACAATTTAGCATCGCACAAGCCTTATGATTATACAAACCAAATTTGAAGATGATCGGATTAAAACTGTAGGAGGAGTTCATTAAAGTACGAGGCATGAAAATACACAAAAATTGCACAGGAAATTCAAAATAGCTGACTTCCTGTTGCATTTAGGACTTAGCTCCAAAGAGTCTTTTTTGTAGGTAATGGGACAGTACATGTATGTACCGAATTTCGTACATGTACGTCAAACGTAGCCCGAGGCGCACACCGTTGAAGTTTTGTAGGTGGCGCTATCGAGCCATTTTGCCCCACCCATTTCTGAAACCTATATCAGATGTCAATTTTTCGCCAGTCCTGACGCGTGTGCAAAGTTTTGTGAGTTTGAGCATGTTTAGGCCCTCAAAAATGTGATAATGTTTGGAAAAGAATAATAATAATAATAATAAACGGAGGAAATCCAATAGGGTCCTCGCACTTTGGTGCTCGGGCCCTAATTACATTTTAAAATACAATCAAATAGAAAACAGCTATTTTAAATTGTAATAATATTTCACAATAATACTATTTTTGACTATTTTTTTTATCAAATAAATTGAACAAATTTATTTAATTTACATATTTAATTTATACAGTGAAGACTATGCAATGTTATTTTACATTTGATTACTTTATTCAATTTCTGTACCTAAAAACTACTATTAAATCAACCTGGAAAACCTGCAAAGCACTGTTTATTGCATTTGTATGTTTGTTCTATTGTATTTATTTGTGCCATCGCTCATACTTTGATTATTTGTTAGCCTAGCCTAATTTTTTTATTTTACTAGCCTAACTCATATAAATTTCAAATATTGTTAATTTTTGGTGTCATAACCTTATTTATTAGGGTTCCATGGGTCAAAAACAATGAAAACAATAACTATGCCTATTTTATTTTATTTGTTACTTTTTTGTGGTGGGGCCAGTAAAAATTGTGGCAGGCCGAGTAAAAATTTGAACCACTGGCTTGACTGGCACAGTACAAAAAAAATCCTTAGCATTGTACCCTGCACTCAAATGTGAAGTTTTTATTCTCATCTCTTTCTACACTATTAGTTGTTCCTCTCTGGACAAGTCCTCTCTTTCACCTACGTTTACTTGTGTCTGTCTGTGGACAAATGCATGGATGCATCTTTTTAAAGTATAATAAGTTACTTTTACCTGCTTGAAATATCACAATTAAAAAAGGAACAACATAAAGAAATTACAGTCTTTCAACAAAAAAACTATCCATGGTTATCCAGTTTTTTTGTTGTTGGACTATGTTGAACCATTGACAATAGAGCACCTTCAGTTTATTCTTCACCTAGGTAACACTCTCTACTGTTGGACATTGTATACATTCCCGGTATAGAATGTAACTTAAACATTTACAAGCCAACACAAGTACATATGTTCAGTCATTGCAGTCACCTCAGTTCTGGCGCCCCTCACAATCACATTCCCATAGTTTGTCAAAGAGTCAAAATCTGCTGAGGGGTAGTAATGGAACAGCAGTTTTAAAAAGGGTTTTTTCAATATCAATTACAACAGGATCTGCATTTTCATGGGTTGAAATAAAAGCTTTTTGTTATAAGGGACAAAAACAACTTTATGCATCAAAACCACTCCTTTCATGGAAAAAATTAACTTGATTTTCAAAAGTCAACGAATTTGCAACAGCTGAATGTAATGAACTTCATTCCGTAAAACAGGTATAATGAACATGTTTTATAATTAGCCAAAAATCAAACTTAGTTCACCCCTCATGCACATTTTCACACCTATCAAAAACTTATATTAGAAATATTAGAATTAAAAACATTGACATAACACACTCATGGGAACCAGTCACTTCACTGAATACTTGCCAGCTAAGAAATGAATAGTTATTAACTTATGATCCATCTGTTTTCAAATTCACGTCATTTGAGTATCACTACATTGATGTTTGTCAAAGAAATTATGTGTATAATACATGGTAGTATTTACAAGAAGCAGAGGTCAAGGATGTACACGCATTTCTTGGAAAACCCACACTACTGGATATTTTGACTACGTCAACACTTTCTGAGAAGAGGGTGAAAATGATGGTCTGTATGGCTTCAACATGTTGTCATCAGAGATGATAACGTACGTAACACAATGCATGAGAGTATAAATTTGCTCTTCACTCGCTGACATTGAATTGGAATGATCAGGGAACTGAGTGAAATACTTCACACTGCATGCAAACGAGAGTAAAAGCCGGTCCAATTTAAAAACTTGTTTTGATGGAAAAATGTTTTTGGGGCAAGTTCACCCAAAAATGACATTTCTGTCATTAATTACTCACCCTCATGTCGTTCCACACCCGTAAGACCTTCATTCATCATGAGAACACAAATTAAGATATTTTTGATGAAATCCAAGAGGTTTTTTTGTCTTTCTGGTTAAAACAGTTCATGTGACTACAGTTGTGCAACCTTAATGTTATGAAGCGACGAGAATACTTTTTGTGCACAAAAAGTAACTTTATTCAACAATTTTTCTTATGGGTCTTAAAGTCTTACAGGTTTGAAACGAAATGAGGGTGAGTACTTAATGACAGAAATTTCATTTTTGGGTGAACTAACCCAAAACATTTTTCATGCATGAACTACACATTCTGATTCTGATATTCTAAATATTTTCAATAATTTTAAAATCTTAAAATGTTGTTTCTTCTTTTCCAATAACAGATGATAAATGTAACAAATCATGTAAAAATTACAAACTAATTGTGTAATGTCTATTAGTGCCTATAACATCGGGAAAACTGCTAGTTGTAGTAGAGGGACGTTCGGATCATTTTACTGACTCGGATCTTTGAATCTCGTTCAGCAAAATGAATGAATCTTTATTCAAGTCATTTTGTTCATTTCAGCAGAATATAATTGAAATGTTACATGTTAAGTTCCCCAACACATACTACTTAAGCAAACGTTTATCACATTTGGAATAAAATATAAACTATAGGCTAATACAGAGCCATGAAGGCCAAATTATGAGTAAGAAATTATTAATTAATTGCTTAGTAGGGTCTTCAGGCTATGCAGTCTATTAGTTCACCTCACCTCCCGATCGGAGTCGTTCTTTCTTTTGTCACCTCACATTTATCACGTCTGGTCCCCAGAAAGATTAGTTCACCTCTTGTGACTTCAGGTTCGAGTCATTAGTTTCGTCGTCAGTGTCTGATCTGGGCCGTGACAGCTATAGACATTGTCTATGGTGACAGCCCCATAAGTACCGGGAACAGAAATGATTAGTTCGCACTTGAGTCTTCAGGTTCGAGTCGTTCGTTCATCCTGTCAACAGAACCATAGGCTGAATGCAGAAACAGAAATGATTAGTTCATCTCGAGTCTTCGGGTCAGAGTCCTTTGTTTAGATTACATAGGCTTGTCTATGGGGCTGGGACTTGATGAACGAACGACTCAAACCCAAAGACTCGAGAGATGAACTAATCATTTCTGTTTCCTGTACAGAACCTATGGGAAGTTGCACATGCATTGATTCAAAATGAATGAATCGTTCATGAATCACTCTAAAAAGTCATTCTGTGGGTTTGTAGATTTCATGGAATTTAATATATAAACTTTATTTAACTAAATTAATTTCTTGTTTTTTGGACAGTTTTTTGGTGTTAAAATTAATTAAAATAGTCTGTAACAAAATCTACTCAATTTTGTCGTTAAGGATTTATCTGTTCTTACTGAGTAATTCCAAACAAAGAGAATATTGAATGAATCCAACATGATGGAAATTAGTTGTTTTCAATTGACAATTGAATTGCAGTGCGCACTTTTAAGAAATGACGTGGAGTTTCCCGCAGCAGACAGTGTGAGGACATTTCTGATGGCGCTCTTTGTTGGGGGCTTTGCTTAGTTTTGTGTTAATATGAACAAAGGGTTTATGTTCACGAGGCCTGGCTTTACTTGATTCCCGCTGACAATGTGGAGGCTGACGATGATGATGACCTGATGACGCTATTTTTAGCTAATTCTTTGACAAAGGTAAGGAAGATAATTTAAAATATTTCTTAAAACTGTTATTAATTGTCCATGTTGTATGTTATTACCACCAACAAAGTAGGAAATCATGTTTTAGACCGATTAATGCTTAAAGCAGATAAGCTAAAACTCTTAGCCTATCGCTACCATTCAACAGTGTATGCTGTTTCCAGTGCTCACATGAACCGCTCACATTCCAGCCCTTATAATTATCATTTCAACAAACTATGAACATAGATTCATTTGGTTGCACAGTATCATTAGGTATTAGAGTCACAAAAATGAATTAAAGTGAAAAAAAAAAAAAAAAAGTTAAAACGTCTAAATCTACTCATGTGTGTGTGTTTTTTTTTCTCTCTCATGTGTTTTTTAATAGGTGCAAGATAATGAGATGGCGGTGTAAAATCTGCAGAGTGCAACAAGTGGTGATAACATTACAGACTACAACACTGGTCATCTGTACCTGGAAAATCAGTGCCTTGTCTGCATTTGTATTGCCCAATTTTCTGATAAATAAAGATTTCTTAATCTTTGATGTCGGTCTGTTATTTATACTTAATCTGATTTAATTAATTAAAATACATTTAATCTTTGATGTCTGTTATTTATACTTAAAATCTGATTTAATTCATTAAAATACATTCATTTAAACGATCCACTTAATATTATTAATTATATTAACATCATTTTGTGTAATGTCAAAATAATTTCATTAAGTAGTATTCATTAATATATTTTTGTCTTATGAACCCAATATTTTTGTTTAAATTTTACTTAATCTTTTTGTGTGATATTTGCAGTTACTCATTTTGGTTCACTTTTAAGGAGCTCATTTGATTAATTTCAACTCAATTCTTATTTGTTACATTTTAATTAATAATATTGCTTGCAATCTGTTGCCACAATTTTTTTGAGTAGATATAGGGTATTATTTTTTACGGTGAAGCTAGTTGAGGGGTGAAGCAATTAAGTATCAAGTGTGAAAAACATAAGCAGCCCTGTAGACTCGTACACTTCAGCAACTATTTGACTTTTAAATTTCAGACAGACAAACAATCAAAACTGTTATTTAAAGAAATGTAACATATGTTGGTACTGACTACAGACATTTTTGACAACACAAAAACCCTAATTAAAATATAATGTGAAGTCATTGGTGTATTGCGTAACAATGATGGCTTGTTGATTATGAAAGACATGGTGATGCAAGTCAGATGTGCCACACCTGTTCTAAGTAATCTAGTGGGGGAAAAAAAAAAAAGAGCTACTTGCTTTGACAAAACATGCATGCTTGTCACTTCTCCTGTCCCTCCTTTTCTGTGACACACACACACAGGTTTGTTTTGCTATCAAAGTGAGGACATTCCATAGGCATAATGGTTTTTATACTGTACAAACTGTACATTCTATCCCCCTTCACTACCCCTACCCCTAAACCTACCCATCACAGAAAACTGACTGCAATTTTTGAATTCCAAAAAAACACCATTTAATATGTTTTTTTAAGCCATTTAGTTTACGAGGACACAGGAAGTGTCCTCATAAACCATTTACGTTGTAATACCCCTGTCATTATACACATTTGTGTCCTCATAAACCATGTATACAAGAACACACACACACACCAGATGTAGAAATAATCTAAATCTAGATACCACATCAACACCTGCTTCGTTTGTGACAAACCTGTATGCAAACTGCATGTTTTATCAAACAGCTACAATGCAAAACCAGGATGACATTTAAGCTCTTGTTTGTCTAAGAAGTTGTTCACACAGAACACATTTTTGCATTCCACTGCGCTGCTTTTTTTTCTTTGTGAACACATGTGCTAGACACACGTTTGACTGTTTGATCATCTTTTGACAAACCTTTCTAAAAACACAGTTTAAAGTTAAACTTTTTAAAAATGTGTTTCTATACCTTGTTTTTTTTTTGTTTTTTTTGTTTTTTCACTGCCCCATTTAAACAAAAATGCATTCTGTGTGAAAGGCCCCTGAACTGTTTAAGAACACCACTACAGCTGAAACTTGTTGCAAACTTTGTTTGGAACACAGTCCCAATACAAAATCCATCATGCTGTAAGCAGTCTCAAGAGTTTTCATGTCTTGCTAGTCATTTCAATATGGTTAATCGTTTTGCTCTTAAAGAGGCTTCATTCGGTGTGACATACAGCACATCAGCTAAACATTCACACAGGATGTCTTCTTGAAGCTCTGTTTATGTGTTATGTGTGATTACGGATGTGCCTGAAGCCAAATACTATGACCAAAAAGGAAATAACGCATTCTACAGGACCCCCAAAACGGACATGGTGATTGAAAAAAAATATGAGATGGAAGGGAAAAAAAATATTAAATGCTTCTTCAAATTAAAATTTAGGCTTCGGGCACATCCCTAGCAAGGATGCATTAAATTGATTACAAGTGACAGTAAAGGCTTTTACAGTGTTAGAAAATACTTCTATTTCTAATAAGTGCTGTTCTTTTTAACCTTTTATTCATTCATTAAATAATCCTTTGAGTATTTGAATGAAAGAAAATATCACTGTTTCCACTGTTACACAAGGATCATGTGACATTGAAGACTGGAGTAATGATGCTGAAAATTCAGCTTTGCCACCACAGAAATAAATTACATTTTAAAATTAGGGCTGTCGATTTAACACGTTAACTTAATTAGTTTTGGGGGAAAAAAAAAAAAAAACGCTTTAATGCACCAGCCCCACCCCAAACCTATGTAGGTCATCTGACACTTCATACAGTTGATGGTGTAAGGCCCGCCCCATACGGCCCAATGGCGGTTTTCCCATATAACGGGGAAGGTTTCTTGCGCGTTCAGTCTTTTCATTTTGGCAAAGTAGTTTAATTCCAATTAAACTCTTATCTGACTCGAATGACCTCGAATTTAGGTTGGAATGCCAACTGATTATTGACTATTTATATTTATAATTTATCTAGACATTTGAATATTCTATTTAACTCTTTGCTCTTATTGTACTCGTTCATTCGGTTCTCAGAGTTGCACAGGGTCCTCGCACTGGCCATTCATTTATTATGCGGGCCCACGATCACAAACTAGCCAGTCTTGGTCACTAGACAGAGGTAATTGACTATACTGGTTTGTAGGCTGCTTTCATGCTTGATCTGATTACAGAATCGCCCCGAGCCTTTTGCAACATTTCTTTAAATACTCAGACCAAGACAAAACATCCCCCAATGTGGGACAGGAACTTACAATCAGAATTTGCATTCACTAGGGTCAAAGACCTAGGGAGTTCGCACCTTATTGTGGAACAGGAGGTAGTTTGGATGAAGGACCCTGGGAAAGGGGCACACCCACGATTGCAACCAAAGTATCTCTAAACTCTTAAAACCTTTATTACCTTTTGGTTTACTTCCCTGTAGACGAGACATTTTAAATGATACCAAACATCACTGTTAATTCACATGCATTGACAGAACATTATAATCTTTATATAATCTTTCTAAGTTAGGGAAGAAGTTAAGGGAAAAAAATGTGTAAAGGGAAGGAAGTGGGGGAGAAGAAACAAATGTGAAGGAAGGACAGGATGGAAAGAAGCTTTCCCGCAACTTCACTCTGTGGGGTGTAAAGACAAATGGCTGTATGTGTTTGTACTGTCCATATCTCAGGAGATCAAAGTATCTGAGGTTCTGTTTATCTTACAATGGTGACGAACATAATGCAGGGCAACAACTCACTGCTGGATGTAGCCTATAGAATGCAGTTATATGCTGCTAAAATTCAAGATATTGGGGCAAAAATGCCCCATATGAGTTCATATTTATATCATATGTTATAGTAAAGCAATTTCACACGAGTGCAATACCACACGAGTCCTGTTTTTGTTCTGAATAGCAGTTCTAATGTGTGCAGTTTCTAAGAGTGCTAATGTGATACTGACTGTATACAACTGTTACAACATGGCCTCATGGCCATTGAATCCTAAAAGTTTGTGTAATAAATTCTATGTTGAATCAAATATAATATTTTTTTCTGAAGCTACTTTTTGTAATGTCTATTCGATGCTTTTCTCATTTAACACAATAATGACTTTACATTATCTTTTGGGGCTAATTTCTCAGCTAAATTTGATGTGCGATTAATTAATCACCACATCATGTAATTAGATTAAACATTTTAATCACTTGACAGCCCTATTAAGCCAGCTGACGTTAATGGAGGAATTTGCAGCTTTACTCGCAAACTACAATTCCTGTTCATTAATAAGGTGAGAATCAGACCCGTTATAAACCCAAATACACTCAAATTAATTACATGAATGTAGTAATAAAGATGTTTGCCGTCATAATGATGACAGTAGCGCACACAAAAGTAGTAACTGTTCCGTGCTCCAGCACGGTTAGTGCTCATACTGCATGCGAACCGCGCTCAAGCCCAAACTAACTCTGGCCCACCTCTTCCAAGCGGGCCAGGGCTGGCTAAAACAAACCGCGCCCAGACACAGAATGGAACGATCACCCTTGTCAAACATACCGGGCTTTGGGGGTCAAACGCGCTCAGGCACGGTTCAGAGTGCCTAGTGTGAGTACACCCTTAAACATTTGTTGACAGTAGCAAGATTCCATAAATGTGTAAATGACCTTGAATACGCACACTTGAAGTAAGAGATGTTTATGAGAGAGCTATTTTTTTTTTTTTTTTTATATAGACAGGAAGTGTAGCAAAGGCATCCTTTATGATAACAGAGGGAATCTGAAGTGCAGGAAATTGACTCAAAACTACAAACTGCAGTAGCACAGAATGTTCCCTGTATAATATATCCAATAAAAACAGTCAGACTTACCCAGACTCTTCTTTCCAGTTCTCTTTGTCTTTGCTTTGGTGCGTTTTCAGAACCCGCTCCAGCTCCTGAGGATGAGAGAGGGAAAGCTCTTTTACAATGTGCGGTGCAGTGAGTGTGTTTTTGTACACATGTACATGTTTGTGATGTCTTTTCTTGACAGATAAGATTTTAAAAAGCATGTACATATGGATCTGTGTAAATGTTTATGCATACCTTTATACATGATACATAGGGTGCATTGTGCTGTAGATCTCCCTCAGACAGAGTAGCCTCTTCATCTGGATTTGGGTCAATAAAGTCATATGGGTCCTGATCTGCAAATAGTTGAGATGAGAACACTAAGGTGAGACGCTTTCATTCCTGTAAAATAATATTGTAATTGCCAACTATATACCAGTAATTTGATATGCTAAACTTCTCACAAACACCAAGAAGCCTTTGTTATTTTTGAAAGATCTCTTTTGGGCATGGGATTTGCATTTCAGTATGTCATGATTGTAATAATAAGTAGTGGTGTCAATCACAAATCAACAAACAATATAATTACAGATATATATATATGACAGTCAATCTACTCTGAAAAAACAAGTGGATTTGCAGCTGTGGGTAATTTCCTGACTTCTCTGAATCGTTCACTTAATAACTGACAATTACTGTCTTTTATAACACAGAAAGAACAGGAAACTCTGTTGGCCTCAACAATCAAGTGTCTGCAGACTGCAGGTGAATTAGGTGTCTAATAACTCTGCACAAATGTTTATGGCTCACTAAGGCTTTGAATAGATCTGTCAAAAATCTGTTTGTAATTCAGTTGGTTGTCATCTGAACAGAAAAAAAAAAAAAAAATCCAAATAACCTAACCTCAAATATATATTTTGAAACATGCAGATTAAAATTAGAATTTCGAAATGAGTTTGAAGTAATTTTTTTCATCACTCTGGTGGGTGATTTGGTGTGCAGGTTACATCAAACACAAATTTTAGTGGTCCATACACCAATGTTTGAATTCACTCG
The DNA here is from genome assembly GCA_037101425.1 of Elopichthys bambusa. Lineage (NCBI taxonomy): Eukaryota > Metazoa > Chordata > Actinopteri > Cypriniformes > Xenocyprididae > Elopichthys > Elopichthys bambusa. Next base: position 22,081,808 of record CM074434.1, read on the forward strand.
TTTTTTGGGATTTTAACTCATTTTGTTTTACATGAACAGGGGTTATCTGTGCCACACCCGAAGCGCGTGCACGCAGAGAGAGAGAAAGAGAGAGAGAGAGAGAGCGCGAGCGAGGGAGAGGGACGTTTCAGACAGTGCTTGAACACTGAATAGATTCCTCTTTCGCGTTTACTTTTGCTTGAACAGACACATACACAAAAAATTATGTCAAAATACCCATCTCAGCAAGTATTCTCTCGGTTATGTCATTAGAGAACAGTTGAGAAAGAAACCGGATGTATGTCATTATATTCAGTCTGTGCATGCGTTCCATCTTAAAGTGACAGCAGCCTAATATTATTGCTGTTGTCTGTCATTAATGTTAACAACCACAAAAAAAAAAAAAAAAAAACATTATCATCATCTACCATGTTCGAGAGAAAAGAAGATAGTGAGGAGAGCAAAGTGTGAGTACCAAGCAACATCTATAAATTAATTTCTTTCATGACAACTCTTGGAATAGTTTAGCATGGTAATGGATATAATCTTGGCAAAGGTAAGCAGAGGTAAAATTTCTACACATCCTCTTTACATCCTCTTTCCACAATGGCAGTTACTGTCTTATGTTTTGGCGTCATTACCGTGGGATCTGATGGTACAAACAAACCAAAGTTTATTTCAATGTGACAATGCAGACAGCAGACCGGAATCTAATCCCATTACACAATACATATCATGCTGGATTAATCACTATTAAACAAAAACAAAAAACAAAAACAAATACAAAATGTAAATAACCTATGGCCAATACGACTAATGCTGAAAGCACACCTTTGTTTGAGTCCAGCTTTGTGAGAAGAATGTGTGGGTCAGCCCGCGCTGTCTCAGACACTTGAGAGTGGAGACTCATTGTATCGTCATCAGATGGCTGGGGAATGAGAGATAGAACAGTATAGAGAGAAAAAACACGAAAAGGGTAAGATCCTTTTTTTTTTGTGAGACACCCTCTGGCAAACTGTAATGGAGATCTAAGCAGTAATTGCTACTTGTCTTAGTTCGTCTTTCTTGAACATCCTGGTCAGGTCAAGTTCCACAGGTGTGCCCGACCCACCTAATTATGAGCTAATTCTGCCTTTACTTGCTTTTGGAAATTTCATAATTCCCACTTCTGAAGTCATGATTACAAGCTCATCACATTCGAAATGGGAGGCAGAGCTGTTTGCAGTTTGCACTTAAATATACATGCGTACGATTAATGTGTGTGTGTTTACCTCTGTAGTCGACAGTCTTTTGTCACCGTTGTCACTGCCAATACCTGAGTCAGGGCCATGGTTTTTACTGGGATAGAAATCTTCCATACTACGCAAACAAACACATATTCATGTAAACAAAGAGACAAACAGACATAATTTCCCTATACTACACTGACAGTTGGATGAGGATAAATTCAATGAAATAATGAAACAATATCACACATGAAAGACAAAACACTTATGTAAATGATGTGTCCCAAAGATCCTCTTCTGTGTGAAACAACTTTCTTACACCACAGATTTGTGAGCTACCACGGATAGTTTAAAACATACAAGCCTTCATTACTACTAAAATGTAGTCACGTTACAACAGAAGTAGCAATGATGACTAGCAGTTATAACAAGTTATTGAAGAAATAAAATGACTAAAACTTTGTACAGACAGATTAAAAAAAAAAAAAAAAAAAAATCTAATTCAACTGTTTTTTTTATCTTCTGAAAAGCAAAAAAAGTAATATTGTTGAATAGATATTGAATAACTAATATTAATACACTGCCCGGCCAAAAAAAAAAAAAAAAGTCGCTGTTAGGAGTCTATGGATGGATCATTATTACAGTAATTATAATGTTTCTAGCATGTTATATGTGTGGCAACAGTTCTTTTAACCCTAAAAGATGGAGTGTGTAGCTTTTCATTTCTTAAACAACCATGTATTAAGATGTATCATGGCCATATTCCAGGATGACAATGTCAAGATTCATCAGGCTCATATTGTGAAAGAATGGTTGGGAGGGAGCATGAAGAATCATTTTCACACATGAATTGGCACTGATCTCAACTTCAGTGTAAGTTTTTGGGATGTGCTGGAGGAGACTTTACAGAGTGCTCACCTCCTGCATTGTCAATACAAGATCTTGACCAAAAAATGATGCACCTCTAGATGTAAATAAATGTTGTGATGTTATTTCCATCAAGAGGTGCATCAGTGGTGAGCACTCTGTAAAGTCTCCTCCAGCACATCTCAAAAACTATCAATGAAATTAAGGTCTGGACTCCGAGGTGCCAATTCATGTGTGAAAATGATTCTTTATGCTCTATGAACCGTTCTTTCACAATTTTAACCCTGGCAAATCTTGACATTGTCATCCTGGAATATTACCATGATGTGTCTTCCTATATGGTTGTTTAAGAAATGAAAAGCTACACACTCCATCTTTAAGGGTTAAAAGAACCGTTGCCAAACATATAACACGCTAGAAACATAATAATCACTGTAATAATGATCCATTCATAGATTCTTAAGTATTTGCCTATTAAAATCCAAACAGTGACTTTGTTTTTTGTTTTGTTTTTGGCCGGGCAGTGTATATTAATTTGAGTAACATTTAAAACACAGTGTGCCAGTTACTTTGTAATACAGAAACAAAATAACTTCAAACAAATTCATAGCAGAACATTGCACATCTTTGAGCAACATTGAGGGGTTTCATTCCTGAATGAGTCATTGTTTTTGAAAAAGTCTTTGAATAAATCATTAAAAGAATTTGTTCTAAAACACTAATTTATTCAGAATGATGAGTCATTGAATAAATCATTCAATGACTCATTCTGAACGAATCAGTGTTTCTGAACAAATTCTTTTAATGATTTATTCAATGACTCATCATTCTGAATTAATCAGTGTTTCTGAACAAATTCTGTGAATGATTTACTCAATGACTCACTCACAAAGAAAGTCACTTGTTTCTTAAATTAATCGGTGCTTTTGAACGAATGGGTTGAACTGACAGCTCAATGACTCACTCTACTGTCTCTTTCCTGAATGAATCAGGGTTTAAAAAATAAGTTGAGTGAACAACAAAGACAGTCATCTGTCGCTACCTACTGTCATATCAATGTAACCCGCAGAAAAGTCACTGTACTTTATGTAAATCATCAGGGCAACAGGAAATACCTCAGTAGTTACAAACTAGGGATGCACAGATACCATTTTTTAAGGACCGAGTATGAGTACCGATACTTTTTTTCCTGGTACTCGCAGATACCGATAACGATGCCTATACATTTTTTTTTTTGGTGATGTTGCAGTTTTCCAAGCACAACACAGTGAGACTAATGAATGTAGGACAGCTTTATTACTCTAATGAAAAAAAGTAATCATTTTTATGTGTTTGTCAAAGAACAAATATTTCAGTGTCCAATAACCTTCAAAGGGCATAATTACCAATATATATAATTGTTTACAAACAATATAAGAAATTTACAAACAAATTACAAACAATACAACAAATACTATAGAGATACAAATTAAATAAACTTGTTTTTTTAGATACAGTAGGTTTATTTACCATGTATACATTTATTTAACATCTTAAGCGAAAAGCACGCATGCGAGAGCGCGCTTCTGGTCTGTGTCATTCAGCCTATCCCGCCTTCACTAATCGATAACGAGTTGTGATTGAAAGCATGCAGTTCGCAATGTGTGGGTTGGTATCATTAATTTTGAAGTATTTCCACACCCTGAGGCTGACATTGTTTCTGCTGCTGCCGCCAGTGTCTCTGTGCACGGAAAATTCTGTCAGTTACGTCACGTGAGGTATCGGTTTTTGGTATCGGGGGTATTTTTACGAGTACAAGTACACAAGCTTGGTATCGGGCCTGATACCGATACTGGTATCGGTGCATCCCTATTACAAACAGATGTTGGCAACATTATTCATGTGGCTCTAAAAATGCTTTAATTTATAAAAACATGCCATAAACAGAGGACAAAGTTGTAGTTCCCTTGCGATACTACACGAGTACTGTGTCATTCCTCTTATTAATAATCAATATTAATTAATAAGACAAGATAATGGGGAAAACACGTTTTTCTCAGATTCTGAAGCCTTTATACAATCAAGCAGTGTAAACTGCACGGCCATTGGTTCGTGAAGTTAAAGAAAATGAACCAATGACGGTGTGGAACGTGAGAGCCAACGGTGAGTGATCCCGCTCGAGCCCGCCAAAAGGGGCGGGGTCTCAGGCTATACAAGCGGCCGTCTCACCATGGCAAATCGATTTATTCTTCTTCAGCGACGCAAATATCATCTCTTCGCTTGATCTACAAGACTTGAAGCCTCCTTCACCTGCAAGCAGCTGGATTCGCCGCTGATCAACTCGCCGCTCTGTAGCAGTTTGGTCAGCTCGCCTCCCTGCTCGCCGCTCTCTATTCTGCTCGCAAGCAGCTCGCCGCTCTCTAGCAGCCACCGCCTCGAGCAGCCTGCAGCTCTCTCGCCGCCTGTTCAGCTCGCTTCTCAGCTCGCCGCTCTCAAGCAGCTCTGTTCCCACGCCGCTTCCTAGCAGCCTGGTCAGCGCTTCGCCCCTGAGCCGCCTGCAGTTTAAGCGAGTGCACTACGGTGTATCCTTTGCAACACAGTTGCTTTCTATAAGAGCTATTTTCTAAAGAGCAAATTTCTGCGACGTTGTTGCAAATATTGCGTTATGGCTGTGGCATGTGCAGAGCCCCTCTGCACGCTGATGACGGGCACAGTGAATGTGTATTATGTCTGGGGAAATCCCATGCAGAAGCCGCACTCACGGAAACGACCTGCTGTGAGGATAAAAACAGTGGGGCAGAGGATCCCAGCGCTCGGATGAGAGTGAGCTCACGTCGGCTCAGGTCCCGCGTGCCGCACTCTCTCCACATAGAGAGGTTTACCCCATCCATTTCTTCTGCCCAGACCAACGCCCCTCTGCCATTGCGAGTGACTTGGTCTCGTTCGGGGGATCTGATGAAGAGCCGCTGGATGACAGCATGTCCTTGGCGGCTTCGGATGCCGAGGAGTGGTCGGGCTCACTTCCTGATCCCGCCCCCTTGCCATCTTTGGAGCCGATTGACGCCAGGGCATCCATCGACTCGGAGCTCACCTGTGTGCTGTCTAAAGCTGTTGAGCAGCTCTGTCTGGAGTGGTCTGCGACTGAGGAACCCACACGCAGCCGCTTAGACGAGTGGTTCCAGCCTGGACGCCGCCAAGCGCCTCCTCAGCAGTCAGCGCCCTTCTTTCCAGAGGTGCATGATGAGCTCACCAAGTCATGGTGCGCTCCCTACTCTGCCCGCCTGCATCCTTCTGTCTCTCACACTCTCACCTCTGTTGACGGCACCGGGCAGAAAGGATATGAAAAGCTGCCTCCTTTGGATGAAGCTGTGGCCGCACACCTGTGTCCACCCTCTGCCATTGGATGGAAGGCGAAGGCCGCCCACCCATCCAAGCCCTGCCATACCACCTCGGCCCTCGCTGGACGGGTGTACACTTCGGCCGGTCTGGCAGCTTCTGCTTTACACTCCATGGCGGTACTCCAGGTGTACCAAGTGAAGCTCCTCAGAGATCTGGATGAGGCTGGGCACGACTCAGCCACCTTCAAGGAGCTGCGTAGCGCCACGGACTTGGCCCTACGCGTCACGAAGACCACAACTCAGGCTATTAGGCATTCAATGCAGAACCTTATGGCTCAACCTGACTGAGATCAAGGACGCGGACAAGGCTGTCCTCCTTGACTCGCCCGTCTCCCCCACTGGTCTCTACGGGCCCGCCGTCGATGGTTTCGCCGAGCGCTTTACAGCGGCACAAAAGTCGTCCCAGGCTATGCAACACTTTTTGCCAAAATGCTCCAGCTCCTCTGCTTTGAGCCGCCCTAAGTCAGCGCTAGCTCAGCAGCAGCCGCCTAAGGACAAGCCGCCAGCCACTAAGCCCGCGCCACGTTCTGAGCACAGATAGTGCTGGACCCTGCATTTCAGTACATGGCCTGATGTCCAAGAGAGGAAGAGGAGGAGGCCTGCCGTGGCTTGACCACCCTCCAAAATGCCTCGCCCAGTTTTCCTGTCACCCCGTTCAGTTCCGGGTGCTCAAGAAAAAGTGTTTGTTGCCTGCACTGAGCCTGTTCAAACGCCCTGGCAGTGCACCGCTGTGATAGCAGACATAATAAGAAACAAACATACTCAAAAAGAGCATAATTCCTCTTCCACCCCATACATGCACCACAGTCCCTCACAGCGAATTCAGCCAATTCAGCCCCTCGCCACACGGGCAGAGGCCTGGCAGGCCATCCCTGGAGTGTCAGCTTGGGTTCTGAACATAATAAAATGAGGTTATGTACTCCAATTCGCTCAAAGGCCCCGTTTTTCAACGCCATGGTCCAAACCTCTATGGAAAGCAAGGATGCATATGTCCTGGTTTCCGAGGTAAACGCCATGCTGGCGAAAGGAGCCACAGAGGTGGTTCCTCCAGCACTGAGCGAGTCAGGTTTTTACAGCAGGTACTTCCTCGTTCCCAAAAAGGATGGCGGTCTCAGAACCATCCTCGATCTCAGACATCTGAACAGGGCCCTGATAAAGCGCTCATTCAGAATGATCACTTTGAAGCAGATCTTCCCACAAATACACCCGGGAGACTGGTTCTTTACCCTGGATCTAAAAGACGCTTATTTTCACATCCAGATAACCCCCCATCACAGGCAATTCTTGAGATTCGCCTTCGAAGGGGTGGCATATCAATACATGGTCCTTCCGTTCGGGCCATCTCTGGCTCCCCTCACTTTTACGAAGTGCATGGATGCAGCTCTCTCCCCCTGAGACAGATGGGGGTGCGCATACTGAACTACCTCATCGACTGGCTCGTTCTGGCCCAGTCGGAGGCGGAACTAATATCCCACAGATCCATCATCCTCAACCACTTAAGAGTGCTTGGGGCTCAGGGTCAATTTTACAAAGAGCTCGTTATCTCCCAGCCAACATGTTTTGTTCCTGGGAATAATTTTAGACTTAACCCACATGAGGGCCACAGTCACTTCAGAGCGTTCTCTGGCCATTCAGCAGCTCGTACAAACCTTTACGCCTGGGGCTTCTCTGCCACTCAGAACGTTTCAGAAGATGCTAGGTCTAATGAGTTCAGCATCTCCGGCTCTGCAGCTGGGCTTGCTTCACATGCGCCCTTTGCAATCGGGCGATAGACAAGAGGAAGGTCATCTTCACAGATGCCACCAAGATGGGTTGGGGAGCGCTGTGCGACAACCGTCTGGCCTTTGGTGCTTGGAATGGCCTGGAAAGCGAGCTACATTTATGAAGGACACCACCGTCATGTTGTCTGATCTGACCAAGACGTGGTGACCCGCCTGGAGAGCTCTATTCTATCCTTCATAAATCGCCAGGGTGGTCTCCCTTCAAAGCCCCTCTTCACGCGAAAACCATCCTAGACTGGGCCCAGTGCAACCTGCTCTCGTTGAGAGCAGCACACATACAGGGCGTGCTGAACATAGGGGCGGACATGTTGTCCCAGAGCAACCTTCCCTCAGAGGAATGGTCACTCCACCCCCGCTCAGTCCAGAGAATTTGGGGCGTCTTCGGGAAGGCATAGGTCAACCTCTTTGCCTCAGAAGACAATTATCACAGCCCAATATATTTCTCAAAAGCCAGGGACGCGCTAGCCCACGGCTGGCCCAGCCTCCTCCTTTATGCTTTTCCCCCGATCGCGCTGATTCCCCAAGTAATCAGACAAGTCAGGGAAGGTGCTCACAAAGTCCTCCTGGTGGCTCCTCTATGGAGGACCCAACCATGGTTCTTGGAGCCATCTCGGCTATTGCCCCTGGAGCCATGGCCAATCCCTCTTGAGACGGGACCTCCTCTCTCAAGTGAGAGGGACAATATGGCACCCCAGACCCGAGCTGTGGGACCTTCATGTGTGGTTTCTCAATGGGAGCCTGCAAGCTTCCCTGAGAATGTCTTAAACACCATCTCTCAGGCCAGAGCTCTGTCTGCAAGACGTCTCTACTCCCTGAAATGGGCCACCTTTGCTGCCTGGTGTACAGCCCGGGGCGAGGAACCATTAACCTGTGACATATCCCAGATATTGTCCTTCCTTCAAGACTTAATGGATAGAGGCTGTACTCCCTCTACTCTTAAGGTCTATGTCGCAGCTTCTCACGCTCCTATAGCGGGGCAGTCGATAGGAAGAAACTACCTTGTTGTTCACTTCCTTAAGGGATCCAGAAGGTTGAATCCCCCCCAAAGTCGTCCTGAAACCAAGACATGGATATGTCCCAAAAGTCCTATCTCCCCCCTTTAGGGCGCAGATGGTCATTCTCTCCTCCTTCTCAGGATGAACAGGAGTTGGACCTACTCTGTCCTGTCAGAGCCCTGAGGTCTTACATCGACCGTGCCTCCTTTCGTCTTTCGTCAGACTGGCCGACAGCTTTTTGTCTGCTTCGGTGGCCGCACAAAAGGTCTTCCGGTCACGAAGCCCAGACTTTCCAGATAGATAGACGATGCTATAGCACTCGCTTACTCCTCCTTAGGCCTTCAATGCCCTTTGGGTGTGAGGGCGCATTCCACGAGAGGTATGGCCTCCTCGTGGGCGTGGTCCTGTGGCGTTTCCATTGCCGACATATGTGCGGCGGCCGGCTGGGCCTCACCGTCCACATTTGTCAGGTTTTATAATCTGGATGTCCCTGCGCTTAAGTCGCAGGTCCTTTCTGCATGATCCTCCCTGCTGTGTCCAGCTTATGGCTTTCCATTACGACCCCGACCAACTATGTTCTGTGCCCTCTATATATGTACCCTAGGCCCCTCTGGTGCCCTAGTTATGGGCTTGGGTGGATGACTACAGTGTTTCAGTCCCCGTTGTCTGGGCTACCCTGTCTTGAGTGTCTGTCGCGAGCCCTTTTTCAAGTGCTCTGCACTGATGCTCTGTTGTCCCCCTGCGTAGCACGGCGTGATTGTACTGTCCCCATTGCGTCTTGTCTTATTAATAATCAATATTAATTAAGACGAATGATGCAGTACTCGTTCCGTATCTAAGGGAACCGAGGTTACGTTAGTAACCGAGTACTTTACCTGTCTGTCAGCTGCTGAGGTAAGCAGCGTTTTCCCAGAGAAGGCAGGTCAAGTGTGTCTGGTTTTTTATCCAGGCGACATGCCTGCAGGTTTAAATACTTAAAGATGTGGATCTTCCCCTTCAGGCAGATCTGAAAGGAAAGAAGAACATTAAACTAAAAACTGAAAAGACAGAACATTGCAAAACAGCACATAAATTACTGCCTCCATAAAAGTCTTCAAACCAGACTTCTTTCAAAAACATTAATGGAAAAAAAAAAAAAAAACCAACCCCCAATCTCACCAACCCCAAACTTTTGAATGATAGTGTACATGCATATATAAAAACAAACAGACTTCATATTTAGCCAATATTCATTCTCATGTAAATATTCACATTCAGTGTAATGCAACAATTTATGTAAGAACGGATTTATAGGCATTTCACACAATAAATAACCTTTTTTTACTGTAATACGCTAAAATACCAAACATAACTTCTTTTTTTTTTTTTAAAGTCACATGACTGGTATGCACCTGTACTTAAACACACACACACACACACACTCTGTCTCTGAGAGCATTGCATTTCAAGGAAAATATAGAAAGAACATTCCAAACAAATCTAAAACAAGGTTAATTTCAGTCAAGGAAAGAACATGCTGTGCTTCAAAACTGCGTGTCTGAGCAAGACGAGCCGTAGTCAGGCAAAACAGTTTTGAAATCAGTTTATCAGACAGAAGAAAAAAAAACGTAGTATTTTGCGTAATTGTTTTTGCGTAAAAGGACTTTACTGATGAAAGGGAGAAAGGAAAAACCCTGATCAACAGCTTGCATCTGAGCTGTTGTTTCCTCAAACGTGAAGGACAATATGCTTGAGATTAAATCTGAGTGTTTAGAACACAGTGATCAGCTAATGCTGTGATTAAAACTACATGATGTCCTGCATCACACCATCTGTGAATAAAGAATCTTATCATTTGATTTACTGCACACAGGTACAGCAGCATGTGTCTTCCTTTCAAGCAGGTACTATGCCGAATTTTGTGACCCTAGTAGGCGCTGTATTGTGTTAATCTGACCTACTCCTAATTCTAATCCTAATCCTAATCCTACCTGTGCTCGTCTCTCTTCACTGGTTACCGATTAAAGGGTTAGTTCACCCAAAAATGAAATTTCTGTCAGTACTCACCCTCATGTTGTTAAACCCGTAAGACCTTCGTTCTTCTTCAGAACACAAATTAATATATTTTTGATACAAAAACAAAACAAAAATAAGTTTATTCAACAAATTCATCTCTCCCCTGTCAGTCTCCTACTCTGTTTACATTCAGCACTTCCAGGTTCAACATCAGAACGCCGGCTCTGTTTTGGCTGGCTCCTGCATCAGCATCACACGTATACATCGTTTTTGCTTTGCGTGGACTTGCTCCTCAGTATATTTGTGATCTTCTCACTCCATACACTGCTTCAGGATCCCTTCCGATTATACACTCAATTACTACTTTCAGTTCCTCATTCACGTTTTAAAGTTAAGGGTGACCGGGCTTTTTTGGTGGCTGCTCCTAGGCTTTGGAATCTTCCCCTTCCGTTTCTAGGTTTAAATCCTCTTTGAAGACCTATTTGTATTCTTATGTTTTAATTGAGGATGTACATTTTCATTTGCCCTTTTTGGTTTTTGTGTAATCTTTTAATTAGTTTAATTCTGTTTTTCTTGTATAGCACTTTAGCTTTAACATCTGTTTTTTTTTAAATGTGCTTTATAGATCAATAAACTAAACTAAAATAAACTACCGTCATTACAGCCCTTGCTAGTGTCACAATTCAGTGAGTCACAGAATTTGGCACTACGCCGGAGCAACACTGGAGAAACTTGGGTTAAGTGCATTGTTTAAGGGTACAGTGTGATGGCTCATGGGTTGATCCTTACAGTAATCAAACCGGCAAATGAAACAAAAAATGTGTTTGGTTAGGGCTGTGATGGTGGCAGATTTTTTCCACCATGATGGGAAAAAGGCCATCCACCACAGGTTCGCTGCGTTTTGGCGGGGAGAGGGGGTTGAGAGGCTAATTCACAAATTTTATCTTCTGCAGGTGCAAGACATTTAGACTATATCTGATGTTGCACTTCCACAGAAAGCTAAACTAATTACCGGAATGTATGAAATGAGCTATACAAAAACTTGACATGTTACCGTGTCCAACAAGCACAAACTGTTAAATAGAATTCAACACACAGGTAAAAAGGTATCTGTCTTACAGCGTTTTTCTACTTTACCACAGTAAAGGATGCAAATATAGTTATTAAATGTAAATGAAAGGAAGAAACATTTATAATCCCCAGCGAAAATAGGTGAGACGTGAGTGAAGGTTTGGGAAAAGAAACAATGTTCCATGCACAGTGGAATAACTTAAAATTATTATAACATAAACGTATAATAATTTATGGACTCATGTACCTCTCTGATTCTACACAAAATGTTTCCATGCTTGTGATGTAACATTTAATTGCTAATACACTATATTGCCAAAAGATTTGGGACGCCTGCCTTTACGTGCACATGAACTTTAATGACATCCCATTCTTAATCCGTAGGGTTTAATGTGGAGTTGGCCCACATTAACAGCCTCAACTCTTCTGGGAAGGCTTTCCACAAAGTTTAGGAGTGCGTTTATGGGAATTTTTGACCATTCTTCTAGAAGTGCATTTGTGAGGTCAGGCAATGAGGTTGGAAGAGAAGGACTGGCTCGCAGTCTCTGCTCCAATTCATCCCAAGTGTTCTATCAGGTTGAGGTCAGGACTCTGTGCAGGCCAGTCAAGTGGCCAGTCAAGTTCCTCCACACCAAACTCGCTCATCCATGTTTTTATGAACCTTGCTTTGTGCACTGGTGCGCAGTCATGTCGGAACAGGAAGGGGCCATCCCCAAACTGTTCCCACAAAGTTGGGAGCATAAAATTGTCCAAAATGTCTTGGTATGCTGAATCATTAAGAGTTCCTTTCACTGGAACTAAGGGGCCAAGCCCAACCCCTGAAAAACAACCCCACACTATAATCCCACTCCGCCAAACTTTACACTTGGCACAATGCAGTCAGGCAAGTACCGTTCTCCTGGCAACCGCCAAACCCAGACTCGTCCATGGGATTGCCAGACAGAGAAGTGGGATTAGTCACTCCAGAGAAAACGTCTCCACTGCTCTAGAGTTTAGTGGCGGCATGCTTTACACCACTGCATCTGACACTTGCATTGCACTTGGTGATGTAAGGCTTGGATGCAGCTACTCGGCCATGGAAACCCATTCCATTACACTCTCTACGCACTGTTCTTGAGCTAATCTGAAGGCCACACAAAGATTGGAGGTCTGTAGCTATTGACTATGTGCACTGTGCGCCTCAGCATGCGCTGACCTGCTCTGTGATTTTACGTGGCCTACCACTTCATGGCTGAGTTGCTGTTGTTCCCAATTGCTTCCACTTTGTTATGATACCACTAACAGTTGACCGTGAAATATTTAGTAGTGAGGACATTTCATGAATAGACTTATTGCACAGGTGGCAACCTATCACGGTACCACGCTTGAATTCACTGAGCTCCTGAGAGCGACCCATTCTTTCACAAATGTTCGAAGAAGCAGTCTACATGACTAGGTGCTTGATTTTATACACCTGTGGCCATGGAAGTGATTGGAACACCTGAATTCAATTATTTGGAGGGGTGTCCCAATACTTTTGGCAACATAGTGTATATCATTTCTTTTGTAAACAAATCTTTGTCATAATATTAACATAAAACAGCAGTCACGTACAAAAAAATGTGTTCTGGCATACTAACGCCAGTGGGATGGTTGTCAAATTGACAGGCACAGCCCTAGGTTTGGTGATTACTTTTCTACAGAAGAACTTGAAAATAAAGAAAGAAAAAAAATGAATAGAAATAGACATGACAAGAACTTAGTCTTAGAAGTAGCTGCAAAATGTTAAAAAAAAAAGACATTGAAATATTTTGTTTTTCTGCTATTTATATATATATATAACATTTGCTGTTGCTCAGAGCATATCCACAGCATTTTATTTGACCACTTATTTTATCTTATTTTTATTTATTTATTTATTTGTTTGTTTTTGAGGGGGCATTCCTATTTGGTACCCTAGGTAAGATACTGTATATACTGTATATATCTGCCTGATGTCTTATGTATTTCACAATGTCAGCCACTGGATGGCGCCAACAGAAAAGAAATTAACAACAGGCAGTAACATCAACCAAATCTTCAGCTTCACCTCCACACATGAGAAGAGATGCACAGTAACAAATAAGTACTGACATACCTGGGCGGGAGGAGACTGCATGGGGTTGTTGTCGAGAGCGATGTGCTGTAACTGCTTAAGTTTGCGGTAAGATATGGGAATCTCAGTGATCTTATTACAAGAGAAATCCAACCTGATCAACGGCAGATCTGACAACTCTGTGAGGAAGAGAGTAAAGGAAGAAAAAAAAAGAGAAATAACTAAAGATATGAGAAATTACTGTAACTAGCATAAACACTAAATGCGCTGAATGTGAGTTTATATCCAGTGAAGATTTTGTAGTTTTATCTGATTGATGCTTTTGTTGACAGTTCTCTGTCTTGTGTATATGTCTATACCATCTGGTAACACTAGCAGGCAGTTTCTTCGTATGTTGAGCTCTCGTAACGCGAGGAGTTTCCCCATCTGCGCAGGAAGCACCTGGATCTCATTACAGCTGATGTCCTGAACATAGAAAATACATATACTGTGTATATACGAACACACGTTATCATATACAATAATGTATTTCAATGTATTTCCACATACTGACCAGTTCCATGAGGTCTTTGGCCTTTCCGATCTCCTCAGGAATAGACAGGAGTTTATTGTTGCTGACCACAAGCACTTTCAAAGGAAGAGTGAAGAGAAACTTGGGGAGAACGGACAGCTGATTTCGACTGAAAACGTCAAAACAAGGATTAGCTTCAATAGTCTTCAATAAATACCATTCAACATCTCTCACTTTCTTTAATAAAGGAAACCTCCACAACAACAACAACAACAACAACAACTGAAAACAACAGTTGCTGGACAATAATATACTACTGTTCATTGGTTTGGGGTTGGTAAGATTTTTTTTATTTGTTTGAAATAAGTCTCTTTTGCTCACCAAGGCTGCTTTTTTTTTTTTTTTTTTGATCAACAATACAGTAAAAACAGTAATATTGTGAAATATTATTACAATTTAAAGTAATTGATTTCTATTTGAATATATTATAAAATGTAATTTATTCCTCTGATGATAAAGCTGAATTTTTAGCATCATTACTCCAGTCTTCAGTGTCACATGATCCTTCAGAAATCGGTCTAATATGATGATTTGCTTTTCAAGAAACATTAATTATTATTATCAATGGTGAAAACAGTTGTTGTGCTGCTTATTTGGAAAACATTATTCAGGATCAGAAAGTTTGAAAGAATAGTATTTATTTGGAATAAAAATATTTTGCAACATTATAAATGCATCTTTGTTGAATAAAAGTATTTAAAGAAAAGCAAAAAGAAAAAAAAAAAAACTGACCGAAATGAGCTGCTGAAAATTGAGATTTGCAACGGAAGGATTACATTAAATTTTAAAATATATTAAATAGAAAGTTTATTATTTAAATTTATTTTAAGTCATTTTAAATTGTAATAATATTTCACAATGTTAGTTTTTACTGTATTTTTTATCAAATAAACATAGCCTTGGTGAGCAAGAGAGACTTGGTGAGCATAAAAATGTAAAAAATTAAATAATTTTTTTTTTTTTTTTAAAAGCAAGCAAGCAAACAAAAAATACTAATCCCAATCTGTACAGTTTGAACAGTACAGAACAGAACTTAAATTTGATTTAAAAGCAGTTTCATTCAAAAGACATTATTACAGCTTAAACAACAAGAGCATGAAGATGGTTAATTATAATGAGATTTTTAAGTGAGACATCAGAGTGTGGGTGTTACCTGATGTTCAGGTAGGTGAGCATCTGTAAGTTTATAATGGCCTCTGGAATGACTTTTATGCAGTTGTGGTAGAGGTTTAAAGACTCCAGTGGCGCAAACATACAAACTTCTGGAGGGAGTTCACAAAAACGGTTTTTCGACAAGTCTGTATAGAAAAAAAAAATATATAAATCCAAGTCAGTTGAACGAGGTGGATAAGTCTATTGTAAAAATTTTCAAATGAAAGATACAGTTACAAACTAATTATATATGAAACATATAATGCACGTCCAAACAAACAGGAAATGTCTACAGGGAGAATGATTAATTGAATAGTTAATTGGTTGATTAGCCTGACCTATTGGAGGAGTTTTACTTTATCAGACATTGATAAAGCAGCAGTATAACACACACACACACGTTTGTTTTGCTATCACAGTGAGGACATTCCATAGGTGTAATGGTTTTATTACTGTACAAACCGTATTTTCTATTGCCCTACACTACCCCTACCCCTAAACCTACTCATCACAGAAAACATTCTGCATTTTTACAATTTTAATAAAACATTGTTTAGACATTGTGCCATTTTAAATATGAGGACTCATTAAAAATGTTCTCATTTCATGTTTATGTCGTAATACCAGTGTAATACCCATGACATTATACAAATTTGTGTCCTCGTAAATCACAAAAATGCGCGCACACACACACACACACACAGAGAACACATGGGAGAGGGAGAGGGAGAGAGGGGAGCAGTGTGAAAAGCTCTGGTGACAAGCTGCTGATCATGTGACACCTAACAATAAAACAGCTGAGATTCACAACAGTGAAATTAATGTGACAGACTCGCTTTTAATAAAAAATAAATAAAACATATTGAAAATGTGTTTAAATGCAGTAACAAAACAGTTAGTTCTGGTCCTTGACTCTGATTGAATCATCTACAGAAAGCTGATATAGTAACGAACAGCACTGGTTTGTACATGACATACAAGAAAAAAAAAAAATTAAATCCTGCGCACGATTCACCATTTCGTTCCCTTGATTTATACTTGACTGGATTCACATGTTTCAGACAGACTGTGAGACTGTGGTTCTTCAGTGACACTTTCTGCCAGTTACATCATTATGCCACTAGATGGCAACAAGCGACTTATTGAATCATACTCAAATGATTTGTTCAAAAACGGATTCATTATAAATGTGTTGCTCTGAGACAGTCAACAGTTCTTGCTTTGGCTTCTTTGGGACCATTTTGACTGGTAAAGCGAAAAAACAACACCACATACCCAGAATTTTAACACCTTCAACCAATCACAACGGAGCTGTCATTATCGTGGTGTTTCCATGTGAACAGACATGCATGCAGAACAAAAATCATGTCAACTTCCTCTAATTCACAAGAAGAATTAATTCACTATTGTGGGCTTGGCACTTATCAGCCAATGAGATGTAAGCACACACACACAAAAAAAAAGGCCCACAAAAAACGATATTTGACTATGCAGCGGTCGTTGCCAACCTGAAGCTGTGCTGCCTGGCAACTATTACAGACTGAAGCAGTGTTGCTTGGCAACCGTTACCAACCCAAACTGTGCTGACTCCACCACAGAAATTCCTCTTGAACAACCTTCAGTTGGCTGACAAGAGAGCGGAGCAGGCTCACGTTAGTTTAGCGGTCGTGTTTCAACACCGAGGTCACACATTATCAACATTTACACACCACTGCACATTTCACTTCAAACGCTCAAACGTTTAAAAAGATTAGTATTATACATACATTTATCACTGTGTGGTAAAATGTTCAGATGTGCATATGATCATGTGCTAGACAAAGTAAAAATCTTTTGCTGGTCTAAGTCAGGAGTCATGTTTTGGCTGATTAGCATGGGCCAGTTAGCTGTAACCACACCCACACCACCCTGCAAACTTTTAAACATTATATTATAATACATGTTTTACCAGTGATCATTTATGGGAGGGTTTTTCAAGACTTTTTAGTGAAGGGATAGGGCTTTTAAAACATTAAATGAAGACTCATTTTCAGTCACATTAGAATTCTGCTCCAGGAACAGAACTTCAAAACTATTGTACTTTTCTTCCTCTTTTAAGAGAAAGTTCTTTATAAACCTGTATGACCATTTCTTCTGTGGAACATAAAATAAATATTTTTGAAGATTGTCTCAGTGTTTTCTGTCCAGTCGTTGATAATCAAAACTGTTTAGCTACCAACATTCTTCAAATTATCTTTTATGTTCTGCAGAAGAAAGAAAGCCATACAGGTTTGGAACAACATGAGGGGAAATAAATGACAGAATTTACATTTTTGTGTGAACTATCCCCGTCTCATAGAAACATTTGTCTGTTTCTATGAGAGATTTATAGTTTACAGCCATCTATGTCTCTCAAAACCTGAAGAGATACAGGAGGAGAGAGACCCAATCAACTGAACTGGAAAAGAGCTGATCAAACACATTACACACAAGCACACACAAACAGAGACTGTATGAGGAATCAAGTCTGTGTGATTGACAGACAGATAGTTAAAAACTTAAAAGACCCAGACAGAATGACTGAGGAACTGTGTGTACAGGTTTGGCTATACCTGTCCTCACTTATATAGTAAAATATTATGACAACCGATAGTGAGGACATTTTACTGGTCCTCACTAGTTAAAAAGGCGTATAAATCGGCCAGAACATGTTTTTATTTAAATCTAGTGTTGCATATGTTTCTGTGATGGGTAGGTTTAGGGGTAAGGTTTGGGTTAGGCCATAGAAAATATCAATAACCTGATATAAAAATCAGTGGAAGTCTATGTAATGTCCTCACTAATATAGTGAAACAAACGTGTGTGTGTGTGTGTGTGTGTGTAAATGACTGTGGACAGAGAAGTGAGTGAGGAAGCGATAGAGGGATAAATTGATGGGAATTCTTTGAGACAGCGACGTTTCTAATATCAGCTCAGCATCTCCAGCAGTGATTTTGTGTGCGTGCGTGTGTATGCACGTGCATCTTTTGGCACAAAACCAATGAAAGAGAGCTCACTGAAGGGAAATGATTCTCGCCTTTTTTGCTCCTCTCTATGTATTTGCTATCAGATCATGATTTGATATCTATCACTTTATTTGTTCTTTTTTCATTTCTTCTTTCTTTTTGTGATCTGTCTTTAATACTCAAACAATACTTAGACTGAGGCACAGCTGTTTAGCAGAAGGTGCCAGACCCCCTCCGTACACACACACACACACACACACACACACACACGAGAAATCGATGTGCTTTTAATGCATGGACTTAAGGCCAATGGAGATGATACGGGCTATCAGCAGGCTTCCTTAATGTCTTCATGAGAGGGATAGGGCTCACGTTTCAGACACACACACAGAGAGAGAGCTAACTCAGTGCCCCATGTGTTTAATGAATATGATAATGGGCTGCATCAGTATATTTTTTTCCATCTTCTTTATATTTGCTCTCTTAAACAACAGATTCTCAAACCGGTCCACTGGAAACATTAAAATGATGAATTGTATTTGACTGCTGCTGCTACCAATTAATTTCCTTAGTGAGAAATGAACAAATTGTCATTGTGAAAACCCCAAAATATGACATTCAATTCGTAGAAATCTGTAGAAAACATACTTCAGACAAAAACACTGCAAAAACCAAAGGATGAATGAAGACAGCATCTTTGAGCTTAAAAGGCATAGTTCACCCAAAAATTAAAATTCTGTCATCAATTCCTCACCCACATGTTCAAATCCAAACCCATAAAACTTTCATTCAAAACAAATGAAGATATTTTTTAATTGTCTCTAATCATTTTGTCCTTCCATTTAAAGTCTAGGTATTCAACATTATCAAATTTGTGTGTGTGACATATGAGAACAAACCTCACTGGTCATTGTGCGTTTACCATATTTGATGTGTTCAGTGTACACGTGTGCATTGATTAATGTTTATATGTGAATATTAAATTAAAATGGTAATAAAAAGCAAGTGTGTCTCTTCAGAAGCCTCAAATTGAACTGCACAATTGATATGTATTACTATAGGATTAGCTAAAATTATGAGAGAATATTAAAAATATCATAATTTGTGTTCTGAAGATAAACAAAAGTCTCACAAGTTTAAAATGACATGAGGGTGAGTAAATGACACAATATTAATTTACATATTTAATATTCAACACTAGCAGCATCAAACAGAATTGTAAAAACTTTTTTTGAATACGATCAGACAAGACCGCCATAGACACAAATGTTGCTGTGTAGGGTTCGTCAGGAAGCAGTGCATACACAGAAATCCTTCTCACACAACAGTCTCAGCACGTTTTTAGTGAGGTGAGGTGTTAATTTTAATTAACCCACCATGCTTAAATTACCATAGAAACCAGCAATAGATACTCACAGTGTGACAAGTTAATTAAAAGGAGTGGAGAGGTTTGGGATTTGTTAACACATCCATACAAATTCAACACCATCCACACATACCCACACTAACCTACGGCCAAATACGCAATCACCAAAATGGAGGTCCTACTCAAATGGTATATGAACAGCTGATTGCCTGATTCTTCAAGTATCCCTCCTCCACATTTTAGTACACTATAGTAATGCCACTGCCGGTGTTTGAACCAGGCATAAGGGGGAACTGCATTACTGTTCAAGAGTTTGGGGTCAGTATGATTAGTACTAATATTTAGCAAGGATGCATTAAATTGTTCAAAAGTGACAGTCAAGTCTTTAACATTGATACAAGATTTCTATTTCAAATAGCCTAAATGCTATTCTTGTGCACTTTCTATAAGACAAAGAAAAATGTATCAGTTTCCATGAAAATATTAAGCAACTGTTGTGCTGTTTAACATTAATCATAATAATGTACCATTCCAATTTACCTATACTTACACTATACTCTAATATGTATAGATTTGAGTGTGTGAGAGAAGCTTTGGGGCATGTACTACCACGTCAAAAAAAAATAAAATAACGCTCTGTTGCATAGTCACTTGCATTCGGTCACTGTAAACTGGCCTGTCAATCTTCCTGTCACAGTTAACATCGTCATATACACAGTCCACACTTTATTTATTTAATTAAATTTGCACTATTGAAGCAATTCTTCCAACCACACTGAAGAAAAAAAATGATGCATTTTAAAATTATTGGTTAAACATATCTGTTGGTATTTATAAAATAAATATTAAAAAAAGAAACATTATTTATCAAATTAGATACTGACAATTAATAACAGGACATCTTTAGGACATTTTTTTTTTTTTACTTTTCTACCACGTTTGTAGTTCTTTTTATTCATGTTTTAAGTTCTGAACTGAATCATCCTCCAAAGTGCAAATAGTTATTGGTGATATTAGCACAGATCCACACTTCGAACCATCTGGGGATGTGGCATACACTTTTCAACATACTATGCTTTGGGATACAGAATAAAAGAATAAATCGAATCACACATACCATTTAGAAAGGATAGTACTGTGCACATTGGGACAGGTAAGAAATGTTTCTTAAGCAGCAAATCAGCAAATGAAAATGATTTATGAAGAATCATGTGACACTGACTGAAGGTGGCATAATTTTAATATAGTTTACATTTTAAAATATAAAACATTAAACATTTTAAATTGTAATAACATTTCACAATATTACTGTTTACAGTAACAGTATTTTTGATCAAATAAATGTGGCCTTGGTGAGGAAAGGAGACCTCTTTTAAAACATTTTTTTTTTAAAAAATCTTACAGACTTCAAACTTTTAAACGGCGTACAAAATCTGTTAAATTACAAAATGGCTAAATATCAGGCATGAATTTCTATGTTAGTCCAGGCTGGTTAATAAGACTGGTTTGCTGCTGGTCTAGCTATTGAAAAAGCCATGCAAAGCTGGTGATTCTACTCAGTCAGCACTGCTGGTTGGCCAAACACAACTTTGTAAGTTTAGTGGGGATACCAGCATTTTTATATCCCATACTAAGGACCAGCATCTAAAGCACAATATTTACTGGTGACCAGCAGCACTGTTCAGCATGCAATACTTTCATAGTAAGAGATTGCTGTAAAAGAGGGTACAACAAATATTCTCTTGTTCTCTGCATATTGATCTCATTTTCTTTCCGTGGACTTCTTAAATTTCTCTGTCTGTCTCTAACTCATTTTTGTTGCACTGAATAAATGTTCTATAATAGTCAATCTATCCAATTATGTCCAAACTGAGGAAAGAGTTTTAGAGAGAGAAAGAGAAAGTGAAAAGAGTCTCAGCATCTCACTGTATAATGTTTCGCTTTTTACCAGGGTCTTTACAGAGAAACATGTCATATGATGCAGTATTTCCCCTTACACATACAGTACAACATACTTCTTTGTTCATTTTCCCACAAAAATCTTTTACACAGATACACATCCAGGATGAACTTTTTCTGTTAACCTAAAAATCACTAGTTACTCATCATTTAGTATATTCTGTCTTATCAATAGAAAGAGAGGGGTGGGTAACACTATTTTACAGTGTCCTTGTTACATATACTTACCATAGTAATAACAGTAAATTATGCGTAATTACATGCAATCCTCAACTAAACCCTTATCCCACCCTAACCCTATAGTAAGTACATGTTGTTAATTAATATTACTTTGTTGTACTTAAATATATAATTACACTGTAACAATGACACCTTAAAATAAAGTGTAACCGAGGGTTGTTTGCAGATGCTTGCATTTACCATTTTCTGGTCATCAAGGCAACACTGGCACTCTCTCAGGATAAAAATGAGACCGTCTGGACCTGACTGTCACTGTGAATTTATGATACAATCTCAGACAGCAGGGAAAAACTAGTTTACATTTAAACTAAGCACAAACATTGCTATGATGATATTGCAATGAATATGTTTATAGACTATAAAAAGGGAAAAGAACATTCCTTCCTATAACTTCTGTCATTGAAGTCCAATCAAATACTGTATTTTGGTTCCAATTCATTGGTCATTTAGCTAGCAGAATCTTAAAAAAAAAAAAAAAAAAAAGTATGAGGTAGATATCCCTTATTCTTAAAAACCATGAAAGCAAGGTAAAAGAAAAATACAATCCAGATTACAATGAATGAATGCGCACTTGCAACAAGAAAAACATGGTTTATAATGACCACCATGTCAGGTTGCCATTAAGCCATTGGAGATCCACTGATCTATTTCTTACTTCAGTGCTTGAATGTTTACTATGTCATGTAAGTGCTGACATGTGACAGTGTGCGGATGGATTATTAATAGAGGTTTACAGATAACTTTAACACCTCTGATTGGTCATTTCATTCAAAAGATCAGCAGACATGTCATATATACAGCTTTTCTTGTTCTCTTTTAGAGCACATTACGACTATCTAGTCAAAATAAAATATACAGTGGAAATAAAAAAAATAATAATTAAAATCAGATGTGTTCCTAATTTGTTTATACTTTAAAAATTCAACTTAGCTGGCTAACGAATGCATATAAACTAATGCAAATAGACAGCGTAACAGTTGTGACATTTTGTTGACATGCAGATGCAAAGTTACTTATAGTTAGTAGACTGTCTAAAGTGGACTATCAAACTAAAATGTTTTTTTTGTGTGTGTTCAATTTAAAAGCAAAAAAGGCAACCTGGAATAGTGTTTGCATCTGTCTCATATTCTAGGTTTAGTATTACAGGACAAAGTGAAAGCACAAACAGAAACACAAGACTTGAACACCAAACTTTAAATATAGAGCTCATAAACACTATACCTCAGCGGGTGATGTGTATCAGAACAACATGAAACTAACTCAAGTGATGAAATTGGATCGCTTGTTCAAACAGCGCAGTCAATATGCTGTGTATCTATAACGCTTGCTACAGTAATGATGAAAACGTCAGCATACCGCCGAGAGACTTTTTTTATACAACAACTGAAAGTAGGTGTCAGTGGAGGGGGAAACAAGAGGATGAAAAACTGGGATTTTTCTCTCTGCTCATGTCAATTTACATATCTCACTAAGATAAACTTACGAGGAGTGTGTCAGCATGAGATACACACATTTATGAAACAGATATTCTCAACTATATCTCAACTTTTCGCATCGGTGTGCAATGTTGGCGATAATCGCACGTGATATTCGTCCCGGTGTGTACAGGCCTTTTGGCTGACAAGCTTAGAGTGGTTCAAATTTATTTTAAACATTGTTCTTGAACATTACAACCTCAAAGTTTATCTGTGCGCAGCAAGTTTTACAGAGAACAGCATCCAGAACCTAAGAGAGTACAATGCATAGTACGCACAAAAGCTTCTCCTGAAAGATGGAGCAGTTCTCACTTTGTCGGGACAATCTGTTATGGATCACAACTTGTAATATCTTATAATTTGTAGTTTTGTTTTCTATTAACAGTTCCAATTATACGTTTTATGTTGTTGCTACAATGTAAACAAAGAGCAAAGCTTTGCCTCCGCTTGCCTGCTGGCCAACATTAGAGAGGTTAGTGTTTACTGTAGCTTTTGTAAGCTCTCGCTTTTGTAAGGCTGTCCCCTTAGGAAAGTTAACCACAGATTTATGATTAATTACTGTTTGTATTACCATAGATTTCCTGACAGATATTATGATTAAAGGGTGTATAACATTGTATCTAAAATGTATAGGAAAATTACAAAAAAGAAAAGACATACCACTCTGAAACGTCCTGTGAAATCCGTGCTGGCAAATTCCGTGCTTGAAATCCATTCTGCATGATTTTCTTGTTTGTTAACATTCTTAAAGTGCCCCTATTAAGCTTTTTCGAATATTACCTTTGATGCAATGTGTAATGTAGCTGTCTGTGAATGTAAAAGATCTGCAAAGTTGTGAAGCCGAAAATGCACAATAAATAAAGTTATTTTCTCTCAAAAGAAAGAATCGACTCTGAACCGCCTAAACGAGTCGTCAAGAAATCGAATCTCACTTCCGTGACAGCTACACGTCACTGGGTAACACATCTGCCTAATGCCCACCTATGTTCAACTTGACCTGCCCTCAAACACTCAAGCTAGCTGTTCCTGTTGCGTACATGCTGAGAACACTTTGTTTTTCTGCTTTTCAAAAGCAAATTCTCTTTGTAAACATTTCCAAAGGATGAGGATGTGAAGAGTCAGTGGTTAAAATTGCCACAGTGATACAACACTTTTTGATGACTGCTTCTCAAGTCTCTATGAGGTCTAAATGGGATTTACAAAACGCCATTAAAGATGGGACAGTACCCACTTTATTTGCACCAACTTGCTCATCAGAATCACAACCTGTATGTATGATTAATAATTAATGTATATATTTTCTACTGGGTGTTCAAAATGTGTAGTTTTGTGTTTTACATTGTGTAGGTTTCTGGCTAACTCACATTATTACTGTCGCTCTTACAGCGATACTTCTGCAAATCAGCTGTGAGCCACTATTGCATAAAACTGTGTCCATTAATGCAGATTGTCTGTCATCCTCAAAACTTTGAGTAATGATATAGAATTGGGCGAGACATTTTTACAAACATTAATGTTACATCAGTCATTCACATTAGTGTTTGGCTAATATGCACAGTTATTGATAAAATTAATGATAAAGTTCCCACATGTGCACTGCAATAAATTAGAAATATACACATCGGTTTGTTGATGGACATACACTTGTTAATGCTGATGGTGAGGAATTACAGTTGCAACATCTCATATTGTACATCAAACTGAGTAGTGTATCACTAAGAAACATCCTGCTCAAGTCGTCCTTGCAATGGAGGTTTGGCTTGAATAACTAGTTCTTCCAAGGCTTCAAGGTCGGAAGAGTCCATGGTTTGGACTCACGCTCAGACTGATGTGGTAAAATCGACGCCATCGTTACTGTCTTTACAGCGTGTACAATTGCTGAGCTTTAAAGGAGGGATTTAGAGAGACTGAAGAGTCGTTTGAGAATCAATGAAAAATGTGGTGATGTGCAATGTATGTTATGAGAAAAACATTTTTTGACCTTTGATGCATGTAAACCTGTTGTAGGAGACCTCAAACAAAATTAGGAACCTTTAAAGATAGCATAATAGGGGCACTTCAAGTCTGAATCTGGCTTGAATTGGTTTGAAATTGATGCTGTCCTTAATATTTACATGTGAGTAGAGCTCATAGTTATGGTAAGAGGCGTGACATTTCCCAAACACGTGCTACAGCTAACCAATCACAGAACATTTCATATTTTGGAAGGAGGAGCTTCACCGAAACAGGAACTAAACGACATGTTTGAGCCAGACTGGGAAGAGAGGTGCTGTAATAATGTAAAATATGTGAAAAATAAAGCATATTCTAGAACACCCAAAAACAAAATCAAGACTTCATTAAAAGGACATAATTGTTACATTCACATGGACTTTCTGTTTGTGTTTTCATCTGTCACGTGTTCCTTTGTTCTAGTTTCCCGCCACAATCTGTCACCATGGACATTAATCACATTCATCTCAGCTGTTCCTCGTTTGAGTTCAATCATCTGTGTATTTAAGTTCCAGTTTCTGTTGATCATGTTGTCGGGTATCGTTTGGATGTTAGTGTGTGTATCTCCTGTGTTCCTGTATGCTCCTTTGGATTCTCTAGTAAAGTTTGACTCTTGATATTATATTCCTCTTCGTGCGTGTTTCTACACACCTAGTATTGTAACAGAATACCCGGCCTAGACTGTAAGCGACGTGTTTTTTTTTTTTACTTAGTATTTTCTTTTTGGTTTTCGTGCTCAGTCTTTTTTTTTTTTTCTGTTTTTTCACTCCTGCTTGCACTATGTTCCCAGATGTGAAACTCATGTGCCTTGAGCAGGGAGAAAGCTCCCTCGAGAGACATTTAGAACTGTTTTTGGATCTCGCACATCAGACCACCTTCCCGGACTACTGCCTGTGCACGTTCTTGCACTTTGGACTCAATCCCACCACACGTGCACAACTGTCCAGGGAGGGTCCTCGAGGGAGCTTCGTGTCCTACGTGGAGTGGGTGCTGGCGTCATGTGGATCACCTATGACCGTAGGATTTTGACGACAACGATGCCAGCCCCACTTCCCAGCCAGTGCCCAGCCAGAACCACCCAGACAGCGAGGATATTCGACCTGAGCCCACCGCAGGTAGTACGACTGAGACCGCCGCGATTGAGCCGCCCACAGCCACAAGAGCGATCAGGGGTATCATCGCCACGGAGCCCGTGCAGCGTGTACCTGACCAGGTGTGTGAGCCGGCCGATTCTGTCATCGCCGAGGGAGTGTTGGTGGACCTTGAGGGTCTGGAAATGAGCCCCGCCCACCCCCCTGCTACTGAGAGTGAGTTTGCTGAGACACTGCTGGACTTAAGGTGTGGAGAGGAAACCTGTCTTGCCCCTATACTGTCTTCACTCCCTCTGGTTCCGTCCAGCCCTGAACTGCCTGTCTCCCCGCTGGTCCCGTCCAGCGTTCCTCTCCCACCTTCTCACCAACATTCCTGTGACTCTCCACTGATCTTAGATGTTTGCATGGAACTTCAGCCTGTTTCCCAGTCCACAGTCATCAGTGCCACCCAGTCATCTCCGTCTCCCTCCAGTCCCTCGATACCACCTCCTCTCAGTAGCGTGGCACCATCTCGGGCCCGTCGGGATCCGCCTCTTCCTGGGCACGAGGAGCCCGAAGCTCTGCCTCCAGCTTCGGATGGTCTCGAGCTGCCTCCTTCCATCGCTCTGACTCCTGCGCTCCTCGACCTCTGAGTTGACCATCGGCCTTCCGACCACGCCGGACTCCCTCGGCACGTCGGCTCCACCTGGGTCAGACATCGCTTTGCCTTCGGTGCGGACCTACGGACCATTCTCTGCTCTCTGGCCCTCCACCCCTTCCACTACGGCTTGCTCCGCCCTACCTCAGGCTCCGTCTTCGCCCTCGGTCACTCCTGCGCGTCTTCAGACCTCCGGATCCCCTCCTCGATCTCAGGAGGTCGTCACTGGGGGGGGAATTGGGATAGGACTCCTGAAGAAATCATGTTCATGGATGCCGCGATTATTAACGTTACTGCAGTATGAAGAAGAGCAGGACCGAGTGTTGTTGGAGCTGAACGAGGCAACACGCCGTGAGCACAGTCGCCGCCGCTGCTTCTGCTTTTCCGGTCATGAGTATGAGGTAACACAGCTCTGTTTATCATATTAGATACATTTGAGTGTGTTGAAAATGTTATAACATTACTCTGTGCGTTCGCTCTGTGGCTGCTGTGACACATTTGTTGCACGCTGTAGTAAGCTAGTGATTTTAGAATATCAAATTAAACGCTTGATGGCTTGTGTTGATGAATGGCATGCAATTAATTTTAAAACGTATTGCATGATAGAGAAAATTCTGTATTACTGTTACTAAAAATAAAGCTGCATCTGATTATGCTATGTTAGCTACTTTCTCTGAGGCATGGTACTCACAAAAACAAAACAAAAAAACAACAAGAAAATTAGATTTAAACAATAAGACTAAACATGTTGAGCTATATAACAATAATTAATTTTCGGTCTATAAATATATCAAAACAGTTGTTCCCTTGTCTATTAAAACATGTAAATATTAAAGCTTCTTTCCATGGTTTCTACAAAATAAAACCGGAAACCCAGGGTAACGTGGTATGACGACTCCCTCACACGTCCTGGAGTCTTGGTTAAAATTGCAATTTTCTCACGATTTACAAATAGTTGAAAACATTTAGGATATTGTGGGTACTGAAGTGAACAAAATATATTTTTTTGGATATTTTACTGCAAAATTCTTACAGATTGAACTTTTAATTATTTGCCTATTTAAATCCAAACAGTGACTTTTTTTTTTGTCTGGGCAGTGTAAAAACATAATTTTATGTATCCCCACCTTGAAATTATAAGGTTATATCTGCATTCTAAGTTGAGATATTGAGCATTTTTGCATTCCTGCATTCCATACTCCTTTAAGATAGAACCTTTTTTCTTTCTAAAAAAAAAAAAATACATTACATAATGTAAAAAAACTTGTCACTTATGTGAATAACTCAATTTTGACAAACATCTCAGATAGAACCTTATAATTCCAAGGTGACGTATACGTGCATATATTTGCCTAAAACGGCTGACTCGTTCTCTATTTACTACTATTGTCACACAGAAAAAAGTCGTGTTTGATGTTACAAATGTCCTGAAAGATGACAATTAGATGAAATCCAATAGGACTGTTCACACTGAAACATTCCAAAATAACGATTTCACAGCACATATAGATGTGTTAAATCTACCTGACAGATTTAACAGAAACCTTAACAGAAAAATCTGATTAACATTATAAAAAGGCCTAGAGCTCAGAAGGAGCCTTTAATAAAGCTACAGTATCAGAGACCTGAGAGCTACTTCCAGAAAGTGAGAATAGCTGACTCATATATCAGTTTCACTTCACTTTAAACCCTGAATTAGCCTAATTTTGTTTTAGATGCATTTCTCAATGTCAACCATACGTCAGACTGCATTAACCCTTCTTGACTGATCTATCTGTTAGTTTATTAACTTTTCAATCCCCCTAAAAGTCTTTTTCTTAGTGCTGCAAAGTGTCACTACACAGTGATGTGCTACCAGAACTACAAAGACCATGATGCTGAGCACTAGGGTTTGAACACCTTACAGATGGGACCAGCATGTCAGATCATGTGTAATTACCTCAGTCTCTGGAGAGTGCTGTGTGTGCGCGTGTGTGTGTGTGTGTGTGTGTGTGCGTGTGTGTGTGTGTGCGTGCTCGCGCTCATCTGTGAAGGGCAGAGAGGTCTCCTGCCTACTGTCACAAGATCTCAAGACCAGAGTGTACATCACAGGAGGACATACAAGGAAACCCAAGCAACACCAGCAAAATAAAGTTACGTAGTTCATCTCAAAATCTAATAAAGCAGAACTAGAACTAATAAAGCAGAAATAGACTGTGACTGTGCTGTCATTTGCCCCTTATGCATTTTTATTTTCTTGATAAAACCTTTAAACATTGTTTTTTTTTTGTCATATAGTTACTGTGTGTTATGCAATAAAAAAGTAACATTATTTGCTGCAAATAAAAAAAAAAAAAACATTATATTGTTGTATTAATTGCTATTCATTTTTATAAAGACTAATATTAAATAACTTTATTTTATAAATTCAGGCCAGAAAAAAATGAAGGCAGGGCAAGTAAGTAACCTATGCCAATATATATATATATATATATATATATATATAAAATTTACTTTGTGTACACTAAAGGGGATAGGCAGGGCTCAACTATACACAAAATCTATACAGGGTAAGATAGACGAAAGATACAGTAAATAAATCAAGATCTGTGACATTACATTTTCCTCCAAAACGTATGGAATGAATTTCTTTTCAATTCCACAACGAGTCATTCATTTAGACACAATGACAAGCTATTTAAAAAGTGTGAATTTGGTTCCTGGAAATAGCTTTTGCCTGTCTCACCTCAAAATAAATAAATCAAAGTCACCCACATTGACCTCTATTTGCAAAACATAACCTTAGTGTTGTGGACACAATCTCAATTCTCAAGATATTCGCTGACCAATTCAACTTGAGTCACAGTCTATTGAAATATCAAACCTGTTCGTGTCTGACCATTCAATAGATTGGTTCTTGGAACTAAAACACTCCTTTAGTTTTTATTTTAATAGCTACTGATCTACTGAGAACTTTAGCATGCTTTCAGAGGAAGAAGGACTACAGTGTTCCTGGTGTTCAGATTACTTAAAGAGAGAGAAACTAAAGAGACACTCAACACACTGCCACAGCTATAAACAGCCTTGGCACTTCCTGTTGCTTTGTGCATACAAATATGGACAATTTTCACAGAATTTATGGCATTTTTGTTGACATTTTAGCAGGATATATGGCAAATTAGTTAACACCAGGCCTCTTTAGTGACATTTTACTGGTTTATTTTAATAATGAAAAATTACTAACGGCACGTTTTAATGTTTATACAATTTGACATGCAGACAGATACAAAATGGTTTAGTAGTGTGGACAACAATTAACTGCATTGCTTAAAGGATTAGGTTCATTCAAATGTACAGCCCAGAGTTTAAAATACTTCTGTTGAGTGAGTGACAGCAAATTTGGCACCTTCTGAACACCTTCTGACCCATATTTCTCAATTTTTGCTCTTTTTGGAAAGTCAGGAAAATGTGATTTTTTTTTCTTTAGCTGTTGGAGCAAAAGTGAATACATTTGCTATGGTCTCCCAATTTACCCCTTATACCAGGGCACTGTTTAACCTGCTATTCTTTACTTCCTCGTTCTAAACCCAGAAATGTGAAGAGTTCATTACCCATATATTATGATGACCACTTCCTCTAAAGCACTATGATGTCATAACCCCAAGGTTTCTGCCTAGAGACAGAGAGGACTCTGTCAAGAGTGTAGAAGACATTCATGTACCTCACACATGACAACATTTAAAGTGAAACTCCACCCACAATGAAAATTCTGTTGTTACAAAACAGTTAAGACTTTCCTTTGTGAAACATAAAAGATGATATTTAGAGAAATGTGTCTGTGTTTTTTGACTAAACAATGGTAACCAAAACAGTTCTTCAAAAAAATCTTATTTTGTGTTCCACAAAATGTATACTGATTTGGAATAACATGTGGGTGAATAAATGATAACAGAATTTTCATTGTTGGATCAAGTATCTCTTTAAGGCACTTTAAACCTAAAATCACTACCTTAAGCTAGTTTCCCACAAACATTTGGGCTGAGCACCATTTTTAGATATATTCGAGTACAACCCTCCAGACTTTGACACTCACATATGGAGAACCCATATGAATGAACTTATGTTTTGTCAAATCCAAATAGAAGCAATTGTTAACTTCTCATGGTACAACATCTTTGATAACTTTCTCTCACTGATAGGTGAAACATTGTGTCTTAAAGCCAGATATATCACTGTTAAAAGCGGTTATGACCAGCATAAGCATACATCTGTTATCAGCCTTTAATACAGGGATCCTAAAACTATGTGCACTATGTGCACAGTGGATACATACATAATTCATATATGTGACCACAAACTGCCTTAATGTAAGTCATTTCCATGAAAGACAACTTAGAACATGAATATTCTATAGTGCATACTACAGCAAGATAAAAGTCTGATGCACTGATATTGAGAGAAAGAAAAAATTCATATTTATTAACAGTCATCATTTTATTTTTCTTCCTTCATCTTCCATTATTGGTATAAATACCACTATACTTCTACAAAGATAATGCATATGGAAAAAAAAAAAAAAAAAAGTTTACTGGTCATTCTCTCTGACAAACACCTTGATTAGCCAAAAGTAGAAAAAAATAGCTTTTTTTTTTTTTAAACAAACCCAACCATCTCACATCAAGCCAGTCTTTGAAACTGATATTGAAGATCTAATTACAGAATTGTACTGAATCAGGACATATGAACGTATCATGCATATTCACAGAAATATGATCCAGTTTATCAACGAAGACCCAAATGATGACAAAAAGATATATGCAGCATCAATCTTGACTCATGTCATAAATAGTTCTCTTCAAAAGGGAAAACTGGTGAGAAAATGAAGGCAAGAAAGACAAAGAGAGGGAATTCTTCATCTTTGTCACACTTTAACATCAGAGACTTGGGGGTATCTTCATACTCCAGTGTTAAGTTTGTGGCCAAACATAGCCAATAATAGCAAGGACTGCCAAGTGGGTCACTGAAGCCAATGGAACAGACCGACACTAGTACACACATGCTACCATTTACTCAAGCCTACTCAAACTGTCAAACACACGAAAACTAACCAGCATACAATCAATCTAATTCTCACAAAAGTGAACACAGATTGATGCTTTTTATGCAGAAACACAGTCATGCATCTCCAGTTGAGTCAGCGACAAGTCACTTCCTTTTATAGGTGACTGTCTGGTGCACATCCAACTATTTCCTCTTTTGAACACATGCACAGACATCACTGCACACAAACAAAAGTGCACACAAGCAGCCCTGTGCAATGCAATCTGTATGCTAACAACCCTGACAGAAACAGTGAAACCAGTGAACGTCCAGTGTTATCTACAACAACCACAGGCTTCTTTCAGCCACCAAGTCCTGTGAGAGAATCAAAACACAAGGCTTGATATAAACAAACGACCATTTATACAGCTAAAATGGTTTTGAGACAGCCAAATAATCACAGAAGGCCTATTCACTAGTGTAACTCAATACAGTTGAATGGGAGTGTAGACATGATGCTGTGTGTAAGGTGTGCATGAATGAATGGATTAGTGTCCCTCCTCCCACCGTCTGCTTCACGTCTGAATGGCTGTTTGCTGCGGCAAGACTACCATTACAGACCACAGACACTTCCAAGAGAGATGCAGCCATTTAAATTTCTAGCCTCGTCTCTAAAAAAACAAGAATATAGCGAATACACTTTATGCTGCAATCTCTATAATAGTGAAGCACATTTATAGTACCCAAAAGACTCTTGATTTGCCAGACCAAAGACTATTTAGATAAACAATAGCTGTTAATACTATTACAAACATCTAAATCATAATACTAAAAATACGTTGAAAATAAAATGCGTGTTTATATAACATTCACAGCTGCTTGCACTTTGACTTGCACTGACAGGTTGAAGAAAGGCGCGATAGATTATAAAGACGAAGGGCAGCATCTTTTGTCTGGCACTACAGCCTCTATCTGCATTTACCGATGGTTTAAAATGCTTTTTTTTTTTTTTTTTTTTTTTTTTTAACCATCCTTTAACACCATATCCACTAAATAAACTGTTCCCGTAATGTTAAATAAAACGACGTCGTCAAATATAAAGGGAGCATTATAGTTTTGGTGCGTGCTCGCAGTATAGATAGGGTGTAGTGTGGTTTCTATGGGTTTGCATGTTAAAACTTGCTAGATTACTGGAGCAAAGGTTAATAAAGATTGTCTCCTGTCATTCTAGCTGAAGTGCTCTCTCTAGTTTAATTTATTTATGAAATATGATTTCAGGGAAATGGGATGTGAAACCAAAACAACTAGAGACACTAGTGCCATAGCCAGCATTTCTAATGCCAAGTCTATTTGCTTGTCACCGCGCGCAAGCTACGATAAACACGAGAGATAAAGCGTGATACTAACGGTTTTCCCTTGTACAAGCACCATGTGCACTGGCTATTGTAGCGAACACACAAACACCCATTGACACACCACGCAAATGCACCAAAAAGGCACCCACGCTCTTCGGTGTATGTGTCTTTTTGTTGTCCTCTTAAAACAAGGATCGCGAGAAGCGGGTCAGTGGAGCACGAAGGGAGATTAGCCCACATCTGCGGGACCCACCTGCTTGTGTAGTATCGGTCAAATCGTAGTTGAGCCCCGGGTATTCGCGCAGTTTTCTTCCGCTGATGTTGAGCATCCCGGAGCAGACGGCATCTTCCAGTGCGCGTTCCAGACTGCGGGCGGTGTGTAGCGGGTGCTGGTGCTGCTGCTGCATCACGCCAGGGTTCCAGTGCGCGACGTTCAGATAATGCTGGCTCTGGAGAGCCGCCGCAGGTCCCACAGCTCCCTGACTCGCCGCCATTTTCATAAGTGAAATTATTCTTACAATAATAATAGGGGCTGCCTGGCGTGCCGCGCATGTGCAGAGGACGCAGACGGAGCTGGGGAGGGGATGGGCTACTACTGGAAAGGGGCGGGGGATTTGGCTGCTCTAACGGCAGGTATAAGGATGACCAAGAGAAACCGTTCATGTTTTTGGTTCTCTTTTATATAATTACACCAGTATTATGTATTTTGTTATCGGGAATTTTGATGCGAGAAGAAAGAGTCGTGATTGCAGCACTTTCAAAAGCTACATCAGCCTTGCTTTAGTCATACAGACGCTTTTTAAAAAAAACAATCTTAGATAACTGTTGAGTAAAAAAAAAAAAAAAAAAAAAAGTGTTGAATGACTTTCCTTTTAGGGCGTGTCTTATCTCCTTTTATGTGGTACGTTTGCGGTTAGTGTGGTACAGAGAACAGGAGGCCACGCGCCCTGGCCTGAGCTCAAAAGCGAACCCTGGCGGCTAAATGGAGATAATACTCGCAGCACAATCGAGGTGCTGCTGACCCGCTAATTAAAGCTGAAAACCTCTCGATGGACGTCAAATCAAAATGTTGAGGGTCCTAAAATGTACACACTAAAAAGCCTTAATTACAAATATTAGTAAATGATAAGATGATTTGCAGCTGAATACTGTACGAATATGGTACGTCTGCTTATGAAAATTGACAATTAAATTTAAATGAAATATTGCCATATTAATCATAAATGATTTATCCATGTGCATCGTTATTTTTTGCACATACGTGTTTGTCCATTGGGGATTGGATGGTTGGATCATTGCTATTGCTGTGATGTCACGTGAGTGATAAGTTGTCCCGCCCTTGCGCCAGTAAACACGTCATCAGTGAAGAGATGTCGGTGAAAAAAAAACTTGCTAAAATGATTAGGTGATCACAAAATGTAATAAAAACTGCAGAGGGCGTGTATTTACCTGTCCTCATTTGAAAGTTGAGGAACCACCACAGCAAGGCTGCGGGTTCCATTTTAAAGAACGTATTTACCAGAGAAACAAGGGCTCCGCCATCTTTATAATATTGTCTTTGAACTTCCGTTTTTGCGGTAGCTTTGTATATTTCCATGGCATCACTGTCTAAGAATAATTAGCTGGTGAAGTGGATTTACTTGTTGTAGAGTTATTGAAAGTTACCGTGAGCTTTGTAATGTATAAAGCAGATGTCTTAACAAATGTCAGTAGACCCAGAAGATTTTAAAACGAGCAGTTCATATAGGCAAGGTCGCTGTGGAAATACAAACCGGAAGTCAATACAACGAGCGCAGCGCTGAAAGGGGCGGGGCTACATAAGGCCTATAAAAAAAAAGTCACTACAATTTACACTTATTACAATCTACAATAGTCTCTGAGATAGTGTATAAACACTGGGTATTTATAATAGTGATACTGAGGGAAAAACAACAAAAATGAAATTTGGAATTAACTCTTTAAAACATCTTTCCCCAGTTGTACAGGCAAGGTTTAAGTCTAGTCCCAGACTAAAATACATTTGAGCTGTTTTAACTGAAAGCAACTTTCAAAAGTTGTACACCAGTAATGTTTTTTTTTTTTTTTTGGCACATTTAAAAAGGAACTTAAATATCCTATTTGAACTAAGGCATAATTCTGGCTTAATCTAAACCCTGTCTGTGAAACCAGGTCCTTTTGTCTATGACAACGTGATACACATGATAATTGAGGAGGTAATTCCTGCCGCTAGTTGCTTTGAAAAGCACCTTGGAAAGACCTGCCTTCCGGGATTAGACATTGCGCTATTTTAAGGGCTCTCGTCACATTGGTCGTCAGATTCATCGCGCTGCTGGGCTGGGTCTCGCCATTCACTTGATCGACACAAATAAACACAAGGAACGCACTTTGAAACCGTGTTCATTTTAAAACGTTTTATAGTCCGTCTCGTCATTGGGGTTTCTGTGTTTTGACATTTGGAAGTTACCGAGTATAAATATTTTAGTGTTTTCGAGCCGCCAGAAACAGCGACACGTGACGCTTAAGAAACTTTTGCGTTCGTAACGACACTAGAAGACGAAATGGGGGAGAATGAGGTACAGATGGAGAACACAGAGCAAATGCAGGAGTCTCACGCTTCAAGCTCGGACAAAATCGACTTGTCATTAGGTTAGTAATTACGAGGCGAGACATTATTTTGATTTGGATGAGTTGGCAGGATCCGTCGGTTTCACTTCTTTGTTGACGTGTAGAGCAACAGTGGTCAGCTGTCACATACATTCAACCGCTGTCAAACCAGCGTGCTCGTGCACACATCATTTGCCTTGAGTTTAGCAGGACAATAAATGACTGTAATGATACGTGGTTGTGAATGTATAATAAGAAGTAACAGTTAAAGTATAAGTAAAACTTCATCCATCTGTAGCCACAGTAATGACTAGCACCAGTCAGTCAGCCATACAGACCCCTGTTTAGTCAAGAAATCTGAAGAACTGGTCCTTTTAAAAAAAAAAAAATTGTCGTTGCATTTAGTTAGGTAAAGCCAGCGCCCTTGAGTAGACTACTTTCTGTTCAAGGACTCTGTGTAAAACCAAATTCAGTTCTCGATTAATAATACACTGGAACTGAGGCAAAACATATCTGCAAAACACAAAGACACCTAATAGTGTATTATCATTAGAAAGTAGTTGCTGTGCTGTTAGAAGATTTATCCTGCATATCTGACATAGTGAAACTCATCCACTCAGATAGACAAGTAAATAAAAACATAAGGTGCCTTAATATATTGCATGCTGCAATTACTACCTAATTCTTTTCCGTTTTAGCTCAAACAAGATGCCCAAATTGTATCCAATTTTATCTAAAATATAATTTATCTTTAAATTGAACATGTTTGCTCTTTCAGTAAACCAGAGGCAAAACACTTTGTTCCTTTTGTTTTCACAGATGACATTATAAAGCTGAATAAGAAAGAGCAGAAGGCAAACAGAGCTGCGAACAGAGCTAAAAGTAAACGTGCTGCTAACAGGAACAACGTCTTGAAGAAACTCAACCAGGTTCCACAGCAGCAGAGGGGACTTGGCCGAGGAGCGCAACAGTACCAAGGCAAGCATTTGATACTTAACTCTGTCTTACACTTAAATTTGTGACAGCTGACACATTTGGACTATTGGCATATGACTTCTGCCTGGCCAGATCTGTACAAATGTTTCTAGTGGATAAACACTTCTTAAACATGTTTGTAATAGAGGTTTGTCCCACAGGTCCTGGCAGGTTGAGAGGTTTGAGGAGACAAAGGGGATCCGGTAGGGGCATGGTGTCAAGAGGGGGTTCGCTAAACAGAGCCGCTGCCACGGTATGAACCGTTTTATTGTTTCTGTGGCTAAAATAGAGTTAAGTGATTGAAACCTGTGGTTTTCAGTTGAATAATCTGAGTCTTAATAAGATTTCTTTTCAACGATTATTACTGTGATGGCTCTGTCTGCGTCATAGACCGGTGGACAGTTTGATCAGACCACATTCACATCGAGGGGGACATTCAGAGGACGAGGAAGAGGTAGAGGAAGAGGAGGCGGACTGAGCAGGTTCTACACTCTCTTCTCTTTATCATCTTAAAGGCACAATATGTAAGATTTTTGGATTAAAATATCCAAAAACCAATAGAACAGTGTTATATATTTTGTTGATTTGTGTACTGACATTATCCCAAATGTTTCCAACAATGTTTAAATCCAGAGAAATCAGCTATTTTAACCAATGTATTGCCTGTCAGTGACATTATATCTGCATTACCTTCGGTAATTTTCCGGTTATACTTCCTTAGAAACACCAAAGACATTTTAATATATGTGTTTTATTAGACAAGCAACTGTTTGGATACATTTATCGACAGAAAACTAATCATTTATTATATAGCTCAACACGGTTCGTCTTATTTGATTGAATCTAATTTCTTTGATTTACCGCAAGTAACATGTTTGTAACCAAAAAGTAAATGAGAAAATACTGTTTTGTCAAGTGGCTAACAGTATAATTAGAAAAACCTTTATTTGTAGTAACATTAATACAGCATTTTCTCCGCCATACAATGTTTTAAAATGAATTGCATGCCATTTAGCAACTTAAGTCATCCAGCTTTTATTAATATGATATTCTAATATCGATCTAGCTTACTGCATTTTGCAAAATGTGTCTCATATCAGCTACTGAGCGAACGTAACTTTCAACACACTCAAACATATTTTTAATATAATTGTTTTGACCAAGTAAAACCCTACAATTTTAATTTGTCAAATAAAGTGACCTTTATGAATAGTAATTCAGCACTTGTGGCTGTTTCATTAGAATGAAGTAAAATAATGTGAATAAGTGATCAAATTTAACTGGAAGAAAGTTCAGGGAAGGTGGCAAACGTTAAATGTAACTTTAATCATAAAATATGCATGTCCCATGCTCTTGGCCTCACCCTGCTTTATACCACAGTAATGTTAATAAAACTTTAATAATATTAGCTCATCCACGAACATGATTTCTGCCTGAGTCCCATTGGATGTTTCCATCAGCTGTGGAGGTGAAGAGGACACCTCCACAAGTTTACTTCATTATCAAAACAAAATATGAACAATATCATACTATAATAATAATACAGTATCATACTTAATTACTAAAGATGGGGCACTTGATGAATATGGTTTTTTATGTTATATTCAAGTCTATTCATACCAATAAAATGCAAGAATCTCAGTCCGAGTACTAATAGATGTAAAGTATTTATTGCTATATAATAAAGCATTTATTATATTCTCCTACGATTAAACGATGAGCAGGCCAATATGAAATATTATGTATTAAGAAGCATTAAGAAATTAATTATTAGGCTGAAGATCAAAAGTGACTGTAAAGACATGTGTAATGTTACAAACAATTTCTATTTTAAATAAGTGCTGTTCTTTTGAACTTTCTATTATTCAAAGAATAATGAAAAAAAATTCAAAAATATTAAGCAGCACAACTGAAAATGCTAAAAATTCAGCTTTGCCATTACAGGATTAAATTACACTTTAAATATGTTCAAATAGAAAACAGTTATTTCAAATTGTAATAATATTTCACAATATTACTGTTTTTACTGTATCTTTGATCAAATAAATGCAGTCTTTGTGAGCATAAACATTTTTCAAAAATCTTACAGACCCTAAACTATTGATACATAGAATATCAAATATATCAGTTCACTTCAGATGTACTACAACAGAA
Organism: Elopichthys bambusa; assembly: GCA_037101425.1. Taxonomy (NCBI): domain Eukaryota; kingdom Metazoa; phylum Chordata; class Actinopteri; order Cypriniformes; family Xenocyprididae; genus Elopichthys; species Elopichthys bambusa. The sequence goes on from CM074434.1 coordinate 22,120,747, forward strand.
CCATAAGATGTGTTGGGTGACATCTGGTAAACTACAGACAATAGACTCCCATTACCCTATTAAGTTATGTGGTGTGAACTTATAAGACGATTTCAATATTTTATGTTAAAAGTAACATTAAACTTTTAGAAACAGAACTGTAAACTTACTATAACAGATTGTAGTTTAATGTAATTGTTCCATAGTTATTTTTGTTGTTGTAGGGGTGCAATGTCATCAAGAGGACAAAGAGGTGGAAGACCATTTGTATTAGACAGAGGGGTAAGAAGGGCAATCTTTATTTAAAAAAAAAAAAAAAAAAAAAAATTATGCATGACTTACACATGTATTGACCTTCCTGTTACAATGTTCTAGACTTCCAGTTCTGTTCTCTGTCTTTGTTTCTTTAGTTTTCTGCCACAAAAATGGCTGAGAAATTACAGAAGTATCAGAAAATAAGAAGGTGAGTTTCTCTCATATGTGTGAAAGTGACAATTCTAAAAAGTATTCTAAAGGTGTGTTAACTACTGGTCTTTCTCTCTCTGTATCCGTCACACCCACATACTGAAGTCAAAGAACAGAACCATCTGGCTCAATGCTGACAGTTTCCCTGCCAAATGCTACATCTGCACCTGTCGCTGTGTGAGTAAATGAACCTTCTCGCTGGCTTCCATTTTACTGTTTGTACATTCTTCTTTGTTTACATTTTCTTAGTCTCTCTCTCTTGCTTTTTTCACTCCATCAGGACGACACTTAATCAGGCTAGGAGGGGTGGGACAGTGTTAAGGGGCAGATCGTCTAGAGGAGCCAGTACTTCTTCACCTAAGGGGATTCCTCTGCAGTTTAACTACAAAGCAACCACTAACCAGGTGAGTTTAGACATCCAGAAAAGCCTGTACAACCAGTAAAGTAGAGTCATACAGTTATTACATTTTATTGGCCTTATATGTGTTAAAACAGTAAAGTTTTATTCTTTTTCTATAAACTTGCATAATTAAATTGTTCATCAGCTTTTAGAGCCTCTGTTTGTACTTTGTTTCACAGACTGCCGTATCCCTCAATGACCGTTTCACTGACCTGAGATTCAGAGGGCGAGGACGAGGAAGGGGCAGTGGAAGAGGAAGAGGAGCTGTTGGAGGAGGCGGACGAGGCGGAGGAAGAGGAAGTGCTTTCGGGGGTGGACGAGGCAGAGGAAGAGGAAACATTATAGGTGCTGGAAGAGGCAGAGGAAGAGGAAACATTATAGGTGCTGGAAGAGGCAGAGGAAGAGGAAATATTAGAAGTGCTGGAAGAGGCGGAGGAAATATTATGGGGGGTGGAAGAGGCAGAGGAAGAGGAGGGGTTGGTGATACAAGAGGAGGACGAGGCTTGAGAAGAGGGAGGGGAGGATCAAGAGGAGCTGGTCGAACAGTAACTCTTCAGTGATTATAATAACAATCGTAAACGTAGTGTTTACTGTTAGTAATGCACCGAAATTTTAGCAACCAAAATTATTTGAAAATTACTTGAAGCAGCAACAACAATAATAATTTTCAGTTTTGACCGAAATAGTTTTGGAGGGCTTTGCTATCACAGGACTAAATTACAGTTTAAAATATATTAAAATAGAAAAATATTTTTAATTGTAATATTACAATTTATTATTTATAATATTACAGTATTACTATTTTTACTGTATTTTTCCATCAAATAAATGCAGCAGAAGAGACTTCTTTCAAAAAAATCTTACAGACCCGAGACTTTTAAACAGTAGTGAATATCATTGAGAAAATTATCAAATATAAATACATCAGATGTAATCATAAACTGAAACAGTGAATCTTAATTGCATTTCTCCAATGATGGTAAACATTGCTGCAAAATGGACACTTCATCATGAACAAAAATTATGCTAGAGTAACAATATGTAAAAATTGTTCGAAATATCAAGAGGTGGCTCATTGCTAAATAAGTTAACTACGACTAGTACAATTTATCATGTAATCATGAGACCCTGAGCAGCATAAGGAGTTCAACTACCCCAATTTAATTGAAATGAAAACTTTAATTAAGGTTTTGTAATAAAATAATTTTGGTGCATCACTATTTACTGTAATGATGTGATTCAACTGCAGTTTTTTACCATTGCTTAGGTGCGACAAAACAAAAAAGTCACACAATTCACACAGTCACACAAGTATCAGAACACCTCAGATCTTTTGCAGAACTGAACACTTATTTTAAAAACTTTAAAATAATTTAACAAAACCCAATTTTAACAGTGTGGCACACACATGGTTCATACAATCGGATTCTGAATGGCGAATCAATCCTTGCACAGACCTTGCATAAATTAAGTTACAGGCCTCCTCCATGGCTTGACTCAGGGATATCCTGACATAGGGCTATTAACCTTCCACTGCCATGCTGGAAAAAAACTCCTCATTGGGGTTAAGGAAGGGAGAATATGATGGGTAAAATTGTGGATGCTCATGAAACCAGTTTTGGACCAGAACAGATTGGTGGAAAGCTACATTGTTGCAGGTGACAATGTATCTCACCTGCTCTGCATCCATTTGGTTTCAAACATGGAATAAGGTGAATGAGTCCCAAAAAATACTGATGGAGGTCATATAGTAGGCTACATTGTACTGTAGACAGTAGAAAAAATAGTTTTTTTTTTTTTACCTGTGCTCTTGTCGAATTGTCCAAATTACTGTAGCAACAGTACTGTAGATCTTGTTGGGCTAAACTCTCTGTCCAGCCTCTCTCAATGTCAACCCATGGTTTACAACATGATCAACCAAGATTGCTCGTATCGCATTTGATAAATGTTGTCCTCGTCTTTTTTGTCCAGATCCTCCTCCAGGTCTCCCTCTCCCTCTCCCTCTCCCTCTCCCTCTCCCTCTCCCTCTCCCTCTCCCTCTCCCTCTCCCTCTCCCTCTCCCTCTCCCTCTCCCTCTCATTCTCACTCTCCCTCTGCAATGTTGTCTTCCATTTTTTTGAAGACAGATAAACTCACCTGTTGCCTTTTAATAGTTGATTGTTGCGTTAACAATTAAGCAGCCAAGTATCTGCACACCTGATGGCCATGTTTGATCAATTGGTCCATAGGTGTGGTATTTTAGAAAGCAGTGCCTTGAGATTTGCAAAGAAGTGACATATTAGATTTCTGTGTCTAAAGAAGTGTGTGTAGTGATTTGCAAAAAGTGTGAGGCTGAGAATGTGCTTATAGTTGTACAGGTCTGGGCTGAGGTTTTGTTTCTTGAGTGTCAGGTCTCACCAACTGTGTGTTATTTCAATCATTAAAAAAAAAAAAAAAAAAAAAAAAAACTAAATATTTGAAAGAATTCTGACAGGGATAAGGAGGTTTTATTGCAGTGTGCAAACAGGAGATTGTCCTTTTTAAAATAAAATGTAAATTGTTTGTTATATGATGAAGATTTTTACATTTTTGAAGGTACCTCAGAGGATAATGATAAGTGCCTCCTCATATACAGTGTAAATACTGTTTTGCATTCTGACACTAGAAGAGTTCCTCTCAGTAATAAAAATTATAGCCTATACTTCAAACCAAATGTAAATATGCAAAGAAGTTGTTTACATTTAATATCATCATATCAATAAACCAAACAATGGACATTTTTTGACAGTATTATTTTGTGTTTTCTGTGTGGTCTGTCTGATTATTTGGAAAGAGAAAGTTTACACAAAAATTAAAATCGTCATCATTTACTGTTGTTTCATGTCATTCAAACCTGTATGGCTTTCTTTCTTCTGTGGAACAAAAAATAAGATATTTTGAATATTGGTAACCAAATAGTTTTGGTTATCATAAGATGTTTCATATTGTTTTCCTTCTCTAATTAAAAAGTATTTTTAAACAATGCTGTTATTCTTTTGTAATATCCTGTTTCACCCTTCCTTTCATCATTTTGAAGGGAAAACAATAGCACAAACATCAACAAGTGTTAACAATGGGTAAATTCTATGATGTTCTGTCAAATTAGTTGTGTTATCTTATATGATGTTATCAAAATTAACTTTAGGTTGACAGCCTCATATAAGCTAACTCTGTCAATCCTTCACTGAGTGGAGAGACTAACCTCATGTCATTACTTCCTTGCCATGTTCTTGCCATCTATAATCAAATTATAATTAATAAGATCGTATTTGTATAACTCTAGTACACACTTTTATAGAAATTATTTCTTGTTACACAGGCATATTCGTTTATTAAACATACAGAAGTGACTGGAGACTCCAGATCTACTGCAGTCGCAGAATGAGGCGTTTTGAGCTCTGATTGGTGTTTGTAACGCGACGTCACTTTTCCGCTATTTCCATTTCTAGTGAATTCAAAATGGCGGATTAACAACAAACGAACGGTTTCGTTTTTGCAACGCAAGAGCTGTGTAAGTCGTTATATAGACTGTTTACAGATGTGTAGCTGATTGCAGCATCAGATAGGTCTTCATTACGTCCTCCAGCGGCGTTAAAGCAGTTGACAGCAGAAGGTTGTCTGAGGTTTAAAGGAGGCCCGGAGGACTAGAGATGTTAGCCCATACGCTAACTTACACATACAGGCAGTCTTTCCAACCTTGTGAGATTCCCACATAGGCAGCTTTTTTGGAAGACCGTCGGCGTTTTGTGATGCCCATAAATGCTGTCTAGGTAGGCAGCTCGCTAGGTTTGGAGACAGTTGCAAATTGAGTTATGTAGACACCAACAACAGCAGGTCTATGACTATTGAACGATGTTATTATAACTTATAAAACTAAATAGTGCCATTGTGGTAGTCTTCTCGTGACGCGAATCATACACAAACAAGGTGTTTTAGTGCGTCTTAGTGTGCAGTAAAATTGGCTCATAATAAGGCTAAGTTTGCAATCCATCATATTTTAAAGTTGCTTTGCATCTTCATCAGTCCTGCATCCTACTGTCCTCAGTTCAGATCAAGAGGTCATATTGATGGAGTGCAAAAAATTTCATTCTTTATTTTCAGAAATCTTGTCATTACGTCAAGTAGTTTGAGATATTTGTCAGTTATGCAGGGTCTTGACCTCCAACATTCACACTAGTATAACCACTAGAATAGTTGGTTCTTAAATTGTTATATGTTGTCCCCCCCAATTACATGATTGAATGAACGCCATTACAGTGATCTGAATTACAGTACATTTCTGTTGTGTTTTAGAGAGTTGACATGGCAGACAAAAAAGGGAAATCAGTGGGGGTGAAGAGGACACTAACAAAAAGAGAACAAGAGGAAATGAAGAAAAAGGTAAGTTTTTGTTAGCAAAATGTTTTTGATAGAGTCAGTAAACATTCAACACTTTGAGTGACACTGTGACATTCTGAGAAACACTGTTGATGTTTGAAATCAACCTCAACAAACAAACCCCTCCCTTCATTGCGCCGCCCCCCAAAATGCATAAACACACAATGCAAGTTAATCGCCAGCAACACACCAATTCCAGATAAACAATGACACTTAAAACGGTCCTCTTACTATAGTTAACATTACAGCAACAGCATATCTTGGTTCTGTGAAACCGCAAAATCAGTGTTACTTAATTAAGGAGCAGAAACAACACAACCTTGGCGTCTGTTTTCAGGCCTTCCTCCATGAGTCTCTCCAGGGCTGGAAAGCTTTTCTAATATTAACGTGGGTCCTAAAGCTCTTGCCTGATCATAGCCCTTTTTTCCCCCAGTGATATTCCATTGACCTTTTTTGTATTGTCTCTGATTGGCTAAAAGTGTGTTGTGGTGCTCAGTCCGATCCATGTTCAACAGCGGAAAAAAATTGCTTGCTGTACCTTTATTAAAACAAGGAAATAAATTGGTACAACATGGCCATGATTTAACCACAACGAGGGAACAAATTCTTAATTCTTAATTCAGAAACATTGCGCATGTCATGTGCGATCCTCTGAAATTTGAAGGAAAAAAAAAACGTATTAATTAAAACCATTATGATTAATGAAGGGGAAATATGGTGTTTATATTTAAAATATACCCAGCAGCTGTTGTCTTGTGTAGACTTGTACAGTTTTTTTCTTTCTCGCTGTTTACAGGAGGAGGAGAAAGCTGCTGAAGTCTTTGAGGAATTTTTAGCTTCTTTTGACACTAATGACAAAAGTGGAGTGAAGACATTTGTACGAGGAGGCATTGTAAATGCAACTAAAGGTGAGCTGTGGTGCATTTCTGTTTTAAGTCTGATTTATATTCAGTATTATACTATTATAGTATCTATTAATATTTTGAATTAGCCTTTATTATATTCAGTTTTCATGTTAGTTTAACTTTTAGTAGTTTTAAGTGCTTTTGCCATTTTTATTATTTTTAATATTTCTTTTTAGCTTTAATTTACTTTTATATCAGTTTTAGTAATTGCAGGAAAAAGCTAAGAGGTGTGGGCTACTAAAAAATATGGATCCAAGCTGTTAGTTAAAATGGAAGAAGGAGAGAGTTACTATTGCATGTGTTTGTTATTCACCTCTCAGAGGAAGAAGCCGCAGAGGTGAAGAAGAGCAAACTCTACAGACCTGCCTCTAAATTCAATTCTCCACCTCAGAATGCCTCACCTGTTCAACCTACAGAAGTTAAAAAAGCTGTAAGTGAGCTTCTGTCTACTGTAATCAGATGAGCTTAATATCCTCAGTATTAAGAGGTAAGACTGGGTCAGAAGGAACAAGATGAGAAGATCATCATAATCAGTATAGATAACACAATCAAATTAGCTGTCAATCACAAAATACAATATTTAGTGTAAAATTGTTGTTTTTCCATTCTAGGCAGTTAAAAAGAAAACAGAGGAGAAGAAGAAGAGCAATCTGGAGCTTTTTAAAGAGGAATTAAAACAGTCAGTGTTTCTTTCATGGTTTCTTTCATTCTGTTTTTCTGTCTTGGTCATCTCAAACATAAAGCCAAGGATCTGTATATCTGTCGGCATTAAAAAAAAATCACTTTATCTGTTTTCTAAATGCATGATCTTCTTGTGAACGATTCATCCATGTATGCATTTTATTCATAACTGGATCATTTGGTGAAAACGACAGACTTCTCTCTGGTGATGTATGCCGGACTTCAATCATTTAGTCCGCTTAAACCCCGCCACTCCATAATCGACCTCAAGCTTGCATTAAATTTTTTGAGCTCAATGCCCATATCTCAAAATTCTATTAACAACCAATGCATAGAACCAAGTCCCCATCCTACATTTCTTCTTTTTTCGGATGTATGTCACAATCCAGTATAAAAGATCTGTTGCTACTTCCATTTCATTGTGACTTTAAAGAGTGTTACAAAATTGTAGCTAAAAAGTCTTTATTCAATCTGTCACTCAGAATACAGGAGGAAAGAGAGGAGCGATACAAAAGAAAGAAAGGGGACTCTGGAGGAGTGTACCCAGACGTGGATTTGCCTCTGACAAGAAGATCGAGTAAGTCTGACAAACTTATGCCACATGTTTCACTTTAGGAACCCAGTGGAAGCCTTAAACCTTTTTACGTATTGTGTTTGCAGTATTTGATGATGATCCTGCAGTGCCAAACACAACAAACCTGTACATTGGCTGCATCAACCCCAAGGTGAGAAAAGACTGCAGCATTTTGTTTGCTGATTGCCATATAATTCATGGAAAAATCTGGCCAGCACAAAAAGACACATGGTTTTGCTTTAACAGACTGCATAACAGTGACCATATGGCACTCTTGTAATTACACAGGTGTGTTACACATATTTATTAAGCTTTGACTGTCTCATTAGATGACAGAGGAGATGCTTTGTAAGGAGTTTGGAAAATATGGTCCTCTGGCTAGTGTTAAGATCATGTGGCCTCGCACTGATGAGGAGAGAACACGAGTCACCAACCGCGGCTTTGTTGCTTTCATGACACGGAAAGATGCAGAGCGTGCTCTGGCTGCACTGGACGGTGAGACATCCTCAGACACCATTCTGCCACCTGCAAAAGAGGTACTTGGACAGTTTTGAGCTCTGGTTGTCTGTATTTTGTAGGTAAAACAGTAATGGGTTTTGAAATGAAACTGGGTTGGGGGAAGGCAGTACGTATTCCCCCACAACCTCTCTACACCCCGATCGGGGTGCTGAAGACCACTGCCCCCCCTCCACCCTCTGGACTGCCATTCAACGCCCAACCCAGAGACCGCTTCAGAAATGACTTCACCAAACCACGCAGTCGCTCACAGGAAGACTTTTACAAGGTAACCACACACACTGTTTCCTGGTGTAGTAGAGTTTGGTGAAGTCAAGTTATTTATTGACGGTTTTTCTACTGGCAAAGTATTCTGGGAGCATGAATCATTACTGAGTAAACAAAAGCGTACTTTTTATCATTAAATAATAAAAAGTAGCCAAAGAAAAATTAGATATTTGTACAGTAGTTTTAGGTTGATACAAAAGATCATGGTTAAGTATTAGGTTTTAAAAAAGAGAATAGTTAAATTTTGGAATCTGAATGAAATCAAAGTGTTTAAATTTAATACCAAATATTTTGGTATTATTTTTATTTAAACATCAGAGAATTACACTGCTGTTCAAAAGTTTGCAGGCAGTAAGATTTTTCTAAAGAAGTGTCATGCTCTATTTGATCAAAAAATACAGTAAAAGCTGCAGTTTATTCCTGTGATGGCAAAGCTGAATTTTCAGCATCATTACTCCAGTCTTAAGTCTTACATGATCCTTCAGAAATCATTCTAATATGCTGATTTGCTCCTCAAGAAACATTTATTATTATCAATGTTGAAAACAGTTGTGCTGCTTAATATTTTTGTGGAAACCATGATACATTATTTTTCAGGATTCTTAGATGAATAGAAAGTTCAAAAGAACAGCATTTATTTGAAATAGAAACCTTTTATAACATTATAGATGCCTTTACTGTAACTTTTGATCAAATTTTTGTGTCCTTGCTGAATAAAATATGTATTTAAAAAAATGTACATTCCCCTAAACTTTTGAACAATAGTATATGTAGAGAAATGTGATGGAATGAACATTTAACTGCGCTGTCAGAGCAACTATTTTATTGTTTCATTGTTTGAGGAAAGTTACAAAATCAACTCACAGTGTGAGTTCACACTGTTGTGGGAACACTTTAGACTAATTCGAGTTGCTTGATTTGACTCATATATGAATATTGTACCAGACAAAGAATCACTATCAGATTAAACCAGGAATCTGTACAGAAACACTGCTGTAGTCTTGGTCAGTTCTAAGTTCATTGATGTTCATTAACCTGGGGGAGATCCTTTGTAACAAGAGACACTTCATTCCTACCAACCTGCCTGGCTTCTTAGACTTACAGATTATGTTGAGGCTGATTGGCTGGTCTCTCAGTGCCACATTTTTATTGGTATGTCAGAGATTAGTCACCAAATATGTCAAATCCAAACATTCCAATACCTGCATAGCATCATTGGCACCAACAAAGCATAAAATCAGTAAGTTCAACATGGGGATCAAAATTCGATTCTCTTAAGTTTATTTGGGTTTAGATAATTTGTTTGTGGGCAGTAAAAAAAGAGCCAATGACCTTAGTGAAGCCATACAGGTTGGAGGAAGCAAAGTGTAAAATACACAGAATTTCCCCCAGACATAGCCAGAAAGAGCGGTGAGATGAACTCGTCTGTTTGCGGAGCATGTTTCCAGAGGTTTAGCAGCTGCTGATGATATTAATCATGAATATTCTGCAGTTTGTTTAAATATAAACTCACTGTATTTTTGTATCTTCATCATTTGGTTTGACGTCATGAACAGACTCTGTCCGAGGCCGTAGTGACAGTGGTAATCCCCCCAGAAAGGTACACATTCTCTGTCCATTTATTAAAACACCATTGCCACTGAAACACACACAAACACACTCACTCACCTGTAGAATGACGCCTAAATCACAGTGGTTATATCATCGGAAAGGTACTGTTATACATCACTGATCTCACTGATCTTAGATCGTAACCAAGCCAATCACTCATACGCTCCCAGATACATATACATGCTTAGAGGTTACCCATCTTTAGCAACATCAGTAACTTTACTATTCTGTTAATACAGTTGCGGTTTAAACCATATAAATAATTTTATACCCAGTAATTGCTACAGTGAAAATGTGTAAAATGTCACACAGTGGCCTTTCTGTGAACCTCAGGAGCTAACATTATATCAAAACACACTCCCTAAACGGTCTCATAGGGCCATGGTAACATCAGAAAGCAATCTGATTTGGAGTGGACAGAAAATTCAGAGCAAAATACAAGTTTCAAACTGCCAGACAGTGAAAATGAAAGAAGAAAAAGATAGAACTGACATGGTAAGGCTGTAAGGACTATATGGAGTGATTGAGAAAGGTGGGGAAGAGAAGAGAGTGCCCTTGTTCATTCTCTCATCCATCTCTTTTGTGGCTGATAGGAACCTGCTGGGCTTGATACACAGAATGATTGAGTTTGTGGTAAGAGAGGGACCCATGTTTGAAGCCATCATCATGAGCCGGGAAAAGAACAACCCTGACTTCAGGTATGTGAGGAGAATTCTGCTTGTTATAGAATGTTTGATCTTTTATTATACTTGGATAGATTGCATTGCTTTGTATTCATCATCTTCACCTTTCACACAAAATGAAAATCTTGTCATTTACTCGCCCTCATGTCTTTTGAACCAGTATGACTTTCTTTTTTTTAAAAAAGGAGACATTAGGCAGGATGTTCATGCTTCTCTTTTTCATACAGTGTGAATAGTCACAGGATGACACAAAGCAGTCTATATGACTTGTGAGCTATATTCAAGTCTTCCAAAGCCACCTGATATTGAAGCTCAGAAATGTCTCATTTGTGCAATTTGAATATGCACATATTTCAATTTTATGAGAACCAGTAACATTTGGCGTCAGTGATGTCACCCACCATTCACTTTTGTTGTGGAAAAGAGCAGCACTGACAAACTGCTAAATATCTCTTTTTGTGCTTCATGGAAGAAAGACAGTTATTCAGGTTTATAACATAAGGGTGAGTAAATGATGACAGAACATTTAGAACTTTAATTTAGTTCAAATTTTTGGTAAAATATTTTCTCAATCCTCTTGCCATATCAAATCTTGGTCTGGTTAATGTTGCAGGTTTTTGTTTGATAATAAGAGTCAGGAACATGTGTACTACAGATGGAAGCTCTACTCCATTCTACAGGTGAATTAGCCACTGCCTTTCATGGCCAGACACAGTCTTGCTCTCAAAGATAAATTATGCCACGTTTGCATATCTATATGAAAACGGTTATACATTTCCCTGTGTCTCTGTCCTTCTCTCAGGGAGAAAACCCAAATAAATGGAGAACATCCCCTTTCAGAATGTTTAGGGGTGGCTCTCTTTGGAAGCCCCCTCTCCTTAACCCATATCTCCATGGTGATGAAGAAATAGAAGAGATCTCCTACCCTTCTCAAGAGGAAGAGCCAAAGAAAGGGCACCTGAAGGCAGAGTAAGGATGTGTTCCAAAAATAGATGTAGTAGGCCGTCTCGCTATTCTTTTGCACAGTTTTCCTTTGAAATGAAATGCACATACACATACGTGCACATACGTGCTGTGGTGTTTAGGTGCCCACCTACTTTTGGCCCTGTAATGTATGTACAAGTTGAATATGTGTGTTATGTCTCAGGCACAGAGAGCGGTTGGAAGTCCTGTTGAGAGGGCTGACTCCTCGCAGAGATGAAATCGGTGATGCAATGCTGTTCTGCCTAGAGAGAGCAGAGGCTGCTGAGGAGGTCGTTTCCTGCATCACTGAATCTTTGTCTATAGCACACACACCACTGCAGAAGAAGGTACACACACAGTTAAAGTAGTACAAAGACAGTTGGAGTTCACAGATCACAGCTAGAGTTAGTTGCATAGCCCTTCTTCACACTTTTGGACATTTTGTCTGATGTTTTGTGTATTGCAGATTGCCAGACTTTACCTGATATCTGACATCCTCTACAACTCCTGTGCCAAAGTGGCCAATGCGTCATATTACCGCAAATTGTGAGTCAACTGTGCAAAATGTTTGTTTGATGTTATGTTGATAAAATGTTATGTTTTCGTGCTTTTTTTATTGTCTTTGAAATAGTTTTGAACCTACAGCATTGACGTGATTAAGATTTTTTTTTTTTTTGTCCTAAAGTTGCCATGAAATTGTTATTTATTGTTATTGATCTTATTGCAAACCATTCATCCATAGATGATTCAATTTTTTTACCTTGTATTTTTAAAGGGTTAGTTCACCCAAAAATGAAATTTCTGTCATTATTTACTCACCCTCATGTCGTTCCACACCCGTAAGACCTTCTTTCATCTTCAGAACACAAATTAAGATAATTTTGATGAAATCCGAGAGGTTTTTTATCCTCCATTGAAAGCAACTTAATTACCACGTTCAAAGTCCAGAAAAGTAGTAAAAACATCATTACCATAACAGTGGTTCAGCCTTAATGTCATGAGGGTGAGTAGTTAATGATAGAAATTTTATTTTTGGGTGAACTAACCCTTTAACTAAAATGTCATATTTTCCGGAGGAACAACAAATTTCTCTCTTGTGACGTATACTGGACTTCTCCAATCATTTAGTCAACTTAGACTGCCCTCTTTCTTGTGATCAACAGCAAAACTTGCATTCAGATCTGCCTCCATCCAATCAACAACTGGTGGATTGAAGTCCCCACTACACTTTTTTTTCTTTGTTTCACTTGAATGTACGTCACAATATGGAAGAAAAGATCTGTCACTACTTCAGCAACATTGCAACTTGAATGTTGTCTCTAATGAAAAGTGCTTTTCTTTTTTACTCTGTAATAGTTTTGAGACAAAGCTGCCTCAGATATTTGGAGACATCAGTGAAGCGTATCGGAACATCCAGGCTCGACTGCAGGCAGAGCAGTTTAAGGTAGGAACAGTCTGTTTTAGCATGTCATGTGTCTTGAGCTCCTTCCCTGCAGAGATCTGTGATCCCACTCCCCAACTGCAATTCACTCTTACATCTCTCTTTCTCTCTGCAGCAAAGGATCATGGGATGTTTTCGTGCGTGGGAGGACTGGGCAGTTTATCCAGACTCCTTCCTGATCCAATTGCAAAATATATTCCTGGGACTCATTAAACCTGGAGAGGAAGTCATTGAAAAAGCAGAGGTGAGTTATGGCCAATAGATTAAAAAAATCTATAAATAAACTGTATATGATCTGTATGGTGTACCATGTATAATATTAATTTGCCTACCTGTTCACTAGCCTGAATCTCCTGATCTGGATGGAGCGCCGTTGGATGGTATTCCTCTAGACAGAGTTGAAATTGATGGTACACCCCTTGATGACCTGGATGGTTCACCTATGACCTGGGATCCATCATCTATAGATGGTGTACCAGTTGACGACATTGACGGTGTTCCCCTAGGAAACTCAATAGATGATATTGATGGTGTGCCATGTAGGTAGTTAGGCACTGAGATCTTTAGATGTTTATTTTGTTTATTACAATATTGTGAATAAGTTTTATTATAAAGTTATTGATGTTTAAGTAGGCTTCTTCCTCATCTGAACAGTGAAATTGAACAAAAATATACAATATTCATATTGCTTTTGTTGTTATATAATTGATTTTCAATTAAATTACCTCTATTTCCTTTCTATGCTTGCTTTTGTGTGTCTGATCCAGTTGATGAGGGCTCAGATAAGACTTTACCCACTGTTGCACTGTCCAAATGGGAGAAGGTGGAGGATTCAGAATCCTCAGGTACATTACCATTTCCCACCCTTTTTATTAAATGCTTTTCCCAGACTGTCCAGTTGAACTTAGCTTGCTGCATGCACCCTTTTAAACTGTTGTTATTCTTTCAGCCAAGAATGATTCAGACACTGAGATTAATTCAAGGTAAGAGCCTGTCAGATGGTGTTCATTTTTTTTTTTATTCTTCTCTGTGATGAGTGGATTAATTTTTTTCACACGATTGGATCATTTCAATAGCCTAATGAAGTCACATGCTTTCTTTTATTACATTATTTGTGACCCTGGACCACAAAACCATTCATAAGGGTCAATTTTTTTAAATTAAGATTTATACATAATATGAGAGCTGAATAAATAAGCTTTCCATTGATGTATGGTTTAATAGGATATGCTAGTATTTGGCTGAGATACAACTATTTGAAAATCTGATATCCGAGGGTGCAAAAAAACCTAAATATTGCCTTTAAAGTTGTCCAAATAAAGTCCTTAGCAATGCATATCCACTCACAAAAATACATTTCTGATATATTTACAGTAGGAAATTTACTAATTGTCTTCATGGAACATGATCTTTACTTAATATCCTAATGATTTTTGGCATAAAAGAAAAATCAATAATTTTGACCCATACGATGTAATGGCTGTTGCTACAAATATACCCGTGCTACTTATGACTGGTTTTGTGGTCCAGGGTCACATTTGTGTGCAAACTTTCCACTAAACATTACCTAAATTGTTTACTTAAACATGTACGTTTGTAAAATTGGAGTCTTTAGAGTTCACTCTCTCTCTCATGCAGTGCCCTAAAGGAGAACAATGGTGATTCTGATATCAGCAGTGATGAAGCTGACAGCCCCAGCAGGTACGAGGGGGCAGAGTTTAAGAGTTCTCTGAAAAACTTTGAGCTCTCTGAAAGCAAAAGGACACGTCTCAGAGAACTAGAGGTTAGTCTCGCTCTCTCCCTCCCACACACTCACAAACAGATGTAACTCTAACGTTAACTGTGTTGCCAGGCATTATAAAAGTGTGTGTGTGCATGTTGCAGGTGAAGGTGATGAATTTCCAGGATGAGTTGGAGTCGGGTAAGCGACAGAGGAAGTCCAGTATGACTCTTCAACAGCAAGTTCAGCACTACAGAAATAGACTGCTACAGAAGGTACATAACAACACTCAAACATAATCGCCTGCAACAACAGAATAAAAAAAAAATTATGACAGATGCTGATGCTGAATTTTCAGTACAGTGTTTCACTTGTGCTATAATCATTCAAAACATTGTCAAGAGTCAAAATGTCAAGAGTGCAAAATAGACACACCCACTTATCCACCCTCCTCCCCCCACACATACATATGAACTAGCCTGACTATAACACAGAGCAAGTTTTTGCAAAAGTGTGAAATAAAAACAATAATTCAGCCACAAAGCAGTAAAAAAAATGAACGGCAAGGAAGAGGTTACACTCTAAAACATTGAGAGTACAGAACAGACACACCCACTCAAACTCACTTACACACATGCAGGGATACACACAACACACTATTACACACACAGATGAACTGGTGTGGCTGTAACAATATGGTAAAATTTTAAGGCTTCTGTCATTTTTGACCATGAAGAAGCCAAATGTGACTCCTAAACGAAGAGGACCAGAGGGTTGACTGATAAATCAGTAAACTCACTCAATATTTCTTTCCTTCCTTCTTTAGGAGTTTGACAAGGACGACCAGGAAAAGAAAGACAGATATTCACAGAAACCGAAAGATCGGTCCAAAAAAGATGAGCGGAGAGACAAAGGAGAAGACAGGAGTAAAACACGGGATAAAGAGAAAAGTAGAAAGAGTGAGGACAGAGA
Organism: Elopichthys bambusa; assembly: GCA_037101425.1. Classification (NCBI taxonomy): domain Eukaryota; kingdom Metazoa; phylum Chordata; class Actinopteri; order Cypriniformes; family Xenocyprididae; genus Elopichthys; species Elopichthys bambusa. Next base: position 22,136,319 of record CM074434.1, read on the forward strand.
AAGGAGTAGAGGAAGGAGTCGAGACAAAGAAGAGAGAAGGGAAAGGTATGCACTCATCTCACACACGCACACACACACACACACACACACACAGGTTTGTTTTGCTATCTTAATGAGGACATTCCATAGGCATAATGGTTTTTATACTGTACAAACTGTATTTTGTTTCATTAAACCTACCCATCACAGGAAACTGCACATTTTTACTTTCTCAAAAAAACTCATTCTGTATGATTTATAAGCCTTTTAAAAAATAGGGACATGGGGTAATGTCCTCATAAGTCACCCTTTCCTTGTAATACCTATGTCATACCCATGTCATTATACAAATTTGTGTCCTGATATGTCACAAAAACACGAGCGTGCACACTTTGTGTCTAATTGTTAATTATGCTTATCAGTCAAGTCCCCTTATTATTCAAAAATAGTCATTCATGGTGTCCTAACCAAGCATGATGCAACAAGTTTACAGTGACAAGTAATTTGTCTGTACACACTAAAATCTACCATTTACCAATCAGAACATACACTACTGTGCAAAAGTTTGGGCTTGGTACGAATTTTATTTTTTTTTAAAGATGTCTCTGCTCACCAAGGATGCAATTATTTAGTCAAAAATACAGTAAAAACAGTTGTTGTGAAATGTCTTTTTAATTTGAAAACTTTTCTATTTGAAAATGTTGTCAAATGTAATTTATTACTGTGATGCAAAGCTGAATTTTCAGCATCATTACTCCAGTCTTGTGTCACATGATCCTTCAACAATCATTCTAATCAAGATCTGATGCTCAAGAAACATTTATTTCTATTATCATTGTTGAAAACAGTTGTGCTGTTTAATGTTTTTGTGGAAACAGTGATACTTTTTTTTTTCAGGATTCTTTGATGAATAGAAAGTTCAAAAGAACAGCATTTATTTGAAAAGAAATCTTTTGCAAAATTGTCTTTTCTGTAATTTTTAATCAATTTAATGCATCCTTGCTGAATAAAAGTATTTCTTTAGAAAAGAAATCTCACTGACCCCAAACTTTGAACAGTAGTGTATTCATTTCTGTGAAGTGGGATTTTGAAGCAGTGAGAGTTCACTGTGGGAGGGGCTACACAGGAATGTCCTGATGGTTGTGGTCACAGCTAGTGAGAATAAAAACTATAAATTGTTTGTCAGTTTGTATCATGCTTGTTTACATCATGGTGTCATGTTGCCATAAGAAGTGTATGTGAATTTAACTTAGCATTTACCCCTTTATTTACCCTTTCTCTTCCGTCTTTCATGAAGAACAAAATCTCGATCACCACGGAAGTCAAAACGCTCTCGATCACCATCACCACAGCACAAATCCTGGAGGTCTTCGTCCCGATCACCACATCGCTCGCACAAAAAGACCAAGAAGAGCAAACACTGAACTTTGACCCTTTGATCTCTGCAGTCATCTCTTAACACAGCCTGACGGAGCCTATGAATGGACTGCTCTTGTCACGCACATCAACGTGTTTCTATTCCACAATGCTTTGATTACAGACTGGCTGATTTACAGCTGTTCATTTGTTTCCAGAACGGTCCTCTGTGTGGCTGCTGCAATCCCAACCCTGGGCTTGGCTGAATTTTTCTAAGATGAAGTGTGAACTTGTACAGATCTTATTTTTGTTTTGTAAACCGTTTTATTTGTGTTTTGTTTTAAATCCAGTGTTTAAAAAATGCTGCAAGATTGACCCCTCCGCCTCCAAACTTTACAATAAAAACAATTGTGGAAGGACAGATGGTGTGAACATTATATAAGAAGATTTCATAAAGCAATTGTTTCATAAACAAATCATCAAATCAATTTAAATGCTATGTGTTTTAAAAATGGTGATAGTAGGAAGCTCATAATAAAACTCCAGCTGCTAGAACATCAAATATATGATTGCCTAGGTCAGACCAAAATAGTTTTGAGATAGGGCAATCTAAAAAATAAATGTTCTGCATATTTACAAAATGAACACAAGCTGTCAATGTCCACATGCTTATAAATAAGAGAATTTAGAATACAACTCGTGCTTGTTGCGTTAAATTGCGCACCAAATTCGAACTTGCGTAGTTGACAGTAGAGCAGGGGGATTTCAAACTTTTCAACAACAAATATAAAGTAAGATCCATTTATACTAAAAATAGTAAAAGTATATATATATAAAAGTACAACAAACCCTGGAAAATATTTATTTTGCTCACATATCTCAGTGAAAAACATTTTACTGTATACACAGAGGACAAAACAACACAAGGGAAAATCTTTATATAATTTTTTTTAAATTTATTTCTGGAGTCATACACATAAAAAATCAAGTTCAATTATTTTTACAACAAAATAACACTGACCAAGATTTTTAAATTGAAATGAGTTTAGTTAGTGCTCATGTTGTTTTCCAGAAACATCGACTTTGGGGTTAAGGTGTGGAGTGGGAATTAAAGAGTGAGTGTGTGTGTGTGTGTGTGTGTGTGTGTGTGTGTGTGTGTGTGTGTGTGTGTGTGTGTGTGTGTGTGTGTGTGTGTGTATGAAGGGCTGACCACCTGTGACTCATATCCATTTTATCTCCATACAGGCTTGCAGTTTCACTCATCCATTAAAATGGCATCATTGATCTGTGCAATTAAAGCCCTTTTGTGTATGTACAGTAACAATACAACAATATCTCTCCAAACAAAGTCAAATTAAAAAGAAAGGAAGGTAAAGAAAGATGTGTTTAGCCGTTATGTCTGTCCCTGCTCCTCAACTGTCCCCGCCTTCCAACTTCCTGGGTCCCTGTTCTCTGCGAATAAGGCGGGGCTTATAATCTCCACCTCTCAGAGCACTCTCCAGCAGCTGATTGGTCAATGAATGGGGGCTCAGTTAGATGTAAAGTGGCACTGATTTTGCTTTAACTCTGTCCAAAAGCTGAGAGGAGCTTTTAAATTATTATATATACTTGCTGGGTGTCATATTTCAGCACAAGCACTCAGTATTTCTTAACATTGACAAAAACTTTAATGGCTCCAGTGAAATCAGCAGAAAGCAAAACTTCAGAGTGGTCTGTTTTCAGTGCCCCTAAGGATAAGAAAAGAAAAAAGAATGGGTTCGTTTTGTTCACTACTACCTCATACAGTGTACTGTTGTGATTTCACAATGCTAGTTGCCATAGTTACAGTCAGTACCTGAAGGGATGGTCTCAGAGTCGTCTGTGCTGTCACTCTTACAGTCTGAGTCTACCTTCTCTGTCCCTGCCTCCTGAGGCACAATGAGATCCGGATGCGGAGCAAAAATGGCCGAAGTCACCACAGCATTATGAGCTACAAATCATAAAAAAAGTCATTCAGGACCCCAAATACATAAAATAACGATTGTTAGGGCTGTACATTTAGGGGGAAAATCCCTCAAGATTTGCTGTGCTTGTTTAGCTGCTCAATTTGGCCAAAACATTTGTGATGATATATCAATTTGATAATCACTCTAAAGCCATATCACATTTTCGGTTTTATTTCCATTAATCATGCAGCCCCAACGATCATTCTTATTAGGTTCTGAACATGGCGGCAGTATAACCTTCCGTCAGTCAAGCATTCCAGTATGTAGAGTATAATTTCATTTAATGCCATATCAGCAACTGAGGCTTTTTTCATGGCAAAAACTCAATTACAAAAATACAAATATCACAAACACAGCAAGTAATATACAAGATTTTTTAAATTAACTTATTCTAAAAATTCGAAAACCTTTTCAGGCAAAATCTAAATAAGTCCTTAAGTGAACTAACTTCATAAAAGAGCTCCTTGCATTAAAACTGGGACAGTCCATTAGAATATGTTTAAGGGGATCAAGCATTCCAGAAATTCACTATAATTTGACAGACTGCCAAAATATACTTCCTGAAATATCTGTGTAACTACTGCTGCTCTCAGTATGTGATTCATTTTTGTTCAATCATATTACCTTTGATCCCCTCCCAGAAGTCATTTCGGTCTCTCCGCACAGAGGTGAACTTGCTCAGGTCGTGGTATGTGCTCCAGATGTACACATACTTGTCCTCTGAGCCGCTCACAATGAAAGAGTAGTCGTGACTACAAGAACAAAAGGGCATCCTTGAGATCCACTCGTATTTTTCAACTTTCAGTAGAAGTGTAAGATCAGAGATGGACATATTGGGGCAGGTAGTCTTTCAGGGTTGCTTCTCTCACCTGAAGCTGGCTTTGATCTGACTGCTGCTGTTCACATAGCCTTTGTACTTCATAGACAGAGACAAATCTCTGAGGTCATACAGGCGAATGCGAGAGTCATTTGACGTCACCAAGATCTGCAGAGGAAAAGAAGTTTAGCATTAACTGTGAACTGAATGATAAAATGTCAAATTTTATCACCATGGTATGAATGAGAATTGTTATACTGAAGTAAATAAGTTAAGTTTTAGATCTAACTGCAGTATTTTTTTCTATTTTCAGTCTTTTGTCTTTCATATGCGTCTTACCTTGTTCTCTCCTGGAAGTGGCTCAATACCGGTGATTTTGCGGCCCACACGATTCCTGCCTCTCGTGGAGCGAACATGGATTTGGGTGTGATACTTAAGGCGCTGAGCAGAAAATGGTCAAAGAAGAAATCAGTGATTAATTGACTAGATATAGTTTGATTTATAAATCACTGCTGTGCACATTGTGTTCCTCCATTTTAAGTGAACATCATTGTTCCCATCTAAACGCTCATAAGAACAAACACTCACCTCTGTGTCATAAAAAATGCAGCGCCCATCGTAGGTGCCAATAACCGCATATTTTCCATTCTGGCAGAAGTTAGCTGCTGTTATCAGACGCGTCTGTCCATCTACCTCATTCCACAGTGCCACTTTCTTATCTGGAATATTCCATAACCGCAACTTTCCATCCAAAGAACCGCTCAAAAAATACCTGTCATCCTGAGAGAAAAACACAGGCAATAAAACCAGTTGTTTTTGTATCATTCATATACTATACCGAAATGTTCTTAATTAAATTTTATATTTTCTGTTTTCATGTTAATTTTCAAGTTTCTTTGTTGTTGTTGTTTTTTATATCTTTTTTTTTTAAGGTCTATATAGTTTTTTATTTAGTTTTAGTTATTTTAGTATTTCAACTTAAAGGCACAATATGTAAGATTTTTGGATTAAAATATCCAAAAACCACTAGAACAGCGTTATATATTTTGTTGACTTGTGTACTTACATTATCCCAGATGTTTCCAAGAATGTTTAAATCCAGAGAAATAAGCAATTTTAACCAGGACACGGACCGTACCAACCCAAACTCTAAAGAGTAGTGTATACCACAGTACACAAGCAGCACACTCACCCTGGGATGAAATGCAATGGCTGTAACGAAGTCTATATGCTGAAAGCAGCAGAGACACTCTCTCCTGGAGATGTGCCACAAACGAACCGTCTTATCCATCGATGATGACAGCAGGAAGTAGTTCTACAAAAGAACATCATTACAGTATGTCAGATTGCTACTCATTACATTGAGAATTTTTAAACATTTTCCACACTTAACTCTTTATTAGCGTTTTCATACAGTGGAGCACTTTTTCATACAGTTTTCATTCAGTAGAGCACCGATGACCATAACCTCTCACCTTTGACCAGGACAGATCCAACAGGTCAGCAGTATGACCCTTGTACTTGCAGAACGGAACCTGCCGGAATGGCACATTTTTGTCTTCAGTGTCTGCATCTTCCACTGCAGGTCCAAACTAAGTGACAGAAAGCAAGAGAGAGACATTTTAAGAGCTTTAAATAGTCATTAATCAGTATGAAAACAAAGAGAAACCTAAAAAAAATGCCTTACCCCTCCTTCAGTATCTGATTTGGAGGAACACAGACTCTCCTGAGAGGGAGATGGGGACACACGTCCTGAGAGAGAAAGAGAGAAACCAAAGAGACTCTTTTGAAAAGGAGAAATCCAGTCCAAAAAGAGATAATTACAGTTATTTTATACAATATTTGTGTGTGCTATGTACATATGATTATTAGAGAATCATGCCATTAGCTTAGCAACATGCTAACACTAAACTATACTGAAATCTCTGGAAAGTGTCGCCTTCCATGCAGAGTGCTACTTCTGCGGCAAGTTGTTGCCTACGTAGAGTGCACCAAATCAGTCACTTATGAGGTTTCAAGAGGGTTAAAAGGTTAGTTCACCCAAAATTGAAAATAATGTCATTTAGTGCTCACCCTCATGTCGTTCTACACCCGTAAGACCTTTGTTCTGATCTCATTGCATCCGCTTGTCAGAGAAAGTGTTAACAGTAGTATGAACTGATGGCAATCAGTGAAAATACCTAGTTCACAGTGCTATAGGTGTTTTATTCTATTAAATATCTAAACGTTAGTGTAAACTAGAAAAATGAAAAAAGTTTTTGAATATCATTCTGCATATGCAGGGGACATCAATTATGCTCATCTTTGCTCACTCCTTTTAAGTTATCTTGAATAAAGCAGCTAATTTTTTCATGAAGCACATACAAAAGACCTATACCGGAAGCGATCTGATATGTTTTACAGAATATAGATTGCAGTTAGATTGCGCATAACCCCTATTGAGAGCAAAGCCATTGAAACTCTCAAGATTCATAAAGGTACTAAAAACATATTTGAAACAGTTCATGTGAGTTCAGTATTTCTATCTTAATATTATAAAGCGACAAGAATACTTTTTGCGCGCCAAAAAAAATAAAAAAAATAATGACTTTTCAACAATATCTAGTGATGGGCCGATGTTTTTAGTACCTTTATGGACCTTGAGAGTTTCAATGGCTTTCAATGGCTCACTGAGCCGTCGGATTTCATCAACAATATCTTAATTTATGTTCTGAAGATGAACGAAGGTCTTACAGGTGTAGAACGACATGAGGGTGAGTAATAAATGACATTATTTTCATTTTTGGGTGAACTAACCCTTTAAGATGCTTTAGAAGGCAGTAGACAGCTCACTAACGGCCAGATTTACTAAACAGTGCAAATTAGTGTGAGAGCACAATCCCATAAAAGCGCAGATGGGAGTGGAAAGTTCTGCGGGTGATTTACTGACAATGCGCATATTAAAGAACACAGACGCAGCCGGATTATTTCCATTATGACCAACGCAATCTATTAAATTAGCGTCTGGCTAGACATGCTTTTTTTGGGTGTTAAATAATGGAGCAAATACCAATAAATTGACTAGCGCAAACCTTAGTAAATCACGTTGCATGATTCATTTAAATACTCTCCTCCCATAAAGTTTGCGTCTGAAAGGGAAACTCTTAAGGGAAAAAATAACTGTGTCCACGCTTTTTCAGTGCAAATTTTTCACTCATGTTTTTTAACACCAAAAAGAGGGTTTGCGCTGGTGCAAGGTGTTAGTAAATCTGGGCCTAAGTTTTAGAACAGAGTAGACATGTGCCGATATTCGGTAATACAATATATCACGATAATGAATATGCATGATATTGTTATCGTGGAAACTTCAAAATACCATGAATAATTAATATTATTATTAACATTTTTATAATACATTTTAAGAATACTTTACCCATCACCTGTATAAAACGCACAACACCGCTGTGTGCTGCGTCAAAAGAACACGCGCACTCAGATGTAACATGAGAAGCACATGGCGGAACGAGTAAAGGAGACGCGCTGAATGAAAGTGCACCTTCCCTCTCTGACAGCAGAGGGCGCTGATGGAACAGCAGAAATGCAGCGGTTACCCCAGAAACCCCGTAAACAAAGTAGCTCTGCTACTGAACAGTATTTAAAATCCTTCAAACAGCCATTCAGTTTTTTGTATTCGCAATGTTGTTCATCACAGCACCAAATACTTAATAGGCTATTTACTTTCAAACTTAAACATTTTTATATTTTAATCTGGACATGCTCTATAATGATTGAAAACGTTCAAAATTTTTGTTATTTTTCAGTAACACTTAGTGACATACGGCTTTATTAGTTAACATGTTAATTCATTATTACCAAACTGACAATGAAAAATACTTATAAAGCAATTATTAATGTTAATTTCTTAGTTAAATTTTAATAACATTACTAAAATCAAAAGTTGTTAATATTATTTAATGGACCTGAGCTAAAACTAACAATGATCAGTTGTATTTTTTGAACTAACATTAACAAAAATAATACCTTCTGTAACAAATGTAGCTATTGCTCATTCTTAATCTTAGTTAATGTATTAACTAACGTTAAATAATAATGCTTTCTTGTAAAGTGTTACCTGTTGTTCTTTATAATTCTTTTGCACAATAATCTGTTTGAAACATTTTACTTTAGATTTTTTTGTGTATTGTGTTATTGTATTTAAATGTTCAGAGTTCTTTTTGTTATAAGAAAAATAGTTCTTAAACCTGTTATAGTATGACAACACTTTTTTTGCAACTTATTCCAATATCGTGATAATACCGTATACCGTGATAAAAGCTTCAGCAATTATCGCAACATGAAAATTTGATACCGTCACATGCCTAGAACAGAGTTACAGTTGTTTTGCAAACACTTTACAGAAGCATCAACACAATAGCGCTGTGCATTAAAAGCCAGCTCCTTCCATTGATTTTCAGATGAAGTGTTTATTTCTTAGACAAAGATTAAGCTTAACCTTGGGCTAAACTACAAAATGGTGATTCATCTTTTAAATGTAATTTTAGCTCTAGTAATACATTTCAGACAACAAGAAAGTGTCTATATACTTTTTGGGGCCACAGTATATGAATTATAGGAAAGGTACGGCATGTTTTGAATACAATAAAAATCTTTATATAAAAGAATGTGCACATGTGTGTGTTTACCTTCTGTGTTGTATTTTATTCTCATGTTGTTAAAATAGTCATAGGCATTTTTTAGGACCCAAATCCGAACCACATTATCCTGCCCTGCTGTAGCCAACAGCCGCCCACAATGAGAGAATTTCATTGTCCAGACGGCACCCTGAGAGAGAAAGAGAGGGGAAGAGGGAGTGGTCAAATCACTAAATAATTAACTAACTACATCACAAATCACAAAATAGGTTAAAGTTCACATTAAAGGTCGCACACGCTCTCCTCACCATGTGCTCCCCACTCAGATCCTGCACTACTTTGATTTGATCAAAGTCAAAGGGCCCTTTGAAGCTGTGAGCTGCTTTAAACTTGACTGGTCGGGTGTACGGCATCCCCTCGTCATCACTGGATGATGGGTCGTCCTGGTCCGTGTGGAATACTTCATCCCGAACGCTCTTGACTTTATTCACAGCTTTCTCTCCATATTCCTCCGCTAAGTGCTTCGCCCTCTTCACCGATTTGCCCAGAAACTTCTTTAGCTGTGTACTGAGTGAAGGACAAACAGATGTCTGAAAATTATTTTCACTGGTCCTTCAGGCTATATAAATTTAAATGGTAGTGTAATTATGATCAAATATAAAGTTTGGGGTCAGTAATTTATAAAGAAATTTATTTATTCAGCAAGAATGCATTAACTTGATCAAAAGTGAAAATAAAGACAATTATAATGCTAGAAGAGATTTCAATTTTCAAATAAACGCTGTTCTTTTGAACTTTCTATTCATTAAAAGTGTATCATCGTTTCCACAAAAATAAAGCAGCGCAACCGTTTCAACATTGAGAATAATACGAATTTTTTTAGCATCAAATCGGCATACTAGAATGATTTAGCAGTATTTATTTGAAATAAAAATGTAATGTTCTTTTGAACTTTCTATTTATCAAAGAATTCTAAAAAAATAATGCATGACTGTTTTAGCAAAAATGTTCAGCACTGATAATAATAAATGTTTTTTGAGCAGCAAATCAGCATTTTAGAATGATTTCAGAAGGATCATGTGACACTGAAGACTAAAAAAGACTGAATACAGCTTTGATGAGCACTTTCAAAAACATTTTTAAAAAGTCTACCAACCTCAAAGTTGAGCAAATTATGACCTCAAATTATGTTTTTTTTTTTTTTTTTACAGTTATTAATAAACCTCTCTCTTACGTTCTCTGTTTCAGTTTCCCTCCATCTGTGTCTGAAAGGGCAGGCTGGGACTTATCATCATCATCCGACTGTGCTGCATCATTTCTGCCAAGAAAAAAAAAAAAATGTGTGAGATCCTAGCCTAAAGCGTACAGAGCTGCTAGCTTTAAGACGGGAGTTCTCTTTAAACCCCTTTCAAAATTAGGTTGCGTTTAATCCTGATGTAAAATGAGAAACACTGATCCAGGACTAGATCCAGCTACCCAACTGTTTCAGATTAACCACACTAACAGAAACTACAAAACTGTTATCAGCTCAGCTTTATGAAGTACTTCCTGCCAAAATGTTCCACCCGTGTTTGAGTGGTTTTAAATCAGAAGAGAGCGGGAGAGGAGAAGGGATTACATGCCTTCTTCCTTCAAAAGAGGAAAAACAGTCTGTAGGTTTCATTCTGACTGATAAAACGAGGGCAGATGAAAGTGTTGCGAATCGGATTACTGGTAGGATTCGATCCTGTTGCCTGAGGGCCCCACCGCATCAGCACAAGCAGAGTGTCATATACGGAAAATGATCATTGATCTCACACATGAAATGTAAAATCAGCTCAGAAGAGTTCCACAACTCTGTGATGAATTGTGGATTATATGGTACAGTAGGGCATCTCAGGCCTCATGACATCTTGGAAACTCATCACATTTTTTATAGAGCCCAATCAGATAACTTGTGTATCTATGTCTCAGGTTGAAGTGAAGCACTGGTGGCGAGTACTGGGAAATGCAGTTCTCTTACGAGATATACTCCTTGGTTCTCCTCATGATGTGCAGTGTGAGTGGGTTGATTCCAGTGGGTAATTTCTCTTCTGCCTGGATCAAAGGGATCTCCTCACCAGTGTCCAGATTCTTGATCATCACACTCGCAAGAATTTCCTGTACACAAAAAACACATGGATTACGGTCTTGAGTAATAATCATTATACTACAAGGGATTCATAGCAGCACAAAGAAAAAAAAACTGCAGCAGGCCACATAAAACATCCAATCAAAAGCCTGATGAATGAATGATTGTGCAATCAGTCATCCTCCCAATATAATTAATCAACTTAACTGCTTTTCAGTTAATCAGTAAAAACAACTGGCACCTTATTAATATTCATAAGCCATGCTAATAAAGTTTAGAACGTGTCCCTCCCACTTTCCAGATCATAGAATGCTTTAGGGTAGGGACACACCAAACAAACACCAAAGAACTAGCACTGATAAAAGTCGACTGTGTTTTCGCCTGCATCGGACTCAAGGCAAAAAATAAATAAATAAATAAATAAATAAAAACAGCATGTGAACACACCGAAAGAACTACAGCCATCATTCATAATATCATTCATGCTGATCACTTTCTATATTCCACTCGGCTCACATTAATATTAAACATTCGCCCAGGAACACTCAGGTACATGACGTAAAACAGCCATCTGTCCGTACCACCTTGGCTTGTTTTGCTATTATTCTTGCACTTCGACTCATTCACTAAACTGAACAGCCAATCAGAGTTCTCGCTCTCGCCCGACGCCGTTTCTACATGCTGAATCGGCCCAAAAAACCCTGATGGTGTTCAACTAGAGCCAACAGTGCAGAACACACCAGGAAAACTTAAAAACGGTCCAACGTTGCCCGACGGCCGATTGTCGGCTTGGTGTGTCCTGGGCTTAAGGAATAAGTCCTAAAACCTGGAAATGAGTTCCGGTTCCAGCATCCATTATTCAATGGGTTTTTTGACAGGGATTCTGGTTTAATGCCATAAATAGGTCTGTGGCTAACACAAGCTCAAGATGTTTTTGTGTTTTATAAAATGCATTAGTAATACACCAGTCATGATTTTTTTAAACATGCATGTTATTGGCTAAATGGAACTACAGAGATTGTCTGGGATATTAAATTTCATCAAGTCGGACAGGAAAACTCATCAACTCAATAATCCGCTTTTACAGCCTTGTTGTATTTATACTTCTGCTCTTGCAAAATATTATGACTCAAACTGTTCAACTTGTATATTTTAAATAAAGACTGAAAGAGATGTAAGAAGCTTAAAGTGGGTGATGCTGAAGTAATTTGACTGTGGTCTAGTTCGTTTATAGCCAAACTTTAGGTTTTTACTCCTGATGATTGAATTTAGATTGTATTTTGTATTCAACATTCATAAAAGTTGTGTTCATTTGTGAAGATTATCATGATGAACAAAACGTTAAAAAAAAAAAAAAAACATGGTCACAGAGCTTGTGAAAAATCATATTGGCTTTCTATATATATATATATATAGATAGATAGATAGATAGATAGTACAAATGACATTACCTCATCCGTAAGCTCTCTGCCCGAGTTAGATCTTGGTCTTTGAGGTCCAGGGGTCTCGCTGCCACTGGGACTTGATGCCTGCTCATCATTTTCCTATTCATACAAAATTACAGACACAAATGTATGACGTTAAATATTCAGTGTGAAATCTGCATATTTATATGATTTTAAATGGCTATATTTAAATTCAAACCTGTGCAGTGACCACTTTATCACCACTAGTGGCGCTAGCGAGGTCCAGGGAGTGTTGGAGATCTTTAGTAATACATCGTACTGTGGCATTTGGACTGACCAATCCACACAGCTCATCCGCTGGCTCTACAGAGACTGCGATATTGCTTCAGTCATTATATAAATTTCACATTTCATTTTATACCAATAAGAAGTTTTAATCACTATAGAATGGCACAAAAATACAGGCAAATATGTCTTCAAAAAAGTAATCGAGCAGCATGTTTACTTGTTAAACCAGCGATATCTTTGGAGATGCCTTCTAGCCCTGCTGGTCGCATCACTTCCTGGGATTTTTTACTAGCTGAAAAGCTGGGCCGTGAGGGGGGAGGCGGCCTAGGAGGTGGAGCCCCAGTGGGCGGAGGTGGCCTTGAAGGAGGTTGCTTCTTGGTGCTAGCTACAATGTCTGGCTCCACTGTAAACTGTCTGGGAGGTTTGGAAGGGCCAGGGTCATCTGCATCAGTTATAGGAACTTGCTCTAGAATATCAGCAGTTTCTGCACAGGGCAGGGAGGCGGGTTGCAATGGTTGACCCAAAGCACTTGTAATGTCAGGAGGGGGTGGCATAGCCTGGTCCTGACCCGCTTGGGCAGGACCAGCCACATCTGGTGCTCTGTCCTCAATGCCCTGTGACCTCACTTCTTTTGGTCTTACATCAGGCAGCTGCCCCGTGCAACCAGAGTCATGTGGTGTCACATCAGGATCTTCTGGAGGTACCTCGGCTACCTCAGAAACCAGGTTTTCATCAACACTGTAGCCTTCTCTCTTCTCTTCTGCTTCTGCCTTCTCTCCTTCAGACGAGGCTGCACAGGTCTCCTCTCCTCTCAACAACTGATCTTCCACTCCACTCTTCTGACTCTCCTCTATAATACTGTCAATGATCTGGAAAGAGGGACAATCAGAAAACTGTGCTTTAGCATTCATGTAGAACGCATCTGTTCATCAAAACAAAAGCTTTGTTTACACTGGGCGTCTAATCTTATAGTGTTTTCCTACAACATCAATAATGATGTGTGATTACAGAGGTCTCAGGGTCCGCGTTTATTGATCAAGAAGAATTTGGCAACCAGCCAACTTGCAATACATACTCAGGAGGAGCATTTTAGTTTACTGGCACAAAATACAAAGGATTTTTTTAAAGTGCAGCCTTTAACATCAACAGAATATAAGATCTCTTCTCTTTTAAGTGGAACATTTATTTAACAAGCTATTTATTTTGCTATCCTAACTATGCATGATTATACATCAAGTTGTTTTTTAATATTTGCATTAAGCATTTTTCCTGCTGGGTTGTAACTGACCCGTTGACATAGACTTAAGAGAAATGCCTGGCTTTTTGGGCAGACATCCAACAGCAAACATACACTAGAGAGCACAGCATGCTTCTGTTATAATTAGCAATAAGTGAAACAGAGAGAGAGAGAGAGAGAGAGAGAGAGAGAGTAGATAAGGAATAAAGAGGGGTAAGTAAGATCTGTAAGGCTTTATCGTGGCCAAACCAACCTGAAGAGAATCGTCATGGCGTGGTTCTGGCTGAGCCAATCCAGCAGTGACTTCCTGTACCACATTCTCTGCAGGACCCTATAGCCAATCAAAGGCAACAGATGAAAAACCACCCAATTCTTAAATACTAACCCTTCATGTAGGTCATTTGCAGATTTTACACACAAACAAATGTCAAGTCAAATAATAATAAAAAAAAAAAGTTCTCCCATGTCAAATATTATTTAAATGTTTATCTATTATTATTTACATGCATCATTTACATTGCACTATGGGTTTGGGGGGCAGTAAGATTTTTTTATTTTGAAAGAAATATTTTATTTAGCAAGGAAATTAAATTGATCAAAAGAGACAGTAAAGACATTTATAAAGCTACACAAGATTTCTATTTCAAATAAATTCTGTTCTTTTGACCTTTCTATTCATCAAAGAATCCTGAAAAAATGTATCACTGTTTCCATAAAAATATTAAGCAGCATCAACATTGATGATAATAATAAATGTTTCTTAAACACCAAATCCGCACATCAAAATGATTGCTGTAGGATCATGTGACACTGAAGACTGAGGTAATGACTGCTGAAAATTCAGCTATATATACACAGGAATAAAGTACATTTTTAAAATAGATATTATTACAAAATAAAACTTTCACAATATTTGTTTATTATGTATTTGTGATCAAATAAATGCAGCCTTCATGAGTATCAAAACATTTTTAACCCCAACGTTTTGAACAGTAGTGCACTGCACGGTATATTATATTATAAATACACAACAATAATAATAATAAATGCATGCATTGTTTACTTTATTTATTCTGTTTTCCTAAAGAAATCATTACTTTCCTTAATCTTATCCTTAATCCTTGGGAAACTTGTTTGAAACATTTCAGAGATTATAATTCATGTCCTCACAAAGCCAAACAGTTGCAGGATTCTCAAAAAGGTCACTATAATAAACACTATAACAGCAGTTGAGCTCTGGTTTGTTGGCCAGGATCTGTTTTATTTAAATGATTAAACAGCGCTAGAGCAGATCATCTTTCCATCCTGCACTCATGTGACTAAAGCACTTCACCAAAAGGTTATAACCATCACCCTACTAAGACTTATTACTCAAACAAGACCCATGCGTGACCCATGCGCTGGTCAACACAGAATCTGATTCAACGAATCCCCTGCACCTTGTGTGTTTATTTTGATATATTTTTGCTCATGTTATTATTCTTTCAGCTACTGATAAGGGTGTAGTGCATTCAATTCTGCTTA
This sequence comes from Elopichthys bambusa, assembly GCA_037101425.1. Classification (NCBI taxonomy): domain Eukaryota; kingdom Metazoa; phylum Chordata; class Actinopteri; order Cypriniformes; family Xenocyprididae; genus Elopichthys; species Elopichthys bambusa. Next base: position 22,151,652 of record CM074434.1, read on the forward strand.
ACACAATTTACCAATGCAATCAAATTGGCAGACTCTGTCTGGACCTACCCATGGGCAAATGTTGCAAAATTGCTCTGTTTTTGCTCCGTAAATTCTCACAAAATTTTCTTTAATCACATTTCCACTAAACATAGACATTGTATTACACAGGTAGTTTCAAGTGTAAGTGAAAACAGGAAACTCTTACCCCTGGCTGAGGAAGTTCAAACTTTGCAGGTGACCTACAAGGAATAAAAGAATTAAGAATTAAGAACACTGGTCACAAGGCTCAAGATTCATACTCATACCACTCATATCATGTCACACAGAGCTCCATTTTGACATATATGCCCGCATACTTGTGCAAAACATATGCAATTTGAGTCTTCAAATGCTTCAGCAGTTTATGAAGTCTAGTTTAGACTAATTGGTGAACATCAATAAAGTTTATAGTGTATAAAAGAACACAGTCAGTGGGTGTGAGGGCTCCTCCCAGCACTGAGTTCACATAAAGAAACCTGATCCTAATTAAAACTAGCTAGTGCGGCCCGTCTGACGCAGCATTCATGAACAGACAAGCCCCTCAATCACATTCATTACACACCCTTTAACCAGTAACCCTAAACATAAGCACAGTGACCGAACATACATTTTTAAATCAGCCCTCAGCCACCACTGAAGACACTGTCAAAACACTCCTCCGACACTGTCACAGCTCTTCTCACACACACCTTTGACCCCAGCCATGCTGTGATCACAAGAGTCTGGGTGGATTTTCCTATACTTGATAAAATGAAGACTTGTTCTTCACAAAAGAGCAATTCTTTTCGAACCTTCAGTCTTCAATTCTTTGTTCACACTGAGAATATGAGTCACTGTGTTTCTGAGTCATCCGGACTCATTTTTCTGAAATTTGCTATCATGTTTGTGACATAAAAAAAAAAAAAAAAAAATGGCTGTCAAACTAGCCTGTCTAAACACATGTAAGACTGTCACTTAATAAATGCCTAAATTAGTAGAAAATATTAGTTTATTACAGTAGGAAAAGGCAATAAAAGGGTACAGTCACAGTTCCCACAAAGTGCAAATTGTCATCATGTGCATATCCTCGTGTTGTTCCAAACCTGTATGACTTTATTTCCGCACAGGAACACCATAGGAAAGGTTTGGAAATGTGAACTATCCTTTAAGCATTGTAACGCATTTAAACTCTTTTGGTTCAAGTGACAACACCAAAGCAACATGACAGCAACATCCTCTGAACGCTACGTGTCACACAGCGATATCGTGGCTGTATTTCAAAACTTCTCAGCTGACTCGACGGTACAAAAAAAATGTTGTCTAGATAGACAGTTCACTTGTGTAAGTCATATGACTTTATATATCCACATAATAAACAGTACATGGCTGTACCGATGCAGTAAAAACATAAACAAGCAATGGGGCAAATGTTGACAGCTTTGAAATGTGCAGCTTCATCCTAAATCGCATAATGAACATTTGGTCAGACATTTAACTGACGTAATAAAAGTAATATGTAGTTTCTATATATTGAATATAATACTCACGCATGAGGTGAGGGTGTGAAGTTGACATCCTCCGCCGCATCGTAAAACTCCTCCGTGTCGCTGGTGTCCGACGCCATTGAGCCCGGGCTGCATACAGAGGCCGCCGCCACTGTTGCGATTTCAGCAAAAGGGGAAAAACTCCCAGAGCTTGTGAAGCAGGGGGCAAGAAAACAGACGTCTGATATGTTACTGGATTTACGCCTGGCGCATGAGTGCTGGGAGAGGCCGCTCTGCTCACCTGAATGTGCGATAACGCAAGCAGACACACGGCCTAGATTACAAGATCTCAGACGGAGGGGTTGAGTTTTTTTTTTTTTTTTTTTTTTTTTTTTTAAAAAGCAAAATCAGCCGGTTATGTCGATCTGATCCGGGGGTAATGCAATGTAAAAGTCCGCCCAAAGCTGTCCATGCGCACTGTCAGTGATCCTGGCATATCGGAAAGATCCCCCACCGGGATTTACGATCGAAAACAAACCGAGAGGAGGAAGAGAAACGGCGACAGGTCTTCTCGCGTCCACCGAAATCTCGCAGGAACATCTCGCGGGGTTTGGAGGCATGTTCTGTTGAACAGCTGATCTGTTGTGAAGCATAACTCTGTCTGTTGAGAAGCATAATGCACGGACTCCCAATGTGCATATTATGCATCCTAAATAGTATGTGACATTAGTAATATTCAATACTGTTTAGGGCGGAAAGGGTGGATAGTGTGCACATTGGGATGCAGGGTGAGGTTGCTCCGATGGATCCTTGATCAGTGAAACAGAGATGAGATAGATAGATAGATAGATAGATAGATAGATAGATAGATAGATAGATAGATAGATAGATAGATAGATAGATAGATAGATAGATAGATAGATAGATAGATAGATAGATAGATAGATAGATAGATAGATGATAATTTGTGATTCCTCTTTTCATCCACTGGAGAGTGCAGTAGGCTTGGGCCAGTATAATTCTGTATCATAGAAAATATACAGAAAACACATAAATTCTGTGTTACAGTTTGTTAGTTGTTATTCTTACAGACAAAACATGTAAATATTCAACAGATACATTGTGGACTTCGAGCAGTGTCATTCCTTTATAATGCTTACTTATATTATGTCATTTTCAGTTGTCACAATATAGTACAGCACAGCAATTCATTTAAATTATCAAAATTTGTAAAAAGTACAAATAAAAAATACATACAACTACAGTTGAATTTGCTATAAAGTTGCCATGTTCCATTATCTTTTCTTGAATTGCTAATACCAGGTGCATGATAAACAATACAGTGATGTCATGCTGAACAGTCAGTTCTTCACACACATTGATAGTTATACTGCACCGTCCAATTACATCCCGACTATAGACGAATCAACCAATCACGACGCGTATCCCTGCGCCATGAACTTCTTTTGGTAACGGAAGTTTTTAGTGTCAAGAATTGATTGACATGGACGTAGACCAATCAGCTACGAGTACGGAACATATTCCCTTGAGGCATCAGCCAATGAAAAACAAGATAGGAGGGGCTTTGTGAGGTCCATGAGTAGAGTGGATTTGGGGGTTTAAGAAGAAAACAAGGGTAAATTTCAGAGGTTGTGGTAAGTCGAAATGGCTTTTAAAAGTTTATTTGTTTACTATTCTATTTCGCAAACTGACATATCAGTGGCATATGCGTAAAGATACACATCATTCAATACGAAAAGTAGCTTGTTGTCAGCTGAAGCTAAATGTAGCAGCAGCAGAGGCAGAGCTGAGAATAGGGAGCCATGCTTCAGGTTTGGTTCTTTCTTCAAAAGAGCCGAGCTGTGCTTTCAAGAACGGACAAAAGCAGAAGCACGGCTACAATCACAGCTCCGGTTCTGCCGCTGTGCCGGTGTCAGCGCGGGCGTACGGCTTGTCCTGTGTGTGGTTAGTTAGTGTGTTAGTTCCCACATAAACGTGAGCCGACATGTCGCCAAGAGTCGTTTCCACAACCCCAAACTCTGTGTCTAAACTAACAAATAAGTACTACAAACTGACAAAACGAAGTGCTCCTAACAAATAGACGCCGAGTTTCTGTTCATTTAAAGCCACTATGACGATCTAGTAGTTACCTTGGCTGGACCCCTGCTGTTCTGTTGGAGACAGACAGAGACTGAGAGAGAGAGAGCCGTTTTCCTTTTGTTTGTGTTTGGCTTCACTTTCTAACACACATTTCCATTTTCTTTGTGTTGTTGTCTTAAACTGACTCGCTAAAAGAAAAAAGCATACTAAGGAGGTTCAGAAATGTCACTTTGTTCTGAAGAAGATGTAGTCCTATATGATTAGGTATAGGTTATTCAAGTTCAATTTTTTGTGTCTACAACAGACTGGAGTCAATATAGCAAGCAAATTGAGAAAATAAGGACAATCTAACCAGAAAACTCTTGCTTAATTGTTGACAGTGTTGTCAAGCAGCTTTTGATCATTTCTTAACTCATTTTAGGAACTCCAGATACTCACTCCGGCTGTCAGAGTGTGACAAAAGTTGAGCTCAATTATTAAGAGCGTGATTCAGAGCAGCTGGGGGCTGTAAGGGCCACCATGTGCTCATATGCCATGACAACAGTAACATAACACTAATGGCTAAAAACAAGCCCTTCTACAAGGGGCCTCTGGCTGAAACCTTATTTTAGTGCATGTCCTGTGTTGTGTATTGTCATGGCAGTGTTGTTTGTTGCTTTTTGCTGAAAGGAAGCACATGGTTTGACATGACTAAAGGCACTTTTTTTTTTAACTAAAGTAGTTCAATGGTGTGTATTGTTTATATTTGCCTCAGATGCAAACATATCGCCAGTAACAGAACTATGAATACTCATTTATGGGTCCTGTGACTACAGTTCCACTCTGCTTGATGGGGGGAGAGAGGCACGCTTGTTTTTAGATATAGTTACAACACAAATTCCCTGATAAAATTCCTCTTATTTTTGTTTATTTAAACTCAATTTCAGATTGAGTTTTGCTGCCTTTTCTTACAGAAATAATACTTGGGTTGGGGCAATTTTTTTTTTTTTTTTCTCAAGAAGTTTATATTATAATAAAGCCTGTGGATTTTATAAACTGTCTAATATTTAAACACTTCATCATTTGTTTGTGGAAATGGGTGACTTCTCTTATTGGGATCCCAAAAGATAAGAGGGATCATTTGGAAAGCAGGTAATGGTTGTGGAAAGACTGTGTGAGATGAAACGTGAAATCTCGTCTTTCTTAAGATGAGGCAGTAGTGGGCTGTGGTTGTGGGCTGTGGTTTAGCACACGTAGTGTAGTAATCTGTCAAAAGAAACACATTTTGGTGACGCACACTCTTATAGTGCTTTACATGATGATTGAGCACATAGTTGTATGACCTATTCAAGGTTGTATGCTTCATTTATGAAGATAGATCAGACGTGTAAAAGGTTTGTCAATGGCTAAAATAACAGTTTGCTATGCACCAGTATTGATTTCTCATATTGAATTTGACAAGGGTTATAAGGGGTTTGGTTCTGTGTTTAATCCAGCATTGATTTCCAACCTTACATTGAACTATGAGTAATGTCACGAACAACACCGTATCAAATTACAGATGAAGAATAGCCTCTAATCCGAGAGAAGGGAAGTTGGTCAGAGTGATAAAATGAAATGCAGTTTGTTTTTCAATTTTTCAAATGCAATTTTCCAAGCTGTCAACAGAATCGTAAAAAAAAAATCGGATGCCTTTTCCTTTTGACAGTCCAGACATATTGTCATTTTAAAATTTTAGAAAAGTCTGATTAATTAAATATTACAGAGAGTGACTGTGTACTTAATTTACATCAGTTTTTTTTTTTTTTTTTGTCTAGCCTGATTGACAGTTTTAAAAGCACCTTAAAGTGTGTGTGTGTGTGTGTGTGTGTGTGTGTGTGTGTGTGTGTGTGTCAATTTGTTAGTTCTTTAAAAGTCTACAAGGAGACGTACTAAAACTCAAACATCTTGTGTTGTAGTAAGGTTTAGGTTGTTTAGCACAGCTTATCCTTGTTCTTCTTTGACCTCTGTCTGTTGCTAAGACACAGTGGTTGCCACGGCAATGGGGAAGAATTCTACAGGCAACTGAAGTGCTGAAATTCTTTCCACGGTGTGGTGCCTTCAAAAGTGTTCATCCTTGTGGCCTGGACAGGGTGGCTTCTTTACTCTAAAGTTCTTCAGGGAATCTGAAACACCAAATGTGAATTGAACAAATGTCACTATGTTGTTCAATGAAAGAAGGAAGATGGTGTTTTGCTGCTTTTTTTATGTATAAGTGTCTATTTTTCATGCTCATATCTTGTTGAGGTTTTTAGAGCAGGTCTGACGTGAAAAATGTTCAGTTCCTTTACACACGTGTGAGTTGTGTAGTATAGATGCCAGGCAGGCTACAGGTTGTTGTGTGTTTTGTTTTCTTTCTTTTTTCTACTCGAATGACGTTGCATGTTCAAAAAACTGTGATTTGGTTTCGACTCAAATGCAATTGATTGACCTCAGTGACGGATATGCAGAAACACAGCAAGGAACTCATTTAGCAGGGTTTTATGAGCCCACAAAAGATGCTCTTCTGCTGCCTTTAGTCTGGCCACACATTTTTTTTCTTACAGAGGTTTGCTTTTGGTCCTTGGGCTTCACCTTCTTGTAGAATAAAGCTGTTAAACACTCCAGCTGGTCATTGATGGTGTCAGAGAATGAGATGCTCACAGCTGCAGTGAGTGCGTCTATACAGAGGTGGCATTCAACGTCTGCTGCTCAGCTTTGTTTCTTTATCCGTGAAGTGGCTGATGAGGATGTGTGTTATGTGATTTTCTTTTCCGTCTCCTGATCAGATGGCAGAGAGGAAGGGGTGGTTGGGAGACAACGCCCCAAAATATGAGCAGCTAAATATTAATAGAAATGCCATATGCTGTTCTGCCACAAATACTCACAGAGACAGAGGCAATAAAGGGAATGGCTATAATGGAAAAATAGATCTTCATTTTGAGATTTGCTAAAGATTGCTTTTAAAGGGTTAGTTCACCCAAAAATTAAAAAATTCTGTCATTAATTATTCACCCTCATGTCGTTCCAAACTCGTAAGACTTTCCTTCATCTTCGGAACACAAATTAAGATATTTTTTTGATGAAATCTGAGAGATTTCTGTCCCTCAATAGACAAAAATCAAAAAGCTCATAAAGAGATCATAAAACATTTCATATGAATTAGGTAATTTAGTCCTAATTTTCTGAAGAGACACAATCACTTTATATGATGAACAGATTGAATTTAGGCTTTTATTCACATTTAAACACTGATCAGGGAACATAAACAGAAGCTCAACTGAACCTGCTTGATGCACGAGAACAAACCTTTTGCAGAAGCTCAGACATGCTGTGTAACACACAAGAATGAACCTCATTGGTTTCCGCATGTCAAGCAAACATGCTTGAGCATCCGTTTACCACAACTGATGTGTGAGTTGATGAATGTTTAAATGTGAATAAAAGGCAGTCTTTATCAAAAAGATCTTCATTTGTGTCCTGAAGATGAACGAAAGTCTTATGGGTGTGTGTAACGACATGAGGGTGAGCTATTAATGACAGAATTTTTATTTTTTTGTGAACTAACCCTTTAACAGTGTTATTAAATTATTAAATGAATTATTAGTGTTTTAAAGAATAACTTTGAGTGTAAGATTATGCCAAAGGTAATCTAAATGTAAAGGGAAAATGAGCATGAACATTTAAACATCCAAAAAATATTGACTTTAGTTGACTCATAAGATTTCTAATATCATCTATTATCATCAGTCTATAATATCATAAGTGAAACAAAATTTGGGCAAGTCCTATGGAAGTGTTTGTGCTAGCGCTGCATGATTAATTGTAAAAAGATCGTGATTTCGATTCAAACACCCACACAATCTTCTTTTATTAATGACAACGATTCGCCCATGTCTATTAAACCTTTGACAAAATCATACCGGACCATTCAAATCTGTTTTCATACTACCACGCTGAGCTAGAGGGAGCAGTTTTGAACCACACAGTAGTTATTTATTAATATTAAAATTAAAGTTTGGATATAAACGCTGATCTACAATAGCGATCAAAATAGCGCAAACCACCTTTTGAAACTAACTTGGTGCTTCCAATAACTGTTGTATCAATTACATCAATTACAAGTGACTGTTAAAAAATGTATTTGTCATTGAATCATTCATTCAAAAGATTTGTTCAAAACACTGATTCATCCAGTAATGAAACAAGTATTTTTTTTTTAATAAGTCATTGAATTCATTCAAAACCATTTTAAAATATATATATATATATAATTCATTCAAATAAATTGACATCTTTCCAGCAATTATTTTGTCAGAAGCTCTAGTAAATTACGTTATTTTGTTTGGTTATAGCCTGTATTCAGAATCGTGGGAGAATTGAGATCTCTATTTGAAACCAAACAAAATCTAGTTCGTGCCATATGAAAATTGCCAGTATGTCCAGTAGGCTTTTTTTTTTTCTTTTTTTTTACATCACAGCCATGAACATGATTTGCTGAGATGAGAGGTATTTCCGAATTAATTTTTTTTTTTTTTTTTGGTCTGATTGTAAATATTAAATACATATCGCTAAAAGCAATTTGTCATGTTTTACACTAGCGTTATCACTACTGTTAGTACCCATGTTCAGCAAGGATGAAAGCGACAAAGACTTTTATTAATAAAAAAAGATTTGTATTTCAAATTAATGCTGTTCTTTTGAAATTTCTATTCATCAAAGAATTACTGAAGAAAATATATCACTGTTTCCAGAAAAATATTAAGCAGCTCAACTGTTTTCAACTTAAGATTATAATAGAAAATGTTTCTTGAGCAGCAAATCAGTATAAGAATGATTTCTGAAGGATCATGTGACACTGAAGACTGGAGAAATGATGAAAATTCAGCTTCACCATCGCAGGAATAATAGCAATAAACCCTGTGGTTTACAGTGAATTTATAACCGCTAAGGGACATTGTTAGGCACGTTGTTGTCACCCCCTTAGCTGTTACAAATTCACTGTAAACCAAGGCTTATTGCTTTTATAAAATGATTACCACACAATACAAATATTAAAGCAAAAAATATGTATCAATGCAACTTTCATGAAGTAAAATCATTAAAAGACTTCCTTCCACTGGAAAAAATAGTCTCTGACCGTGAACAGCAACAAAGTTATTTATTACACCATTAGATGGCAGCAAAGACTGTCTTTATGAGTGAGTCACTCAGTCGCAAAAATACTTTTATATTGAAACTTGTGAACACAGAACAAGACGCAAATGACAAATGCTTTGACTAGCATTGTCAGTGTTAGCAGGGCACAGGAAAACCCATTAAATGTTAAAAGGACAAGATCACAGCGGACATTTAGGTGGATTTTTTTATACATAGGACTGACCTGAAGGAAAATGCTAAATCTGAATGCAGGTAATACACTCGGTCACTCAGTCTCTCTCTCACAATACTCGTATACATAATACAGTAAGCTTCAATGAACAAAATCAATGGAGAACAATGTTTTTGTTGCTAAAAGTAGTTGCTAAGACAAATGCAGCAAATGCATATTCAGTGGCACAGCGATACTAATGTAATGTGGTCAGCTGTATGTTTTCGGGAATTTTACAACGTCTTCGAACGCGGCTTAACCAATCAGAATCAAGGGCCGGCACTATCAGTTTTATAAATTACATTTTAAAATGTATTAAAAGAGAAGTTATTTTAGATGTTCATAATATTTCACAATTTTTTTTTTTTAACTGTATGTTTGATCAAATAAAGGATAATTCACGCTGTCATGACAGTCGCCAGATTGCAGTATGTCACTTCTCAAACATAAAAATAAATAAATAATAAATAACTTCTCAAACATTCAAGGACCTGAACAAAAGTAGATTGAACACTTAAATCGGCAAAAACAAGCACCAACAGCGACAGGGGTAAAGCCGGGGACACTTCAAGTCGACGTCAAAGAACTATTGGCGACAAAAAATAAGCTAAACAGCCAATCAGAGTTCTCTCTTTCACCAACGGTGAGTCACTGAAAATAAGTGTCCTCATCTTGATTATTTCCATTACTCACTATGTTCTTTTCATTCTGCTAATGTTTCAAAGGTGTTCTGGGGTTTTGTGCCTGGGCATGGACCACCCTGTGCATAGAGGAGACACCATGTCCATCGGACTACACGACAGGTACTGTGCAATGTATGTCATTTCTTTCTTCTACACACACATACTTGTACACATACCCCTCTCCCTCTCCCTCTCCCTCCACACCTCCACCAGTCTAATGTGAGCTGTCATGGAGGACGTAGCTAACACTTTGACATCCGTCCTGCTGTGTGTGTGTATGTGTTATACAGTCATCTCAGGAGGTTCAGACTGAACTTTTCTTTTTCTTTCAGATCCAATAATATAGACTTGGTTCTATGTTGTTGAAGTCACATACTTTACACTAAACTTTAACTGTGCCCTTCAGTCAGTTTTATATGCTTCTGTGTTCACACACTAGGGGTGTAGTGGTTCAAGTTTGTCTTTGTATCACTACTCTGTTGTCACAGTTTCAGTTCACTCAAGCTAATACCAATAACTGATATTTTAATATGATCTGATTGCTGGCCTACATTTTCAAAGAGCCGCTGCTTTTTTTTCCCTGAGTGGCCCAAAAAAAATTAAGCTAATAAAAAAAAAAAATCAGTGTGGAAGCCCATTTTTGCCTTGATAAATAAAAATAAAAAGGTGTGTTTTAACTATTTTTATTTCACAATTGCAACTTAATTTCTAATAATTGCAATTTTTATTTCTTGCAATATGAAAGCATGTGCAAATGCTGAAATGAGTTGTCTTTCGCTGCTAATTACACTTAAACAGTTTACCAAACCGCAATGCAAATTATAAACTTTTGTGACCGCGCAGCATAGCAACCTCATGCGACAGAGACGATAGTCCAAAATCTCTACCAGTTGACAAATTTCTACCGGCTAATCGTGTCAACCAGTATATCGCCCACCCCTACTTATTGTGCTTAATACACTTTAACATCGAGTATGTCTCGATCGCCTTCTGAAAGAGGCAGGTTTCATGCGCGCACTTTGGCAGTGTGCCAGTCAGCCCGACTGATGCACCGAGTTCCTTTTAGGATATATTCCGCTTATAACTCTTTTAACATCAAGCACGTCCCGCTCTTTATATTCTCAGTCATGCATTTCATCACTCTTAAGTGTCAATATATTTGTACTACGATATAGCAAAATCTCTAACGATATACATTTTATTTTGTGGTAACGAAATATATCGTCATATCGCACAGCCCTACTTTACTCAGTGATTTTATTTCTTATTTTAAAGTTTCTATTACAATATTTATTCTGAGACTGTCTGAAACAGCTTCCGTAAATTAGAAACACTCTCTGCCTGTGAATCATTTTGCATGTTCACATTTGTTGACATCCAGTAGAGTGCTGCAGGAATGAGTCCTAAAACCTGGAAATGAGTTTGCATTTTTGCACTTCCTCTTCCATCATCCTGAAGTCAATGAGTTTTTTGTATGGATATTTGGCTAAATGCCTGAAATATGGTCTGGTTAACACAAGCTCAAGATATTTTCAAAACTCTTGCTAGTCTGCTTTTACAGCATTGTTGTTTATATTTGCATTCTTGCATACTTCTCTAACTCAAACTTTCCATTTTTTTCTGCTGTAATCCAAAAGCCAATGGAAAAAATCCAATTGGCTTTTTTTTTTTTATCAAAGGAATGAGGGTGATGCTTACTTCCGAGTTGATCTACACTGTAAAACCGAACAGTGAAATGAATTAAATGAAATGAGTTTGTTTCACCCAAATAATAATGAATGTTCATTGTACTTAATAGGAAAAAGTTCTGTGGATTAAAAAATTGATTGTACTAAACTGAAATTAATATGATTGAGTTGCAGCAGATGTCCAATTCCCAGCATGCTTTGCATCAGACTGTATAAGGAAAATGTTGAAATTAAGTTATTTTGTGTGTTTTTGCACAAGATTAACATAGAGAGACATGTTAGTGTTTTATGTTGGGTTTTACAGGGGGTTCTGTTATATTACTTCTGTAGGGTTACCATTGTGGTGAAGAATAGAGCCTGTGGTTAGGTTGAGGATGGGCTGCAAAACTTTTAAGACCACACATATACTGTATATTGTTTGATTATATACATGCAAGTATATAATGACAATCTATGATAGTTATAATAGTATGTGGTATTTGCTATCTAACATTTAACCAAGATCTGAATGTGATGTTTATGTAAATTAACTGCGTTTAATTAACATTATATTGAGTTTGGTGAGGCTGAGAACTGTGGGAGTGAGGAATGCCGTGAGGGAGAGAGAGAGAGAGACACCTGTGCACCACACTGGCCTTGCTCCGCTTCCACGGCTCTCGACCCCGCCCCACTTGTCACAAAAATTAAGTTCTACTAACTTAAAAAAAAAAAATGAGTTGGTTTACTTAAATGTTTTGAGTATTCTGAACTTTTATACAGTTTTACAGTGTACAAAAATGTGTCACCCCTGCAACACATTTTCTGACATATATTTGGAACGTTGACGTTAGCAAAAGAGCTGTCTTTAAGCATCATGCATCAGCAAAATGTGTTCTCTATTGTTTTTAGATTTATTTACAGACCAGTGCTGTGATGAGTGTGGCTGAGAGAGGGCATATGTGCACAATTGTTTCAATCAGTTCAGGCTCTTCTGTTACATTCTGTTCTGTTACACCAATTTGCAATGTAATTGGCTTACAGCTATACTAGGGGTGGGTGATATGAACAAAATCTAATATCACGAATCACAATAACAGTATATCAGGATATTGTTATTTTTGCTTTAAATACGTTTTTATGTTATCAAAATTAAAAACAGTGAAATTTCATAACTCTCATCACCAAATTCAGTATCACAAAAAAACACGCAAGTTAACAGTCAATGATAAAATAAGGAAAAATAAACTAATTATAAGCAATGGGACAAAAAACTACAGTAGAGCAGACACAAATGAAATGCTACATAGCCTACATTGTATAAAGTAGACCTAATCAAAAATATAAAAAAAAACACTGCATAGTCTTCACTGTGTAAATTAATTATACATTTATTCTTTTTATTAAAGTCACAAAAGTGATTCAGTGATTCAATGAAATTGTATGATTAACATGAAAGGGTTAATCAAAAATTCTGTCATGAATTACTCACCCTCATGTCAACCCATACCCGTAAGACTTTCCTTCATCTTCGTAACACAAATAAAGATCTTTGTGATTACATGAGGGTGAGTAATTAATAACAGAATTTTCATTTTTGGGTGAACTATCCCTTTAATGACAAAGAAGGCAGGAGGTATTTTAGGCTGCTGTCACTTTAAGGCCAAATGCACAGATATAAAGATACTGATAGGCTACACATGCGTTTTCTTTCACCGCTGTTTACATTGATTTAAGACATAAATGACTGTTTACAAGCATATTCGCAAAGACAGGCATTTTGATACATGAATGTGTCATTCAAGCCCAATAAGGCACCAAAAAGTACTCTTCATGCACATACTGAAATGAGTTTGCTTTTGCTAAACAGTTTAAAATCAATTTGTTTTTAAACCGCAATGCTTAATGCATTGAAATAATAAGCTTTCATGATGGCTCACCACAACAACGTCACGTGAACGTAACCACGGTAGAGACGCCAGTCCAAAATCTCTACCAATTAGTGGTGTCTACCGGTATATCGCCCACCACTAAGCTGTACAAATACATGCTTTTGAAAACGGACACCTCAGGACATGAGATCAATCCCGGTACAAACGCATAAGTGCGCGGTGGGTTTTTTCTCACCCGAAACATACATTAATTAATTTTTTTTTTTTTTACACTCTCTCACTAACTAACTATGTGCTGTCATACTAACCCCCTGACTAGTTCTCAATCACACAGATGATATAAGCGTGTGTCACGGTAGGCAGATGACTGTCTCTACAGTCATGCCTGATTGTTTGCTGTCTGTAATGTGTAAATCACAGTAGAATTACACCATGAGTTCAGATCACTATAAACACTCAATTAAACAGCACAGCTCCTGAAGTGAGCGCAGCATGTTGGCTGATGGATTCTTCTATATTGTTTAACAGGAAAAACAAGGCAACTGTGAATTCCATCGATCTGAGCCGACCTGCCGCCTGCTGAAATGTTACACGCACTGGTCTCGTTTTGTGTCTTCAGATGCCAAGTTGGCACTTAAGGGCCAAGCATGTGGGCATGTGGATTTGTGATGACTCAGACCCTTGAGATCATCGGACTAAGATTCAGTCAGCTGGTGTGTAGGACAGTATTGACAGGGCTATTTCTGTGTTCTGTTGGAGGAATGATTTATGAGACCCACAGCCAAGAAGCAGTCTCTCTTATAGCTCTTTTTAAGACATGTACAGTGGCCCCAGAAGTATTTGGTCACTTAAGTTACATTTAACTTGGCATTGTATAACAAAATATCAAAGGACACTACATTCAAAATTTCTGGGGCAGTTTGATTTGAATTATTTATTTATTTATTTATTTATATTATGCAGCAAGGACACATTAAATTGATCAAAAATGACAGTGAAGTTTTTTGTTTTCAAATTATAAACAAATTTCATATAAATGGTGTTCATTCCAACTGTATTTTTGATCAAATAAATGCAGCCATGGTGAGCACAATTCTTCCAAAAAAAAACATTTTAAAAATAATACCAACTCCAAACTTTTTAATTGGTGGTGTTGTTCAAACAAAATATTTCACAAACATTTGTTAGGTTTTTAAATGATGAAACCATAAGATGGGCACTTTGTGATTCTCAACTGTAGTATTGTCAAAAGCATCAATATTTCAGTATCGATATACTAGGGGTCGACCCCTATATATAATATATAAGGGTGATTCTCAATGTATGAATATGAATATTTGATTACTGTACTGTATTTTTCTATTACATTTACATTTGCATAATAAATCATCTGCTAGCTACAGCCATGGTAGGTCTCTGACTAAATACTGATACCTAGTGGTCAAAAGCAATAGCAAAAGTAATAGGTCATTATTATTAAATTGCAGACAAATATTTTGGATAGCTAGGTTGACTTGTATGTTTGCGGAATGGGTGCGGTAGGGGCCCCAACCTTCTATTCTTTCATAGGGCCCAAAATTGCTAGCGGTGCCCCTGCTGATAAAAATGCTTCATATCGGCACCGATAATCAGTCGACCCCTAATCGATACTGAAATATCTGAAACAATTATCGATACACCTATACCAGCTGCGCTTTCTTGCACTCCTCTCTGACAGCGAGTTGACTGTCGGAGAGGAGTTTCTGAATTTCGGTGAGGGATTGCACATAATTCTAGTCATTCCTGCAGACACATAATAAAGCCGCCTCTGACATACAAGTGTCAAAATTAGCTTTTTTCGCTTAATGGTCAAATACACATTTTGGTGAGTATTAACGTAAACAGTCATAAACTGTTTAGGAAGAATGTGTAACAGTAACAGTATTTTGGATCCGTGCATGCGTCAGGTCTTAAAAGGACAGTAGCCTAATAATTGTTGTTAATGTTAATCAAACAACAAAAGACAAAGAGAGAACCACTTACTTGACTGATTAACTTGTGTAACTTTTAATTTATTAATCTGTATTTAATTTTACAATGACGATTATCCAGTGTTATTTTAAATTTGATTACTTTGTTTCTTTATTCAGTTTCTTACCTGAATACTGTTAGCCTACCTGGAAAAAATAAAGCAGTCTATTTCATTTTTATCTTTATTTTATTACTTCCTTGTGCTGTGTGTAAACTATTGCAACACAATTACTCTAAGGTAAAAACAAATACACTGAGTTAGCAAATATTTGTGAGATAATTGTAATGGTAATTGATTTTGAATGTTTATATATGAAAAAAGCTTAAAAGCTCTATCATATAAAGTGATCTCTTCAGAAGAAATGAATGGATAGATGAAAAAAGTAAAAATGCAGCATTTTTTCCCCCGTGGTATCAAATGGTATCGAATATCTGTACTTTTCAAGGTATCGTATCGAAGTTAAAAATTCCAGTATTGTGACAACACTAGTCAACTGTTAGTGGATCATGTTTATTTTTAATGTGTAATGTAAACAAAGACTATAGAATAACAGAAGACACGTCACTCATATTGTTTTGAATATGGGAGAAAGTGCAACGCGCAATATGGCGGAATAAGTCCCGTCTTCTAAATAAAGTAATCGCGTCACTGCAACAGCCGTTAGAAGCTCCAATTCCTATAGAAACAGTCAAGATGTGCGCTTCCTGTAGAGACGTGCACATTAGATTGATCCAGCCAGGAAAAAAAATAAAAAAATAAAAAATAAAAAAAAAAAATATATATATATATATATATATCTAGAACGTTTATGAAACCGTTGTTGTCAGATTTCATTGGTGATTTCAAATACAAAGTTTAATTGAAAGCTTGGCAAACAGCTTTGGAGAATTTGATGTTTTCTCCCTTTAAAGAGATAGGAGCTGCACTTGCATGCCCGAGAGGCGTTTCAAAGATGGCCGCCGAGTGAAATGACTTGTCTTAAAGGGACTTTGATGTGAACTAACTTCATACATCCAATAACAAATTACCTTGACAAGTTAAGTGTTTGCTAAATTTGCTCACAAAAGTTCTTATAAAACACCTATCTTTTGTTTGCACTTATGTGATTGTCATCCGAAAGGTCTTAAGGCTAATTTATACTTCTGCTTCGAGTGTACGCCGTAGCTACGGCGTAGGCTGTATGTAGCACGCGTAGCCTACAATGTAGCCTGACGTGCACCTCTTCAAAAATGTAACAACGCGTGAAGCGCTCTGATTGGTCCGCTAGAATGCCCTCAGGTCAAAAAACTGTCGCGGAGCAATCGGAGAAGAGAGAGCACTTTCAACTTCCATATGAATAAAAAAACACTCTGTTTTAGGGGACAAATTCAGTCAAACTGCAACAAAAGTCATTACCTATTTGCCGCTTCTAGTTGTAAGCTTCTCTGACAACGTACATGACGAGTTGCTTCTTCTTCGGCTTTTGCCTTGATACTCAACATGACCGTGTACACTGCCTACTAGTGGCCTGCATGCATGTCGACGTGGACAACGACGCAGAAGTATAAATGAAACCGGATGCATAGACTATGGCGCAGAGGCTCCGGCGTAGGTCCGACGCAGAAGTATAAATCAGCCTTTAGTGTGTGATGATGTGCTTGTAGTGCTAGGCGGTTTGACCAAAAATCTCTATCACCGTATTATTTTTAAGATTCTGCCGGTTTCACGGTATGTCAGGCATATTTTACTGTCAGGAGTACAGAGAATATATTATATAAACATTGTAAGGACCATTAAAAATGAATTGTAATCAAATCAGTTCATAAAGCTAACAATTTTAGTTTAAAATGTAATAAAATAATTTAATTATTTATTTAAATTAATAATATTAATAAGTAGGCTACATTTTTACTGTGCAATTTTTGTCATTTCAATGAAAACCTTTGAGTTTGTGTTTTAATAAATGGTGTTTATTATTATTAATTAAAGTATACTCGATTGTACAATAGTATATTTCTTTTATTTCAAGTTATACCCAACTTATATTTTGACAGGGTCGTGAAGACCTTTGACTTCCTGTGTATATATGATATGACAAATGTCGATAGTTTTATCAAATTAAACGGTGAACTGTTCATAAAGTGACCCTAAGAGCAGCTCTGCAGATGGAAGTCGTGTGTATATTGAGTGAGACAGCAGACACTGAATTCATCGCGAGCACTTCAGTATGTGTAGTAGTAGACGAAAATGCGGCGCTCATTCATACAGACTCAAATTTCAATAACAGTCTTTTTATAGCTTTAATATTCACACACACTAGTCCGTATCGATATCTGATTCACTTTACAGCCCGACTTTTGATTTATTCATCCAAAAATTGCCAAATTCTACAATAAGTTCTGTTTGTGACTGGATTCTGTGATTTCATCCTCATGGCTCTCCATGGTATTTGCAGTATTAAAGAGAGATCATTCTGTGAGTTATTTATTGTTGTGTAATAAAGTTGTTTCTATTAGTGTAAGAAGGGTATGCAGTTAATAGAAGTCCGCTCTCTATACGCTCTACACAGCGCTTCATGGCCATTGAATAGAGACAGCAGCTGTTTCAGCTACACACCGGTGTGGCGGTTTTTGGGAAATACATATCGGTCTCAATTGAAACCGGTATACCATATGAACCGGTATTCCACCCAGAACTACGTGCTTGTGTGTCTTCCATTCTATTTTGCTAGTTTCTGTCACTCTCGTAAACTCTCTAGCACACACTGATCCTGTCTTTAAGCTGTTTAGGACCCTCAACCATCTGTTGCAAACTTGTCGAGGTTGCTATGGCAACAGCTTCCTGTAGGAGAGTCTGAACTGGTAACGCAATCTCAAGTAACTTTTGCGCTTTGTAATGGCGCTGCCTGGGTGGTTGATTGCTGCTTTGGTTTATCCATTTCCCCCCTAGCAGTTTAAAGACTGTTAAGGGTCTTAAAGTACAGCATGATGATGGGGATTTACATAAGAATATTATCTGTGAACTTTCCCTCATTTTTTTCCTCTCTCCCTCTTTATAGCCATTGTCATCGCTCGCTGTGACACTTTTCATCCACTCACTTATTTCACCCATACCTCATTTCTTCTTGGCCTTTTTAAAATCTATACTTGTCCCTTCCTGCCTTGTCAGCCGTTTTTTCTGTCCTTCCTTAAGTGCTTAATCAAGTAAGTCTCTCTCTCTCTCTCTCTCTCTCTCTCTCTCTCTCTCTCTCTCTCTCTCTCTCTCTCTCTCTCTCTCTCTCTCTCTCTCTCTCTCTCTCTCTCTCTCTCTCTCTCTCTCTCTCTCTCTCTCTCTCTCTCTCTCTCTCTCTCTCTCTCTCTCTCTCTCTCTCTCTCTCTCTCTCTCTCTCTCTCTCTCTCTCTCTCTCTCTCTCTCTCTCTCTCTCTGCTACTCTTCCTAAAATGTTTTCAAAATGACAAATGCGGATTAATTGTGGATTTTCTTCAAGCTTTGCCAAAAATACTTTGCTAGATCATACGGCCACCAAACGCTCTCAGATCAAAACCTTCATGACGTGCTGATCGTCTAGTGGCTATTATTGCCTCTTCTCTCCCTTCATCCTTTTGTACATAAAAACGAGGCTTGTTTCAGATGAAAGTCTTGTTATATGATGTTTTGCATAATTTCTGCATATCATAAACTCTTTTTATTAAATAGTTTTTCTTGAAAAGTTTGGAAGAGATTCATTATTTACTTAGGACCTTGTTTACAAAGTGCTTTACAAAAGACGGGGTGACAGTTCTCCACCTCTGACAAGACAGAACAAAATGTGTGTATTATTTTGGCAAGTTGAAACTGCAGTTTGGTTTTAATTCAATAAAAATTGAGCTGCTTGTTTTTATTTGACTTGAATCTGGTTTTGAGGACTGTTGTTTTCCGTATCTTGTTCATTCATTTACAGTCCCCTTTTAGACAGGACCAGAATATGATGCAGTTTAAACATCTATGACTGTATTTGCTCTGAATCAATGTATCTGATAACAAAAATATTACATAAACATATCACCATCATAAATACTATTCTTTTGAATATTGAAGGTTGTATCATGGTTTCAACATGAATATTAAGCAGCACAACCGTTTTCAACGTTGATGATAATAATGAGATTAAATGTTTTAAGTTTAAGTTAATATTTTAAATTGTAATATTTCACTTTATTACTGTTATGCTATTTTTTTAAATGTTTTTTTTTTATTCTTGTTTTTAATTCTGCCTTTTGTTCTTACTGAGAAGCAGCATGTTCTTTGAAATGTTTTCTTGCTTGAGCCCACACAGTTATGTGCTACACATTCAGACAATGAGTTTCAATATCTTTTCAGTGACGAGTGATTTAACATTTAAAAGTATTTTTATGCCAATTATCTCATATGGCACAGCATATATATATATATATATATATATATATATATATATATATATATATATATATATATATATATATATACAGTGGGTATGGAAAGTATTCAGACCCCCTTAAAATTTTCACTCTTTGTTATATTGCAGCCATTTGCTAAAATCATTTAAGTTCATTTTTTTTCCTCGTTAATGTACACACAGCACCCCATATTGACAGAAAAACACAGAATTGTTGACATTTTTGCAGATTTATTAAGAAAAACTGAAATATCACATGGTCCAGAGATGTGTGTGTGTGTATGTATGTGTGTGTGTGTATATATATATATATATATATATATATATATATATATATATATATATATAAACATATAAACATATAAAGGGCCTAAACTTGGAGGGCAAATGGCAAGAAAAAATATATATATTCAGCTCCAAATGCGAGCAAAAATTGGCGTTTGCGAGTATATGATAGTGTCACTCGCCAGCTGTCCAGTAGCATTTTTATGAATTCTAACAATGCATGAACGTGAACAAATGTGAACGATGCTCGGGATAGCTGATGGGCCAAGACTGCATCATAACAAAAGCTTAAGTTGTGACAAGAAGAAGACTCAAAAGGGAGCTCATTTCTTTCGCGCTGTGTGTGGAAAGTTTTGTGCGCGCATGCATCCGAAGCTCTTGCCAAAACAGCCACGTCAGACAGAGCGCGAATACTAAACTGCACTCTTTCTAGGGCTGGACCAGAATATTCGAATATTCCTTTGGTAGGTTGGTATTCGATTTTCAATTTTGGTATTCGAATATTCGTTGTTGTTTTTTCACACTTGGCACACCACCATATATGGTGAAATACAATACTCTTTTTTACAATTATCTTATATAGCCTAGCCATTTTTAATATGATGGACAGTTTAAGGAACCCAACCTTGTTATACTTAAATATATTTGCTTCTTAGCCTACTAATGTGTTCCCTGCAACTGGAGTATTCTCTGTCTGAAGTGCACAACGGCATGAGCTTGTATTTCTGCGTTGCTTTGACATTGTGGAAAGTAGAATAATAGAAACAAAATGTATTGGCCTTTTTACCCGTTATTATCAGTCTAAATGAATCTACCGCGAAATATAGGAGCTTGTTAAAACTCAAATGTGAGATTTTACTAGGACGGCGTGTTCTTTATTTATTACCGTTCGTTCATTTATTTTTCGTTTGTCTTTTATTTAAATAGCCTACCCTTTACTGTGTCAGTAATTACTGTGCTGCTAATTTCTGATTTGGGAGCGATTTTGTTTGTCAGAACAATGTTGGGCTACCTTTTTAAAAGTATTGCTCTTAACAGACCTGTGTTTTGTATCACTAGTGCAGTGTCCGTTCTCGGCGCATTTAAGAAATGCCCGGGCAAGGCGCACCGCTTCCGGCTCGCGCTGTTCTGTAGTTTTTTGAAAGTTTGTTAATTCTGAACGTGTTCTCGACATAATCAAAATTCAAACAGACACACAGAGATTCCTGCTGTAATGCGTTGTGTATGGAGCAAATAGGGATAGCTCACTTAGCTTGAGTTATTGATACCAAACAAACTTAATGGAGGGGATTGACATTTCACAACTGGCGCTTTATTCCCCATGAAACTCGTGTAACTGTCCGTCGCAAATGTTATGCCGTCCACAGTGTTACTTAATAAAGAAAATAACTTTAAATGAGCAACAGAAAAACAGAAATAACCCGCATACATGTGGTGCTCGAGTCGTTCGAGACAGTTCAACCGGGAGCGCGCAGCTCTTAAAGGGGCCACACCATATACTCGTTACACATGCCTTTATTAGAAAGAATTGTCTTCAGCCCCCTCCCGCCGAAGCTTAGAATATTCGGTGCTGATTACTACAGAGCTTCGAAGCTCAAAAAATGGTATTCTGACCAGCCCTAACTCTTTCATGTCTTTTTTGCAATTTAATGGACAAATTCAAACAAAATTCTCAAAAAAATAGTGAGTATCCTGCTAAACATAGTCATTTATGTCTTAAGTGAACATTAACAGTCGACAATGTAAATGTGCAGTGTCCAGTATCAGCAGGCTATATTATATATTATGCGTTCACTCTTAAAGTGACAGTAGCCTAATATTCCTGGGTCTGTTTTTAATGTTAATCAAACAACAAAGGACAAAGAAAAAATCACTAACAGCTTTTGACTGAGTAACATTTGTAACTTTATTAAGCATTAATCAATAAGTATGTTTAATTTATACAGTGAAGTCTATGCAGTGTTATTTTACATTTGCTTACTTTATTAATTTTCTGTACCTGAAAAGTACTGTTAGACTGACCTGAAAAACCTGAAAAGCATTGTTTATTTCATTTGTATCTTTATTACATTGTATTTATTTGCGCTTTTGATTATTTGTTCTTATTTTATTACTGACTGTTTACTTTAATGTTTCACATTTATATTAGGCTGTGAATTTTGACTGGTATCAAATTTTGGTGTCATTACTGCCTTTTTTTGCAAAAACAGTTTCATGGCTGGTAAATTTTATTAAGTCACCGGCCATTGGCAGGTGTGGCAAAAAGTTAGTAGGAATTTCACATTTGCCAGGAGATTATTATTTTTGTATTATTATTATTATTGTAATTGTTGTTATTATTATTATTATTTGTCATTATTTCCATCACAGTGGCCCAGATTGGTTGTACCTTTAACCTTCAAACATGCAGCCTTTTTCATAGATCATGAACTGATTCTGTGAATGTTGAGCAAAGGTTGGTTTCGCTTTTCTAGCGACTAATTGTTTGAATTATTCATCTTTTACTTCCGTGTGATATTACAAAGCTGCTTGCCACACATGACATCAGATGTATAGTGTGAGGTACTAGCTGAAGTCATTGCAATGTTTGGCTCCAGGCTGTGCAGGTGAGCCATTGAGAGCTGTGGAACAGGAACTGCTTCAGACAACAGTGAGGGAGTGCAGGAACGACACGATGGCCGAGACTGTAAAGGTTTATAATAGCATTGCTCTCTGTCTCTCTTAAATACACACACCCCTCTGTCCTCACCCACTTAATTAAGTGCTAAATGTGTGGAGGGTGAGCCGTAGCTATTCATAGAAATGTATTAATAGAGTGATTAAGGGGTAAGGAGGGCAGCAAGAGTGTAGGGTGTAATAGGATGAAGAACATTTGCTCTCTCACGTGAGAAAATGATGAGTGAGGCACGAGGAAAAGCAGAAACGGAGGTAGTGTGGGACTATAACCGTACGTCTCATCTGATTGTTCAGGTCATCAGAGCACCAACTGTGCCCAGTAGAGGTTACTATTGGTGCGTGTCAGTGTGTGTTTATTACTATCTGAACCTCTCGGTACATTTTCTTCCTCTCTATAAGTGCACGTCTATTTCTCACACGCTAATACACACATGACAGCTTAGGCACATATACATGTAGGCCTATAACATGCTCTACTAACGGAGTGCTGTAAAGTCACACTCTTATCTTGTTTGTCTCTTGTTGTTGGCCCTGTTATAGGATGATATTTGCCTTACTAATGGAATTAGCTGGGATTTGTGCCGGTAATGGACTTTGCTGGGGTTTTTTGCCAGCCAATTACGTTTGTGTATGTGTGTGTGAAAGAAAAAAAGAGGAAATTATATATATGCAGTGTGTTGAGTTTAACCCACTGTAATGGATTTTAACATGCATGTGTTTTTAATAAACTAAAAATAACTCCTTAAAGGAATAGTTCATACAAAGAAATTGTGTAAAATGCGAAAGTCAGACCAAATTTTTGTTAATTTTAACCTGTAGATGGAAAATAAGCTAATGTGCATTCTGAAAATCTCAACACTTCAGATAATAAGGGAGCCTATGTAGAATTGTTTATGAATTGTTAATGGAGCAGATAAAATGTCTATAATTTATCATTTTGAATTATTTAAAGGCTGAAGTGTGAGATTTATCATTTTAGAAAACTTTTTATAAAAATTCTTTTATAAAACTTTTTCAGAACATGTTGTACATGTTAGGACATAACCTGTTTATGTTTATGTAAGGCACCCGTTTTATTATTAATTTTTAGGCTATGCAACCAAAAAGTGCACAGTGCTATTTTTTTTTGTTGTTTATAGGTTTTTTTATTTTTTACATAAAACTTGGTGAAATGATTTTAGATGTGTAGTATCAGTACTTTTTTTTTTAACATTTTATATTTTAACAATACTGTGATCATTTTGGTCACTGTAATAGTGATATTAAATTAAAATGTAGACAACTACAGTTTAATATGCAAAGGGCTGCACAATGTATCACGATACGAAAAAAAAAAAATGAAATGAGTTTGGAGACTGCTGCTGCAGATGGATGGAAAAAAGTCATTTGCACGAATCATGTGAAAGGGATTTGCACAAATTGTGTGAATGGCCTATTTCAAAGGACAAGAAATTTTAAACAGTAGAAAAGCAACGACTTTGCAGGTATGAACTTGAGCTCCTCCAAGGACTGTCATCTTGTTTTCTGCCCTTCCACTAAAGACGTTCTCAGAGTTTGTGTGTCTGTGTGTCTTTGTCTTCTTGGATGTACCTGAGCTGCTTGCTTGACTAAAATTAAATTTGACAATGGGTTGGTTCACATGTTCCTCTTCATGAGGATCTGCGTTTGTAGTGGCCACTGCCAGGCACTTTCACTCTCATCTATAATGCATATTCATGTCCATGGTTTCAGTAAAGCCCTCTCTGCCCCTCTCAGATACGGCCGTCCCACCTGTCTACCCCAAACACTTGTCTCAACAAGATTAGAAACATGGAAAATTGCAGTGTCATGTCTTGAAATGCAAATCAAGTTTCTTTCATGTCAGCTTCATTTGGATGAGGGTGGCTTTTGATGAGGCCACAACCCAGATTCCAGACTTTCTAGAAACGGATTTAAATCAAAAGAGCAGAATGAAAGACAGCTTACCCTCCTTGCAGACGCTAATCGGTCGCTATTATCTGTAATACCGTTAATGGAGAATCCATAGTAGCTGGAGATGGTGGTGGGTGAGTCAGAAGTAAGCTAAAGAAAAACATTGATTTTTATTTTGTGAGTGGTTAATTTGCTGTTGTGTCCGTTAGTGTTTCTACACTGATTAACTTCTAATGAAGGCTTCTGTTAACAGATTCACTGTCCAGTTTATCACTTCAGACAGTGACGCATCTGTTCTGAGCCGCAGGCTTACAGCTAGAGGCACAATGTGTCCTTTTAAAATGCTGTTTATATCTTTTCCAAATACTGTTTTAGCTAAAGATCAGTAAATGTAAAATGGAAAGGTATATCCTTGTGCTTTTGGGAAAATCTGTGGTTGTAATGTGCACTAATCTCTTGTTTGATCAATCATTGTTTGATTGAAGTGTGTTCACTTCAGCTGAACATTTCTCACCTGTTGTCTGGTTATGTACACATGAAGCCTGTTTGCTCACGAGTTTTGTGCCTGACCTGTGCTTTTGAGACACTGGTAGAATTAACCCACTGATTGCCTCTGATGATCTTTCAATCTCTAAGCCCAGTTTATAACAGGATCCACAGCAGGCCATGTGAACTTTTAAACTTTATTTATTTTGTAGAAACTGATAAATTATTTCAAGATTCTTTGCTGAATAAAAGTTCAAAATAACAGCATTTGTTTGAAAGATAATTTTTGTAACAATGTCTAGCCTTTGCTGTCACTTTTGATTTAATGTATCCTTGCTGAAATAAAGGTACAGTAAGTGATTTCTAAAAAACGGTATTGAAAGTGGATTGGACCGAGCGCTACAACACACTTTTTAGCCAATCAGCAGTAGGGGGCGTATACATTCATGATGGGGAGGAGAGAGATTGAGCTTGGGAGATTTGAAGAATTTTGAAGATGGCTGAGAGACATTACAGAAGAGAAAAGGTCAGAGGAATAGGGCTGGATGATATTACCTAAAATCAAAATCTCGATTAATTGAACATTTTACCTTGATTACAATTAATGAACAATTATTTAGTTTTTTATTTTGTTTTTGTTTTTTTTCACCGACAAGTTAACTGACAAGGTTTGTACTGTAAATATGCTTGACTATAAAAGGTGGGATATTTTTTTCCTAATGAAAAAGTGCCCCGGCTATCTATGGTTCGTAACATTTCATACAAATTTCTGCTTGTTGTAACTCAAATACAGATAAATTAGCACAGTACCAGTACATTTATTTGAGTGCATTAATGAGAGAGTGATTGTGTGCGTGAATTAGTCATTCTCTCTATTAATTGTGAAGCTGTGTGTTGTAAGTAGTTACTTACAAAAAATGTTATAACTTTTGAGTTTCTAAGCTACTTTAGTAAAAAGTCACAGGATTTTTTTTTTAAGCCTTTAAACATACAGTTGACAAACTTTTGTGAGAACACAAGCGAAAGTAATCTCACTTCGGGGCTCGCGCAATGTCTGTATGTGTTGACTAGGCGTTTGAGTTCGCCTCCGTGACTTCCATGCCGCTGACTGGACGGGGCGGAGTCATGTGACTACACGCACGGTAGTGTGTTGTTGTTTTTTTAAGGGGAAAGTATTAACAGGATTCAAAAACTGAAATATCCAACATGGGAATATTACGTTGGTTAGAGGTTCTGAATTTCTGTTTCGATTACTTTTCAATTAATCGTCCAGCCTTCAGAGAAGTATCACTGGAAAAAGGGGGTTATGATCAGGCAAGAGCTTTAGGTTATGACCTGTGTTAATATTAGAAAAGCTTTCCAGCACTGAAGAGACATTCGAGTGGGAAGGCCTAAAAACGGATACAGAGGTTGCGTTTTTTTCATCTCCATACATAACATTGTTTCATCTCCATACAGTGACATTGGTTTATTACCATTGATTGCTATGTTTCACAGAACCAAGATATGCTGTTGTTGTAATGTTAGCTATAATAACAGGACAGTTTTAAGTGTCATTGTTTGTCTGGAGCTGCTGTGCTGCTGGCAACTAACAACGTTCTCCTGCTTGTACAGCCTACTCTTGTGTACTGTATGTTCATTTTTTTTCTTGTCGTTTGGTCGTCATCTTTGCTTTATTTTTCACAAAGCATTATAGCTTAGCTTCGCTAAATAATAAAGCTATGATAAAGAAGCAATCCACCCTTGCATTGTGTTCTTGTGCATTTTGGGGGCGGAGCAATAAACTTTTGAATAGTATTATAATGGTTGCTTGTTGATCGTGTAAGGTAAGTGTGTTCCATCAACCAGTAAACTGTGTAAAGGTCATATTTAAATGGCAAATTAATTTACATTGGACTCAAAAGAAAGTGAGGGGACTGAAGGGCCACTCACAGACAGAGAGAGAAAGGGAGATTTTCATAGTGGAAGGCACGAAAGAACAGAGAGAGTGACGTGCACTTGGTCACGTTTTCAAGTGTTGTAGCATATCCAGAAAGTGATTTAATAAGTGAAAGGACATCTATTCTGATTTCTTGTCAGCACTTTTAACAAAGATGGACATAATCGCAGAAACTAATGTGGTAGCTCTTTCTTGTCCTCTCTGTCTCCTCTTTGACATGTCCTGTCACAGTAGTGGGTGAAGAGCCCCGCGGTGGAGTTTGTGACCTGCTTGCGGCGCCTAGCTAGCTATGTTTTGAAAAGACCTGTCTCTCATAATGGACATCAGTGAGAAATTCTTCACCAACACCGAGGAGCAGGAGTGATGTTCTTTAATGTTCAAGACAGTTGTACTTGGGTTTTAGATTCTTTGTGTCTGCAGTCATGTTGTATTTTATGCCAGGTCATTAAACTCTTATCTGTGTGCAGAGCTCTCTCTCACACTCACTAGCTCTCTGCAGTCAGCTATGGCAAGCCAATTTTGTTTTGTTTTTCTATCCTTAAATCTAACTAGCAAATGTTTTTGATATAATACTTAATTTTTAATTAATAGTAAGTAATAAGTCACTAGTATCATTTTCAGTTTCACTAGTTAGTAGGCCTACATGTTCGATAATAGTACTTATTCTGTAACCAGAAGTAAATAGTTGATATCTAAAGCACAGATCCCTATAGAATTTAATGGAAAACATACTATGTAACGAATAAGTACTAATTTCTGAATAGAAATTACAGGGCTCATTGGGATGCTATAGTTATTTATTTATTTGCTTTTAAAGTACTATTAACAAAACAATCGATAGAAGTTAAGTAAATTAATGTTAATAAGGCTTGCCATAGTCAGCCTGCATTCAAACAAGGTGGCACTATAGCTGAGCATCCAGTGCACCGACCGCGCATGCCTCTTCCCTGCGCTGACCGGACGCGACGGTGCCTATTTTTTTCCTCCCTCCATCATCATCCCCCTCTCTCTTTCTCAGGAGATGATGCTCGGCTCAGGCACACCTGCTTTTCACCTCTCGGCTCAGGCTTAAGTGTCATTCCTCCCGGTTTTCAGCAACCTTCGCTGCGGTATTCAGACAGAGCTGCCTCAAGCAGAGAAGCACTGCCTCAAACAGAGCTGCCTGTGTCGGCGGCTGATCCTCTTTATATTTTGCTCTTCCTCCTCCCTGCTCTCGGTGAGGGCTGCCGGGGATGGAAGCCCGCGCTGGTCGCCTCTTCATGGACTCGCTCTTGACGGCTATTCTCATTCGCGCTGTATCTCAGAGGTGCTGACTGGAAAAACATGCCGTTGAAATGGAAAAGCGGTTCGCCCGTCAGCTGGAAATTTCCCGTGCCCGTCCTTAAAACGTCCAGGTCCTCCCCACTCTCGCCTGCATATATGTAAGTAGCTGTAATATTAACGCGTCGAAGTGCGTGTGTGTTTTAAAATGTGACTGAGGGCGCGTGATTGTGTTTATATTCCGTCTTTAGACATTCATTAAGGATGCTGCTGCTGTGCTTGTTTCGGGGTCGGTGTCGCCTCCCCTCGTTTCTCTGTAACCTAATTGAGAACGTTTAGGGAGACCCATTTTAATAACGTTTAGCGTGTTTCCTCACGCCTCCTAGTTTTCTACATCCACGGAGGATTTTAATGTGCTTTCTCTCTTTCTCTGTTCTCTCTGTATCCTCCTCGCGGCTGTTTTTGAGCTCTAGTACGCACCGGGCCGAGAGAACAGCCAGTGAAGAATCTTTTGTCCTGGCGTGTCGTGCGCCCTGGATTTAATCGCTTGTGTTGTGGTGGTGGGTGGGGGCCCGGTGGGCTGCTGGAGGATGCAGCGCTGATGCTGGATGATAGACGGAACATGATCGCTAGCGCTTCTGCTGCTCTTAATTCTTGCTCAGGCATGTTTAATACTCCAATGCACGACTAACTTCAAATGTGTACTAAAATACCGCAGTTTGTCTTTAACATGAGAAACAGGTCCTCTTTTGTGGATCATTGCGCACTAGAATACTGTTCATCACAGTTGAAATAAACCTACGGTTGCAAAGCCTTTTATTATAGTGAAGGTTTTCATAATTCTTGTAGGGTTTGTTGCCAGCAGGCTTCCTACCAATGCAGCAATGAATGCAGCCAATGATTTTAATAAGACGGGTTCAAAATGGACATTTTTTTTAGACTGTAACCTTTTGCCAGCAGCCATTTAAATTTTAGTGGATTAATTGAATGTTTCTGTATATCATGTTCAAGATGTTTGATAAATATTCGTATATATTCTATCATGAATTAATGTAATTAAAAAAAATGTAATTATTCAGTTCAGTTCACTTATATTTGTATAGCGATATTCAAAATACACATTGTTACAAAACAGCTTTGCAGAAAATGCACATTTCAAATGTTACAGTCAAGAAGCCAGAGGTAAATCTTTGATAAGGGTCTGACTTATCAGAGCCCATTCTCTGGCAACAATGTAATGTCCATATGAAAATAATATTTTTCATATGGACATGATAATGCAAGTAATGTGGATAGTTAAAGTTATGTATTCAGTTAAACGGACAAAATGATGCTATCCTTCTCGTTATTACAGTTTGTGATCGTAATGATTGCAGTATAAGGATAATATTTTTAACTAAACAATTTTTTTATTTCGTTTAGATCTTATTTTTCCTCAGGCACAAAGTTGAAACCATGACCAGCTGTTTGCATGAGCGATGTGAGAGTTAACTGTGAAGTGAGAGTTTAAGGGCGCTGGTCTCTCTTCCTAATCATAGGCTATATCAGTCTTCGTCTGAAAGTGGTTTTGCTAGTTCAGTCCTGAGTTACAGGCTGGATCCGAGGTTCATTGTCTTTTTTGTTTTGCTAATAGTTTCTTTCTCCTGTCTGTCTGTATTATTGTCTTTCTTTGTGCCTCTCTAGCCATATATCTGTTGTGCATATACAGTCCTCATAAATTTTCCTTTGTGAATCAATAAACTATGCTTATGTATATGTCTCTGTATCTTCTCAGATTTAAGGTTTGGGGTTGTGGATTACAGTGTTGGGTTCCCGACCCTGCTGTTGCCCCTCCCAGAACCTTGCAAAAACAAAGTCTATTTTTACTGCTTTGGCTGTGTGTGGTGTGTGTGATTACAGGGTGAGCTGTGGTCTCTGTATTTCTCAATGGGAGGAGAAATGCCTCTTGGACACACAAATCATTCTCTTTTTGTGTTTTGAGACAAAATATTGTCAGATACTAAAAAATTTGAGAGAACTAGTGAGAGTTTGCATGTTCACACCAAGGATAGTAACTCTAATGATAAAAATAGTTTTACTATTTTTTTTTTTTTTCCAGCTGATGATAAAATCGATAAAAATGTTGACAGCCAATCAGAATCCACCTGACTTATTGAGCTTGAGAATTTAAAGTGGCAGACAACAACTGCAGCGCATGCGTATAAGACACAGCACAGTATTGTATTAAAAAGACTATACTAATTAGGGCTGTATGTTTAATTGAAATAAAACTGAAATCGCAATATGACTTGGTGTAATTATCAAATCGCAAAGGCTACCATTAAGAATGGAAAGTCAAAATAAAAGTTTGATGGTTTGAAGGGTTAGTTCACCCAAAAATGAAATTTCTGTCATTAATTACTCACCCTCATGTCGTTCCACACCTGTAAGACCTTCGTTCATCTTCGGAACACAAATTAAGATATTTTTGATGAAATCCGAGAGGTTTTTTTTATTATTTTTTTTTTTTATCCTCCATTGAAAGCAACAAAATTACCACATTTACCCATGGTTTCACAGACAAGGCTATAGCTAGTCCTAGACTAAAATGCATGTTTGAGCTGTTTTAACTGAAAGCAACTTGCACTTAATTTTTCAGTGCCATTGTTTTGTCTAAAGATACACATCAGTTATTGTTTTATTTCTAGGGTATGTTTGTAAAAGCAACTTAAATACCCTAATTGAAATAAGGCCTAATCTTGGCTCAGCCTAAGCCCTGTCTGTGAAACCGGGCCTTAATGTCCAGAAAAGTAGTAAAAACTTTGTTAAAATCTAGTCAACGTGACTACAGTGGTTCAACCTCAATGTTATGTAGCGACGAGAATACTAAAAAACAAAACAAAAATAACGACTTTATTCAACAAATTCGTCTCCGTCTCTTCTGCTATGCTATTTTCATTGCAGCTTCCAGGTTCTATATCTGAATGGCGGCTCTGTATTGGCCGACGCCCTTTTCACATGAGCAGCGCAATGATGCGTGTGATGTTGACGTGTTTTAACAACGTTTTTACTACTTTCCTGGACATTGAATGTGGTAATTTTGTTGCTTTCAACGGAGGATAAAAAAGCATATCGGATTTCATCAAAATATCTTAATTTGTGTTCCGAAGATGAACAAAGGTCTTAGGGGTGTGGAACGACATGAGGGTGAGTAAATAATGACTGAATTTTCATTTTTGGGTGAACTAAAGCCTTAACGTTAATATAGTCCTCGTTATAGTTATTATTCTTGGTGAGAATAGGACTTTAGGGGTTTAGATGCGGTTCTTCTGGGGAAAAATGAATGTGTGCATGTCGTTTCAGTTGACTATATTGAAATAAATGTGAATGTGGTGTAAGGAAGGTAAGGATTCATTTAGTTGTGTGTACTTAGTTGTGTTACCTCACCTCTAATTTTACCCGCTGCCTGTAGTGAGGATTTCATGCTCAGTAGGGCAAGGGAGAGGTGTCCATGCTCACTAAAATACTTGGAAAATATATATATATATATATATATATATATATATATATATATATATATATATATATATTTGGGGAGAGAGGGAGAACATACAAATGCACCACCACAAAATACAAGCGCACAGTCCTAAGGACACATTCAAGAAAAAATGATCTTCATTTGTGACTTGAAGGATTCCTGGGCTTCAGCTTAAAAAGAGTGATGTAGAGTGACAGCCGGAGAGCTTCTGCCGCAGGGGGGAAGAGAATGACGCACACAAGGGTGTGTGTTTGTGTTTGTGTTGACACAGGTGAAGACGGTACACAGTCGTGGCAGATCTAAAGTCCTGCTCATCTGCTGCTAAAAGGACCTTGGCCTTGACCTTGTTTTACATTATAATGATGAAAGTTTACCTGAAATTTTTGGAATCACAGTCGTCCAGGAATTTTAGGGTGTTTGCTTTGTTACCAGCACTTTTCTAATGTACTTTAGTCTCCTGTGAAGACAATGTCAATCCCACAGAAATGTGGGCAAGAACTGACAGCATTTCGTCCTTTTCACATTCACTTTTCACGTTGGATTCTTCTGTTTCAGCTTTTCTTCTCTACCTTGTGATCTCAGATGAAAGGATGAGATGTGTCAGACTTCTTGCTGCTGCAGATTTAGAGAGGCCTGCTTTATAAATTTTTATGTTTTCTGAATTTTGTACACTAACTTTCAGTCAAAATTCTGTTTGGAGAAGGCCACAAGCTATTTTATCTAGCATGCTTTGCATCTGGTTTAGTCCATCATTGCTTTTGGTCTTTTTTTTTTTCATCTTTGCAAGATAAAAGCTTTTTCAAGATCTAATTTTAAAAATGACTTGAGCTTCTCACTGAACTAAAAAGTAGGGACGATGCCCTGGAACTATCATATCACAACAACAACAAAAAACATTTAAACACTTGGGTAGAGTTTTAAATCTTTTTCAAAAATGTATGCATTTGTTTTACTTCAAAGCAAATGTCCTTACCTCTTAGTGAAAGTTTGTTTTCTGACAAATGTCGTGGTCTGTTTTGACTAATAATATAGTGGTATGGGTTACCGTTGATTACAAACAGCCTGTAGCTAGCTATTCTGATCATGTGACCTCATCAGCCCACCCCCCCGTGCCACACAGTATGACATGTGAGCAGGATCCAAAATTAGCTTTTTGCCACACCTGCCAATGGTGGGTGAATTAAGAGAATGTACTGTTCAAATATTTTTTACTGAATTTTTTTTTAAATCAATATATTTATTTAGCAAGGATTCATTACATAAAGCCATAAAGATATTTTTAATGTTACAAAAGATTTGATTCTTATAGTTGCTGAATCTTAAAAAAAAAAAAATTATCGCCGTTCCCACAAAGCTATTAAGCGGCACAACTGTTTTCAACATTGTTTTCTGAAGGATCATGTGACACTGAAGACTGGAGTAATGATGCTAAAAATTCTGCTCTTAAAATATATTAAAATAGAAAACTGTTTTAAATTGTAATGTTTTATAATAAGTTTTTTTTACTGTATTTTTGATCAAGTAAATGCAGCCATATTGCGATTTCAGAGCATAGGCTGCTTTAAAAGTGTTACCAAAAAAATCTTACCAAATATACCCAATATTTTAAATGGTAGTGTAGTTCCTTACATATTTTTGACAAACAGTGCAGGACACCGTGCCGCTCTAAGAGAATAGCTGGTAAGAAATATTTATGGCGCATAATATTCCTGCCATTAAAGTTCATTTTGGGCCCTGCAGTTCTTAATAAAGCTACCAGCCAACTGGTGAGCAACTCCCAATCCCAAAGCCAATTTTTATTTTCATTTTCTTTTGGTAAGTGTTAATTTTAGGCTCTGCATGTCAGCATGTGATTTTATTAATGGGATTATATTAAATAAGTTAGTGCTGCAGTAGCGTGTCGTTTGCTGTGAGTCATTTGTGCTCTTGCCAGTCCGAGATATAAAGTTCCTTTCCTTGTGACTTCTGATGTTAGTTATACTCCCACACCTTTATAAAAAATCATATTCATCATGTAATAAGTCTACACTTCCTCCAACATAAACCTGTCAGAAGAGAGGAAAGGCAGCTGATTTTTCTCGCTTTCTCTTTCTGACCCTTTTTGTATTTATCCATCTTCATTTATTCACATCTGTTTAATCTTGTTGTGTCAGTAAGGAAATGCAGGAATCCAATTTTCACCTCAAGATCACCTCAGATGGGGGAAGGGAGTGATGAAGAAGGTTGGAGGGAGAGGTGGAGAGATGGGATCGAAAAAGGAAGATGAGGAGAAGTCAAAAGCTAAAGAGAATGAGATCGGAGAAGGAAAGAGGAATGGGTGTTGTGAAGGTTGAGGATGTTTGGTGAGAAGAAAGTGTGCGAAGGTGAAGTGGCGAAATGGAAGAAATGCATTGCAAGAGGAGGGCAAATTATGAAGAGATTGCGAAGGGAAAAGAAGAAAGCATTTCAGTGCTCATTTTATAGCTTTGAAGTTCAGTTAGCATTAAATCTTTTGAGATTTATTCTTAAGTGTTATGTGTAAATGCAGTAATTCTGAAATATTTGCTCATACCTTCTCAGTCTTGTTTATTTCATAAAGCTGTAACATTTTATAAATCCGTTGATTATAACCCTGAGTCACTCTCTCTCCTTTAATGAACACACACAAACTGAATAGAATAGATGATCATTTTTGATTCTGATTGTAAAACAGATGCAGAACTCCTGCACAGATGGCTTGTGTTCGTCTCCCTGCATGTGTAATAAAAATAAAACATGGTTGTTTTGAACCCAGTCTAAGGTCGGAACAATTCATAATTGCAGCAGCTGGATGTCCCTGAGTGGTCATGTGATAACATATAAAAACAGCACCACATGTGCTCCATTGAGTCGGCCCTCATGTTTACCAAAAACATGCTGCAAATCTGACTCATTTTACAATTAATAAGCATATTGTTTTATTAAAAAATGATTGAAGTGTTACAGACAGATTTAGGTCATGTTTAAATGTGAATTACTTTAATGAAGAAATGGTGAGCAGCCCTGGGTCAAGTACAGAGCGAATACTTTGAATTTCAACTATAATATGCATCATATAACCGTGTGTTTGAATCAATCAAAGATGTGCCACCACAGTTGGATAACAGACCCTTTGATTTCATGCGAACTGCAAATAAGAGGCAGAGAGATGGATGTTGCTTGTTTCCCTCAATAACTAATGGAAACGGAACGCATTATTTGACTAAACGAAGGTCTGTACAACATTATGGGAGTGGAAACTCTTCAGCAGTACACAAGCACAAACAAACGCACTGGACACGCTTCAGCACACACTTATCCGTATGGGGCCTTTATGCACAATATAAAATGGCAGCTGTGAGATGCTTTTTTTTTTTTTATATAGTTTGGGGAAATTAAGTGAAAAATGTCGAGCTGCAGGGATCTCATTTTTTCCCACTTGGATACGTTGTTGGGTGGTTTTGTTTATTTTGTGACATTATGCAGTATGGTACTATTTAGTGACTGTGAATTTAGTTGTGTTTACACTGATCTGAAATCAGCCTCAGCTTGGCTCACCGTCATTCTGTAATCACAGTTATTTTATCATGCCATTATTCACAAATGCCCTGCATTTTACATATAGGGGTAATATTTTATTTATTTACCTTTAGTTAAGGCATGTATTCCAATAATATAAAAACTTATTTGGAAAAAATATCAGTGTACTTCAGTTTATTTACATACAGTTTCCCTTGGCTGCCCATGACTAAAGATTTTCTTTGACGTTAGTTGTTCATTTAAGACATTAGTCAATTAATCGGGGGAGAAATAATAAACCATAATGATGAGCATATAAAATAAGTTTGCCACAGCAACCCTGGCAAACATTGCATGAACTTTTCCTCAGAAAAGAAAGAAAAAGAAAAATTCCTCAGATCAGAAAAAAAACAAAATATCTTAAATAAATTTCATGAAAATATTTTAAAATGTAGGACATAAATATAAATGACAAACAATCATAATCAGGTTGACGAACCAGTAGCCTTAACATCTAATGAAAACACAAACAAAATAAATATACTTATAAAAACGAATAAATAAAAATATAGCAGCAAACTGAAACACTACAATAATATGGACAATTAGGCTATACCTGACTAACCGTCACTATTTTTTTTTTCCCCTCTGATCTCAGTCTTCTCAAATTATGAGAAAGGAACACAAGTTTATCCATGTTGTTGGGGAGAAGTGAGCTCCGTGTCTTGCTTACAATAAAGCCATAACACCGGCCTTTGAGAAGATGCCTTCGGATGGCATGGAGGTTAAGTGAAACATGTTGTGCAGTAAGCGCTGTACTAATCCAGCTTTCACACTCCACACAGACACTTCGATATGCACCTAATATTATTGCACATTTATCTAGGTTAACGTTAATGATAGAGGGAGCGGCCATGTAAAGTTGCTAACATTAGGCTACTTACATGTTTTAAATAAGTAATGTTTGAGGTCGTATGTCACCTTTTTGTAGTCATTCTTTACCATCCAAATGTTCCCACACTTTGAATTTTCTGCCCGACATTATCGCATGAACCAGCCGTGTTGACGATCAGTCACTGCCTGACCTGTGGGGGAAAAAAAAAAAAAAAATTCTGCGACTAATCGACTGATTAAAATTTAGTCAACCAAGCCTTTTTTTTCGCATATTGCTGGCAGCCCTACATTTATCAGACTGATCATTTATTAAATCGCCTCATATTTTATGCTATAGTATGCAGCCAATATATATATTAAATAATCAAAAAGAAAGCATGAACATAATTATGACAAATTTGTTTGTGCTTTCTTTTTGATTTTTGTAATGGGTATTTGAACTTTTTCTTTCTTATTATGAATTCTTTACTGGATGCATTTTTCCTGTTTTTTTTTTGTTTTGTTTTGTTTTTTAAAGTTTACTTTGGACTTTTATCCAGTGCACCTACAATTAATTCAGATGTGTGTGGCACTATATTTTTTATATGCTATAATATGCACAATTAGAATAGAATATTAGGAAAATAAATCAGATAAATTTGTTAAAAAAAAAAACTGTGGGCTTTAAAACGGGGGTGAGTTATTCGGGGACATTCACTGGGAGTTTTGTCTAAGGCCCATGTTCATTTCTGACCCTAACATTCACTGTTTTTGATACTGCCTCCAATTGAGAACAATGTATATGTATGTGACTACAAAATGTATCAACTGTATCAAGTAAATGATTATTGTAATTGTTCCCTTATAAGAACAATAAATTAATTAGTCCTTTTAAAATGTATGCATTTTGCTGCAGAACCATCATCTTCATGTACATCATTTAATATTACCCCCCATTTTGTACAGAAATGTCTGTCTTGTCGCCTGAGGTGCTTGTAAGATCTTGTTGTTTCATGTTAATCTGTCAGAATCTGCTCTCTTCATCAGTGTCTGCTATCTCCGTATCATCACCCTTTCAATCAACACTCCAGTCTCCTCATTATATGGGGGATAAATCTGTTTGTGCATGTCACAGAGCAGATCTGAGTCGCCTAGTGAGTCACACGCACACCCTGGCATGAAATCGTGTGGATTTTTCTGGAATTTCAATATGCATTAAAAAAAAAAAAACCCACATTTCTGCCCACAAATTACACACACTTTCATACCAGTAGTGTGGAACCACACGCACGCTCATACACTAGATGATAAAATGAGTGGCGCATTAGTCACATTTGTCATCGTCGTAATGATGTCAGTAATGTGTAATCAGATGTTTATCCCCTTAAATCCCACCACAAAATAACAATTCAACTTCAACCTTTTTTGTTTTTCAAATCAGTTAATGTACACTACTGTTCAAAAGTTTGCGGTCGGTAAGATTTTTTTTTTTTTTTTTTAAAGAAAAGTTAATACTTTTTAGCATTCAATTGATTCAAAGTGGCAGTAATTACTTTTATTTCGTAATTACTGTTCTTTTGAATGTTTCCTTTTTTTTTTTTTTTTTTTCATCATCAGAGAATCCTGGAAGAATGTATTATGGTTTCCACAAAAATATTAAGTAGCAACTGTTTTCAACATTGGTAATATTAAGACATTGGTAATATTACAATAGAAAAAAGTTATATTTACATAGAAATATTGCGAAATAATATTATAGTTACAGTATTTTTGGTTAAATTAATGCAACCTTGGGGCGCATTAAAAAAAGTCTTTCAAACACTAAAAAGCTTATTGACCCAAACTTTTTAATGGTAGCCAAAGTGCCTTGACAAAAATCTGAGCTTCACATTTTGGACTTGAAACATTTGCCTGCTAGGCCTCCATTGTTACTGCATTTCTTGTTCTTATAACCTAAAGGGGAGAGTTGACATGATTTCCTGAGGTAATTGACAACATGACACGGATACAGTCGAAAGAGCTTAAGCTGTTCCTAGAAAAGTCCTGTAACCCTTTCGTTTAATCGACACCTTGATCTCACATTGCACCAGTTTAAACATCAAAACTCAAAGTCTTGAGTTTGCATTTCCTCTAACGGCAGGTATATGTTCCCTCCCTCAAGCCTTTTGTCCTAGATTTAAAGTTGTCCTTCACTGTAATGTCTTTTTAGGAAGAACAGTCTAGAGAGGGCACAACAGAATGCCAGTTATATTTAGATGCTACAACACATTTTATAATATCAAACCAGTCATCTCTCTCTCTCTTCATCCATTCGCTAATGTTTGATGTGTCATTATCAGACAGACCTCAGGTGGGTTTCTAATTCTTCTCTGGGGAGTGAATGCCCAGAGTGACTGAACTGATTTTAAGAGGTATGATCTGAATCAGGAGAAAAGTGTGCGTGTGTGTATTCTCAAATCCTAATTAACAAGCAGGGATCTGGTCCAGGAGAGTTGAAAAGGATGTTGGTTAATCAAAGCAGAATATGTCGAGGTCCGTCTGTGTGTGTGTGGGGTGACAGGCCAGCTGTTCTCCTGTCTTGTTCAGCTCTGTTCTTCCTGTTCTCCATAATACAGAATTATTAAAGAATGCTGTTAAGCTAATGCTCTTTTGCTTACCCTTGTTTTCTCTCTCTCTCTCTCCCCATCCATCTGTATCGCTTTCATCCTTTCTGCACCACCGCGTTTTATCTCATTCTCTCCCCTCATCACTAAATATCTCTTGTTGTCCTTCTGCATCATATTTCATGGATGATTAGTGCATAGTGTGAGTTTATACTGATTTCAGTTGTTGGATCATTCCACCTGTCTTCGTTTGTTGGATAAAAGGTTTGTACATGTCTTTGTCATGTCTTATCTTGATCCCATCAGCAGAGTCTGTTGTGTGCGTGTTATGCTTTGCCATTTTATGTCAAATTATCTTCATCAAGCCGAGTTGTATCACTACAATCATCATCATCATCATCTAATTCATCAGTAATTTAGAGGCTCACATCAATCTAAACTGCTTAATTGAATGAATACCCTCGTGATTTCTCGCCCTCTGTCAGATTGACGCTTATGATTTGTGTCTGTGCGTACACTTTTCTTCGTGTTGCGAGTGTTAGCATGTTTTCGTGTGTTTAGTGATGCTATATCTCTCGTTGTTTTTGGCAGCCACCAGCACTCGTTTGTGGTATGGACCACCCACTCTCTGCTTGCTGCATCTCCAACCTATCACCTGACAGGGTAATGCACCAATCAGCTGCCTGTGCTTTGTGTCATGTGACTGTGCCTACCATTCCCGTCATCTCCTTTTTTACCCCCTTTTTTTTTTTTTACCATAGAATCTTTTCATTGTCTGGTAGTGACTCCCTGACCTGCTTGACCCTTCCCCCAGAGCTCAGTTGGACTGCGAATTATCCATGTTCTTTCGTCACTGTTATGTTGAAACTTGGGTCATGATACAAGTATTATTATCTTTTTTTGTTACAATAGAGTGCATTAGTACCCGCCCACATTTTCAGAAGCCTTGGTTCTGGACATTTTTCCCATTCGTTTTTCAAAAAGTCTTTTTTTTTGATTAGTTATAATTATAAATGAACCAAGCCAACCAGCTACAAGGTTACGAACTTTGACTTCAGACAAAAAGACAAAGGTTCAAGACTGTGTATTTAACGGCTTTAATGAAGAGGGAAAAACTACAATCCCGTGCAGCTCTGTGAATGTAGTTTTTCACCAGGAATTCCACTGTTTATTATTTAAAATTCATTGTTAAATTGCCAGTGCCTTGAAATGGAAAATAAGTGCTAGCAGTGTATTGATTCTGTATCGTGACAAGAGTATCACAATACAGTACTTTGTTTGTTTGTTTGTTTGTTTGTTTTTGTTTAGTTTTGTTCACCCATACCTCCAGAGTTTGTGCTACAGCACTTAATAATTGCTCCCAAAACCCCTGACCTTCATCCAAGACAGCGGGCCACTTTGTGAATCCATATGAAAGGATGATGTGTTTTGACTTTTTAAAATGTATTTATTTATTTGATCCTGGTTGGGTATCTTCATTAAAAGCATGAAGCTGCGAGCAGAAGGTCTGTGACATAGATGTTATTGTGTTGTGGCCTGAGGTCTCGTTCATAAAACTTTGAGTAGTTACCATGGTAAAGGTTTGAGTACATCTGTTCATAGTACATATGCCACCGTCCTGCCTGCACACAATTCTTTAGTTGTCTGAAAATGCACATGCTTTAAGAGCCATCAATGCTTAGCCCCAGAGTAAACATAAGTGGTTATTATGAGGCCTTTTAATTATTCATCATTTCATGTGCTCACAAGGTCCAAAATTAACACTCGCCAAGCGCCAATAGCGAAAACAAATTGGTTTTAGTAAGTAAATAAAACAGAGCCAGTTGGCCAGCAACTTTATTAGGAACTGCAGCGTTGAAAGGTTTAAATCAAATCGTAAGAATAGTCTGACCAATCACTGATTAAAGTGAGTAATTCACACAGGTTTTTTTTTTCTTTTTCTTTTTTTTTCCCGCCACTCCAGGATATTGGTGTTTTTAGGCCATTCCTCATTTGTTTTGGCTGCAGTTTCAGGTCATTTCTTAGACTATGTTAGGTTTTTTTTAGGATTACTCTGTATTTTTCTTATTCATTTCACCTTCTCAAGTCTTCTAGGTGTGCGGAGAAGCATTTCCCAAGCATGATGCTGCCACCGCAGTGGAGCCGATGTGTTTATTGTTAAACAATAACCTTTACGGTTCTATCCTTATCTGTAAATGTTAGAAAGTTCTGTGAGTATTTCCATTTTGCATATTCTGACAACAAGTGAGTCTTGTTAAACTTAAGACTTCAATGAACGAGCGCCAGTGGGCGCATGCGCATCAAACAGACTCAATAATTCTGACTAAAATACACATTTTGCTGAAATATTTTTTTTTTGTTAGAAATTAAGTCTAAGTTTAAAATTCTACATGTAACACAAGTAATCATATTTATGACAGCAGTAACGGTAAAGGCACTATTGTTGGAATAGCTCATTAATGTAATATAATTACTATGTTCAGATGAGTAAATGTGTGATCTTCATACCTCACAAGGTAACATTTTATGCTTTTGTTTTTGTTTATTATTATTATTTTTAATTTAGTCATTTTAATTTCTGCTTTAAAATAGCATTCTGTTTTGTTTTGTTTTTTGGGTTTTTTTTTTTGTTAGTTTTTTTGTATTTTACCCTTTTTTGCTTTTTATGTACAGCATAGCCAACATAGATACATTCACTATATTTGTTTTCATAGGCTTTATATTACACATTTTTTAGAGGACAGCATTGGGCAGGATGTGGAATAACATTGTTTAAAATAATGGATTTAAAAAAATTTAAATAATTAGTTTTTTCATCTTAAAATAATTTTAAGATGTTTCATCCGATTGATCGAAAAAAAATAGATTAGGCCTAATTGATTAACAAAATAATTGTTAGTTGCAAAAGATTATTATTTTCATGTATGTGTTGTGTGACTGCTTCAGTGTCTCCTATATTCTGGCAAATTGTAGTTGTGATATGGCATTTTTAAACAGTGGTTTTCTTTGTGCCACTCTTCCATAAAGCTGTAACTGCTGAGCATCTGAGCAACCACTGGAGCTTGTAACTCCTTCAGAGTTACCTTTATGTGGTCTCACTCAGTGGTCTCTTTCTTACACTCAGTTAAACCGTACTCCAGTGGATATTCACTGACTTGGAAATCTTCTTGTGTCCATCCTTGCCTTGTGCTTTTCAGTGACAGAGTTGCTGAGAGTTTTTTTTTTTTTTTTTTTTTTATGGTGAGTTTTGTAACTGTAGTGACTGTTGGACCTTGGTCTGTATTTTATTTTTTACAGCACTTTGGTCTGTTTTATTTTTATTTTTAAATTATTTTCTCTTTGAGTCTCCTATGCTCACCAAGGCTGCATTTATTTGATCAAAAATACAGAATAAACAGTAATATTGTGAAATATTATCACATTTTAAAATAACTGTTTTCTATTTAAACTTGTTTTAAAATGTAATTTATTCCTCTGATGGCAAAACTGAATTTTCAGCATCCATTACTCCATTTCTCCTTTAGTAATCATTCTGATATGCTTGTTTGGTAATATTTGGAAACATTTCTTCTTATCAATGTTGAAAACAGTTGCTTGATATTTTTGTGGGAACCCTGACCCTCTTCGGGATTCTTTAGAAATAGTTTCTAACATTATAAATGTCTTTACTGTCACTTTTGATCAATTTTTAAAGCATTCTTGCTGAATAAAAGTATTAATTTCTTTAAATGTTATGACTGTTTGCTCTTTTACCATTAGACTTGGAAAAGGTCAAACTAGCTGCCCGCAACATCTGAAACAATGTAGGCCAATTTTATTGGATTGCATTATTTTTTTATACATGTGCTCTAAAAAGTAATGTTAACATGGCCAAACAGGGGGGGAAAAAACAAAACAAAAAAACAGAAGATTTCTCATAATTATAACTTTTAGGTTAATTTCTGAGAGGCTTATTTTTGACCTCATGTCACATTGTGTAAAACCTCTGTGTGATGGTGGGAAACTAACATTCTACATGTTGTGAACATTCAGTTGTGTATAATGTTTGTCATTTGAGGTGGGTTTCTGTGCTGTACTCCTGTTAAATGATAAATCAGGAAGCACCACATCTGTTTCATATATAATGAATCAAACATATTTGATCTTTTTGCACAGCACTGTCTGTACCACTCTCATGCGTAACAGGTTATTCCTTCATATTAACCTTCTCTTTCTCTCTCTGATGGGCAGATCACTGGTGGAGGATGATGATGCTCAGATGATGAAGGTATCGCTGGGATGCAGTGAAATGGGGCTCTCCTCCCACTTGCAGGCCTCGAAAACAGGAAATACACGCTTCTTTACCAGCAACACACACAGCTCTGTGGTTTTACAGGTGAGTGTGTGTGATTACATATCTCTTACTAAATGTCGGGGTGGGTATGTGGGGCGTCACCATCTGTCACTCTGGCGTCATGTCACACATGAGAGTTTGTGTGTTTGGAAGAGACTGTGAAGGTCATCTCTGCTGTTATTGGCAGTCTGGCTTTAGCTCACACATGAAGATGATATTAGTATCATCATCATCACCATCATCATCTGTGGTGGGCAAAGTCCTGCCTGAGGTCCATGAGAACATTCATTAGCACCTTTCTGCGGGTCACCTGGCAGGTTTTAGCATGTGCTTGTGTGGGAACAAAGGTTAGAAT